>CM053581.1:340266767-340298510 GCA_028627135.1 Pseudochirops cupreus | reverse complement strand
CTGACTGTGTTGTCTTCCTCCCATTCCATGCTTTGATCCTTCTTATCCCCAAAGAAGGAATCTAGAGTTTGGTTGTTGTTCTTACTTTGCTTCCTTTGTCTGCTCATGATGGCCAGTCAATGATTTTTTAGCTCTGTGGAACTCTGCTTCCAGAGGGGAAAGCTCTGTCCCAAATTGCTGGGGTTTTCACAGCTGCCAGAGTTATTGGGAGGCTGCTGTAGCCCCCAAAAGCTTTGGCTCACTGAAAATGCACCCCAGGACCACCACCCAAGACCACGATCCGGATCCAGGCTGCTCAATACAAGAGCACTTGGCCTCTGAATGATTGCTTGGCCCCCTTGCAGTCTGCAGGCCGGGAGCTCTGAAGCAGCTACATGGAGGTAGCTGGAGGGCCACGCTTCTGCTGCTTCCTTGCCCTGGAGGCAGTTTGGCCAGACCCACTTTTCTTCCCCAAGTTTAGCTGAGTTCCACTGACCTTTCGCTTAGTCCTTGTTTCTTATGGCTTGATAATTTTGGAAACTGCCACAGCTGCCACTGATCCACTCTCCTGAAGGCTCCAACTGCAGCTTGTCTGGCCACCCCAGGGCCAAGCCTGGTTTCAGGCTGGGCTGGTTTCAGCTCCCAGCACTGAGATGGTCCCA
Organism: Pseudochirops cupreus; assembly: GCA_028627135.1. Taxonomy (NCBI): domain Eukaryota; kingdom Metazoa; phylum Chordata; class Mammalia; order Diprotodontia; family Pseudocheiridae; genus Pseudochirops; species Pseudochirops cupreus. The sequence continues at coordinate 340,297,869 of CM053581.1, read as the reverse complement.
TTAAGAGATTGCCTGACATAGCAGGTGCTTAACAATTAATCATTGAGGGGCAGCTAGGTGGTACAGTAAGTAGAGCACTGGCCCTGAAGTCAGTAGGACCTGAGTTCAAATCCAACCTCAGACACTTAACACTTATTAGCTGTGTGACCTTGGACAAGTCACTTAACCCCAATTGCCCTGCCTTCCCCCCTCCAAAAAGCAAAAAAAAACATTAATCATTGATTGATTACTCAATGAAGGCAGAGACTATATCTTTTGTAATACTTTGCAGCTCCCTGGTTCCTGGCATTGTCTTCATCACCTAGGAGGCATGTAATTAAGTATTTATTGAATTGAACTGAAGAAGATAAAGGAGAGCTAAGTATTTAATTTTCCATATAGTTGTTTACTACATGTCAACAATGTAGTGTAAAGAGCCATGAATGTGGAATTTGAGGACCTGGATACAAATCATGGCTTGGCTAATTATTACCTATGTCACCAATTCACTTGTCTTCCTTGGGCCTCAGCTTCCTTATCTGTAAAATGAAGGGATTGGACCAAATCAGGGGTCCTTAAGCTTATTTTTCTAAAATGTTTTCAAAGCTTTATTTTAGCACAATTAGTTTACTCATTATTCTTTAGTGTTATGTTTTGTGCATTTAAAAAACATTATTCCAAAAAGGATCTATAAATTGTGCTTGACTGAAAAGGAGTTCCTGACACACAAAAGAATGAAAGAAGAAACGTTGGCCTAAATGATCTTTAAGGGTCCTTTTCATCTCCAAATCTATGAATTGCCTCTGATAAATTCTCAGCAACATTTGCTATTTCTACATCTCCCAGGTGGTCTAGTAACCAGCTGAGAAAAGGAATTGGTTGAAAGCCTTGTGGACCATGTCCAGTGCTGATAAAAGAATGACTTGGCCTGACAAACTTGGCTCTTTATAAGGCTTATGCTCATATATGTTGTGTATGTCCCATGCTTCCACATTCCTATCTGCCTTTTCAGTCTTACCTTCCAAAGCTTCCTGTTACGTGCCCTATGTGCAGCTAAACTGGATTACCCATCATGCCCTCCCTTCTCATCCTACCTTCTATCAACTTCATACTTTGGATTGCCTGTCTTTGAAGGAGACTAACTGCACCCTCTATCTCCACCTGGGGAAATCCTTTCCTTCCTAAAGTGGCCAACTCAGATATTACCTTTTCCATGGAGTCTTTGATAATTCCCTCCTACTCAATACCTCACTTATCAGAAATGATTTCTCCATCCCAGGATCTTTCATTATTCTTTGTTTGGACTTCTCCTATGTGCCAACAGTTTAATCTGTATACATACCTTGTCTCTGTGAGCTATTCCAATGAGAACCTGGGGTTTTAATTTGGATTTGAGTCATGCATGAAAGGAGTCCACATTCAGCACTCATTTGCTTAAGGGTGTTTATTGGCAAGGACACTCTACAGGAACCCATACACCTCAGCCCATAGTCATCTCTGGATCTGAGAATACCCAAATGCTGATATACTCTTTTGGCAATGCATTCTCTCTGAGTGGGAGCCAGCTGGTCTTCCACAAAGGGACAGGATGGTTTTTTGGGAGGCTGAAAAAGCCAGTATCACAGATTTCTGTAGTGCTACAGCCTGGTCTGAAATCTGCCAGAATTAAGAATTATTTTCTAGCTTAGGACCCTCTTATTCAAAGTGGGGAAGGGGCCCAATGTATAAGTTTTACATAGTTTCTAGTAGCATTGCATAAAAAATCATAATCTGAACCAGTCATTAACAGCACGAAATAATCTGATGCTAAGCAAAGCATTATAGAGTGTTCTAATCATGATCAAGCAATCCAGAATTCTTCAATGGGGGCTCTCAAGCAAGAGCATGCTCTCTCAGTTGTATTAAAAACCAGTTAGTGAGGTCACAAAGTAGCCATGGGGCAGGGGAGAGATTATGCCAACCACCATCTGCCTGATGGGGGGGGCGTCCCTTTCTTTGTACCTCTAGTGCTTAGCATGCAAGGCACCTGACACATAAAATGATTATAGACTGACTATTATTTGGACCAAACATAGATTCAAACACAAGAAAGAAGCAATTGCAGGAACTTGCCAGTTGGCTGCCCATGAGTAGGGGCATGCTATGTTTCCTTAGTCACATAGACCATAGGGACCAGGTCCTCTGAGCCACAAGACTCCTCTATTAGATCAGATTGTGATTTAATGGTAAAAACACTGGACGTGAAATCAGAAGACCTAGGACTGAGTCCTGCCTCTGATGTTGACTACTTTGTGACCATAGGCCAGTTGATTCACTTCTTTGAGCCTCAGTTTTCTCATCTGTAAAGTGGAGTCTATACCATTTGCCCTAATTACTTGCATAGTTGTGAGAAAAGCACTTTGTGGTATGCCATAGAAATGTGAGTTGTTGTGGTGATGAGCACTTTGAGTACAGGAATAATGGGTGCCCACAGTTCCTAGGACAATATTTTGTACGTCATAGGGGATGGCCCATATCGGTGTAATTTGACATAGTTATGTCAATTTCACGTGTGCCCTCTGAGTGAAAAAGAAAAAAGAACCAATGTGGTCAGTCTAATATTTACTGATGCCCATATGGCTATGTTAGATATCTGGAAGGCAGACCTGGCTTTCCCCTTTTCTTCCAGATGTGAACACAGACTGAGCTTTGCTCTTCCTGTTCCCTGAAGGTGACCTGGGCTTCCAGAGGGTATTGCCCTCTCGTCCTTAACTTAGCCCGTGCCCTATGTAACTTCAGCAATCTGGGAGAATAATTACTATTTTTAGACAATTCTACCCACAAATGCTTATTTACCAGACTGATCCTCCAGCCTAAGATGGACCTAAGAAAAAGAAAAACTTCCTAACAATTATAACTTTTCTAAAGTGGCATGGGAAAACACAGGAGGTTTCCTTCACTTGAAGTTTTTGAGCAAAGGCTGGAGGACCATTTATGAAACCAGTTATAAAAGGGATAAACCGGTTGTCCTCTCAGGTTCCTTCCGACTCTGAGATTCAGTGATTTTAATAAAGAAGAATAAATAACAGAATTCTATTCAGTAAATATTTACTAAGTCCTTCCTATGTTTAAGCCTTGTGCTAAATATTAGACATATAAAGGTAAAAACAAGATGTAGTCTCTGCCCTTGTTCATCCTTTGTTCTCGAAGAGGACCAATGAAGTCAGGAGGATGATGTCTTGACTTACAAGTGAATTGGATTTAAGTGAGGCAGGGTTTGAAAAGCCACCAGCCTTATTTTCTCCTCCAGAGTCATTGAGGTCCAGTGGCAAGACATAAGTCAAGACAACTGGTGATGGCCTTTTAAAAACTTTTAATTTAAAGGAAGGGAGAGGAGATAAGCCATGCTTGCAATGAAATACGATACAAGGTCAAGTATGATCAATGATAAGGCAGATATGCAGACAAAATGCTCTCAAACAAATTGGGAGAGACAAAGATCACTTTCAGCTGGAAGGATAAGGAAAGACTTCGTGGGTGAGGTGGTACCTTGTCAATACAGATACAGGAAAGTTTGAGATACCCAGGCCCAGTAGAAGGGGATAAGAAGGTCCCGATAAGACAATAAAAGCAAGCCATCTTTATTGAACAGACATGCTCACAAAATAAAGGGTAGTCAGGGAGAAGGATGGAAACAAGGCAGATCTTCTAGGCTTTTGGTTGGAATAGGACACCCACCCAGGACACCTCTTCCAAACCAGTAAAGTCTGGCGAGATTTTACAGATTCTTAGGTCTAATAGATTGAGAAGCCTGAAACTATGGACCAGTGCTGACTCAGATTAGTGGGAGGAGATGGGGGGAGGGGGAAGGGAGGAAAGAAGACTCCTGGGACAAGCAGAGGGTCTTTGGGCTCTTATTGCTGGTCTTACATTTGCAGGATAACTCAGCTTCCCTGACAGGGATTTCTGGGCTTCTTTGATTAGCTGGGCAGGCAGAAAAATCTATTCCTTACACAGTTCAACTGGAACTTGGACTTTAAGAATCATAGCATCTTCTAGTTCAAAGGGATCTTAAAGGTTATATAACCTGCTGATGCCACAACATCACCACCGAGTGACTGCTTGACTTCCTTTTAAATATCTCCTGTGATAAGGAAACTCTGCCTCTGGGAAGCTCATGGCATTGTGGGGCAGCTAGGATTATTAGAAAGGGTTTTTCTTCATCTTTATTTGAAATCTCCCTTCCTCTGATTTGCTGCTAGTTCCAATTTGGTCCTAGTTCTGTAGCTAGATGGTGCCATAGTGCATAGACTGCTGGGCCTGAAGTCAGGATGACTCCTCTTCCTGAGTTCAAATCAGGCCTCAGACATCTACTAGTTGTGTGACCCTGAGCAAGTCAGTCAACGCTGTTTGCCTCAGTTTCTTCATTTGTAAAATGAGTTGGAGAAAGCATGGCCAACCCCTCCAATATCTTTGTCAAGAAAACTTCGAATGGGGTCATTTAGAGCTAGACACGACTGAACAACAACGGTCTTATGGCTTAATACAGAACAAGTATAGGCCCTCTTCACCCAGACGACCCCTTATACATTTGAAGACATGATGGAAATCGTCGTGGTTTTCTACATTTTTCACACAGATTGTTAGCTGAGTGATCTGCTACCTGGTTTTTATTTTTATTTTGCTTCTTATTTTAGTTCTAGAAAGTATTTAAAAGCATGGGTGGAACTTCCAACTCTGCAGTATCTGTGTTTTCATGTGATATCCCACTTTAGATGGGCAGCTCCATGAGGGCAAGGACTGTCTTTTGCCTCTTGTTGTATCCCTGGCACTAGTACAGTACCTGGCACGTAGGAGACTCTTAATAAATTGATTGATCAATTGTCCTGGGAAATCTATTCTTCCCGTGTCTCTCCCAGACCAAACAGAATAGTACCCAGCTTTGTATTACTTTCACACCACCTTGCCCCAGTGCCTTCCCACTCAATCATACTTCTGCCTTCTCTCCTGGGTGGTTAACCATAGAAATCAATGTTTGCCCCTGGTTCAGTCCTTGCCTTGCTATTTCCATCATGTTTCTATAATAACTCATCTGACAACAGGTGGATTGGGGGAATGAATCTAATTATACCAATTAGCCTTGAGTGATAGTGTCATGGAATGAGAATTAGCTCCTCCACAGCCTGCCCCTGAGGGACCAGTCTTCCTAAATATTCCCCTTGTACAGAATAAGAAACTGAGGCACAGAAAATGAAGTGCTGTACATTTCACACACTTCCATCACACCATTCCAAATCTGCCAGAGGTCATAAAGCTAGTCAGAAAAAAGAGGCAAGATAAAAGCTCATCTTTCAGTCCAGGCCATAGAACCTAATCACAACAGATGCTGTGGCTACCCATTGAGAGGCCAGACTCAGTTACCCCTCAACAAAGCATGTTTTCCAGGAAGACACAGAAAACACTAGTTGACACCTTGAGATCTGAAGTTCCTACTGTGCCCCAAGTGGTGCTAGAGAAAGCATGATGGTTTTAAGGTCCCATGACCCAAGTTTGAATCCCACCTGGGCTCACTTAGAACCTGTGTGATCAAGGGCAAATTACCCAACTTCTCAGGACCTGAGATTCCACATTTACAAAATGAGAGGAGAGACAAGATGGTCTCCAAGGGTCGTTCCAGCACCAAATCAATGATTCTGTGATCTCCCTTATTAGCAGCTTACCCAAGGTCACACAATGAGTTTGTGAGAGAGTCTGCAATAGAATCCATGACGCCAAATTTCAGTTTCTCACTGTCAGAGTTGCTAGGAAGAGTGAGCTAGCAGAATGAATTTGGTTTAGGAGTCAAAAGCTAGTTTCAGCTCTGCTTCTGACTAGCTATGTGCTACACCTTCTCCCCGCCCCCCCCCCATCCTAATTTTCCCACGAATTCCTGGCATTTAATTTTCCTCTTAGGATGTTTTGTTGTTTGGTTGTTCCCAACTCTTTGTGACTCCATTTGGCAGTATCGAGTGTCTTGGCAGAGATACTGGAGTGATTTACCTACCGTTCCCTTCTTCAATGGATCCATTTTGTCAAGCAATGGGAAGTTAAGTGACTTGCCCAGGGTCACACAGCTGTGGCTGGATTTGAACCCAGATCTTCCTAATTCCAGTGCTGTATCCACTGAGCTGCCTGCCTGCCTCTCCTAGAATATTCCACCTAGTGATTTTACTAATGAAGTTACCTAGCCAATCAGGAAGCTTGGAGTAGAGTCACAACTCAGGGCTAGAGGCTCTCAGAAAATTTGACTTTTATAAATACTCACATTTTAACAAATTTCCCAGTTTTTTTTTACCCTGAAATAACATTCTGAGTTGCTTGTGGTTTTGCATAGTGGTTGGACAGCAAGAAAGGTGTGAGAAACAAAAATCAGAATGACTTTTAAAATTCTTTATGGGATTGCCATGGGTCCCAAGGGAAACTGCCTCTTACCAGGCTATGTTTGCATTTGAAAAATTCAGGTTGGTTTCTGTTTCCTTCCATCAGCCTGAGTCTTTCTGGGTTTTTGTTCTAAGTTTACTGTGTTTTTCCTTTCATTTTTGGGAGGTGGGGGCTGTCATTATCACTGGTAATGGTGAGATTTGGCTCTGGAGAATTTTCCATGACTTTATCTAATTACACCTATGTGATCATAGAAACATTGAACGTCAGATCTGAGAGGAATCTGAAAATCACACACAAACACGTGTGCACACACACAGTTATTTCTCCATATGTGTGTGCGTATTCCTCCATGCCTTTTCTGGAGCTTAAAAAGATGGGTCGTAATGGAATGAGACATAGCGAATATTCCGAGCAGATAGAACGATTGGACTGAAGGAGAGAGATGAGAAAACATTGTAAAGGGAAGGCCATTAATTCCAAATCTCTCATTTTAAAGATGAGGAAACTGAGATTCAGAGAAGGCGCAGACTAGTGCAGATCCACCGCAAATTCGGCTCTTAGCTTCTAAGGCAAAATTGGAACTCCCGCCATCTGGGTGGTGCTGGATTGCAAGGGACGCTGAGTCCTAGAGAAAGGGTCTTGAACTTGAGAGACAGGAGGTAGTCGGTGACTGTTTAAGAGCAGAGAAGGGATATGACTAGCCCTCTGCAGAAGCACCAGATTTCTGAGTATTTTTTTGCAAGTCCGTTGCTGCTTCTAGGGAAAAGATACCCCACTATCATGCCTAGCCACTCTATCCCAATAAGACCAGCAAGCCTCGGCCAGATTCACCCAATTAGCCCAGCAGATGACAATGACAAAGGCTGGCTTGATCTCAGCCCCCACCTCCCTTAAAGATGCAAAGCCTGGAGGGGGAGGTGTAGTGGTGAAACCGATCGATCTGGGATTGAGCGCGTGGCCCAGTCGGGTCCTGCCCAGAACCTGCCTGCCACCGCTGTGGAAGAAGGCAGCTCCCAGGGTGCTGCATTCATCAGAATTGCTGAGCTGATCACATGGTTTTCTTCCTGCCTTCCCCGTTAGCTGCTCCTTGTCAGCAGCTGGCGGAGCCCGAGGCCGCAGGCCAGTGTCTGCAGAAAACCTTTCCCGGCCCTCGGTTGCAAAACGCCAGCCTCCTGCTCGCGCTCCCACAGCCGCCCCGCCGCCAGCCCGCCTCGCTAACTAAATGGTTTTCCTCCGTGCCAGGGAGATTACCGTGGATCCCAAGGAAGCTGCCTCCTGCTAGGCCATGTTTGCATTTGAAGAATTCAGGTAGGCTCCCGCTTTCGTGCAGCAGCCCGAGCCTGGCTTTTTGTTCTAAGCTGATTGGCTCTTTTTTCTTTCTTTCTTTTCTTTTCTTTTTTCTTTCTTCTTTTTTTGCTATGTAATGACACTCTGGGATCTGGCGGTGGCGGCTGCTGCTTCCAAGGCAGGGCTGACTTCAATATTTGTTGGCGGGTTAGACAGGGTTTGGGGAGATTTGGGTTGGGGGGGGTGGAGAGGGAAAGCCCGGGATCCAGGGAAAGGATGCTAAGTGAAGGCTGAAGTGATAGCCAGATAACTGATTTTTCTGTTGCACGAACAGATTAAGATCCACCTGGATGCCGGTGTGGGGCTCTGAATACCAAAGAGCCCAGCATCGGGCCACCCTTTGTCAAACCCAGGAGAGAGAGGGATGCTCCTTTTAAAAATAAATCAATAAAAGGGAGGGGGGAATGAAAAGAATGTTAATGGTGGTAGCTGAAGCCGAATTTTGGCAAGTCTGCAGAGCTCAGATTTGGCTTTGACTTCATCAGATGTTTGTTATTTTTAATAATAATCTCCTGGCTGGGGAGCTTAGGGTGAAGCCTGTTGGAAGGGTTTTCCTAAGCAGGCTTTCTCTTTGCTGTTTGTAAGCAGTTCAGCTGCTGCTGCTGTTAATAATGTTCCAAATTAGCATCTTTTGTGAGGCTGACTTGCCACCTCTTTCCTCACAGAACCCATCTCTGGGTGTCAGTGTGGGAAGGGTAGTTTGGGAGAAATGAAAATGAAGGGGGGGCAGGGCTGAAAAGGCAAACAGACGGATTCTATATATGTTGCCACCTCTTGTGAGCTTAGGAAGGACTGTGTTTGCTGGGATTCCTGACTGACCTCTGCAAGCCTCTGGTTTTCTGAGAATGATTTACTCTTTATTTTTATGCAAAGCCGAAACGTTAAAACAGCTGGAAAGACTAGTGGCTCGGGATGTTAGAACTGGAAGAGAACTTAGAATCATAGAACATGGAATGTTGGAATAAGAAGGGACCTTGGAATCACAGAATATGAAATGTCAGAGCAAGAAGGGACCTTAGAATCACTGAACATGAAATGACAGTGCAAGCAGGGACCGTGGAACCATAGAAGATGGTATGACCGAGATGGAAGGACTTGAGAGATCATCTAATCTATTACCTCATTTTACAGATGAGGAAACTGAGGTTCAATGAGTTTAAATAATTTATCTAAAGTCACACACCCAGGAAATGTCAAAGTTAAGATTCAAAGATGGGCCTTTTGAATCCAAGTCCCTTGTCTCCAGTCCTCCAGGACTCTGTGACGGCCTTACAGCCATCATCACAAAACCCTTTTCTGATCTCCCAAAATACTACAACCCTAGCCCCATATTAAAAAAATAATCACAAAGCAACCACCTTAGTAGATATAATAATTATAAGAGTGAGTGAGGGAATGAATGAATGAAAGAGGGAGGAACCCTTTTCATACAAATGAAGAAAATGAGTTCCAGGGTTGGGCTATGGATGTCTTTCTATAAACTTGGCTCTGTAAGATCCAAGGGTTCCAGTTTGTGTTGTCTTTAAGAGGCTTGCTCCTTAAAGTTGGAATTTGGAAAGGCTTATTCTTATGGGTGGAAAGAGATCATAGATGATGAGGAAGTTCTGATCTTATACTGCAAGGACTATTTTCTATAACCAATAGTAGAAATTAGGACTGGTAGCATTTCAACTTAGCAGCAGGTTTCTTTGGCCTGAGTGAAGGGGTGTTCCTGGAATCTGTTAGAATGAAGTGTAACTGCAGTTGCCAGAGCGTTGTTAACCATGGCCATTTGATAATAGACACTCATTTGACAAACGTCTATTTAAGTACCTAGTGTGTGACAGGCACTGTGCTAGGCACTTAGGGACACAGAGACAGTCCATGCCCTCAGAGTGCTTACCTTTTTTAGTCACTTGGTTTTAGAGCTTGAAAGAATCTTTTGAGATCTTCTAGTCTAAATCCATTTAGTTCTAGTCTAAATTGTTGCCTAAGGTTACGCAGATAATGAGTATCAGAGACAGAAAATAGTGAGTAAATGGTAGAGTGGAGATTCAAACCCAGATCCTCTGACTTTAAAGCTAGAGTTTTTCCATTATATCACATTTGTTGGGGGTTGGGGGTTGGGGGTGGGAGGGAGGAGCTCGCATATAAAGAAGTATTCAAACCTTTTTCCACTGCCCATAAAGTGAATCTGGTCCTAGTGTCCAGAACTGGGAAGATAGTTCTCTATACACTCTGCCCTGGTCAGACAACACTGGGAGAATTGTGCTCAGTTCTGGGCAAGCTATTTGAGAAAGAATGTTGGTTGGCTAAAGATTGGGAGGGCTACCAGGAAGGTGAAAGACACCCAAATCAGTGTAAATGATGCTTAACTGGAGGAATTACTGCGTTTAGCCTTGAGAAGAGAAGACAGAGGTGGGGCGATAGGTTGATAGATTGGTGCGAGAAGGGAAGGGATGTGAGCCTTAGTGGCAGGTGTTTGAAGGACTATCATTTTGATGAGGGACTTGTTCCAGTTGGCCCCAGAAAGCAGAAGCAATGGGTCTGAATTGGGTGGTTGGGGGAGGAAAAAACCATCCTGAACAATGAGAGTAATACAGATGTGAGATGGGTGGCTACTAGAGGTAGTAGGTTCCTCATCACTGTAAAAGCTCCTCAAGTACTTGTCAGGGATTTTATAGCAAGATTTTGGTTATAGATCATATTAGTTGAACTCTGAGTTCTATTAAGCTCAAAGATTCTATGAGTCTGAGCTCACAGTGTAGTCAGAAGAATACAACATGAACATTTTTATCTGCTTATTTTTTATTTCATTTTTTCTGTTATTTAATAACATTTATTAAGTTCCTGTTGTGTGCAAAACATCATGCTGGGTGCTGGGGTTACAAAAAAGACAAAAACTAAGCTGTCTCTGCCTTCAATTCAATTTCAAAAATACTTTTTAAGCCCCTGCATTGAGCTAAGTGCTGGAGATACAAAAAGATGCCAGAGACAGTCCCTGCCCTCAAGGAGCCTATACTCTATCAGGAAAAGCAACATATAAGCCTATGCACTGGCAGCTGGGGTGAAAACTTCTGAAAGGTATAGCCGAGGTAGGCGTGTATTCCAGGAATGGAGGGTCAGTCTGTGCAAAGGCATAAAAACAGGAGATGAAATTTCATGTGAGGACAAATTTACTGTATATGAAGAGTAAAATATAACAAGACTGGACCCAGGTAGTGAAGGGCTTTAAAATGATATCATTAGGGGAGATGGTATGTTATTCTAGAAGGAATTGGGAACGACTAGGGCTTATTGAACAGGGCAGTAACATAATCAGAATTGCTTTAGAAAAATCCCTTTGACATCTGTGCGTAGGATGGATTCGAGTGGAGAATATAATTAAGGACTAAATAATAACTCACCTTGCTAAAATGCTTTACTGTAAAGTGTTTGTTAAGTGTTTTCCTCACAATAACCATGTGAGGTATGTAGGGCAAACAATGTTATCCCATATGACACTTGAGGAAACTGAGGTTCACAGAGGTGAAGAGAAAGAACCTGTCGGGGGTATTGGAGAGAGAATTTATTTTCAAGTTGTTATATACCAGATTATTTATTTTCAGGTATGGTTTGGAGCACATGGCCACTGAAGCCCATTCTAGCTCTGTGTTTGTGAGTCTAAGCTCCCAGTCTAGTCTGAGAGATATGACATGAAAATAATCTTTCACCAGTCCGAAGACATGAGTTCAAATGCCACTTTGGGAACTTTGTAAGTGTGTGGTGTTGATCCATAACAAAAGGACTGACTCTTTTCCATAGTGTTTTAAGATTTACAAGCCACTATCCTTACAACAACCCTGTGAGTTTGGCAGAGCAAAAATATATTATCCCCCTTTTGCAGATGAAGAAATTAAACCTGAGAGAGTTTAAGCTACCTTCTTGTGGTCACATAACTAGGAAATGGCTGAGACCAGACTCAAACTCAGCTCACCACATAATTTCCAAGATTGACTTTACAGCTTTAACTCGTATGATGCTAAGGGACTTGTCCAAAGGCACACAGCTAATAGGGAGGGGAATAAGCATGAATTAAGCACCTACCATGTATTAGGCTATGTACTAAGTTCTTTAGAAATATTATCTCAGGACAGCTAGGTGGCGCAGTGAGTAGAGCACCAGCTCCGGAGTCAGGAAGACCTGAGTTCAAATTCTGCCTCAGACACTTAACACTTAGTAGCTCTGTGACCTCTAGCAAGTCACTTAACCCCAATTGCCCTGCCTTCCCCCCTTCAAAAATCAAAAAAAAAAGGAAGGAAGGGGAAAAAATCTTATCTCATAAATGTGAGTCATGATTTGGACCTCCATGATGTCATTCCAGATCCAATGTGCTTTCTGTCGCACTGCCCCCAAGCAAGGATTGGAGTTTAGTGTATGATTTCCCAAGTCCTGGGGGAGATTGAGTGGCTTCGTATCTTGACTTTTTCATTTATCTATAAATGCTTGTTGACCTGATTTGATGCCACCTGTGTGATCTTAAACCCCCATCAACAAATGAGAGCTAAACTTGCTCAGTTATTTTTCAGTCTCATCTGACTCTTCCTGATCCCATTTGGGGTTTTCTTGGCAAAGATTCTGGGGTGGTTTTCCCTTTCCTTCTCCAGCTCATTTTATAGATGAGGAAACTGAGGCAAGCAGGGTTAAGTGACTTGCCCAGGGTCCCTCGGCTGATAAGCGTCTGAGGCCAGATTTGAATTCAGGAGGATGGGTCTTTCTGACTCCAGGACTGGCGCTCTGTGCACTATGGCGCCCCCTAGCTGCCCTCAACTCTCTACCCGTGGCTTTGCATCTGAAGATGACAGGACTGCTAGGGTTGTTGTATGGATATCATTAGAAGGACCTCTATGTGTATACAACTGTCTTTATAATCCAGTTTGCATTGTTCTCAGCGTCTACGTCACAAGTCATATCCCTTCTCAGCGACTCAGTTTCCTCATCTGTAAAATGATAGGGGTGGGCTCAATAACCTGAAGTCCCTTCTACCTCTAAAGCTAGGAACCATGATCCCAGGCATGGATTATGTCCACAGCATAAGAGCAGCAGTCACTAGGAGGGCTAGTGGGTATAGTGGTGGTGGTGCTGCCTAATAAGCAAAGGGAACCCCAGAGTCAGGGGAATGTTGCAAAGTCCTTCAATTCAGTTCTTCAGTCGGTTCACTGATTCCAATGCCCATATTCCTGCTGGGGTTGTTGAAAGCTTCACTATACCACAAAGCTATGTGGGAAGAAAGGAAAGAACATTGGATTTGAATTCAGAGGCCCTAGGTTCAAGTTTCGGCTCTGCCACTTATCTCCTTTGTGACTTTGGCTAAGTCGCTTCACTTCTCTATGCCTTGATTTCCCCATCTGTAAAGTGATAGCTAGGGGTAGCTAGGTGGCACAGTGAATAGAGCACCAGCCCTAGAGTCAACAGGATCTGAGTTCAAATCCAGCCTCAGACACTTAACACTTACTAGCCATGTAACCTTGAGCAAGTCATTTAACCCCAATCACCCTGCCTTCCCACCTCCATAAAAAAAAGGAAAAAAATAAATAAAACAAAATGATGCCTAGGTGGCACAGTGGAGAGAGTGCAGGGCCTGGAGTCAGGAAGACTCATCTTCCTAAGTTCAAATCTGGCCTCAGACGCTTAATATCTGTGTAACCCTGGGCAAGTCACTTAACCCTATTTGCCTCAGTTTCCTTGTCTGTAAAATGAGCTGGAGAAGGAAATAACAAATCACTCTAATATCTTTGCCAAGAAAACCCCAAATGGGGTCACCAAGAGTTGGACACAACTGAAATGCGACTGAACTAAAAATGAGCATCTATTAAATCTGTAGGATGGAGCAGGTGGCCCCCAAGGTCACCTCCAACTCTAAATCCTGTGATGCTCTGGCATTATTACAGAAACTCTGCCTCTAGTGTCTTCTAGGAAGATGGGGAAGAGGGAACGTTTTTGGAACTCTTTTCTTAAAGAAAGTGCTCGTGTCACTAAATAAAGGGCACTTTCTCATAAGCTATTCAAACCAATGTCGTAGAAAAGCATTGCATGGAGGTTCCTCAACCCCAAAACAAATTATTTAACATTTCCAGGCCTCAGGCTCATCATCTGGAAAGCACTGAATTAGATGAACTAGACAGTACCTTCCACCTCTAAGTCAATGATACTATTATTCCTGCCTTTCCCTCCCACCTCCCCCTATTCCCTAAGATTAATCACTTCACCTAAGATTCAATCATTAGCAATTCAAATGATAAATTCCCAGAGGGCCTAGAATCAGGAAGACTTGAGTTCAAATCTGCCTCAGGCACTAGCTGTGTGACCCTGGACAAGTCACTTAACTCTGTTTGCCTCAATTTCCTCATCTGTAAAATGAGCTGGAGAAGAAAATGGCAAACCACTCCAGTGTCTTTGCCCAAAAAAAACCCCAAATGGGGTCATGAAGAATCAGATGTAACTGAAATGCTCAAGAACAACTGGTATTATGCCCCAGTAAGTACTTGATAAATATTTGTTGATCTGAATTGAAATAGGTTGATTCTATAAGGTCCCCCTTAGCTCTCAGGCCATGAAGTCACTTGGCTTCTGTCTGCCTTAGTTTCCTCATTTGTAAAATGGAGATAATAATAGCTTCTATTTCCCAGGGTTGATGTGAGGATTAAATGAAATTTTTATAAACTGCTTTCAAACTTTGAAGTGCAGTATAAATGCTAGTTCTTACTGGGGAAAGAAGAAGTTTACTTTGTTCGATGCACATGAAAAGATTAACCCTCTCCAGGTCTGAGTGTCCTCATCAGTAAGATGAAAATCAGACTAGAGGAGAAGAGATGATCACTGAGGTCCCTTCCAGGTCAAACTCTATGAAGCTCTGATCCGTTAATTAATAACACCAGGAGGTATCTGATGCTCGCAAATAAGGGGCATGGAAAAGAGGCATGGGAGCTGAGAGAAGGCAGATATCACCATGGGTCTGGGATGGTCATAAAATGCTTTAAGAAGGGAATGAAATTTGATTTTGGTCTTGAAGAATAGGTTGGATTTGGATAAGCTGAGAGGAGCGGGAGGGCATTTTTAAAAGAGGAAATGGTGTGAGCAAAGCAGGGGAGGTGGGAAAATGCAAGGTATATTCAGGGGAAAGTGAATAGATTATACCAGTTTGGTGGCCATGTAGGCTTTCTACAGAATTAATGGAGGCAAGTCTGGAAAGCTAGGTTGGAGTTGAATTATGGAGGACTTTGAATGCCATTCTAAGGAATACGGATTTCCATTGCTAAATTCAACATCTCCATATAATTTTCTCCTGGAGGCACTGATGAGCTGCTAGCAAGTCTTTCAGCAGAGGAATAGCATGATGAAAAAGGTAGCCCACTCAACCCTTGATCCATACTGGTTGTGGGAAAATGGGTTAGGATGTTGGTGCTTCAGGTGGATTTCACTCAGTTTCTATGAGCAAGTGATAGATGGGTGTTGCCTCAAACAAACTGAGACCTGGAAAAGACCTCAGCTTAAAAAAGCCAAGGTCTCTTACTGTACCTGGGGTATGGCCTGTAGTCTTGACCTATGTCTTGCCCTGCTAGACTCTGATGACTCCAAAGGAGAGAGTAAAGTTAATGATTATGAACAGCTCTGCCTCAGTTAAATCCAATTCATTTGCAAGTCAAGACATCACCTTCCTGACGTCATTGGTTTTCTTCCAGAATGAAGGATGACCAACAACAATCTTATAATTGGGGACGTTTAACTTGGAAAAGAGAAAATATAGGAGAATCACAAAAGCTATATTGATACATAATCTTGGATCCTTCTACCATCACCGTTTCTGTTCAGCAGCAGGCAAATGTAAGACAGTCTCCAACTGGAGGACAGTGACATGAGAGATGTGTTGTGCCTTTGAAATTTAAATTCATTTTGAATTTTATAAATATCGTATAATAAACCATTATGAGGCCAAAAAGTCCATTTTCTCTCTTCTTCCTTGGTTCCAAAGGTAATTTAAAATTAATTATTGTGAAATTTCAAAGCCACTGATTTTGTTTTTCATCAGAGGAACCATATTTTGAGGTGGAAAATGCACTGCTCATAAAAAGCCATGTGAGGCAGGAATGACATAAGGCATGTTTGAGGAGATGAGACTGGCCAGAAAAGAGCAGGTGATTCATGTGGAAGATGAGTGAGAGAAAATGGATAGTTTACTAATGAGAGAGATGATTATTAATGACTAATGATTTGGGGACATTCAGAGTTCCTCCTTTTCCTATTTTCAAGACCTCAGCCTCTGAAGGTTGAACTAAGCTCCTCTATTTGACCCCACCCCACCTTACAAGGAATCTCTAGTCAAAGGTGAATTCCATTCAATCAAGCTTGAGTGGAGATGGTCCCTGTTGTCTAGATTGCCCAAGGCTTGAGGTGGTCTGGGTATAGAGAGAACCTCTCCCAAGAGTAAATCGATGTTACTCACAGTCCCTCATTGTAATATTCATTTTCTCATTAACTGTTAACTAATTAGAGTTGTTTTGAACACTCCTCTTCCAAAAGAATATACAAGCCTTGAGCCCACTACCATGACTGCCTTCGGTCTAAGAGGTACAACCAAATTACCATAATTTTAGTAATAAATGTGCTGGCTTTACTAATAAAATGATCAAATTACCCAGAAATTGTATCTCTCAAATCTTTTTAATTGCCACACTGATGGGAAAAAAATGATAATAATAAAACTCTTAAGGTTTTCAAAGTGCTTTACATATATTATCTCATTTGATCTTCATAATAATGCTGTGCAGCATATAATACCCATATTATTTTCATTCCCATTTTACCTTAAGGGAATAAAGTGAAGAGAGGTTAGGTGACTGACCCATGATCACACAGTCAGTAAGTGTCAGAAACATGATTTGAACCCAGGTCCTCCTTACTGCAGGTCCTGGAAGATGCGCTATCTCCTATATATAAGCTAAGTCTCTAGCAGAGATGACCTAGACCTCTTCATGCCTCTTGTTATGAGACCTATGCCTAAGGTTCCAGTATCACCATGGTATGTATGACAGGAGCAAGGATAAGTCATGCTCTAATTTAGGATGTGCTTGTTAGACAAGAAGGAATTGGTGATAAGTGGCCCCCTCCTCTAAGAATGAGATCTATCTGACTTCTTTCTCTTTCTCAAGTTCATTGGCTCAAACCTCAAGGACTAGGGGCTGGGAAGGTAATAAACGAAAAGTTTATAATATGGTAAAATCAACATGATGGAACAAATAGATTCAGACCTTAGCTCTTGACCACGCTTGATATAGAAACCAGTCATCTAAGGGAGATTAATGAAATTATCTGCCACTTACAGGCTGGGAGTTGTTCAGATGTGTTCTCTATGACTTGTGATGTTAGAGCCAAATCCTATAACTGAGTATTGGGACTTCCATCAGTACTTTTAGTTATAAAGCTCCCTCTCTTTTTTCTACTGTTCTTCTCTCCTGGCTTCTGAGCCAAGTGATTGAATGCTCTTTCAGTGATTCACAGAGCCTCAGAGTTAGAAGGGACTCATCAGTGGGAGTTTGGTGATACAAGAGATGTGTTGTACATTTGAAGTTCAATTTAGTCTTTGAGTTATATCTAGCATAAATAGTTATATAGAGAGTTAACTGTTATGAGTTCAAGTCAAAGTTCTGAGTTCTGAGTCAAAGGTCATCTAGTCCAATACATATCTGAGCAAGAATCCTCTAAGATACTCTGATGAGTTTCTTGTGACCAGAAGGCAGAATTGTAGGCCAAGGTTTCAGTGACTTGCTTTTGGACTTGGTGTAAGGAGGAACATCCTATCATTTGAAAGTGTCCAAAGGTGGAATGTGCCACCCTTGGGGGATGGGGGAGGCAGTCACTGGATGCTTTTAGGTACAAGTTGGATGGACAGCTCTGCATGGATAGCCAACACAGCAATTTTTCAGAGAGAATTTTTGGTTGGTATTTGCTTTGGGTTGAACTGGATGACCTCTAACGTACCTTCCAACTCTGAGATTCTATGATTCTTTTTATAGTTCCCTCAGAGGTCATCTAGTCCAACCTATATCTGTAAAAAGAATTCTACAGTTTTTTATTGTGGTTTATGCCTAATTGATTTTATAGGTAGAAAGCATTTAAATTCATGAATCTGTTATATTTTCAACATGCAAACAATTTTATTGCATTATCAGTATATCCCACACCAATCTCATATAAGAATGTACTTTGTCATGTTCAGATCACATATCGTGTTATATCCTGGGTGCCATATTTTGGAAAGGACATTGATAAACCATAAAGTATCCAGAGTATGATAACCAGGATAGTTAAGCCTTATTATAAATTAAAGGAAATAAGGCTATTTAGCCTGGAGAAGAATTAATTAAATGAGAGATGGAGGGGATGGGAAATGATAGGAGTCTTTAAATATTTGAAAGACTGCTATGTGGAAGGACTGAACTTCCCTACATAGCCTCAGAGGTCAGAACTAAGACAAATGGGTGGATGTTGAAAAGAGGTAGATCCAAGTTTGATACATGGAAAAACTTCCTGATAATTAAAGCTCTCCTGAAATGGAATGGGCTACCTTGGAAGGGAGTGGATTTCCTATCATCTTCAAGCAAGCTATAGGTTGGGCGAGATGACCTCTGAGATCCCTTTGAAGTTCAGAGACTGACTATGAATTCATTTTGATCTGTAAACTTCAATTAAACCTCTACTTCGTTCATTTTTTTTAAAAAATCACATAGCCCCTACCTTCAAGGAGATTATAGTCTACTAGAAGAGCACAACATGTACACAAATTGTAGCACACAGTAGGGTTGCTAGGGCAAAGGAATATTACAGAACAGAGATGCCCATATTTTTGTGGTTCACTGTACCCTTAGTATCTCAATAATTTTTCCACAGCATTCATAGGGCAAAAGGAATAGCTACAAGTTCTATTTGTTAAATTGTTAGAACCAAACAAATCAATAAATATTTGTGCTAACAAACTTGCTACTTTTTAGAACAGTGGTTCTCAACCTGTGGGTCGCGACCCCTTTGGGGTGGAACGACCCTTTTGCAGGGTCACAGGGGTCACCTAAGACCATGGGAAAATACATATTTCCGATGGTCTTAGGAACCTCCTCTATCTGTCTCCAGGCGGGTCCGCCCACATGCAGACACGACCACATACGACTCTTAAAGGGTCGGGGCATTAGGAAGGTTGAGAACCACTGTTTTAGAAGAATACACAAAAATTTGAAAGAAAAGGATAATGTTTTTGCTTCACTCTTAACCACAAAGACTTACTAATGAGATGTGCGTTCCTATGGGGCACTGCCCCGCTTCTAAAACTTTAGAATCATATTGTATGTCACCATCCTCATTTCCTGTTCCACATTGATTTTTGATCTGGGCTTGCAACCACCAAAAATGCGGCTTCACAAAGATAGGACATGACATTTGAAAAAGTTGGAGACTTTATTGGCAGGGCCAAAAGTACAAGTAAACAAAAGCATACCTTAAACATTAGAGCATATTGTAGAAAGGGATGTAAGTAATCTAATATTGAATTCCCTCGAGCTAGTAGCTTGTGTCTAACATCGAGTATCACTTGTTTCCCTCAAAAATTTAAAGTATTAGGGGAGTCCCTGTGAGTTTACCGCATGCAAGGGTTGGGAACCAAGACTATAGACTAAATGCTCTAAGAAGGGCTTAGGGCAGCAGGTCTCAACCTGTGGGTCACGACCCCTTTGGGGGTCAAATGATCCTTTCACAGAGGTCACAGGGGTCGCCTAAGACCATCAGAAAACACATATTTCCAATGGTCTTAGGAACCAAGACACCTGGGTCCACCCACATGCAGATACACCCACATATGAGTATTAAAGGGTCGTGACATTAGGAAGGCTGAGAACCACTGGCTTAGGGGAACCACCCCACTGTGAAGCTGCATTTTTGGTGGTTGCAAGCCCAGATCAAAAATCAATGTGGAACAGGAAATGAGGATGGTGACATCCAATATGATTCTAAGGTTTTAGAAGCAGGGCAGTGCCCCATAGGAACGCACATCTCATTAGGGAACCCTTTCAGCAGGGGTGAACCCTTTCAGTGTGGGCAGAAAGGACATGGCCAAATCATATAAGCTCGTACTTAGGAATTAGGTGCTTTAACACATTTTTTAGATCACATTGGAACAATAATAATAACGAACATTCCTATAGGCAGAGTTGTGCTGATAAATGTTCAATAGCTGGTTTGCTAAAGGAAAAAAGTACCCGCAGCAGACTTTTAAGTTTAATCTGTATCATTAATGTTGTCATCATCACTTTCTTAAGTCAAGCAATCAACAAAATAACTAATCAAGCTCCGTTTTGTATCATTTGATGATTTCTGAGGTGTAAAGGCTCACTGAAAATTTAACAATCAGCTTTTTTTAACAAGCATCACACCCCTGTGTGTAGGTTACAATAAGATGTGGTTACAAGGCGCGGCTAGGTGATGCAGTAAATATACACTGGCCCTGGAGTCAGGAGGACCCGAGTTCAAATGCCGCCTCAGACACTTAACACTTACTACCTGCATGACCTGGGGCAAGTCACTTAACCCCAACTGCCCTCCAAAATGCAAAAAACAAAAAATAAAATAAAATAAAAGATGTGGTCACAATAAGATAATAAATTTATATTTTAATACTTGTGCAATAGGGAGCTTGAGGAGGAGGGGAGCTAGGTGGCACAGTGGCTAGAGCACTGAGCTTGGAGTCAAGAAGATGTGAGTTCAAATGCAGCTTCAGAAACTTCAACCTTGGGCAAGTCACTTAACCTCTGTTTGCCACTGGAGAAGGAAATGGCAAACCCCTCCAATATCTTTGTCAAGAAAACCCCATGGACGGAGGTCCACAGGGTCATGAAGAGTCAGGTACAAGCAAAAAACAATAAGACTTTTATGTAGGACGGTGACCTGGTCAGACTCTACAGCTTAGTGAAAGACAGATGGAAGGGGGAGAAGGAGGCAGACATACCAGACAGAAGGGACAATTCAGTGATCCAGGTGAGAAGCATGAAGGCCGTAACTAAAGTGGCAGGTAGCATTAGTAAAGAAGAAGGGATAAGATACAAGAAATGTTGTAGAGTCATTTGGACCAAATTTAAATAGCCCATTTCAGAGATGAAATTATAGATATAATAGGAATTAGAGGTTATACTTATGTAGTCCTTCATTATCTACAAAGTACTTTTCTCACAAAAATATGTACAACAAACAATACATTTGTATCTATCCTCTGTAGTTTTTTGTTTTGTTTTTTTGCAAGGCACTTGGGGTTAAGTGACTCACTCAAGGTCACACAGCTAGTAAGTATGTCAAGTGTCTGAGGCCACATTTGAACTCAGGTCCTCCTGATTCCAGGGCCAGTGCTCTATTCACTGTACCACCTAACCGTTTCTGTCTTCTATAGTTTTAAACACTTTTCAATCAATGATCAGAGTTTGACTAAATAGCATTTTAAGTCTGACCTTCCAATTATCGGATTGCATATTATGTCTCTTTGAAAGAAGACCTGAGGCTGGCAGTCACAAGATCCACTTTCTAACCCAGGTTCTGCCACTAATTTCCCATGTGGTCATAAAAGAGTCACCTCGTTTTTCTAGAACTCCTTTTCCCACCTGCTAAGTGGGAGTAATAGTCCCTGTCTTGTTTTCCTCACCAGAACATTGTGAGAACAGGAGAGAATGGATTTGTGACATCTTTTAAATGCTAGAAACCTTATATAACATAAAGCCTGGCTGTTGTATATGCCTTTAATAGAGTGTGTAATTTATAAAAGAAATAAAATTTAACCTCTCCCTCCCTTTATTTCCTGCCTAGCCTTTAGTGTCCAATCTAAACGTCACTTGCTCCAGAAAGTTTTCCCTGGTCCTGTCCCTAACTTTGGTAACGATCTTTCCTTCCACCGCCGGGCCTCATACAGCGTTTCGTTTGTACTCCTCGCTAATGCACTTAACCGTGAAATACTGTACATTATAGTTATCTATTTATGAAGTGAACCTATTGGATTATAAACTCCACGGAGGTCGGGGATGGTGTCCCATCTGAACTTTGTATCTCTCCCAGAATCGAGCACAGTGCTGTAAACATGTTAAGTGTTGAATAATGGTTGTTGAATTTAATTCAATTATGAAATGACTTTCCCACCACTGGAGAGTTGGAGGAAGGGTTAAGATATACACTAGGTAAGATACACAGTGGGTAGCTAAGGGGCACAGTGGATAGAATACTGGGCCTGGAGCCTGAAAGACTAATCTCCCCGAGTTCAAATCTGGCCCCAGACACTTACTAATTGTGTGACCTGGGGCTCATCACTTAACTCTGTTTGCCTCAGTTTCCTCATCTGTAAAGGGAGCTGGAGAAGAAAATGGCAAACCACTCCAGTATCTTTGCCAGGAAAACCCCAAATGGGGTCTGAAGAGTTGGATATGAATGAAAAATGACTGAACAACCAAGATACACACAGAGAAAAGGACAGGGACCCTCTTAAAGGATCATGTGTTTAGATTTAAAAGGGAGCTTAAAAGTCACAGATTCCAACCCCTTGCTTTATAGATGAGGAAACCGACATCCATAAAGTTTAGGTGACTTGTTCAGGGCCACACATCTCATACATGTTAGAGGCATCTGTCCCAATCCAAATCCAGTTCTCTGCCTTCTACCATTTCTTACCTAAGCTTTATATCTTTGTCCCCAACCTTGAGCAGAGCTGGTGATTGATGCAGGTTTATTAAATAAATGAATGAATTTAACAGAAAGAATTTAACTATAAACTTCCACTCAGTTTAAGTTTGGGAGTTATAATATGACATCAGGAATCTCCCAATATTTTTTTGAGCACCCACTATGTGCAAGGACCTATGCCGGTATTCACCCATGGAACAACTGCCCTGGAGACCTTGTTTCATTGCTTTTTCTTTGCCTTCCATTCTCCCTCCTCCACTGCCCCCCACCTTTACTGAGTGTCTCCTTGGTGGAAAAGAGAGAAGAGAAATCAGCATTGTTCCTTGTGGGCATTCATGCACCTTGAAGAGATATGCAAGATCTTACATGTTCTTGTTCAGAAATCATAGCATATCAGAGCCAGAAGGGACCTCAGAAAGCATCTAGTCCAATGGGTTCCTCTCTAGTTAGTAGCCCTGATGAGTAGTCACCCAGCTTTCATTTGAACACCTTCACTGATGGGAGCTCAGTGCCACCAGAATTCTACTGATGGACAGCTCTGATGTTTCCAGAAACCTGTCCTTTTGAAGAAAAGGACCAGGACTGGGCAGGATAGACGGCTGCACTCACAGCTTTCACCCCCAGCTCTGCAGAAACTGAATCTTGCCATTGCTTGTAGCCTTTGGCATCTGAAGGTTGCCAGAGACCTAAGAAGCAGTGGAATGAGGGGCAGATTTAGAGTGAGGAGACCTGGGTTAGTATTTAATCTGCTGCTTACCAGCTAGGTAACCACCGGCGAGTTATACACCTTGATGGGCTTCAGTTTTCTCCTCTGTAAAATCAGACTAATAAATACTTGTACTGCTTGTACTTCCCATCTCCCGGGGTTATTAAGAGGAAAGTGTATAGCAAACTCTTAAGCAGTACAGTAATGCAGGTTGTTATTCATCATCTTTATTATCAGCTTCATTTATTCAGATGCCTTGGTGGCACAGTGCTTCTTAGAACACTGGGCCTGAGTGTTCAAGAAGAACTGAATTCAAGTGTGATCTCGGCCCGGACTTACTCTCTGCATAACCCTAGACAAATCATTTAAGTCCTTCCAGCTTCATCTGTAAAATGGTAAAAATAAGAGTCCCTGCCTCCCAGGGTTGTTGTGAGGATAAATCAAATGCGGCAATATCTGTCAAGGGCTTTGTAAACCTTAAAGCACTACAGAGATGCTAGCTACGCTGATCAGATTAGTTCATCTGTGCCTAGGACTCTGCTAGGCAGTGGGAGAGGAAAAGCCTAGATATAATCCATGCCCTCACAGAGTTTAGCTTGGCAATATTAACTGATTGCCTGATGTCATATTCCTCTTCTCAAACTAAAGTCTAGCTCTGGTCTAGCTCACAGATAAGGATAATACACACAGCATTACGCGTTAAATGCATTAACGAGTTTCTACACAAAGTGCCATATGAGATCCAAGCTGTGTTGCTAATGTGTGTTCCCAGAACATATTCCATAACTGAAGGAGTATTTGTCCTCAATGACGTTATCCCTTTTCCTGGAGAGAGGACACATTCATAGCCACATATGTACCTTGGAGTATATCCAGAAACGTAAAATGAATACAGTGCTTTTTTTGATTATTATTACTCTGCTTGCGGCAGGGGGTGGGAAGATGTGATTCCAAAGATGCATAAACATTGGCCTCACCGTCCAAAGAGGAGGGCTGACTACATCTGCCTCACTGGTTGTCTTGGCTGAATGAACCTTCGATGATACCACATCATCGGTGGGAAGGAAGCAGGGAGAAATCAGTCAGAAGATTTTGCCACAAGCGCACTATGAGTGGATTCTAGCAGAGTGGATAGAGTGTTAGTTATGGAGTCAAAGAGATCTGGGTTAGAATCAGACACCTACAAGCTCTTTAAATAAGCCGGCCATTTACTCTCTCAAGAGCCTTCATTTTGGAGAAGCAGCATGATAATAACAATAATAGTAGTAGTAGCACCTCTAACAACAACTCTGTGAGTCAGGTGCTATTATTACCCCCATTTACAGATGAGGAAACTGAGACTGGTAGAGATTAAGTGGCTTGCCCATAATCACATAGTGAGCAAATATATGGGGCTAGATTTAACTCAGGTCTTCTTGTCCCCAACTTCCATGCTGTATCCACCGGACTACTTACCTGTCCACTTGGATGAAGGAAAGAATTTTAGCTTTAGAGCACTAAGACCCAGATTCAAAATTGTGGCTGTACCATTTCTGCCTGAGTGGCCTTGGACAAGTCACTTAAACTCTCGCAGATTCAGTTTCCCCATCTGCAATGTGAGAGGTTTGGATTAGGTGATCTTGAATGCCTTTTTCCAGCTAATGTATGATCCTATGACAAATTCATAGATTATTCTATAAGATGAATGTAATAATATTTGTGCTACCAACCTTATAGAGTTATTTTAAGGAAAATGCTTTGCAATCAAAAAAGCACTTGAGAAATGTGAGTTTTTAAGATTACTACCAACCCTGTCAAAGGTATTTTGAAGGCTAAATTGCAGCAGAGAGGAAGGCAAGAGTAGAAAGAAATAGTCATAGTACTTTATGGAAATTAAATCATGAAATTGTAGAGTATCTGTCCCTTCTTAACAAAGCCTTCTGTTATCCATAATGTCAAGTTCAAGTTCTTCAACCTGAATTTCAAGGGCCTATGTAATCTGGCCCATTCCATTTATAGGACAATAGGGTAATTACACTTACTTGGAGTAATTTAGGAATACTTTGGTGATCTTTAAAAGAGTGGGGGAAATGGTACATGGTCCCCCAATATTTGACACATAGGTTCTTAATAAATGCATATTGGTTGACTGATTGACACAATATTAAATTAAAAGACTGTTCTGAATTTAAAAAAAAAAAAAGGAACTGTAAGCCAATGAGCTTAACTTCAATTCCTGGACAAATTCTGCAACATGTTTTTCAAGAAATGGTCAATGACCGTCCAGCAAACAAAATGGTAATCACCAAGAACCATGCTCACTTCATGAAGAAGAGGTCATGCCAGGCACTGATCATTGAGCTATGATGTAGTCCACCATTCTGGAAAACAAGTTGGAATTTTGTGATGAAAGTTATGAATCTATGATCCCTTTGTGTTAAAAATCTACTACAGGGCATATATCCCAAAAAGAAATACAGAAAAAGGTTCCATATCTATCAAAATATTCATAGCAGTGTTTCATATGGTAGTACAAAAAAATGGAAGCAAAGTGAGTGCCCATTGGTTAGGGAATGACAGAATTAACTGTATTATATGTATTAATGAAATATTATTGTATCCTAAAAAAATATGAAGGATTCAAAAATACCTGGAAAGGTATGCACAAACAGAAGCAGAATGAAGAAAGTAGAACCAGGAGAATGGTCTATACAATCACTTTGGTCATGTACGAGAAAGCAACGCTAAAAAAGCCAACTAAACTCAAATACATTGCAATGGCCATCTGGGTTGCGAAAAGATTAGGAAAAAGACTTCTGTTGGTAGAAAGGCAGAAGATCATTGATGTGGAATATTGTGTACATTAGCAGAATCAGTAGATTTGCCTTTTGGTTTTGGAGAACTGGAGCTTTTTTTGTCTGTTTTTGTTACAAGGAAGCAAGTACAGTGAAAGAAAGATGTGGTAAAGAAATAATTAAGGTGCAAAATTCCCCCCAAAAAGCAATCAAAAAATTTAAAATTTAAAAATTAAATTTTAATTTTTAAAAATTTAATTTGTAAAAACTACAGACAAAAATAATAAAACAGATAATGTCAGAATAAAATCATTTTTGATAGGTCAATCAGACTGGTACATCAGGAAAATGTTGACAATTATATAATATTTACATTTTGAAATCTTCCATGCTTTACTTTTGGGTAAGATGGAAGGATGCAGGCTAGATGGTAGTAAATCGGATGGATTTAGAAATGATTCAATGACCAAATCCAAAGAGAAGTTGTAAAATAGATAGTAGATGCCAATATGAAATGAAGTCTCTAATGGAGTGCCTGAGGGATCTGTAGTTGGCCCTGCTTGGTTTCCAATTACAGATGAAAGTGGCTTCTCCAAAATTACCAATTATCTCTCAATTGTCGGATCCAGTGTTCTTTTCTTAATCTTCATCAAACTCAATCTCCTTGCAGCATTCAATACTGCTGACCCTCCTCTTCTCCTGCATACATTCTCTACTCTGAGTTTTCAACCCTGCTCTCTCTTGGTTTTCTTCCTGACCATCTTCTTTACTGAATCATCAGCTATGTCCTCCTGCTTCTTAACTATGGATATACTCTAAGTTTTTATCCTGTTCCCTCCTTTCTTCTCTTTTTACACTTTCTCTTTGATGACCTTACCATTTCCCATGGGTTCAATAATTCTTTTTATATATATGACTCCCAGATCTAAATATATAACCTTTCTTTTGAGCTCCAGTCCCACATCATCAACTGTCTATTAGATATTTTAAACTGAATGTCCAAATACATATTAGGCATTGCAAACTCTACATATCCCAAATAGAACTCCCCCCCCAAAAAAACATATCTCTTTTCTAAATTTTCCTGTTTCTGGCATGGGCGGCATCATCATCACCATCATCATCATCATCATCATCATCATCTTTCCAGTCAACCAGGTTCACAACTTTGGAATCACGCTCAATTCCTTACACTCTCACCTCACACATTCAATTTGCTTCCATATATCTTTAGTTCTACCTCCATCTATCTCTCTTGCATTTATCTCCTCTTCTTCTCTCATTCTACCACTACTCTAGTTCAGTTCTTCATTCCCCTTTCCCTGAACTATTACAAAAGCCTTTTGCTTGGTCTCCCTGCCTCATCAATTCCTTCTCCAATCTATTCTCCATAGAACTGCCAAAGTGGTGTTTCAAAAACTAACATGTAACCACACTGTTCTTCTGCTCGGTTAGCTCCAGTGGCTCCTTGTTGTTTCTAGGATCAAATCTAAACTCTTGAGACCTTATATAACCTGACGTCTAAGCAGCTACATGACACAGTGGATAGAGCACCGAACCTGAAGTCTGGAAGACCTGAATTCAAATGAAAACTTATATGCTTACAAGTTGTTTTGCCCTGGGCAAGTCATTTAAACCCTGTATGCCTCATTTTCCTTCTCTGTAATATGTGGATAATATCACTAACCTCCAAGGGTTGTTGTGAGAATAATATTTATAAAGTATCTTACAAATCTTAAAATGTTACATAACTGTTAGCTATGGTTATTTTCACTGTTACTATTATTGCCTTTCTAGCCTTATTTCACATTACTTCCATTCAAAGGATTCTACTATCCAGCCAAATTAGTCTTCTTATTATGTCTCACAGATGATATTCCATCTCCAATAGTCATGCTCAGGCTTTCCCCTTTGTAGCTAAAACTATACCTAGAATGTAAGTCTTCCTTCCGTGTGCCTGTTAGAATTCTTTTAAGGCTCAACTTAAATACTACCTCTTACACGATGCCTTTCCTGATTCCTCTCTCCCAGCTTTTATTGCCTTCCCACCAAAATTACTATTTATATCTATTATACCCATCTCTCTGTCTACCTTCATATATATGTGCGTGTGTGCCTATATACACCTATATGCAATATATACTTATACCTATGCATATTGTCTCTCTAATAGAATGTAAGCTTCTTGAGGGAAGGGCTATTTGTTTTTTGTACTTTTATATACCCAGCACCTTGGACAGTACCTAGCACATAGAGGGTATTTAATACTAGATTGACTTAAAGATTAATAATATGCTTATAAAATTTTCAGATGACACAACTGGGAAGGAAAAGCTAATGTACTGGATGACAATCAGGACCAAAAAAAATATATTGACAGATGAGGACATTGGGTTGAAACTAAGAAGTTGAAATTTAATGAGGAAATTTGTCAAATTTTTATGCTTGGGTTCAAAGAATCATCACAACTGCGAGTTGGAGGAGATGTAGCTAGAGAGAAGCTGGCTGGAAAAAGACCTGCTGTTTTTAGTGGACTACAAGCTCAATGTGAATAAGTAGTAGTACACAATAGCTAAAAAGCAAAATCCATCTTAGGCTGTTTTAATAAAAGTATAGTGCCCAGAGTAGGGAAGGTGATAGTCCTGTGGTACTCTGCCCCAGTGGGACCACATCTAGATTACTGCTCCTGATTCTGAACAATACATGTTGTAAGACACATTGTCAAACTTGGAAGTATTTGGAGTAGGGTGACATTGATTATAAAAGAACTCAGAACTATGCCCTCTCTACAAGTACCTGTTGAAAGAACTGATCCTATTTATCCTATGGCAGAAAGTCCTTAGTGGTGAGTTGTGATTCCAATATCCAAATACCTGGAGGGTCGTCACGGGGAAAAAAGGTAGAATAATTCTGTGTGTCCCTAGTCGTGAGAAATTATTAATAGATAGGTGTCAGCTAACTTCAAGGCAGAATTTCCTAGCAATCAGAACTGCCCAACAATGGAATATGCAATCTCAGAGAATACTAAATTCCAAGCAAAGACTGGATAACTTCCATTGAGGGATAATGGAAATGAGATTCATACTTCAGTTGTGGTGAGAATAGATGTCCTTTAAGAACCCTTTCAATTCAAGAACCCTTTGATTCTGTAATAATGACATTTCTATAGGAATTGACAAGGCATTGCCCCTTGCTTCTTGCAGATGATAAGCATTTGTTGAATTAATACAAAAAACTTTTTGTGAGTTATTTCTTTTTAGAATATATTTTGTCTCATTATTTTCCAATTATATTAGAAAAATTTGACATTCATTGTTTAAAATTTTGAGTTCTCTTCTTCTCTCTTATCCTTATATGCATTGTTTTTATTTGATCTTCTCATGAGGCAGATAGTGAAAGTAGGTCCATTCCCCACTTTACAGACTTAATGAAGAAGGAAAGTGATTTGCCTAAGGTAATAAGAGTGAATGTGACTTGTATTTCATGCCTGTAGATATACAAATGCATCTATGATCTCATCAATGTGTTTGGTCCTTCCTCCCCATTCCCAACAATGCAAATTGAAATGTATTCATGCTGACCCATCCTGCACAATTGTTCTCCTATACATCCCCAAAAGTTCCACTGAGCATGCTAGGACTTTTCCTCAATTTCTCTGGATACTTAGAGGATGCTAGCAGTCTACAGAATGTCTGTCATTTATCCTTTGCTCTTGCCACATGATCATTCGATTTTCTTTTTTGACCATAGAATTCTCTATTGAAATGCCTTACTCTGGTTCTTGTTTATACATCTTCATTTGTTATGTGATACAACCTGTTCACCCACCACGTGCTTCACTGTTGTCTTCTGAGGGAGAATCATTTTTAATTCTTTGAAACTATAATGTTCCATGACTTGCAGCAGTTCTGTCAGAATATTGGTACACTTGTTTCAGGGAAAATTTGAGGAGTTATAGGATCATAGATTTATGGAAGAAGGGACCTTTGAGGTTATCTAGTCCAATCCTCAATTTTTGCATTTGAGAAATTGAGGCCCTACATGCCAAAAGTTTCGTAAGCTCTCTCCACTTCATAAGCAAATGGGATTTGCAGATAGATTAGATAGATAGATAGATAGATAGATAGATAGATAATTGTACTGATAGGCAAGTTCTGAAAGTTGTCTGTCTACTTGAATGTCAAAATCTGCATAATACACATTATTCATTCACTTGTGTTTTTCTGTGTGGATTGTTAGGCCAAACTCTTTTTTAATCTCATCCAGGAGATTCTCTAAGGTTCTAGAACTTGATGTAAGTCATCCACCAATGTGAGTACCTGGAGGACCTCACAATCCACAAAGAATCCTCTTCAGGTTGAACTCTTTATGTGATTTCTTCCATGACAGTGGCAAACATATATTAGTGAGCACATATCTCCCTGTTCTATGCTTCACCTTTCAAGAGGGCAATCGGACACAGTTTTATTTAGGTTAGATCTTTCAAGGAATCTTCCATGATGTTGATATATGGAAGAGGACCCTTCACTGGAAGAGAACCTTTAAGGCAGTGTTTGCTTTTCTGGACCAAACATTTTTATAGTCAACAAACAACAAACAGTAAAATACTCTCGATCAATTGTGTGATGGTAAAGATACAATCTACGTCTCACATTCTCATCTATTACTAATGTATGTGGTGACTATTCTCGTATTTTTAATAGATGGGAAAGTAGGCACTTAGGTCAGTAGTTGTTGATGTTTTCTTAGTCACTTTATTTTGGTATTAATAAGGCCCAAGATTTTTCCCTGCCTTTAGTGTCTTTCCCTTCTTCACACACCCTGAGAATCACGCCTTCAATACACTCAATATTGTATTGACTATATTACTTATCTCTTCTGTGTATACTTGGTCTAATCCAGATGTCTTCCCCAAATGTATTCTCTTCAGTTACCTACTATCAGTTTATCTGGGTCTGTGATGTTCATTTCCGTGTGTAATGGCTCTATTGTAATTGATGGTAAATTGCTATAGAAATCAATTGTAAAAAAAATCAAAAACAAAAACTCTTCTAAAAGGAGGAATTTCTCTTGTGCTATAGGAATTCTTGGAATTTGTTTCTCACCTTTTAAAATTCTATTTATTTTTTTTTAGTTTTTAGTTTTCAATATTCATTTCCACAAGATTTTGAGCTACAAA
>CM053581.1:340221810-340266267 GCA_028627135.1 Pseudochirops cupreus | reverse complement strand
TCTCTCCCCCTCTCTCTCTCTCCCCCCCCATTAACAGTTGTCTTTATTACCCTAAGATTTTTTCACTTCTTCCTTTCTGCTGACTTTTGTGTCACGCTCTATGCTTACAGCACACATCAGTGGCCAGATAATATAAGGCTGATACGAGAACGACTCCATATAGGAAACAGTAATTTCCTGTTAAAAAACATATTTGTTTTGTTCTTTGTTGTTTACCACATTCAATGGCTGCTGACTCCTTTCTAAAAGAAAGCATCCCTGACACACACGTATGAGCCTTTTTTCCTGATAATTTAGCCTTTAGACTCTCGTTTCTTTTTCATGATTCATGTTTTCCATATCATCACCCTCCCCTATTATTAATTAACAACAACGAATAATAGCTGTCATTGCTATGATACCTTAAAGTTGGTAAAACACATTATTTACATCACTTTTCTGAGTAGTCACGATAGCCCTATGACATAGTTACTGTGGGCATCATTGTCCCCATTTTACAGATGAGGAAATAGAGTCTGCTTATCGCATACCTAGAAAGTAGAAATGGTTAGATTTGAAACCAGATCTTCTTGGCTCCAAGTCCAGTTCTCCATGCAATATCTATTGGTTTTTCTCAAGAAAGGATCATGTGTGGAATCCTCAAGATAAGTTTACAAAACACTGATCAGATTTCCTCTTAAGGTATACACTCTGGTTCACCTCCCAAGTAGTACAAGCTATTCATAGACTACTTTTATCTTTTTTTAAATAATTTTTAATGTATTTTAAATGATATTTTTGGTAAGCATTAAAAATTACCTTCTCTTCCTTTCCCTGCCCCCAAAATTGAGAATTTAAAAAAAGCTACACCCCTGTTAAAAAGCACGTGTAGTCAAACAAAACAAATTTCTTCATTGACCACATTGTTTTTTAAGAATGTGTGTCTCATTCTTCACTCTTTCACCTCTGAGGAGCTGGGTAGCATCAGTCCCATGGAACGGCGGTGGGTCGTCATGCTGATCAGCATTCCTAATTCATTCCGTTATTTATCTTTACATTATTGTGATTGTATAAATTGTTTTCCTGGTTTTATTCATTTCATTCGGTATCATTTCATACAACTCTTCCCAGGTTTTTCTGAAACCCTTCCCTTCATCATTGCTTACAGCACAATAGTATTATATATGACATTATATATCATAACTTGATCAACCATTCCCCAATTGGCAGAAACTCCCTCAGATTCCTATCCTTTGCCACCTCCAAAAGAACTATAAATATTTTTGCATATCCTTAGTTTGAGTCAGTTTTGCTTAGCATTCATCTGTCACTTAATAGTAAGAGATTCCTCTAATTCTCCCTTCTCCTTTCTCTCTTTTCCCTCCTATTTCCCTGTTGAATAAAATGTATTTCTGTATCCAGTTGTTCTTGAGGGCCCATCCATGCTTGACCAGTTCAAATGAGACTGAGGTTCAAGTGTCTGTTACTTCCCCCTTCCCTTCCTCCTTGATTGGATAGATATCTACTTGTACATCCATGGGTATATGGTTATTCAAGGAGGCCTTGCACCTCTGTTGGAGGGCTTGCTGAGCCCTTTTCAGGGCTACTCATTCACCTTTGGTGTCCACCCAGCACCCAGCTCTCATCCGTGCTCCAAGAAGCTGTAGCATGTGAGGTGCCCACACCCCAGTAAAACCTTCTCAACAGATGGGCTAAATGAGACTGATGGAAACAGACAGGCCACAAACCCATTGGTGAGTTAGGGGAATGTGTACCCCTAGCATTTGAAGACTTCCAGCAGTGGAATGGGAGGATGAGAACAATTTGTTCCAATGGCCATGAAGGTGACTGAAGCAGGCAAGGAAGAGTGCCTGGAGCTTGGTCAAACATAGAAGGTACCGAGACCATTCACTGCATCCCAGGCCATCACTAATCATTCTGACTTTTGTCTTGCCACTGAACTTCAGTGATTCAGGAAGGCAACTCTGCCTCACTTAAATCCAGCAGCACCAATCAAGACATCACCCTGTGATATCATCGTTCCTCTTTAAAACCAAAGGATAAACAACAACTTGTATACCTTGATTATATGAGATAATATTCTTTCCTCTCCCTCCACCCTGTGTATTACTTTTCTCTTCTCTTTCTGTTATTTTCTTAAGATTATCAACACATGACAGAACCACTCCCACACCTTGTCTAACGAGACTCTCTCTGTGACCCCTGATAATGATAGGTTGATTTAAAGAGAACATATGTATTATCTCTTCACATTTGAATGTAAGTAGTTTGTCCCCCATAATTGTTGTCCTACTTTTGGCAACCTCACAAGCATTTTCTTAGCAAAGATACTGGAGTGGTTTTGCCATTTCTTTCCCCAGTTTATTTTACAGATGAGGAAACTGAGACAAACAGGAGTAAGTGACTTGGCAAAGGTCACCCAGGCAATATCTGAGGCTAGATTTGAACAGAGCTCTTCCTAAGGACTTCAGGTGTGGTGTTCCGTCCTCTGTACCACCTAGCTACCCTCATTGTGTTTGTCTTTGCATAGTTCTCTTGACTCATGTTTGAACTTCAAAGTTTCTGTGCAGCTTTAGTCTTTTCCATTAAAGGTTTGTTTTCCACTCAGCAGCATTCTACTCAGTTTGGAGTTTTTTTCAAGAGGTGACCAGTGGATTCATTATATTTCTACCTTGCCTCCTAGTTCTTAGAAGATCTGGACAGTTTTCTTGTGAGATTTCTTGAAATTTGATATCTAGGATCTTTTTTTTTTTCATAACAGCATTCAAATTATTCTTTTTTGTCTTTTTGATCTATTTTCCAGGTCAGTTGGTTTTGCTATAAGATACCTTATTTTTTTCAGACTTTTGACTTTGTTTTAATCTTTCTTGTTTCATGGAATCACTGGACTTTTTTTTGGTCCACACTAATTTTTAGGGAGTATGTTGCTTGGCAAAGGTTTTGCACCTCTTAGACCAAGGTACTAATTTCCAATTTTTCCTTCAATAACTCTTGTTTCTTTTCCAGTTTTTAAATTTAGCATTCTCATTTATGGGAATTCTGGTTGAATTTACTTCTAAGATTTGTTTTTCTTTGAGGCTTTGCCAAAAAATGTTTTGGAGTATTCTCTTTTTTCTGGGTTTGTGTCTTGAGCATCTCTGTCACAATTGCTTTTTATGGTGGAATTTTTTTTTTGTCTACTCATTCATTCGACATACTTCCTGACTTTGGACTTCATGTAAATGCTGACACCTGCTGGGCATTTCTGGAGGAAAGGGCTAGGCTGATCCTGCTGATACTTTCTTGGGGTACTGAGTGTTAGGTTATTCTAACGTCTTAGGGACAGCTCATAGGAACCTGAAAACTTTCAGTACTCCCAAAGTGGTCTGATCACAGTCCTCCTCTGAACTCTGTAAGTTCTTGACCTGAGTTTGGGTTTGAGTAATAGTAGACTGGAGCTAGACTAACATGATCAGACAACTAGGAACGGTAACAGAACTGCAGCCTTCCCATTAGTCTGAGATTCCTGTCCTCACTGTTTCTCTGTAGGTTTTAGATTAGGCTAGAAGCTGGAACTAATACCTTGGTCTGTTCCTGGGATCTGAGCACACAGCTGCTGCTTGCTTCTGAACTCCCTTTTCTTTCAATATACTGCTCCTTACTCTGGAACACAACTCCTAGGCAGGGACGTTCTCCTCAATCTGTCTTGAATCTGTGACCCAGAACTGGATAGTGAACAACAAAGCTTCCAGTTGGCATCTGTCCCCAAAACCTGTACTCCAGGTCCTGTATGGGTAGAGAACGTCCTCTTGCTCAGGTACACAGACTTCCTCTGCACTGGAGTGCTTTATGCAGTCCCAAGATTCTAATCAAACCCCTTTCCCATTCTCTCTGCCTATGTCAACATGGGCTAGAAAAAGTGACTCAATGTTACATTTTCTTGAACTTTCCCATCAGGATTTGATCTAGCGCGTTTTCTAGATCTCTTTGCAGGAGTTGGAGAGGGGTTCACTATATTTCTTCTTGTTACTCTACAATTTTGACTTTGCATCCCCTTCATAGACCATTCAAGACATTGAAGGATACCCAGGCATGATGTATAAGCTTCTGACTGTTTTCCTTGAATATACCGCAGTGAGAATCACATGAGCATAGGTTCCTTACAACTCTGGAACCCATCACTATCCCAAGTTCAGTGTGGGCTGTTTTAGGTATTCATGGTTATGTATGTAGTCATGTATCCCACTCCTACTCCCGATTCTGGAACCATCAGCCACCATCAAATAAACATAACCACATTCTTGGAAGGGGTATGTCTATTATTCCCCTATGAAGATGTGGCATTGGTAGACCACCAAGCCTGGAGTCAGGAAGATTCTTCATCCTGAGTACAAATCCAGCCTCAGACTCTTACTAGCAGTATGACCCTGAGCAAGTGACTTAACCCTATTTGCCTCAGTTTGCTCATCTGTAAAATGGACTAGAGAAGGAAATGGCAGATCTCTCCAGTAACCTTGCCAGAACACTCCAAATGAAGTCACAAAGAGTCAGAAACAGCTAGAAAATGACAGAACTGTCCCTAATCATATAATTTTCCTAACATTGGCTACCATTACCCTTTGTCACCCTGTCTTCCCCGTTAAAATGTAAGTTTCTGGACACAACAGAAATGTCTTTGCTTTTTCTTTTGAACTTGTATACCTAGCACTTCATATTGTGCTTAGTACATAGCAAATGTTTATTACATGCTTTTTCATTCATTCGTGCCACACTGCCAAGAGTGGAAGCTATTCTTCAGACCTCCAAGTAACAGATTTTTTTTGTTTGTAGCTTTCTTAAATGCAAGGTTTATTTTTCAGCATCATTTAAGTTAACATTGGATGAAGAATCTACTAAATGATTCTTTCCAGTCTCTCCTATTCCTACATCTTACCTACGGTTAAGGCTTTTTGCCAGGGATGCCAATCTTTCTCAAATAGTGGGCAAACCATTGACTTAAAAAGAAAGTTGCACACACTCACATATGCAAGTCATCTTTAATTTCATTGATATAGAGAATTCTCAATGTGAGATCTCCCTCGCCCGATGCAGATTGTGACCTACCTTCAATCCTATGGAATTACCAGAATCACAAAGAGGTTATGACTTTTCCAGGATCACACCCCTCACAAGTTTGAAGGCATGTTTTGAATTGAGGTCTTCTGGACTCCAATCCAATACTGTATTCACTATATCATGCTGCCTGACCATTCTTTCACCACCACCAACAGGTGTGTGTGTGTGTGTGTGTGTGTGTGTGTGTGTGTGTGTGTGTGTGTGTGTGTGTGTGTGTAAAATAAAAATCTCCTTGGCACATACCAAAAAAATTCATCCTTTAAATACCAGTATTCTTCAGGTGGAGAAACAAGGTGACATGGTGGGCAGAAAACCAGTCTTGGAGTCAGGAAGACGTGGGTTCCAGTCTTGCCTCTGGCATGGCCTAGCTCTGTGATCTTGGGCCAATCACTTAACCTCTGAGTGAGTACCCCTGTAACTCATAAACTTCAAGTTGCAAAACTCTATTGGCAGAGTTTCCTCTAGGAGAGTTCCCTACCCTAGTGAAATTGGAGGTCTGTTATAAAAAAAAATTTTTTTTCAGATAATGCTCTATGGTTGTGAATCATAAATCACCATACTCTACAAATAGTCAAAATTACAGTATTACCACTGATGACTCTTATACAAAAGAAGTGTAGAAAACTTCTAAGAGGAAATGGGTGGTTGATTGGAAAGGTCAGGTAGCAACATCAAGGGCAAGCCCAGGTATTGCACTGGTATGCATGATATATTAAGAAATCTTGAGAAAGACCTCCAGGGTGTATCCTTTCTGGAAGATCTGAGGGAGCTGAAAAGAATAGTGTAGGATGGGGGTGGGGAGTGGTTGGATTGCACCATTAAGAGTTTCCTCGCTCATGAGATTACAGATCCATTGAATTAATGAGATCTTCTACCATTCCTGCCCTGCCACTCTGACTTTTAAAGCTGTCTCTAACCTGGTCCCTTCCTATTTTCCTGGGCTTTTTAAACCTTGTTACCCACCACACACACACACACACACACACACACACTCACACTCACAAACACATACACACTCACAAACACACACACATACACACACACACACACACACACACACCTGTTGATGGTGGTAAAGGAATGGTCAGGCAGCATGATATAGTGAATATTTCTCTAATCTTTGGTTTCCTCATCTTCAGAATGAAGTGGTTGACCTCTAAGGTCCCTTCCAGATCTAATTCGATTATCCTATCATTATGAATAACTAGTTGGTGGCAGAGCCAGCCAACCCCAAAGCAAGGTCTCCTGATCTTCCATCCAGTGATCCTATGTTCTCTTACTACATTGCACCAGACTGCCTCCATCTGCACTGGTTGTTGACAGATCTATTTCACTCTCCACAAATGTGTCAAAAAGAAAAAGCCAAATCACATCCAATGGAAGTGATTCATTACTGAGATGTTAACGTGATTCTGAATTAAATAAACCATCTGAATAATGATGCCAGAAACAACAGTCAGGACATTTGGACGAAGATAAAAAGGTTTCTTTTTTTTTAATTCATTAACATGAGATTTTATTTCCTCTCAGCCCAGACTGAAGGATGAGACAAACCATCTGCCTTATTCATAACAGCTTCTGTTGGACAAACTTAAAAAGAGCAATGGTGTTGGAATCAGATAAAGTTTGTACCAGAACAGAACCATAGAAGGTTAGAAGTAGGAGGGACCTTAGAATCATAGAACATAGACCATCAGTCAAAGGAGCCAGATAGGCATCCCAGCATCAAGATATACTTCCTCATTTTACAAATGGGGAAAGTCCCAGAGAGAGGAAGCAACTTGACCTGGGTCAGATAGCTAATCGGAACAGAGCTAGGAGCTGACCCCCAGGTCTTTTGATTTCATTCTAGTGCTCTTCTCCCTGCTTCCACCAATGACTCTCCCTCTCTCCTTCTCGTGGGTGGACCAGTAGCAGGATAAGGCCACAGAATCTTAGCACCAGAACAACAGCAGTAAAGACATGCCTCGTTGTATTGAGTTCTGCTTTATTGCCCTTCACAGATACTGCATTTTTTATAAATTGAAGGTTTGTGGCAGCCCTGTGTTGAACAAGTCTATCAGCGCCATTTTTCCAACAACACGTGCTCACATCACATCTCTAAATCACATTTTCACAATTCTTGCAGTATTCTAAATTTTGTCAATTATTATGTCTATCATGGTAATATATGGTATTACGTCTGTTATGTAATCTATGATCGGTGATCTTCAATGTTATTATTGTAATTGTTATGAGTTGCCATATGAACTTATGCCCACATGAACTTAATGAGTAAATGTTGTGTGTTCTGACTGCTCTACCCACCAGCCATTCCCTATCTCTCTCCCTCTTCTTGGGCTTCTCTATTCCCTGAGACCCAACAACATTGAAATGAAGCCAGTTAATAACCCTACGAGGGCTTCTTCAGCGTTCAAGTAAAAGAGTCAAGAGATAAGACAAATTTCATTGTTGTCTTATTTTAAGAAATGGCCACAGACACCCCAACCTTCAACAAGCACCATCCTGATCACTCAGCAGCCATCGACATCGAGGCCTCCACTAGCAAAAAGACTGTGACTTGCTGAAGGCTGATGGTTAACATTTTTTACGAATAGAAACTTTTTAATAAAGGTATGCATCTTTTTAAATGCAATGCTATTGAACACTTAATAGAATTGGTATAAACATAACTTTTTATATGTACTGAATATCCAATAAATTCATGTGACTCGCTTTATTGTGATATTCACTTTATTGCAGTGATCCAGAATTAAAGCTGCAATATCTCCAAGGTAGCCTGTACTCATAATCACTCATAACTCTTAAAACACATGGAATGATTGGTAACTATTACAGTTAGCTCTTGATTAGTGTGGATAAAGACTCTCCTAAAAGTGGTCATGTATTCAAATTTATATCCTTTGAAGCTATGATTATTTGTAATGTGTCATTGGGTTCTTCTTATTGTTGTTCAGTCATGTCTGACTTTCTGTGACCCCCTGTGAGGTTTTCTTGGCAAAGATACTAGAGTAGTTTGCCATTTCTTGCTCTAGTTCATTTTGCTGATGAGAAAACTGAGACAAACAAGGTTAAGTGACTTGCCCAGGGTCACGGTAAGTGTCTGAGCCCAGATTTGAACTCAAGAAGATGAGTCTTCCTAACTCCAGACCTGGTACTCTATCCACTGTGCTACCTAGCTGCCCAATGGAAATATGCAGTACAAGTTCAAATAGTTTAACCACTTCAGGAGAATTTATTATCTGCACTAATTGGGACCTAGATATATTTCATTTGATTATGATAATTGCCCAGTGAGTAAGAGATTTCCATTTTACAGTGAAAGAAACTAAGGATCGCTTGCCTAAAATCACGTATGACTCAGTAGCAAAGCTAAAAATGCAGGATGCAAGTGGCTTAATTGTCTATCAAATGCTTTTCCCATCATAGCAAGAGTATAGCTAGATGTACACAAAAGACAACCTTAGAAATATGCAAGAATGTCGGAGGAAAGAACCCTTTAGGAAATACAACATAGAAGAGTAATGAGTAAACTGTACACCCTATACTGACCAAAGAGTATGTGACTCGTTCCTCCATAGAACAGCAAGAGAAGTCTGTCATTTTTTTAAAAAGGAATTTTACTTGGAGAAAATAAAACAACCACCAAAGCACATATTAACAATTTTTGAGATTTATGGACGATTTCTTCTTTTACTCCTGTGTTCAAGCTATTGTCATTGGCTCCACCCCCTTGACCCCATCCTTCGTTAACCTTGCTTCCCCAGTTTGAATTCAGTCATTGCTAACAAATTACTTAGACTTCAGACCATTTTTTAAAAAGCAATAACAATTTTAAACAAAAAAAAGGATTACAGCATCAAAGATATACAGTAATTATCGCCCCAAAGCCAGACCTTAAAGTACCTGTTCTCCTCCCAAACCCTAAGCAAAAGAAAGATGTGAGCCCAGACCTTTTCTCATTTTTGTCCCCAGCTGCTCCAGTTGATGGGTTAGGTCATCGTGGAAGTTTGGTGGCTTATCATAAACCTCCCATATCCTCAGTCTACCAGGAGTTGAGGATAGCCCCAGTTACTCCAGGCAGGACATCTATAGAGGAATCAGGCTACAATGTAGGAAATTTCTGTGCTTTTCTTACGCTTGTTGTTGGCAGTGGTGATGATGGTGACATTCATTTTGTTTCAGTCATATCCAACTCTACATGAACTCATTTGAGGTTTTCTTGGCAGTTATTGGAATGGAGTGGTTTGCCATTTCCTTCTCCAGCTCATTTTACAGATGAGGAAACTGAGGCAAACAGGGTTAAGTGATTTTCTCAGGGTCACACAGCTAATAAGTGTCTGAGGCAGGATTTGAACTCAGGTCTTCCTGACTCCAGTACAAGAGTATTTTATCCACTGGGCCATCTAGCTCTCTAGAAAAACATGGCCTCTGTCAACACTGCCCCTCTTCAGCTCTTCCTTCACAATCTTGGCAACTCAACACAATATGAAAAGGTAAAGTTTCCAAGTACTTAATTGTCATTTGTATATGGGCATCTCCTAAACAAGCCTAGATTATTGCTTCTGAACTCATGTACTTTATCATGAAATGCTTATCATATATATAAACTTGGATCCCCTTTTGGCAACTCAAAGTCAGCATTTCATAATGGAACTCTCCCCTAGACCATACCTCCCTGAAATGTCTCTTTTCCTGCTGAGGTCACATTGTCCTTCCTGGTTCACAAAAAACTTTCAGGTTCACTACTTTAGACTCATCCTCTTTTCTTCTCTCTCCTTCAATCACCATTTCCAATCAGTTGCTAGATATTATCCATTCTGCCTCAACACCATATCACACATCTTCACCCTATTCCTTCCTTTCTCTACTTACATTTCTAACACCCTAGTTCAGGCCTCCATCACCTCAGTTCTACTACATCAGCCTGTTAACTTGATTCCAAACTTCCAGCCTCTGCCTTCTTTGGTCCATTCTCCACTTAGCTAACTATCAAGACAATCTTCCCAAAGCACCATTCTGACCCTATAACAGCCCTGTGGAAAACTTGGTTCAGATGAAAGAAAGAAGAGAAACCCAAGTTTTATAAACTATACTTCTATCACTAAATCCATCCTCCTATGATCCTATTACTAAAAATAAGTCTCACACATGAGATGCAAGACACTGAGCATCTATATCCAGATATTAATACTGAGATACTAGATACCATGAATACTTTCTTTGAGAAGAGAGTAGGGACTCCCTCTCCATGGCAGATACGGCATCCACTAAACAACAGCATAAAAAAATGTGATTATATTTTAACAGACAAGAAGTAACCAGTTACCAACATGAGAATCATGTAAAAACCAGCTATCCACAGACAGTTTGACCACTGATTTATTAAAACAAAGTTCAAAATTAATACCAAATTAGAAGAAAAAATAAGTGAGAATGCATTAAGGCAACTCTATTTAAATAAGATGTTGTTTTCCAATTGCTAAGTAGTCAAAGGATATGAATAGGCAATTTTCAGAGGAAGAAATCAAAGCTATCAATAGTCATATTCTTAAAATACTGGAAATCACTAGTAATTAGAGAAATGCAAATTAAAACAAGTCTGATGTACCACCTCATACACATCAGGTCGGCTAAGATGACAAAAAGGGAAAACGACAATGCTGGAGGAGATGTGGGAAACTGGGCACACTAATGTGCTCTTGGAGGAACTGTGACCTGGTTCAACCAGTCAACAGTGTTGAACTATGCCCAAAAGACCATTAAACTGTGTGTTCCCTTTGATCCTGCAACACCACTACCAGGGATAAACCCTAAGAAGATCAAAGAGAAAACAAAAGGGCCCAAATACACAAAAATATTTATAGTAGCCTTCTTTTTGTAAATAGTATTTTATTTTTTTCCCAATTACATGTAAAGATAGTTTTCAACATTCATTTTTTAAAAGATTTGAATTCCAAATTTTTTCTCCCTCCTTCCCTTCCCTCTCCCATTCCCAAGACAGCAAACAATCTGATATAGGTTATACATGTGCAATCATGTAAACATATTTCCACATCAGTCATGTTGTAAAAGAAGAAACAGGAGTGGCTAGATGGCACAGTGAATAGAGCACTGGCCCTGGAGTCAGGAGGATCTAAGTTCAAATCTGGCCTCAGACACTTAACACTTACTAGCAGTGTGACCTTGGGCAAGTCACTTAACCCCCATTGCCCTGCATTCCCCCTCCAAAAAGAAAAAGAAAAGAAAACAGAATAAAAGGGGAAAACTACAAGAAAGAAAAAAAAAGATCAAATAGTATGTTTGGAGCTGCGTTTAGATTCCACAGTTCTTTCTCTGGATGTGGATAGCATTTTCTATCATGAGTTTTTTGGATCATTGTATTGCTGAGAAGAACTAAGTCGACCCTAACTGATCGTTGCACATTGTTGCTGTTGCTATGTGCACTGTTCTCCTGATTCTGTTCACTTCACTCTGCTAAATTAGTTCATGTAAGTTTTTCCAAGTTTTTCTGAAATCCACCTGCTCATCATTTCTTATAGCATAATAGTATTCCATCACATTCATATACCACAACTTATTCAGCCATTCCCCAATTGATGGACATTCCCTCAGTTTCCAATTCTTTGCCACCACGAAAAGAGCTTATAGCAGCCCTTTTTTGTGGTGGCAAAGAATTGGAAATGGGAGTTGGAGGGGAGATGCCCTTCAATTGGAGAATGGCTGAATAAGTTGTGGTATTTGAATATAATGGAATACTATCGTGTTATGAGAAATAATGAAAGAGAAACTTGGGAAGATCTGTATGAACTGATGCAAAATGAAGTGAACCAGGACAATGCACACAGTAACAGCAATATTGTGGAGATAACTGATTTTGAAAGAGTTAGTACTCTGATCAACACAATGACCCGCCACAATTCCAAAGGACTCATGATGAAACATGCTATCCACCTCTGGATAGAGAAGCGCTGGACTGGGAGTACAGATTGAAGCATATTTTTTCACTTTTCTTTTTTTAGCATAGATAAGGCAGAAATTTGTTTCGCATGACTATACATATTTGTAATAGATTTTTTTTTTCTTGCCTTCTCATTGGGTAGGCTAGAGTATATGGGAAGGGAGAGAATTTGGAACTGAAAAAAAGTCTATACTTTAATCAAAATAAATAAGACGTTGTTGATTTTAAAAATGCAAAATGGATGAGAGAATAGATGCTGAAATAGACTATCATTTTTTCCTAAAGAAATTTATTACTCCCATGGGGAAAAGGTCACCAGAACCACATTGACATCACCAGAAGACACTGATAGCCCTCACATCAAGGCATAAGTTACACTTCCACATGGATGCCCTATCCATAGAAACTCCTTTCATTAGAGTTTTTGCCATACATATTCCCTAAGTGAAGGTGTCCTGATGTGTATCCATTCTTTCCACTCATGGTGTATGTAGTTATCTTACAGTTACTTGTTTCCATGCTATTTCACAAAATGTCTTTGCTTTTAACTAATCAGTTGACTAATAAAACTAAATTCATCAAAAGACGTATAATCATGGTGGTTAAGTGGTGCAGTGAATAGAGCACTGGTGCTGGAATCAGGAGAACCTGAGTTCAAATCCAGCCTCAGACACTTAACACTTACTAGCCGTGTGACCTTGGGCAAGTCACTTAACCCCAATTGCCCTGCCCTCCCCCTCCAAAAAGCAAAGGAAAAAAAAAGACATATAATCAGAAATTTTCATTGCACATAAGTAGACTGAGCCCATGTAGTTAAGATGACAAATCCGGCCTCAGACACTTGACACACTTACTAGCTATGTGACTTTGAGCAAGTCACTTGACCACAATCGCCCTACCTTCCCCCCTCAAAAAAAAGGAAAGAAATAGGGAGATTGACTGGTGAAAAAATTTAGGTACACAATATATAGAACCAAATAGGTAGAGTAGCCTGGTGTGATCTGGTAATCATTATGACCATCTAGTTCCAAAGGACTCATGATGAAACAGGTGATCCATCATTAGATTATGAATTTAT
Source organism: Pseudochirops cupreus (assembly GCA_028627135.1). Classification (NCBI taxonomy): domain Eukaryota; kingdom Metazoa; phylum Chordata; class Mammalia; order Diprotodontia; family Pseudocheiridae; genus Pseudochirops; species Pseudochirops cupreus. Next base: position 340,253,134 of record CM053581.1, on the reverse strand, counting down.
TAAGAGCAGGGTCTGCCTTTTTCTGAATCTCCAACACTTAGCGCAGACTTTGGCAAATAGTAAGTGCTTAATAAATTAAGCTGACTTGATTTATAAAAATTAATATGTCATAAATTCTTTTGTAAAATGTAATAAACAACTTAATAAACTAACTGCCAGTGATAAAGAGTTGATGGACTTGGAGTGGAGATTGACATAGTTTTTTGCACATGACCATGCAGGAATTTGTTGTCCTTGACCATACATGTTTACCTTTCTTGTTTCTCTGTTGAGATAAGGGGGACAGCAAGGAGGCGGGAGGGAGAGAAGCTAGATCTTCATTTAAATATTATTGTGGCTCTTGTGGACTAGGTTTTTGAGTAAAGGAGTATTCCATAAGGCATCTTGAATTTAAGTGGATTTTGTTGGAGACCCAGATATGAGAGGGACTTTCCAGGTAATGAAAAGATTCAGAAAGAACTTTGTCTGACTAATAACTAATAGCAAGTGAGGAATTGTGCAAAGAGAAGCTATTACTGGAAGGTTTTGGCACTGTCATGGAGACTGAACAGTACAAAAGTCAAATAGAAGAAGGATTCCTTATAGATAACTAAGCATCCTAGATTTTCCCATTAGCAGATGAAATTGTGCAGATTGAATCCTTGCCCAGAACAATGTGGAACCTCCAAAACAAAATATAGATAAATGCATGGATACACACACACACACACACACACACACACATGCACACACAGACACAGACACAGATATACACACACACACACACACACACACACACGCACCTACAATCACCCATGGAATTTCGTCTATTCATTTCTATTGGAAAAATCAAGTAGATAAAGTGAGTTTTAAGGACAAAACATAGAGTCGGCTCATCAGTAAATATTTGCAAATGAAAGATGAGCTAGGTTCAGAATTTAAAAGAAAGAATGAGGCAGCTGAGATTGATTTAGGGAAATCATGCCGTGAATTTAAGACCCTTAGCTTCTTCCTGAGACAAGGATTCATCTTTCAAACATCAGTATTCTTTTGAAGGTTCTGTATGGCTGTGAGACAGGGGTATGCTGGATCCAGCTCTTACCAGTGAGAGCCAATTGCTAAATTTTCAGTGTGAGCATTTCTACCTCAGAAATTGGCAAATGGCTAAATCAAGACTGAAATTTACTGTTTTGTTGATTTTCCAGAATTAAGGAAGTGATGGGAAAATTAATAATTCATATTAGACTTATACTGTGTCATATATGCATACTTTTTTTGTGAGCCAATTGCTAAACATTTACCAGCTCTGTGCTAGCCACCTGTTCATTATGAAATACTATAATCTCCACAGAATTAAAGTTGAGGATCTCCCAAAGAGAAGCCCATGCACAGTAGTTTAAGTAAGCTGACATACATTACCAACCAAAGAAAGTGGTGTTAAGAGGCCAAAGAGAGGGATGATAGAAAATGAGAATAACTAGGAAAATGGTGAGACTGAGGGGTTGACAGATAGTTCATGTGCTCTATATATATGGACTATATATAAAGTCAAGGGAGCTAGCAGACGGTCCCCAGCATAATGAGTGAACCTCCTGTCGAGAGTCTACAGGAAAACATGAACGAGAGTCACATGGGATGAATTATGATCTCTGTGGCAGGAGGGAGTGCCTACATTGATGAATGAACAAAGACTTTGAAATATGTGCAAGTATCCGTGCTAATACTAGAGATTCAAAGATAAAAAATTGTACCTGCCCTCAAGGAGTTCACAGTCTAGAAGAAAACTTGAAGCCTGTATATAGGTATAACAATTCACGTATTTATAGCACTTTCATGTTTACATGGCACATACTTCACAACCACGTTATCTCCATTTTACACCACAATCCTATGGTTAGAATGTATAAGAGCTTGGACTCAGATTCGGGTCTTCTGTATCCTGATGCTCTTTCCAAAGGAACATGTTACCTCTCTATGTAAACATAATAAAAATAATCACGAAATTTAAAACAGGTTAAGTGCAAAGGAGGTGTTGAAGAGAGCCGCCTGACAAAGTAACTGAGAAAATAATCACTTCTAGTTGGAGGGATCAGGGAAGGAAGCGGTGCAAAGATGGTAATAGTTGTGTGAGATGGAGAGGAGAGAGAGATTGCAATACACAAATGTCATGCAGGAGAAGATAAGGAAGGACTATTAAGTTTACCTCAAACATATTGTTTACCAAGGGGAGAATCATAACATAGTGATTGATTGCATTTCTATCCTGTTTTTCCTTTCAGAGTAACAGATCCCATACATTTATTCTCTGAGTGTGATGTACTTATAGGCTAGGATTGAGGGGAACGATATCATAAATGGATATGGACATAAAAATAGTGTCAAAAACAATATTACTAAATAAAGTACTGTCAAATTCAAACCAAACTGAGGATGGTTTAGAACAGTGGTTCTCAACCTTCCTAATGCTGTGACCCTTTAATACAGTTCCTCATGTTGTGGTGACCCCCCAACCATAAAATTATTTTTGTTGCTACTTCATAACTGTAATTTTTCTACTGTTATGAATCTATCTGATATGCAGGATGTATTTTCATTGTTACAAATTGAACATAACCCACAGGTTGGGAACTGCTGGTTTAGAAGAAATTGTGAGTCAAAATAGATATCTAAATGAAAATCTTTTGCATGACAAAAAGTACTGTGGCCAGAATAGAAAAGACATCGATTGGAGGGGGGAAAAATCCTTGCAACAGACATTTCTTGCAAATATCTGACACCTCAAGTCTATTGGGAATTGACACAAAGTTATTAATAAGATGCATTACCAATATAGAAGTAGTCAAAAGATATGAATAGCAATTTTCAAAATGAGAAATGAAAATAATACTCACTTTGAAAAGTGGGTAAAATCTCTAATGATCACAGAAGCAGATTAAAATAACTTAGAGATATCATATTAACACTCCTCAAATTGGCAGAGTTAAAAATGAAGAATCTTCCAGGCTAGAAGGAGGGGCTGTGGAAAATAGGTACACTGTTACACAAGTGTGAAAGCTACTAATTGCCACAATTTGTCAGAAAACATTAAGTATTTAAATAACAAAGGCAATGAGGGTGTCTGTAGCCTTTCAGTAAGGATTTGCAAGTTGAACTAGACTCTGAGCATCTTATTGACTGGACTACTAACGAAACTGCCAAGTTCTGAAGGAGTGTAGTCACATCTTTACCCAGAAGGAGAGGAAGAGAACTGTCCAAGTGTCCAAAACCATAGCTTATGGCTACATTTGTCATTGCTTCCTTTTTGTCTTTTTCCCAGTTGTGTTGGTAATGATGCTTGCAGCTGCTGTGGAGATGTAAGACCAATAATGCCAACGCACAGCAGGGCTGCTGGTACAGGTTCTGTGATCTGTTTTTCTAAAGGAAAAACCGCTTCAAAGGGATCAATGATCTTACTTTAATTAAGCAATGCAGACAGATAAGTAGAAAGAAGTGAGTATCCAAGAAAGAATACAATAGACAGGGCTCTAACTGTCTAAACAAAGTAACAGATACATATTCTCCAGACCAGGGAGAGCCAACATCGGGGTTCACAAAGCAGGGGGGGGAAGGAGACCCCTTAAAATGGCTACCCAGAGTCTCCTTTGGTCACAAAGAAACATTCTTCCCATGAGTGAAACCTCAAAGTAAAATTTCACCTCAGAATAAATATACACTTTTGACTAATAGGCTCAGAGCCAGAAGGCATCACAACCCACCATAGGACTTAACTGGCTTAGTACCAAGAGGTATGAAAGCCTTCCTGCAAGCAAGCCTCCCCTAAGCAAGCTTTCCTCTAAGCCAGTGGTTCTCAACCTTCCTAATGCCACGACCCTTCAATACTCATATGTGAGTGTATCTGCATGTGGGCAGACCCGCATAGAGGAGCAGTGTCTCGGTTCCTAAGACCATTGGAAATGTGTTTTCCTATGGTCTTAGGTGACCCCTGTGCTCCCTGTGAAAGGGTCATTTGACCCCCAAAGGGGTCGCGATCCACAGGTTGAGAACCGCTGCTCTAAGCAAGCTTCCCCTTAAGCAAATTTCTCCCCTTCTATGTGACTCAGAATGTGTCACAGCTGTGAATTAGGCCAGAGTTCAAAGCAGCAAGACAGCCACAATTGAAATGCCTGTGTACTTTTAGACCCGGGAACACGGCCCCTATTCCAAGGAAAAAAGGGAACGCATGTGGTCACATAGACCTGTTAATGGATGGGAAAGATCTTCTATTCCATTAACCCTACACCAGTGTTTCTTTTGAATGCCTTGACATTATGTACTTAGCCAATCAGAGTTCACATTCTCTGCACGTTAAGAATCTCAGGAAGAAGAAGCAAATGAATTTATAAGAAGGCATCAAAGTAACAGCAAAATATTAAAACCTTCTCTCTGCACTGAAACATATAATATTAAATGATAAATGTACCAAAGAAGTGAAAACAAAGTACCACGTGAAGTCCAGAGGGAAAATATGTGCCAAATTAGGGATGGAGGCATGGGGACAAGGAGGCAGCAAGGTGGTTCAAGAGATGGAGGGCTAGGTCTGGAGTAGGAAAAACTTGAGTTCAAATCCAGCCTCAGACACTCACTAGCTGTGTGACCCTGAACAAGTTACTTAACTTCTGTTTGTCTGAATCCATTGGAAAAGAAAATAGCAAACTCCTCCAGTATCTTTGCCAAGAAAACCCCACAGACAGTATTAGAATGCTGTGGTCTACAGCAGCGATTCTCAACCTGTGGGTCACGACCCCTTTGGGGGTCAAATGACCCTTTCACAGGGGTCACAGGGGTTGCCTGAGATCATTGGAAAACACATATTTCTGATGGTCTTAGGAACCGAGACACCACTCCTCTATCCATCTCCAGGTGGGTCTGTCCACACGCAGATACGCCTACATGCAGATACACCCACATACAAGTACAAAAGGGTCACGGCATGAGGAAGGTTAAGAACCACTGGACTCTACAGGGTCACAAAGGTAGCTGAATGACTGAACAACATGGGGACCAGGCAAGGCACCTTGAAGGAGGTACTATTTGAGTTTAACTTTAAAAGATAGATAGGAATCCAACAGGCAAAAGTGATGCCCAGAAAGTAAAATTTACGCAAGGTTACCCATGGAGTGATAGACGAGGTGAAATGTATAGGGCTCCCCAGATTATTAACAGCCTTTCTCTCTTCTTTTGTTCTTTTTTCTGTCTTTCCCTAAATCCCCAGAGTTTCCTGTATCTGAAGAGGGGACCATTCCAACTCCTAGAGTTTTTCTTTTGTTTTTTGAGAACACAGTCTATTTAATTTCCATTTCTGAAATAGGTTTATTTGGTTTATTTCTTTCCTATTTTGACAATTTGAGTGTTTTATACTTTTGTAAACATTTACTCACTTCTTTTACATTCTCAGTTTTATTGGCATATGTCTCTATAAGAGCCTCTTTTCATTTTATTTCTTCATTTGTTGGAAGTGCAAGGTAATAACTGAAAATATAGATCAGTGCTGCCTTTCAAAAGGTGGAAGAAGTGATAACTTTATTCAGCAATCTCCAATTTTTCCTTACTGCTGTAGAAAGGTAGCACTTCCTGAAATATCAAGCTTAACCCCCCCTCCCCAAAGAGAAAACTATGTTTAGAGATTGGTTTAATCTTTTCTCCTAGCACATTATTTTTAATTGCACCTTGAAAATAATGGGCATATGTCATTTGAGGAATGACTAAACAAATTGTGGTACATAATCATAATGGAATATTTCCCTGCTATAAGAAATACTGAATATGATTGATGCAGAGAAGAATGAAAAGATCTATGTGAACTGATGCAGAGTTGAGTAAGCACAGTCAAGTAAACAAGAGATACAATAAATATAACATGTAAAAGGAAAGAACAATCTCCACAAAACAACTGAAAATGAATCTTGCAGAAGTGCAAAGACTAAGCACAGTCCCAAAGAAGAAGTCAGAAGACCCTTCCTCTCATTCCTTCACAGAAGTGGGAGATCCAAGGGTATGGAATGTCACATATATTTTCAAGGTTTTTGATTCTGATGGTTTTGCAGATTTTTTTTCTCTTCTTTATCTTAAAAAAATTTTCTTTGACCTATGGGATGATTCTTGGGGAAATGGGAAAAGAAGGGATAAGAGAAATATAGGCAACGTATAAACATAAGATATAAATAAAAGTTTATTCTAAAAATAAAATAATGGGCACTGTTCATAGATCATCCTGGTCCATCTTCAAGAATGGTCTCTGAGACTTGGATGAACTGATGCAGAGTGAAGTGAGCAGAACCAGCAGAACATTGTACACAGTAACAGCCACAGTGTGGGAGGACTGACTTTAATAGACTTAGCTCTTCTTAGCAATGCGAGGATCCAAGACAACTCTAAAGGACTCATGATGAAAATACTATCCACATTCAGAAAAAAAAAAACTATGGAGTCTGAATGCAGATGGAAGCATATTATTTGCGCTCTCTCTCTCTCTCTCTCTCTCTCTCTCTCTCTCTCTCTCTCTCTGTGTCTCTCTTATTTTTTTGTTTTTTTGTTTGTTTCTTCTTTCTTGTGGTTTCTCCCATTGGTTCTAATTCTTCTTTACAACATGACTAATGTGAAAATAGGTTTAATATGAATGTATATGTACAGCCTATATCAAATTACAAGCTGTCTTGAGGTAAGGAGAAAGGAGAGATGGAGATAAAATTTGGGATACAAAATCTTATGATAGTGAATGTTGAAAACTAAAAATAAATAAATAAATTTTTAAAAAAGAATGGTCTTTGACAGCCAGGCAGGGAACAAAGGACAGTGTGAGAAGGCTGGCCAATGGAAAGGTTGCAGATAGCATCAAATGATCACATGTTGAGCTGTCTTGGTAAAGGCTTTTAAGGCATTCCTCTCATGGCAGTAGAATTGAAAATAAGAGGTAACACAAGAAACCCTTAGGCAGATCCAATTTCCACTCTAACTTTCAGAGCCTTGGCTGAAATTCTGAAACTAAAAATAATGGAAGTTGATGATAGCTTAAAAAAAAACAGCAACAAATCCTGTAAAATAAGGGGGTTTGCCCCATGACCGCTAAGCTCCCTTCACCTGTTGGTCTGTGATCCCATGCCTTTCCTACAGGTTGGCTAGTGGTGATGAAGACCATACAGTACAAAGGAAAACATTAGACATAGAAGCAGGGGATCTGGATTCAGGTCCTGACTTGGCCACTGCTGTGATCCTGAGTCAATCACTTTTCCTCTCTGAGAGTCAGTTTTCTCCCCTGCAAACTGGAAGAGGTGAGATTAAGTGATCTCTAAGATTTCCTTCAGCTCTGGTATTCTATCATCCTTTGATCTCTCAGTTCCCTCCCAACTCAGTCTATATTTTATCTAAAATATCCCTTTCAAATATGACGTTTTGTGTTCTCTGATTCTAAAGTCTATTATAGCTCTGACATCCTATGTTCTGTAACTGAAGCCCTATTCAATTCTGATATAACATTCTATGACCTGTGTATCTGACCCTGACCTCTGAAATCATATGCCCAGATAAAGTGTTAGCTACGTTTCATTTCTCTCTATGGCTTGTGTCCAAACCCAAAGCTTCCCCTAATAGCCTCGTAATGCAAACTAATTGTCTTCCCCACAAAAGGCCTTAGGTCTCTTGCAAGTTCCCAGGCTAACAGACATTTTGAAACAGGTTTATTGTTTCAAATTACAGGTTTGTTGAAAGCAAGGCTGAATATAAATTTTAAGCTTTGCCAATCTGTATCAGTGAAGGGATTTCCCACTATGCTTGGCTTATAGTAGGTACTTAATAAATGTTTATCTCCTTTTTTTCTATTTCTTCTCCACCCCACATGATTCACTCACGCAGAAGTTCCTGCTGGGTGCCTTCTGCATATGATCTCAGGTTTTATGCCCACTAATGCTTCCATTACTCCTGCCAGCCATCAATCATTGTTTCAGTCTACTTCCTAAATGGATTGGTTTTGCCTCCCAGTGGTCAGGATCATCGTTCCCCCTCTGCTTCTCTTGGTTCTATCATTGCCATCCACTCTTCACTGTCTCTCTCTTCATCCAATATTATAATGAGATAACTAAGGTCCTCATGACTCTGGGCCACTTGTCACAATTCTATCTCTTTTTCAGACACATCCCTGACCCCCACCCTGTGCACAAAAGGGCTTCTTCAGGTGGTTGTGAATTCCTTTCCAGTTCCCTCTTCTCAACATGCCTGAGTTTTCACTTCTAGCTGAGTTAGGGCAACTAAATTACATTCCCCTTCCCTACTTAGTGCTCAGTAGGCAGTTTTCATTAAGACCTTTGCTGGAAAGGGGGAGGGATAGACAGGGAAGGAGAAATGACATTTTCCATTTACCTTTTTGTCTCCTGGGTGACCAGGGCCATGTCATACTCTGAGATTCAGAGACGCCTCAAGAAATTACCACAAACATTAATGGCGGAACAACAAAGATGGTAGCCACTGCCAGTAGCCCTACTGCAATGCAGAAAAACTCCCGTCCCTGTGGCACATAATTCTAAGGTCCCTTCTAGCTCTTATACCATCTTACATGCATAATCTGTGATTGGCAGTTCTCATGATTTGGCGGCCCTACCTGTACTGATTCGGTCTGGCTTTCTCCTGAAAGAGGCAACATATCTTTCTATCCCCACTGTTTGCCACTGGGCATAAAGGGGCCAGGTAGTGAAAAGGAGCCTGTTGGAAACATTATTGAAATTAATCCTAGCATTTCTAGCTCCCCAGGGAATCTGGTTCCTTTCCCAATCTCTACTACTGTGCTCCACCCCTCACCAGAAATGAGAAGGAAATGACTTACCCAAGGTCACATAATATGCTACTGGGAAAGCTGAGACTAGAACATAGATCCTCTGACTGCTGGTCCAATACTCTTTGCACTACACCAATTTGTCTCTCATTTATTCTAAGGAGCTTTTCAGAGTATGAAGGTTCTTTAGAGAAGATCTGAGAAAGTTCATTTTTGCCTGCTGCCCACACAGACTGTGGGAGGCAAAAGAAGTGTTTGGTGAAAATGAAAGCCCTGTGTTGCAGAAGAGTTCACCAGTTGGGCCCTCTGAGCCTATGTGGACTGTGTGAGAAGGCCCCTCGCCATATCTGTAATCAGAGAAGCCTGCATGTGACTTTGAAGCCCTTCATGTGAGCCATTTAAACCCAGGCCCTTAATTAACTTGGAAGAGTACGAGAATTCCCAGAGGGCATAGAGCACTAACCTCTCTCTGACATATTTTGGGAAATAATCATGCATGAGAGGTCCTCTGCCCCCTGGGCTTGGGAATTCAGATTTGGGCCAATGTCAGGGCTCTTGGTGAATAGGACTCATCAGTGATCAGGGACTGATCAATAAACAATTTTTTTTTTTTACGGGCTATGACATTCAGTCAAACCTCTACCAACAGAAATGCTGAAGCATAGTGGTAGTGGGTAAGGTCTAGTTTCTGGGTAACTAAGGGCTAAGCTTAAAACCATATTCCAACTTTCATTGCTGAACATCTTTGTAAAATGTCTTGTGCTCAGAGAATGGCCTCTGAGAAGCAAAAAGTCATAAAATCTTAGGATTTTCTAACTCTATGGTTTTAAAATCATGGGCCTTCAAAGTCATAGAATCTCAGAGTTCCAAGAGACCTCCAGCAGAACCTCTCACCCTCCCTCTGGCAAGGGAGTCAGGCAGCCTGAACTTAAGGGCCTTCCATGGTGAACTCACCACCACGAAAAGGCATTTGATTCATTCAACTGTAACCCAAGGACTTTGGTTGAGTGCTTGACCTGAAAGGACCTTTATTCTCCTCTTGGCTCATGCTCTCAACCTGAAATTTTACTCTGAGGAAAACTCTAAAGTCAAACTTAAACAACTTGCATATATTTTGAATTTATTTTGTATATCCTTATATGTGTACATGTTATCTCTTCTAATAGAATGTAAAGCCTTTGATGGCAAGGCCCATTTTATTTCCGTCTTTAAAAAATCCCAGGTGCCTAGAATAGTATCTGGCACGTAGTAGGGTGACTCATGTCTATTGTTCAGTCATTTTTCAGTCATGTCTGACTCTTCTTGACGGGGTCTTCTTGGCAAAGATACTGGAATGGTTTGCCATTTCCTTCTTCAGCTCATTTTAGAGATGAGAAAATTAAGGCAGACAAGGTTAAGTGACTTGCCCAGGTTCACACAGCTAGTTAGTATCTGAGGCCATATTTGAACTCAGAAATAGGAGTCTTCCTAACTCCAGGACTGGTACTCTACTGTGCCACCTAGAAGATGTCCCTGATATGAATAACAGAATGTCCACCCTACCCCTTCAAACTCCCACATAGAAGCTCAATGTGCAATATAAGATATTAAAGTATATTTCACCTATAACAGAAAACCTAGAAGATGTGAAGGACAGAAGCCCAGCATACTAAAATATGTACACACAAATGACCCATTAGTGTCATTCAGCAATCTTTGGGAAGAAAATACAGTTTGGGGACTACTAAGCAGACAGTTCCCCTTCCCATCAGACCTATAATGTCTAAGAAACACACCATTTGGAATGGCTACTTGGCACAGTGAATAGAGCACCGGCCCTGGAATCAGGAGGACCTGAGTTCAAATTTGGCCTCAGACACTTAACGCTTACTAGCTGTGAGACCTTGAACAAGTCACTTAACTCCAATTGCCCTGCCTTTTCCCCTCCAAAAAGCAAAAAAGAAAGAAAGAAAGACACCATTATTAACATCTGCAAGATTCAAATGTTTCAATCCAAATGTGCTACTTGAGACCTTCACGCTCTCTGCCTCCCACATCTGGGTTGCACTCCCCCCTCACCTCCATCTCTCAGGACCCCTAGCTTCTTTTGAAGCTTAGTTCTCAAGCATCGCCTCCCATATGATGCCTTTCCTGATCCCCCAGTTGCTAGTACATTCTGTTCAATGACATTGTATTTATTTTAAATATATCTTGTATAGAGTTATAAATGGACCTGTTGTCTGACTGCTAGGTAGCACAGTGGATAGAGTGCCGGTCTTGGAGTTAGGAAGACTTAACTTGCTGAATTCACTTCTGACATTAGACACTTACTGGCTGTGTTACCTTGGGCAAGTCACTTAACCCTGTTTACCTCAGTTCCTCACCTGTAAAATGAGCTGGAGAACGAAATGGCAAACCACTCTAGTATCTTTGACAAGAAAACCCTAAATGGGGTCACAGAGAGTCAGATGTGACTAAACAAGTACATGTTATTTCTCTTAATAGAATAAAATAGAATAGCTTTGATGGCAGGGCTTTTTTTTCTTCCCAGTCTTAAGAATCCCAGGTGTCTAGAATAGCATCTGGCAAATGGTAGGGGATTAATCAATCACTAAACATTTGTTAATCACCTACTATGTGCTGGGCATTCGGAATACAAAAATAAAAATGAAATAGGCTCTGTTCTTGAAGAGACCCATGAGGGAAATGATATGTAGATTTGCAGATCTGTAAGTATGTACAATATATACAGAATCACAAATATATTTGTGTGTGTGTGTGTTGTGTGTGTGTGTGTACAGATGTAGACACATATAAAATGTAATAGATGCAAGGTCGTTTAGGAAAGAAGGTGGTAGCACTTGGAGTGGGAGTCAAGAAAGGCTTCTTAGAGAAGGTAGTGCTTGAGATAAGGTCTGAAGGAAATAAGGAATCCCGCGATGTGGAAGTGACAGGGGTGTACATTGTAAGCTTGAAGGGTGGCTAATGTGAAGGGACAGAGCCAGGAAATGGAGTACCATGGGAGAGGAATAGCAAGACAGTCAACTAGCTAAACTGTAGAGTGTGGTAAGGGAAAGAAGCTTGGAAGTTAGGTTGAACCCAAGCTGTGAAGACCTTTGTAATTGGTCCTAGATGTAATAGAGAGCCACTGGAGTTTACTGAATGGGGAGAGATGTGATCAGACTTGAGCTCAAGGAAAACCACTTTGGCATCTTTTTGGAGGTTGAATTGGAGCAGAGAGAGACTTCATGGAGGGAGACTAGTTGCGAGATCATTGTGCCAGTCCAGGGGAAAGGGGGTGAGGGTCTGAAATACCTAATAAATACTTATTGACTGATCTATTGATCTTTTCACACCATGATGTTCAATTATTCATTTATAAAAGTAAGAGTTGGACAAGATCCACCCTCTAGTCCCTTACAGCTCTAACATTCTGCAATTTTTTTTCCCCTCTGGGTGAGACAGAAAGACAGTTCCAGTTAACAGAGGGCCCTTTTCAGTTCATTTTAATTAGCCTCTGGTTAATTTAAGTTCTGCTGAAGCTTCTTTGCACTTTATGCTGTCAATGGGTGGCCACATCCTCTGCAATTGTCTAGGCAGAAGAAGAGGCCCCCAGAGGGTGGTTGGCCACTGTTGGCTACCATGCACAGTCAGGAAGGGCTGTGGCTCCATGCAAAGGGTGCATCTCAAATATCTCTCATTCCCAGGGCACTCACTTTCCCAGCACTGCAGTGCCCTAGATAATGTGGATTTGCTGATCTCTCTGTTGCTGCATGTTTAGCTGACTCGGTTGCAAACAGCAACACAAGAGATATTTCTGTATATGTGACAGTCATTTCCTTGCCTCCATATGGTATATAAATGGTTCCCTTGTCCTTGCTCTTCATAAGGTTTAGGCTCATTGCCTGGAGCCCACAATTTATAAAAGGTAAGAGGCAAAGGAGGTCAAGGGTTCCTTCCTCTGAGGATGGAGTTTGATATTGCTAGTGTTGCTAATGGTAATAGGAAAAAAGGAGGAGGCAGAGGGGGGTGAGGAGGAAAGTTTCTTACTTGAAAATTTAACAGAAAAAAGATATAGTTGCAAGGTCTTTCCTACATAAGTTAGAGCATCTTGTCCTAAAAAATGGCAGCTTCACCTCCTCAAATCATAGAATGTCAAAGCTAAAAGGGTCCTGAAAATTCATAGAACCTATAACATCTGCACTGCTAAAGGGCCTTGGAATTGTGGGTTCAGAAGGGCAAAGCAAGGGCAAGAACCTGGTCACTTGGCCCTTTAGTTCACTGGTTTTCCCATTGTGCCAAGGTATCAGGGGGCAGACAGGGTCTTTTCTAGATTCTACCACTAACTGTTGCTATAATTGTGACCAAGCCATTTCCTTTCTCTGGGTTTTAGGAGATGATGATTTTTGTTCTGTTTCCATCCCAAGGATGCTGTGAAGCTAAAGGTGAAGTTAGGAGACCTATCTCAGTCCTAAAATTAACTGTGTTAGCTTGGGATCTGAGCCTCAGTTTCCTCCTCTCTAAAATGGGGGCAAAACTTTCACTATCACCCTCATTGGATCATTGGGAGGAGACCGCTCACATTTCTTTAAGGCTTTATGACATATAAAATGCCTGTAATGATAAACAGATAATAGATGAGACAACAGTTTGAAAAACATGAAGAACCATACAAATGGACGGGATTCTAATAGTAATATTATCATCAAAAATAAGAGGTAGATGATGACCTTTCTGTAATGGTCATTGAATAGATCATCAGGGTTGGGGGGTTTTAATGTTTCTTAAATAGAAGTTTGGGGTTTTTTTAAGTGTCTTAAGAAATGCTTAGGAAATGTGCTATTTTAATACAGCCTTGATTCACTGATGGTGTGCCCTTCGAAATTCTTCCCCATAATGGGACCTGAGTAAGACTGCTAATGACAGTGCGTCAGGAATAAGCAATATTTCTGAGATGCTTTGTCTCTTCAAAAGCCCTCATACACCCCCAATGTCAAACAAAGGAATAGACCTGATTTTCTTTGTGACTTTTGACCCCTAATATTCCAAACTTTTACTTTTTTCCCTTTAAGTACAAAGCACAATGGATCTGAGTTCTAGTCTCTAGCTCTACCACTCATTCCTCTGTGATCCTGGACAAGTTGCTTCCCCTTTCCTCATGTACAAAATGGGAGTAATAATAATACTTGAACTATATAATTCATGAATGGTTGTCAGAATCAAATGAGCTATTGTATGTGAAAGACTTTGGAAGCTCTAAAGTAGGCCTGCACAAGATATGGCCCACCAGTTGCTTGCAATCCACCAGAGGATTTCAGGCAGCCCGCAAAAAATGTACAGGATATAAAAGAAAGTAAAGATGTAACAAGTGTTTTGTCCATGCCTCACTTAACTCACCTTCCATTGGTCACTATTGTATCAGTCATGTGACTTGGTGGGTGGGTTGCCACTGGGCACTCTCTCCTGTTTGTCTCATGACCCGCGATAACCAACCATCATCAGTCTGTCTCTAGTCCAAGAGGTGTGAGAGTTGTATCTTTTTTCTGTGTTTTCAGCTATTACTGGCATTGAATAGGGACAAAGCGAGTGCAATGCTATGCAATGAGCCACAGCAGCTCGAGGGTCTCTTCTCCTTCCTACACAGCCCAAGTTACATGAGTATCTGGCACTCTTCCCAAGGTCACACCCTTAGTTCAATATTTCCTTGTATATGAGTAGTTCCTGTGGAGATGTTTTGGTTTTAACACAAAAGTTTTGGGGGTGACTTTGTAAAATGGGTGATAAAAAGAAACAGAAGATCAAATCAGAATATAGAGTTTTTAATCTGGAGTACAGAAATAGATACTTGTTTACTTACATGAAAGACAAAATAATCTGCCTTGTTTGCCAAGAAGTAATAGCCATTCCAAAGGAATACAATCTTCGTCGCCATTTCAAATCCAAACATCCTGACTTAAGCAAATTGGACACCAATGAAAAATAAATAAAGGCATCCAAATTGTTGAAAAATCTCAGTGGGGAGTAATGGTTTTTCAAGAAAGTAAACTCCAAAAATGAGGCAGCTACTAAAGTTAGTTTTCAGATTTGTAAAGAAATTGATTTCAAACATGATCCCAGAGTATGATAAACTGATTGCTGACAAGAAGTGTAATGCACCCCATTAAGTAAATATAAACAGTAAGGAAACCTGAAAAAATGTGTTAAAACTTGTACTGCTTAGCAAAGTGATTTTTTTTGCATTAATGTGATTTCATGATAAAAATCTTAAGTAAAAAGTGTAATTAATTTATATTAATTGAAATTTCCCTATTTTAATATGGTTTGTTTGCAAAATAATTTAATCAGTAATTATACTTTTACTTGGAAAGTAAGCTACTTAAAAGCCTATCTGCAGTCTGAAGAAGTTTAGCCTGTTTCATTTTTGGCCCCTAACTACTGCCAAGTTGTGCAGGTCTGGTTTAAAGTAAATATCACAGATGGGTGGGGTATAAAGGGAAGAACACTAGAACTGGAGTAACAGTTCAAGTTCAACTCTCCTATTGCAACTGTATGACTTTAGTAATAGTAATAATAACAAGTAGCATATACATAATGCCTACTTTGTGCCAGGTACTGTGCTACAGTATTATCTCATTTGATCTTCACAATAGCCTTGGGAGGTAGGTGCTATTATCCCCATTTTAGAATTGGAGAAACTAAGTCAAATGGAGGGTAAGTGACTGTAATAGTGGTGGAATTTGAAGATCCCCTTGTATTGGCAAGCTAACAGGTACTTAGCACTTAGTTCCAAGCTCATGATTGTGTTAAGTATTAAGACCCAGAACTTGTGAATCCCACAGTGGGATGGACTTCCTGATGTAATAGGAAGGGGCTGGAACAGGGAGGAGCTAATACCTTATGTAAGGAAAAGGGCAAGCAGGAAAGTCAGAACTTCTGGGAGCAAGCTGCGTGGAGGCTGAGGAGGAGAAGCCCAGGCTGGAGAAGGAGATTTTGATTTTGATAATGGAGCTTATGGTGGCGGAGCTTCTTCTGAGAGCCAGCCAAAACTTCTGCTGAGAGCTTCTGAGAACCAGCCAAAGCTGCCAAAGACTTCCAAGGGCCAGCCAGAGCTGCCAAAAGAAGCATGACTGTGGTGTCGGTACTTTTCTGTTTGGGGCCTATGTTGATTTCACAGGCAGAAAATAAATTGATGAGGATGCCAGCAATGTGCATGAATGTTATTGTGGCTTTGTTAAGCCTTGTCTTCCCAGGAACAGAAACTGTGAAGAACTTGAGGTGGACTGGACAATGTGAGCTTCAATATGAAATAGAAACTGCACAAGGAACTGGGAGCTGCCTGCCTTTGAACCCAGGTGACAGTTTGATAGATTCAGGTAGGAGCTGGGACTATGGAAGAGCAACCATGGAAGCTGAGAGCCTGCCTCAGTCAAGATGAAAAGACCTTTCCTTGGGTATTTAATGCTGACTGCTGAGATTGTAACTTATTTGTGACCTATGGGTGGATGGCCTTTGTACTTTCCACTACTCTGTAAGAGGGTACTTAGTAGTGACTGATGATATTGTAACTTAATTGCACCCCATGGATGGAGGACTTTGACCTTTGTACTTTGTGTCAATTAAGGAGGCTTGCCTTCTTAAGGGTGATTGAATTAAGGATTTACTAAATGAAGAACTTACTAAACGAATGTTATTTTTTACTTAAAACTATGTGACCACTTTTGTGAAAACTATGTGGCCATTTTAGTGATAAGTTGTGAAGTTATAACATTCTGAATGCGGTACTTTGTTTATTGTGAAATGTTTTGTCTTAGTTTGTTACTGAATAAATAGAGAGTTCACTATATTGTGTAATCAGAACCTTGAAAAGCTGTTCACAGCAGCAGTCCTCTAAGTGGAGGCCCAGCAATCTATCCACTACACCACCTAGCTGCCAGAGCTTACTTTAGGCCAGTCATTTGAACCTCTCTAGACTTTAATTCCTTATTATGTAAAATGACGGGGATGGACTAGATTGCCTGTTAAGGTTATTTCCAATTCTAAATTCCAATGATCCTAGGCATCAAGAAATCTGAGTCTGAACACCAGTTCTAAAACTTAATGGCTTAGATGAATCACTTCTTTTTCCTTATCTAAAAAATGGCAATAACATCTGTACCACTGAACCCATAGGATTGTTTAGGGAAAGTCAGCAGTCTGCAAGGGTAATTAGACTTTGCTATTCTAACAAGCAGGCTCCATTTTCTCCTTGAAAAAAATTTCTGAATTGCTCCCACCTCAACCTCAAAAAAGAATGAAAAGACCCAGGCCCTTCATTCTAGCTCTGCCACTAACTAAATTTGTGATCTTGGGTCTCAAAGGTCCTCCTTCTTGGCTTGAATTTCCCCTTCTGGAAAATGAAGGGCTTGGACTAGATGACCCTTGAAGTCCCTCACAGCTTGAGAATTCTAGCATTGTCTCTACTGTTCAATTCAGCTTGGTTATAGACGGCTAGCCCTAACATCCCATGTTCCCTCCTTCCCCAACCCTTGTCCATTCCAGTGCCTTCCTCCACAGACTATTTCCTATTTATCCTATATAGAGATTGTTTTGTATATATTTGTTTGTGTGTTGTCTCTTCCATTAGATTGTAAACTCCTTGAGGGCAAGGACTGTCTTTTCTCTCTTTTTGTATGCCTAGCACTTAAGCCCAGTTCCAGGTACATAGTAAGTAGGTGCTTAATAGTTTATTGATTGATTTTTCTACAGAGGCTTAAGGATTCTTTGTAGTTATTCTGTATAGTATATGGGTAGGAGAAGTATCCATCTGTATAGCATGCTCTGAAGAACTTTGAGAAAGGCCCATTTGCCCCAACTGTTCCTCTACCAGCCCTGCCACTGAGTCTGAAATTGCCACCCCTAGTCAATCCCTGGAGTTAATATTTCTTCCTAAGTACCATTGTTCCCCAGAAGGATCATTCTTCCTGGTTCACATACCAGTCCATAACACTAATCTTTTACATCACTTATAATGATTTACAGTTAACAAAGTGGTTTATGGAAGTCCTTTATATAAAGTCATTTATAAAGAACTTTGACATTTGTAGGGCACTTTATAGTTCATAAAGGGCCTTGAATATTTATTGCGAGCTTAAGAATTTACAAGAAAACTTTACAATTTTCAAGAGGCATTGCCATTTACAGGGCATTCTGAAGTTTATAAAATTTTACAGATTAAAAAGTTTTAACATTGACAAGAATTTTTACAAATTAATAAAGGCTTTCTAGCTTACAAGGAGATTCAGTTTTCTAAGGGCTTTTAAGTTTACAGAATGTTTCCTATTTCCATTTTTATCCTTACAACATCATACTATTTAATGAAGTTCTTATACACATATAAGACTTTATTTTTTAATCTATCCTACCTGCCTTAGCCCTAAGAGGGTTCCAGATTTTGTAGCACATGAAGTATCTCCCACAGGGCTGAAAATAGAGTAGATGATTAGTAAATAGTGATGGAATAAATAAAATAATCTGTAAGGCCAGCAAGGTGAATATTACTACCCCATTTTACAAAAGAGAAAACAGAGGTTCAGATAATTGAGTTAATGGGGAAAATGTACTTGGACACAGAAGACTGTGGATCAAATCTTGTCTCTTCCATTTACTAGATATATGACCTTGAGCAAACTATTTCATTCATTTGTCAAAAAACCCACATTTTTAAGTGCTTACTATATGATAGACACCTTTCTGAGTTCAAGAACTAGGTAGGTACTAGCTATTTTCAGGTTATCAACAAATAAAGTACTTTATGAATGGTATCTTAATCTTATATTGTACCTAACAAATGGCAAAATAAGGACTAGAGCCATAAACACCCAAGATTTTTATTTGATTTAAGTCCATTACTCTCTGTTTCTAATGCCTTACAATGGCAGGGAGGTGACCTCAGGTTCTCAGAGGATATGCCAATAGAGGGCAAGCTCTGGAAAGGTCTACCAAATGGAGAAGTCTTCAAGGACAAAATGGTGGTCAACTCAGATATATGTTCAAAGTAACCACTAGCTGAGCTAAGTTCAGAGATTCTGATCACAGAAAGTTGTCCAACAGGTGATAAATTATCTGAGCCACAGAAAGTGCCCAAACCACCAAGGTGTAGAAAAGCTGTGGTCTCCAATGTGACAATAAAAAACACATTAATGGAAGCCCAAATCTTTGTAGTTTTGAGTAAGGTACCTGACCTGGGCTGGGGAGGTGGTGGGGAGAGGGAGGGAGAAGAATCAGATTTGCGGAGTACATTATGATGGAAGGAAGGAATGATTTGAGGCATTGGGAGACCTTGAGCAGGTTGGGGTGAGGGGTAGGGAAGGATAGCTTAGAGAAAAAGATAAGGTGCAGAAGTGATGGGTGGGAGAAAGCCCAAGAGTGTACTTTGTCCTGCAGGTAGAATTAAATTAATTCCTGGGATACCTGAGATTCTCTGATTTCCCTAATTCTGAGATTTATACAAGGCCAGCTTGTTGGGTATTTTTTCTTTGGTCTCTTTCCAAATGGTGCAGTTGACTTGCTGTTTACCTTTTGTCTCAAATTCCCCATTTTGAATCACAGACTGTAGAACATCAGAGGTAGAAGAGTTATTAAGAGTTTATCTAGTCCAGCGCCCTCACCTTTGAGACCCAGAGGAGGAAAATTACTTGCCCAAGGTCACACAAGTAATAAATGGTAGAGGCAGCATTTGTACTCAGGTCCTCTGACCCAAAACCCAGTGCTCGTTCTCTGATACTATGCCACTTCCTGCTAGAGTTTTCCTTAAAAGGCTCTTGATTGTATAGCTTGTTAGCCTACAGTCTGCATCTAGCTTTTTTGACACACTTATTTGGCACATGGTGAGACTCATGAGGTCTCTTTGCGGAGTGAGGGCAGGAAGTGAGATAGACCACAGGAAGCACTGAATAGAAAAATGAAGCTGTGACAAATTCCTTCTCCTGTTGTTAAGAAACATCTCATTCCAACCCCTCCTTTTTTCCTTCCCTCCCCACTCCCAATGTCTTACAAAGAGCATAGAGCTAGAAAAGACTTTAGAATTTATAGCAGCTTTTTTGATGGTGGCAAAGAATTGGAAATTGAAAGGATGCCTATCCACTGGGTAACTGAATAAGTTATGCTATGTGATTATAATGGAATATTACTGTGCTGTAAGAAATAATGAGCAGGACACTTTCAGAAAAACCTGGAAAGACTTATAGGAACTGATGCAAATTGAAGTGAGCAGAACCAGGAGTTGTACGTAGTAACAGCAACATTGTATGATGACCAGTATGAATGACAGCTACTCTCAGCAATACAATGATCTAAGACAATTCTGAAAGACTTATGATGAAAAAACACTATCCACCTCCACAGAAAGAACTAATAGAGTCTGAATGCAGATCTAAACTTTTTAAAAATTATTCTTGGATGTTTTGGATCTGTGTTTTCTTTTTTTTATTAATTTTTTTTTTTTAGTTTTCAACATTTGCTTCCATAAGTTTTAAATTTTCTCCCTTCCCAAGATAGTGTGCAGTTTGAAATAGGCTCTACATATACATTCCTGTTAAACATATTTTCACATTAGTCATGTTGTATAGAAGAATTAGAATGAATGGAAGGAAACATGAGAAGGAAAAAACAAAACAAAACCAAAAAAAGAGAGCAAATGGTCTACTTTACTCTGCATTCAGATTCCGTAGTTCTTTCTCTGGATGTGGATGGCATTTTCCATCATGAGTCTTTTGAAATTGTTTTAGGTCTTTGCATTGCTGAGAAAGGCTAAGTCTATCAAAGTCAGTCATTATACACTATGGCTGTTACTGTGTACAATGCTCTGGTTCTTCTCACTTCACTTGGCATTAGTTCATTCAAGTCTTTCCAGGTTTTTCTGAAATCCACCTGCTCATCATTTCTTATAGCACAATAGTATTCCATTACATTCATATACCACAACTTGTTCAGTCATTCCCCAATTGATGGGCATCTCCTCAATTTCCAGTTCTTGGCCACCACAAAAGTGATCTGCATTTTCTTTTGCAACGTGGCTAATATGAAAATGTTCTTATGAGTGTGCATTGTGATATCAAATTGCTTGCCACCTTAAGGAGGAGAGAGAATAAGAAAGGAGAGAATTTGGAACTCAAAAATTTTAAAAACACATGTTAAAATTTCTTGTTTTCATGTAATTGAGAAAATTACAGCTAGGTGGTACAGCAGAGAGAATACCAGCCCTGGAGTCAGGAGGACTTGAGTTCAAATTCAGCCTCATATACTTACTAGCAGTGTCACCCTGGGAAAATCAGTTAATCATATTTGCCTCAGTTCCTCAACTGAAAAATGAACTGTAGAAGGAAATGGCAAAACACTGCAGTATTTTTGCCAAGAAAACTGCAAGTGGGGTCATAGAGAGTCATACGGGACTGAAATAACACAATAACAACAACGGAGAAAATTAAATAAAAATTAAGTGTTTAAGAAAGAAGGAAGGGAAAGACCTTAGAAATCATTTACTCCAATTGCCTCATTTTTTAGGAACCTGAGGTCTAGACAGTAGCTCACAAGCAGGAAGTAATGAGCCAGGATTTGAATCCAAGTCCTTTGACTCTAAATCCAGCTTTTTTCTCCCACAATGTTATGTTGTCACCCTAAGCCCCAGAAGGTTCTTCCCTATGTTAATCCCCTGGTGCTCAGAAAAAGGACCCAGCTGCCCTCTTTCACACCCTAGAGAGTAGGGATATTTTGTCTTCTGGTGGTGCCCTCATTTTCTCACAGAGGGCTTAGACCTTGAATTTATCAGACCATGCTTAGACCATGAATCAATTTTGAAATAATAACTGATCAATACCCAATAGTCTGAAGGAGGTAGAAAGTCACAGAATCTCAGAGTTAGAAGAAAACTGAGGTTAGCTTGTCTAACCCATGCCTAAAGAAGAATCTCTCCTAAAACTTATCTACCAAATGATCATCCAGCTTTTGCTTAAAGACGTCCAGTAAGGGGGAATGCACTCCCTCCCACAGTAGTTCATTATATTTTTGGACAACTCATAATTGTTAAGAATTTTTTCCCTATCTCAAGCCTAAATGAGTTTCTTTCAAACTTTCACCCTTTGAAGTAAAAAGATAAATAAATAAAATCCATCCTTTCTTCTTATAATGACCCTTCAAATACTTTGATTACTGTTATGTCCTCCCTAAGTTTTCTCATCCAAAAGTTGTCCCCATTTCCATAAACAGATTCACATAAGGCAGGAACTTGAGGGTTTTTACCAATTAGATTGTCATCCTATGGACACATTCCAATTTATCAATATCCTCTTGAAAGGTGGTCCCCAAATCTGAACACAATGCTCCAATACAATCCAACCAGGGCAGAGTCCTTGAGCACTACCATCTCCCTGTTCCTTAGCATCATAACTCTCTTAATGCAGCCAATTGCTTGCATTAACTTCCTTGGCTATCGTATCATAACGTTATCTTATTGAGTTTGGTGTACACTAAGGCCCACGGATCTTTTTCAGATTAATTGATTGGTAAAAAAAAAAAAATATTGTAGACCAATGCAACCAAGATTGGGAGGGAAGCAGAAAACTTGAAAAAATTCTTACAAGTCGTACCTCTGATAAAAGCTTCATTTCTAAAATATAGAGAGAACTGAGTCAAATTTACAAGAATACAAGTCATTCCCCAATTGATAAATGGTCAAAGGATATGAACAGGCAGTTGTCAGAGGAAGAAATTAAAGCTATCTATAGTTATATGAAAAAATGCTCTAAATCACTACTGATTAGAGAGATGCAAGTTGAACAGCTCTGAGGCACCACATCACACCTATCAGATTGGCTAATCCGGGAAAACAGAAAAATGATAAATGTTGGAGAGGATGTAGGAATGTTGGAACACTAATTCATTATTGGTGGAGCTGGGAGCTGATCCAACCATTCTAGAGAACAATTTGGAACTATGCCCAAAGGGCTATAAAAATATGCATACCCTTTGACCCAACAATACCACTTCTAGGGCTGTATCCCAAAGAGATCATAAAATGGGAAAAGGACCCCCATGTACAATAATATTTATAGCAGTTCTTTTTGTGGTGGCCTAGAACTGGAAATTGAGGGGATGCCCATCAGTTGGGGAATGGCTGAAAAAGTTCTGGTATATGAATGTAATGGAATGCTATTGTGCTATAAGAAATGATGAAGAGGTAGACTTCAGAGAAACCTGCAAAGACTTATATGAACTGATGCTGAATGAAGGGAGCAGAACCAGGAGTACATTGTACACAATAACAATCACAATGTGAAGACTGATTTTTATAGACTTAGACCTTCTCAGCAATGCAAGGACCTAAAACAATTCCAAAGAACACATGATGGAAAATGCCAGTCATATCCAGAGAAAGAACTATGGAGTCAGAATGCAGAACAAAGCAGACTATTTTCTTTTTTGTTTTGTTTTATTTTTTCTTTTTTTCTCATTGTTTTTCCTATTCGTTATAATTCTTCTACACAACATGACTAATGTGAAAATGTATTTAATAGGAATGTATGTGCAGAGCCCATATCAGATTGCAATCTGTCTTGGGCAGGGAGGGGAGCAGGAGGGGGAGAAAATTTAACATTTTTGGAAGTGATTGTTGAAAATTAAAAGTAAATGATTTAATTTTAAAAAATATATATTGTAGAGCACACAGCCGGAATTGAAAAATGTCAAGAGGGTGCCGAAAATGTGATAAGACTCAATATAAGATTTTTAAAATTCATGAATAATAAAAGAATCATTGTTAGGGTGACAAATAGTAACATTCTGGGGATATCAGTCCCTATTTATTGAATATTCTGTGCCCAGTCCTGTGCTAGGTGTTGTGGAACATGACATAATCCCTGACTGCACAGAGATTACAGTGTAGTTAAAGAAAACACACATGAAAAGATTTAGGAACTGTCAGAGCTGTAAGAGATCTTAGAAGTAACAACGATATTGTTTTAAGAACAACTTCAGGTGATTAAGTAATTTTGACTATTACAAATACTCAGATTGGCTACAAAGGACCTGTGAAGGAAGATACAATCGACATCCAGAGAAAGAACTGACAAATAGATGTATAGAATGATTTTACATATGTATATCTATATGTATATATACATAAATACATAAAATAATAAGTATATATATATATATATATTTGTATCTAATGGTAGCTGTCTCTAGGGTGGGGAGAGGAGGAGAGAGAGGGAAGAAAAAAAGAAATTTATGTGATAACTTTATTATATATTTAAAAGGACTAGCAAGTTATACATAATAGATTTGCAATTTCATGTGCAATCATCTTTTTTATTAAACTATAGAAATGTTTATTTTATTCCATAAATTTAAAATTAAATAAAAATTTAAAAAATTAATTTTAATCATATAACATAGAATGTCAAAGCCCAAAGAATTTAAGGATAATTTGGTCCAACCTCTTCACTTTATGGGTGAATAAACTGTTATAACAAAAAACAGTAATGGATTTGGAGTCTAAGAGCATGAACTTGAACCACAGAATTTCTGCTTACTAATTGTGTGACCTTGGGCAGTTGACTTCCACTTTTTGGGCCTCAGTTTCCCTCCTCTGTAAAATTAGGAAATTGGACCAGGTGATTTCTATGCTCCCTTTGAAGTCTAAATAAAGTTATCCCTTCCACATCACAGGGGTTAGGAGCATGGTGCCCCCATCATCTGGAAAATCCACATAACATTTTTTGGCCCTCCCTTTGTACCAGAGAAGATGTCTGAATTAATTATGGCATTAAAAGAAAAAAATATGTTGCTGTAATACAATACTATACATATGTTTTATGCATTTCTGAGTTTCTAAACTTTTTCTGTGTTGTCTGCTGGTCTTCATATGTCATCTATGGCTTCTACAAAATTCCCCCCAAATTCCCATTTAATTTCTTATGCCAACCCATGATATAGCAAAACTGTGATGGGGAAAGTCATGAAGGGATAATTGTACTATGAAACTGAGATTTTAAAAAAATGTCAAGTGACTTCCCCAAGGTCACAGAGAACTAGCTAGTGGTAGATCTGGGACTTAATACCATGTCTCTTTAACAATTTTCCACTGCTAAATGATGTTTCAGGAAGAGTACTAGTTAAATGTGTATCAACTCGAATTGACAACGAGGTTGACTGCTCCAAGTCAAGTAAACTGGATCACTTGGGGAAATGGATTAAGATGTAATGAGACAATGACCATCACTTTTGATGATTCCAGGGCCAGATTAGATGTAGTGGACATACATTAGTCTATATTCTCCTGGACGTGTCTATCCGAGAGACAAAGGTGCCTACTTGGTGTGCTTAATAAATATCTGTTACCTTACATTAGTTGCCACACTATGTGAAGGAATACAGTTCTGAGGACTGAATTGTCTGAGCTAAGACTAAGCAATCAGAGGTTCTTTTAAAAAAAAACAACATAAATTTTATTGATGCCTCTTGTTTTTCTTTATATCACCAAAATTTTCCCCAACAGCCTTCTTCCTTACTTTCCTAGAGGGCTACTCCATATAACAAATAATATTTTTAAAGATAAAACAGGAAAATATAATGCAAACCAATCAACATATGGCAAAAGTCTTAAAATATATGCAATGTCCACAGTCATGAACCTCCAGCTTCAACAAAAGAGAGCGCTTACAGTGTCTTCTTTGGAGCCATGCTTATTCTTTGTAATTTTGCAACTGAATAGTTTTTGCTGGTTCTTTCCATTTACCTTTTAGTCATTGTGTACATTGTTTTATTGGCTCATCTTACTGCCCTCTGCATCAGTTAATATTCATCTTCCCATTCTTCTCTGTATCCATTATATTGGTCATTTCTTATAGCACACTATTATTCCATTACATTCGTGGACCACAATTTGTTTAGCCATTTCCCAGTCAATGGGCATCTACTTAGCTTCCAATTCTTTGATATCACAAAAAGTGCAGCTATGAACATTTTTATGCATATGGAGACTTTCTTCTCATCATTTACCTTGGGGTTTAAGTCTCCTTTGGAATCAGGATCATATGTTCTTGCCAGTTTGGGAGATAAGGGATAAAAAGAGGAAATGACTCTTCCTAAGGGAACTTGAGCATATTCCTGTGATGGAACCATTGGTGCCCACTCTATCAGAGAGGGCGTAGTCACTGCCTGATGCCCTTGAAAATGTCATTTTGCTCAGGTGACTTATTCTCATGAGCTTTGGTTTTGGGGGACAGAAAGGAAGACATCGTACTAACCCAAGTGTCTAGGATGGGGACATCACAATACCCAGTTCAAAGCATCCCAGAAATTTTCTTTATGTTATTTCCACCGTATTATCAAAAAACAGCCCAAATCACAGTCATGTAAACCAAAAGATTTTACTCGTTTGAACAAAGGGAAACAAAGTCAGATTGCTCCGAGCAGGTCTTATTCCTCTCGAGTAATATCCATCTAACACACTGTAAACTCCACAAAGATGGGCTGTGTCTTACTCACTAGTAGCTCTGAGCCAAAGGTTCCTCATGGGTGGAACAATGTCCTTGTTGGGAGGATCAAATGAGATCATAGATGTCAGTTTCTTTATTAATTACAAAGTACAATGTAAATATGAACCATCATCTTTGTTATCTTTGTAGATCTGTGTAATCCTGATTGTTTAACAGAGAAAGCAAAAGACATATATGAATTGCTACTTTGCACCAAAGTACCATGCAATGCATTAGAAATACAGAGAAGCAGGCCCAGCCCTTAAGGAGCTAACATTCTATGAAAATAGCAAAAGGCATGGACATATGTAGGCATATGCAAAATATATACAAAGCACATTCTAGATAATTGGGGGGGGAGTAAGTACTAGTCCTTCCTGACCTTTATTGGGGGAGGGGAGTTGGGGATCAGAATAGCACTCACTGGAGGTGGTACTTGAGCTAGGATTTGAATGAAGCTCAGATTCAAAGAGAGACAGGAGATAGTTACTGTTAAGGCACAGAGACAAGAAATGACATTTTCTGTGTGAAGATTTAGCAAGTGTGGCTGGACCACAGAGTGTGTGAAGGAGGAGGAGAATGCAAAAGGAGCCTTGAAGGGTAAATGAGAGAGGCAGCATGCTAAGAGGGAAGATGTGCTGGATTTTGAAGGCAGAGGAAGCAGGTTCAAAACCTAGTTCTTTGTTTAAAGAGAGACGGAGACAGAGAGATTTATTACCTCATTCCTTATTCTGATTCCTTCAATTTCTTTTTCCTCTTTTATTGCTATCGCTAGGATTTCCACTATAATCCTAAATAAATAATCTGCAAGCATTATTTGTAATTGAGATAAGCTAGAAACCTTCCCAGCAAGATCAGGAATGAAGCAAGGATGTCAACCTCAGCCTTTTTATTTAAATTTTAAAAATAAAAAGTTTACACTTACTGACTGTAATGCCATGCACCAGCAGATTCCCAAAAGAATGCTACTGTGAACAGCTTTTAGGATTCAGATTACACAATATAGTGAACACTCTGTTTATTCCATTACAAATCAAGACAAACATTCACAATATACCACAATATAATATTCACAACATTACATCTTATCACAGAAAATGGCCCCACAGTTTTCACTACAAGTGGCCACAATATATAGAACAAGAAACAATAGAATAATCAAACTTCCACTCATGGGGCAACTCATTACTTAATCATTCAATCAATTCACAATAGAATAATCAAACTTCCACTCATGGGGCAACCATTAACTTACTCAGTCACTAATCTAGATTCACAATTACTAAATATCATTAATCACAAATAGTCATTAGAAAACCACACAAACCCTCCACCCCTCGGTGTCCAGCAAACCCCAGTTTCATACAAGGGGAAGCCTTTTCTTCATCTTGACTCTGGGTGGTCTCTCTGATTTCCTGAATCCCCTTCCACGGTCCCAGCTCCTACTTGAATCCACCAAACAGTCACCTAGATTCAGAAGCAGCCAGCTCCCAACTCCTTGTCCAGTCTTCCAAGCAGTTCTTGTTACACACTGAAGTTCACAGGGGCCAGCACATCTCAAACTCTTCACCACTTCTCTTGCCTGGAACTCAAGGATCAGCCAGGCCATGAACAAACAGAGTCTTATCCTGGTCATGCTTCTTCAGTCCTCCAGCACTTCAGCTGGCTCTAGGACCCAGAAGGAATACTGGCCTTCCAGGCATCCTTCCAGGCAAGCCCTCTCAGCCTTCCAGGCGGCCTTCACCACATCCTGG
Organism: Pseudochirops cupreus; assembly: GCA_028627135.1. Classification (NCBI taxonomy): domain Eukaryota; kingdom Metazoa; phylum Chordata; class Mammalia; order Diprotodontia; family Pseudocheiridae; genus Pseudochirops; species Pseudochirops cupreus. The sequence goes on along the minus strand of CM053581.1, from coordinate 340,225,109 downwards.
TCTCAGGAAAACTTCATCTCAGTTCTCAGTCAGTTCTCAGCTTCCAGATGCTGGGAGAGAAACTCGCTCTCTCAGCCAGCTTCAGGCTCCACGATTCTTCCTTCACCAGGAGCAGAATTCTAATTCTGTCTCTCTGTCTCTGGAATTCTTGCTTATATACACACATTGGCCTCCTGTCTCAGCCAATCCCCTTCTTCCACATCAACAGGGGCTCATCCAATCCCCTCCTTCCACATCAACAAGGGAGTTCATGCCTTCTCAACAGTGGGACAGAGAATACCTTCCACACTTAGCCCCAAGGTACTAAATGCTAAGTATCTGCTAAACTGATTACTATTACACTGACTTTCTTAGAGAATAGAATTATAGAATCTCTTAGTTGGAAAGAATATTAGAGGTCTTCTAATCCAGGGATGGGGAACCTGATCAAGTGGATTTTTTCTCTATAATCTTATAAAAGCAGTCATCCAGCCTTGAAGATATTGTCATAGAATGGGGCCAGGGGAGGGGTGGGGAAGAGGGGAAAGAGAGACCCATGACCTCCAGCCTCGGGAGGGAGAGAACAAGCTCTTATATGCCCAGTGAGGCTATGCTCTTGTGGTATCAAACTAACAGATCTATTCCTGGGATTTCAGAACAACAAAGTTGGAAGGGCCACCTAAAAGTCATATAGCACTATGCCTTGATTTTGAAGAGGAGAAAACAGATGAGGAACTGAGGCAGAGACTTGGCCAGGGTCACACAGCTAGTAAGTGTCTGAGGCCGGATTTGAATCTTCCTGACTCCAGACTCAGCACTTTGTCCACTGTGCCACTAGCTGCCCCCCAAGTTACTCATCTGTAAAATGGGGGTAACAGTAGCACCCACCTGACAAGGTTGTTGTGAGGATCAAATGTGAAGTGTTTTGCCAGCTTTAAAGCGATAAATAAATGTGAGCTCTTCTATGTCTGAGCATCCATCTCAGTGGTGAACAGAGTAAATGAATGCTTTGACCTATGTATGAGTGAATGTTGGGTAGGGAAGAGGAGGGACACTGGGCAAATGGACTATCTGTCTTTCCAACTCCCTTAATGATGCATACAACAAATCTTTCCAAATGGCATCACAGTAAAGGGAAAAGTAGCCCAGGAACGAGAGAGAAGAACGGGCTCAAATTTCTGCTGTCACTTGCTAACCTTGAGATGGGCAAGCCTTTCCCTGGGCCTCAGTTTCCCCATGTGACTTGAGTGATTTGGACTAGATAATTTCAAAAGTGCCTTCAAGATGTCAAACTTTCTTCTTTTTAGCCAACACTTCCTTTTCCCCTTCCCCACTGCCCCCGACACCTGAGACCTGCAGCCTCAACATAAATAAAATAACGCTTGCCTAGCAGGATTTCCGGGTGAGGTCTCTAGTTTGCCCTCTCCCACACTCTAAGACTGGGGAGCTCTACTTTTGTTTCTCTATTTTCTAGCCCCGAGTTTCAATTTTTAACTCAGGGCTATTTCCCCTTTGTAGCTAAACTTTATTTCCTTTTCCTGTTGGGTTTTAAGTCGAGCCTGTACCAGAACTGTTGCCTGTGTAAGGTGCCAGCCCCAAGTATCAGAGGTGAAAGTCTTTGTCCTACCTACACTCCAGGCTTTTGACCATGGCGACTGGGTGAGTATCAGACCTGGGGCCTGGGGAAAAGGGATTTGAGCACAATCAAGTCTAGGCTGTTAGAGTGGGAAGATTAAATAAGCGTTTCTAGAATGTTCAGAGCATTGTGCCAGGCTCTGGGGAGAGACAAGGTTTAGAGAAGAGAATTCCTGGAATCACAAAAATATTCAAGGCCAAACAGAACTTTTTTAAATCAAGTCCAGAGTCCTCATCTTCTAGATGATGAAATTGAGAACCACAGAGGCCAAGAGACTCATCTAAGGCCATGGTAATAGATACTGCCAGAGACATAATTCAAATACACTCTTCTGTCTCCAAGTTCATCATTCAGGGCTTTTCCTGTGACCCAAAACACATAGCTAGTAAATTAGAAAATTGAGACTCGAGACCAAGTCTTCTGATTTCTCGTTCGGGGCTTTGTATTCTATGTCTCTCCAATGACTGTGGTGCCCAAAGGCTTCTTTGTAAAATGGGTTCACTCTGCAGCTAGACAGGGTCACAAAGATGGCAGGAAGAAAGGTTTAATCTACCTCTGGGTCTGGGCACAGAGCATGGCCAACGCATCACAGTAGCAATTTCCAGAATGTGGCCTGGATCTAGGCATGGGGAGCTGGGGAGGGACTGGTTTAATCCTGGGGAAGGCAAAATTGGGGAACAGTGCAGTTTTCTGTAACAATGAAAATGCCATAGAATTTCCCTCTATAAAACTAAGTCACCAAAACTGTACTAAGGCACCTGTCTGGAGCTGAGATACAGAGATAAAAAGCGGCATGGGCCTTGCCTTTAAATTGACAGGAAGGAATCAATGGATACGTAAACAACTGTGGTACAAAAGAGAGCCAGATCAAGGCAAAGCAGTCAGGCAAAGTGTTAGAGAAATTTGAGTGGGAGCAATCACTTTGGCCTGGGAAAGGAAGAGGGGGCACGAGGAGGGAGAAACTTCTCCAAAGAATTTTCTTGTTTACAAGTCACCATTCCTGCTCTACTCAGGGGTCAAGATTCCATGTACTCTCTCCAACAGAGAAGGATTCTGTTCAACTCTGTACCTTTCCCCCCAATCCTTGGAGGAATGAAATAGCTATTCCTTTTATCTGTACGAGACTGTACAATTCTCAAAGCACTTTCATACACAGTATTTCATTTGATCCTCACAAATAACACTGCGAGGAATTATTAACCCCTTTCTATGGATGAAGAAACTGAAACTTGGTTAGTCAAAAGGGACCCTGGTTTCCTTAGTTGTTAAAAAGGAAAATAAAGAGGGGGAGGGGTAAAGAGAGGAAGGAAGAGCCATAGTTGGATTGAGCTCAGTTTCTATCCAGCTTGCCACGCCATGATTCCATGGTTCTTGAGGTCCCTGCCAGCTCTGGTAATCCCTGTCCTATTATCCCAAAGCCTTTTTGATTCTGTTATTTTAAGATCCCTCCCAGTTCTGATATTCTCTATTCTCTCATTCTAAAACCACTGCTATCTCTACCATTGCACGTTCCGTGATTCTAAGCCCCTACTACCACAGACATCCTGTGTTTTATGATTCTAAGGCCTCCTTCTCACTATAAAATATTAGGTTCTGGGATTCTAAGGTACCCTCCAGCTCTGGTAGTCAGTGGTTCTGGGATATGTCCAAGGTTCCACATAGTAATAGTATGATATGTATGTAT
>CM053581.1:340175422-340221310 GCA_028627135.1 Pseudochirops cupreus | reverse complement strand
AGGGGTCTTGACTAAGTTAGGTTATAAATTCCTCATCATGGAGAAGAGGCAAGTTACAAAAGATAGTGCTGGAATTTATAACCTAACTTAGTCAAGACCCCTCCCTGACTGTTTCCTCTCTCATTGGTGGAGAGGCACACTTCACCAAATACTTCCCCAACTGAGACAGCAAGGAAAGATAAGGGGAGGGTCCCACCAAGGCGGGAAAACAGATAAAGGAAGATAAAAGTGATTGACAGAAGCAATTTGAAAAATTAACCACCCCAAATTGAGAAGCTTTCTCTCATCCCATACAGTCCCCAGTTTTTTTTTTTTACTCTGAAAACTTCTCATGAAATGGCTCATCCTCCCAAGATGGAGTCTCCAGGAAAGACTCAGTCCTGATAAAGGCCAGGTCCAGACTCTTGGGAAAGCTGACAGCATCTGATGTCTGTCGTCTTCTTCAGATCCCTTGGCTCAGAGGAGGGGTAGTCTTCAGATGCCTAGAATTCATATACACCAGCCAGCATGGACCTAACAGGGTTCTCAGAAACGTGATTTGACATCAAGGGTACATATAAAGGTCCAGTTTTCCCAGCCATGCAAGACTAGGTCCAAACAGTGCAATTTAATAGTTCAGTTTTTCTTAGCCACTAAGGGGTAGGCTCAGGCAATACAATAAGGCTTTCTCACAATTTTACAAAGTTACGTGCTTACATTAAGTCAGGTACAGATTAAATTTCTTAGATGGCTCACAGTATACTAAAGGTGATTACATGTCATCAAGGTAATCAAGAAAACTTAGACACAAACCATACCAATTAACAGATTCATTGTTGCCAATGTCTATGAACATCCAATTCCTTGCCAGTCTAGGGGTTACCAGATAATTCTGACTTGATAAAGGTTGGTACAGTCATTTAAAATCAGTTCCACATTTGCAAAGATCTTAAAAAAAATGATTTCATCTGCCCTTTAAAAGTTTTGATTTTTTCTTCAGAATGGGGAAACTTTGCTGTAAATTATCCCTCACAGTATCAATAAACAAAAGTTAATTTTAAAAGAAGAATAGTATCTAAGCTTCCCACTAATGGCTAGAGTGACTAGGAATGCTCAACACTAAAGTCTCTGAGATTCTTCAACAATGTCTTGACTTTGTCGTAATCATCCACATCTGTCTTTCCAAATCACCTTCACATCCATTAGCTTGTTTGGCCCTCACAGCACCCCAGGAAGGAGGCAGGGAAGGGATTCGTCTTCCTGTTCTGGGGAAATTGTAAATCAGATCACGTAAAGTCTGCGCCATGATCACAGGGCTGATTGACTCTCAAAGCCAGGACTCAGATCCTCTCGCACCAAGGCCAAGGTTCTGGGCATTTTCTCCGGCTGTCCAACCTGCCTGGAATGCTCTCCTTCCTCTGTGCTGATGCCAGACCTCCGTGGCTTCCTTTAAGTCCCAACTAGAACCCCACCTTCTACAGGAAGTCTTCCCCAACCCTCTTAACTCTAGTGCCTTCTCTCTGCTAATTATTTCCTATTTTATCATGTATAAGTTTGCTTTGTATGCATTTGTTTGCCTGTTGGCGTCCCCACTAGATTGTAAGCTCCTTGAGGGCAGGTATTGTCTTTTGCCTCTTTTTATATCCCCAGAGCTTAGCACAACATCTGGCAGACAGTAGGCACTTAATAAATTTTTATTGCTTGATTGACTAAGCTTTCAAGCCCTACAAAGCTTCTTCCTTCCTCTCTATATCATTTTTATAAGTTACTATATCATTTTGGCCTAACATTTTTTAAACACTCAGAGTCAGTAACATAAATTTTGGGGGGAGCAGCATGCAGCAGTGAAAGTGCTCAAATCAGAGACATGTATAACCTGGGTTCAAGTACGGGCTCTGACCCCACTCTAGTTATGCGAGTGAGTCACTGAATCTCTCTGATCTTCCTTTTCCTCATCTGTAAAATACCACTTATGAGGCTTAGTTACCTCTCTTCTGTAAGCGGGAGAGAAGCACAAGGGAGGAGTTCTTTACAATTCTTTTTAAAGCTTATCAAAAAGAGATTTGATAATTTTAATGGCCTCTAAAAGTATGGGCTTTTGTAATAGCTGTGTTGTGGTAAATGAATAACCTCCAGAAATGGGTGACAGGGGTAATACATGCGGTAGCTGGTGCCTCTGGTCCTCTTTTCACATCCAAGTTTAAGTAAGACCCTCTATCTTGGTTATTGCCTGTAGTCAGTGAAAATTTTGCAAGGTTCAACAAATCTTTTTTTTATTATTTTAAATTTTTTAATTTTTTTTGCTATTTTAAAGTTAAGATTCATGAGCAATTTTATATACAAAGGACACAAAAGAAAATTCATGTCAACAAATATAGTATGTGAAACCATGAATCTCTGTACAGCTTTCATCTTTAAAAGAAAATAACGGGCAGCTAAGTAGTGCAGTGAGTAGAGCACTGGCCCTGGAGTCGGGAGGACCTGAGTTCAAATCCAGCCTCAGACACTTAACACAAAAACTAGCCGTGTGACCTTGGGCAAGTCATTTAACCCCAATTGCCCTGCCTTCCCCCCTCCAAAAAGACAAAAAAAAAAGAAAATAACAAATTCAACATATTAGTTTCAAAGCTGTCCTACTTTTCTGTGTCTCCTTCTAGACCTCTGTTCAATTCAAGTCTTTCCAGTTCTAGCCTTACTACATCTCTCATCTCTGTCTCCTCTCCATTCATACAGCTACCACCCTGATATAGGCAGGCTCTTATCACCTCATGCTTGGAATATTAAAATTTCCTCCCAAATGGTTTCCCTGCTTCCTTTATCCTCTCTCCAAATCATCTTTCACTCAGATGCCAAACTATTATTCTAGGAGGCAGATCTGACCATGTCACTCTCCTACACATTAAATTCCACAGGTTCCCTTAACGCCCTTGTAATCAAATACAAAATACTGTTTGACAATTAAAGCTCTTCCCAACCTGGCCCCTTGCTACTTTTCCAGTCTTCCTGCCAGTTACTCCTTTCCATGTACTCTAGGAACACTAGTCTTGCCCCTACTAGGGGGCATCATCATAGTACAAGGGAAAGAGCGCTGGATGGCACAACAAAGGACCAGACTACAAGACGCTCCATCTCTCCTAACTCTGATCCTTTTCATTGGCTGTCCCTCTACCTCCACCCTCATCCTCCCCTGCCTGGAATGTTCTTCCCTCCCCATCTCTGCCTCCTGGCTTCCATTAGGGCTCAGCCCAGATACCATCTCATACAGGAGGATTTTCCTGATTCCCGTCCCTGCCTGTTCTTCACGTGCTTGCCCTCCTCCCCCAGAATACCTCACATTTAGACTCTACACGTCTTTTATCTATGTAATTGCTTGGATGTTATCTCCTCCATTAGAATGGGAGTTCCTTGAGAGCTGAGATCATGTTTTTACCTTTCTTATATCCACAGTGCCTCGTACATAATAGGAGCTTAATAAATGTTTGTTGACTCCCTTGACTGAAACACCATAGTACATACAATAGATTACTGGGTTTAGAATCAAAGTGTCTGGTTTCAAATCTGTCTCTTACTTACTACCTATATCATCTTCCACACATAAACACCCCAGACCTCAGTTTCCTCATCCGTAAAATGAAGGGGTTGGGCTAGGTCAGTGGTCAAACGCAAATAGAAAGTCAAGATGCTAGCCACATGTTAACTTAGAAAACCACAAATTAACATTATCTATGTCGAATTGCATTTTTATTTATTTCATTAAACATTGCCCAATTACGTTTTAATCTGGTTTTGGCCTCACTTGAGAGTTTTGCTGTGAGTTTGACGACTTTGAATTGGTGACCTGGAGCCTCTATTTAGCTCTAAACCTATGATAACACCGTAATTAGTTGATTTTGAGATCCGATTCATTTCTTTTCATTGAGTGCAGCTGTATGGTGTTGACTTAGGGAAGTGGGTGGATTTCTCCAAACAGAAACTTCTTTGTGGGCAAAGCAATTAAGGAAGTGAGGCTGCGGGTAACCTGATTGTGGGGCAGGATGTCTGGGTGATCTTTGCTCAGCGCTGTAGTCCGTGATAAATCGGGAGGATTCCCCTTTAATGACAATACTAGAAATGGTAGCTTCTCCACCACCTCCAGTCCAAGATTCTGCCTCTACCAAGGGGCATCATTGTACTGCAGGGAAAAGAGCTCTGCATGACAGAGGACCAGACTTTAAGCCCCAGCACTCCCACCAGTGAGCTCTGGGACACTGGGCAATTCACTTCCTCTAGATCAGTGGTTCTCAAACCTTGCTAATGCCGCGACCCTTTAATACAGTTCCTCACGTTGTGGTGACCCCCAACCATAACATTATTTTCGTTGCTACTTCGTAACTGTAATTTTGCTACTGTTATGAATCATAATGTAAATATCTGATATGCAGGATGTATTTTCATTGTTACAAATTGAACATAACCCACAGGTTGAGAGCCACTGCTCTAGATTATCCTCAGTTACCTCATCTGTAAAATGGGGAAAAATAAATACTTGTATTACCTACTTCATGGGGTGGCAGGAATCAAAAGAGAAGATGGATGGAGGTACTTTCTAAACTCTGTACCACTACGGAAGTAAGAGTTATTGTTATTGGGTGGTTAGATTTTGGTTTTTGGTTGTTTTGGGGGGGTTGTTTTTAACTTTTTATTCATTTTAAATTTAAATACAAAAAGATTAAAAAAAAACATTTCCATGTACACAGCACAATATAGAGGGTTCAATATAAAACCATGAATTTCCATTTCAGACTATTTACTTTTTTTAAAAAAACTATATAATAAATACTACACTTTGTTTTCAAAGTTACACTGCTTCCAAGTTTTCTTTGCTCTCTTCTGTTCATTCTGTTTTTTCTCCCTCCTTCCCTACCCCACCCTAAGCAGGCTACAATTACACACACACACACACACACACACACACACGCTCACACACACGCTCACACACACACTCACACACTCACACACATGCTCACACACACTCACACACACTCACACACACACACACAGTCACACAGTCACACACACACTCACACACACTCACACACTCTCACACTCACACACTCACACACACACCCTCACACACACACTCACACACTCACACACACTCAAACACTCACACAACACACACTCTCACACACACTCACACTCTCACACACACACACTCACACACTCACACTCACACACACACTCACACAGTCACACACACACTCACACACACTCACACACTCACACACACACACTCACACACATTCACACTCTCACACTCACACACACACACTCACTCACACTCACACACACACACACACACTCACACTCACACACTCACACACACACTCACACACACACTCACTCACACACACTCACACACACACTCACACACTCACACACACTCACACACACATACTCACACACACTCACATACACTCACACACTCACACACACACTCACACTCACACACACACTCACACACACTCACACACTCACACACACACTCATTCACACACTCACACACACACTCACACTCACACACTCACACACACACACTCACACACACTCACATACCGTACATATGCTCCCATTGAACAGTTCTCTCTCTGGAAGCAGGTAACATCTTCCTTGCCAGGTCCTTTAGAGTTGGCTTGAGTATTTATGATACTCAAAATGAATCTGTCCTTCAAAGTTGCTCTTAGGACAATATTTCTGTTACTATGCATAACATTTTCTTGATACTGCTCATTTCACTTTTCATTATTTCATGGGTGGTTAGATTTTTTTTAGGCAATTGGATTTAAATGACTTGCCCAGGATCACACAGCTAATAAGTGGCTGAGGCCAAATTTGAACTCAGGTCCTCTGGACTTCAGGTCTGCTGCTCTATCCACTGAGCCACCTAGTTGCCCCTTTGACTTTTTTTAAAATGTTTTTAAAATAACAGTGTGAGGCACTTTGCAGACTTAAAGCATTATGTGCATATTTTATATTATTATTTTACATAAAATATTTAAATTTTTATATAACATAATATATAATAATTACATTACTATATACATATATGTACATTCTTACTGTATATTATTTCTGTACATATATGTGTATAATATTTCCATAGTGGAAAGTGCACAGAGTTTGGAGTCAACCAAACTGAGTTCAAATCCTGTCTCTCTCATATACTGCCTATATAACCTTGGCCTAGTTACTACCTACCCCCTCTGAGCCCAAATTACTTACTGATAAAATGAGGTGGTTACACTAAGTGACCTCTAAGGCCCCTTCCATTTCTAAATACACGATCTGTGTCACCCTCAGTGAAAGCACAGGAGGCTGCAATCCACACTAGTGAAAGGAGCAACCCATACTGAGGAGGGCACATCTCAGCAAGATGCCACCCTCCATGCCAAGGTGCCTGTCCTGTTCCACAGAGCCAGCTTATAACTTTGTTCCATACCCCTCCCTTGGACTTAATCATCTAATATTCATTTCTGTGACTGTATCTCATTTCTCCTCCTAGACTGTAAATTCTGTGAGGGCAGGGACTGCATTTTATCTAAACTGTACCACCCTCAATGCCGTCAGAGCTAGTGCTCAATTTTGTTGAACAAATAAAGATCCCTTTCCTTTTAAATCCTGGGGAGAGATTGTGTTATGGCGGGGGGAGAGGGGGCATGGGGGAAGAGCCCCGAGCAGCCGGGTAGAAGACCCTGGATCTAATCCCAGGCCCACCACTGACTCTCTGTGGGGGCTTTAGCAAATCGTCCTCCATCTCTGAGCCCCAGTTATCATCATCTGTAAAACAGAGAAAATACTTGCACAACCTAGCCCACATGGAGTTATGATGAGGATCAAATGAAATAATGTAAGGATGTAAGGCACTTTCAAAACTGCAAAGGACTATCAAAATGTGAACCAATGTTGGTCTTGATCAGACCCATGCATGAAGGTTGTACTCTAGCCTTGCTCACTTTAAGGAGAACCATTTCACTGGAACCCATTCAGAGAGCCATTACTAAATGCCTTGTGCCTGAACTGCTTCATATTCATTTCAAATTTATTCGGCATTAATTTAATATATACATATATATAAAAAATATAGAATGTATATTAATAAGTATAATATAATATATACAATATGTAAATATTATATATATAATATTAGGCCTCTTCCTCCTTTTTCTCCTCTTCTTCCCCCACTCTCCATAGCATGCAAGTTACTTCAGAACTGGAATTGTTTCCTTTTTTTGTCTTTGTATCTCCACTGTGCCTAGCATGATGTTTCTCACATGTTGTTGAGTCATTTCAGTCATGTCCAACTCTCTGTGATCCCATTTGGGGTTTACTTGGCAAAGATACTAGAGTGATTTGCCATTTCCTTCTTCAGCTCATTTTACAGATGAGGAAACTGAGGCAAACAGGGTTAAGTGACTTGCCCTGGGTCACACAGGCAAATCTGAATTCAGATGCCCCTGACACTCTATCCACTGTGCCACATAGCTGCCCCATATGATTGGCACGTAGTAAATAGTTAAGAAATCCTTGCTGATTGGTTGATCAAGATCATGAGAGAACTAGAAACCTTATCAGATGAGAATTGCTTAAAGAAATTGGGGGAGAGGGATGGATTCTGGATAAGAGAAGACTTATTAGCAAAGACTTAATTACTATAATCAGATATCTTAAAGGCAATTAAATGTAGAGGGATTAAGTGTGTTCTTTGCCCCAAAGGACAAAACTAGGGCCAAAACCCAGGAGTTACCAGAAGCAGTTATTCTCTCCTCATGAGGCCCAGCTACCTAACATTTAAAGCTAGAACAAGTGAGCTCCCTATCACTGGAAGTGTGCAAGCAGAGACTTCATTTCCACTTATCTGGGCTGCTATAGTAAGGACTCATCCATGGGGCAGAGCTGGATTAAATATGCTAAGCTCTTTTCCAACTCCAGATTCTATGTTTGTGGCTCAGATTGTCCAGGGACATGCTCCAAAGAAAAAAATGAACATTTTAAAATCTCAAAGAAAACATTCATTTTTTTCCTTCTCAGTGGCTCAGGGCTCTGAGGACAAGTCTCAGTTGAGCCCAGGGGCTAAACACAGGCAGATTTATTTTTGTAAACCACAGGCTTCTCTGTGCAAATCACTTTGTCCTCCGTGGGGGAGGTTTGCTAACTGATGGGTTTCAAGCCAGATTTTCCAGAGTTACATTTGGCCTCTCATGTCCTTAAAGTAAACAAGTCAGGGCTTTCCAAACTCATTCTTAGAGCCTGGGCTCCCTGCCTGCTCTGAGTTATTTGCAGGGACTTTCTCCACTGTGGTGAAGACGGTAATTGTCCCTCACTCCTCTATGCATGACTTTACAATTTCCAAAGTACTTTTTTACTCTTTCCAAAATACTGGCACAAGCTCATTTTATCCCAAGTGCCAGCCCTGTGAGAGAGGCAGGGCCTTTAGTACTAGTCCTGCTTCACAGACAAAGGGATCAGAATCCAAAACTGATTTAGCAAGAATGACTACCTGAGTGACATTGTACAAGTCCCTTAACTAACCCTCACTGGTCCTCGGCTTAAAACCCATCACAACCTAGCGAGAACTACCTTTCCAGGCTTACTATATATAAGTCCCCTTCACCCACAGGCCAGTCCAGTCAAACTGGGCTTCTAAAGCTCCTCATCCATTTCCCATCTGTCTCTGTCTGTACACTAATTCCCCATCTCCCTCCTCTCCTCTGTCTCTTAGAAGCTTCCTTCAAGACTCACCTCCTGTACTTTTTCTTTCTAATTTCATAGTCTCTCTCATAGGCTCCCTTCTCTCCTCTGATGCTATAACCACCCTGGTGTGGGCTCTCATCAGCTCATACCTGGACCATAGCGATGCCTCAAGCCTCTCTCCTTTCCAGTCCATCTTCCATCTGACTGTGAGAATAATCTTCCTAAAACAAAAAGCTAACTGCACGCACACACACACACACACACACACACACACACACACACACACACACACACACACCATTCAGTTAAGTGACCTCCGATTCCTCCAGGATCAAATATAAAATCTTCTCTTTGGCTTTTAAAACCTTTCATAGCTTGACTCTCTCCTGCCCTCACAGATATCAGTCTTACATTTCATTCCTCTTCATATATTTCTGAAGTCAAGAAGACTGATCTTCCTGAGTTCAAATCTGGCCTAAGATATTTGCTTCCTGTGCAACCCTGAACAAGTCACTTAACCCTGTTTGCCTCAGTTTCCTCATCTGTTGAAATGGCAAACCACTCCAGTATCTCTACCCAGAAAACTCCAAATGGGGTCACAGAGACTGAAAACAATTGAACCACAAACAATGCCTTGTGATGAAGCAACTTTGGCCCCTTTGATGTTCCCCATGCTAGACTCAACATCTCCCAACCCTGCACTTTTCATTGGCTGTTTACTGTGCCTGGAATGGTCCTTTTCTGTGCCTCCTACGTTACCTGGCTTACTTCAGACTCCAGCTAAATTCAGTTGTTGGGTTGTTGTTGTTTGGGGGGAGGATTTTGGAGGTGCTTTTCTTTGTCTCTTCAATGCTAAGCTCAATGTTGGCAAGCATTTAATAAATGATGTGACTTGAACGCTCTTTTCTTGTACCATAGAAAGAAGTGATTTGCCCAAAACCATACAACACTTATGGTAGGCTGGAGCCCTTATTTACAGGGATGATCAGGGGTTAGAGAGAACATGGGCAACTAGATTGAGAATCAAAAGACCTGGGTTCAAATCCCAGCTCTGCTACTCAGTCCTTATGTGACCTCAGACAAATCACTTGCCCTCACTGGCCCTTCTTGTAGAATAACAGAATGGCACCCTATGATTTCTGATGTCCCCTCCCATTCTAAGTCCAATGACCCTATCGATGATCACACATCCAAACGTCAGACAGAAATCTCATGTAATCTGAGCCAAACAAAAGGAGATTTACTACCCCCACCCCCGACCATTGCCCTGCCTACACACTCCAAGGAAGGGGCAAAGAAACCAGACAAGCTTCAGAATGACTGGTTCATGTTGCTGCTGAGTAGCTAAGCATTGGTTTAGAAAAGACGTATCTTTTCAGAACCTTCAAGAAGGAGGGAACCGACTTTTCTCAATAACTATGAGTTTGCTGCTTTAAGTAGCAAAACTTTTTAAAATTTTTTTTTGTCTTCTGGGGTAAAAATCTTTCTAAAATGGATCATATACATCCTGTCATTTGAGAGAGAAGAGAAAACTCTTTGAACTTTTCAAATCCTAACCTTTTCTTAAAGTTATATAATAAACAGCAATTTTTGTCCTGTATTATAACACTGACACCTGCACTATGAGAAGCTGCTTGTGCCTATACTAAGTCAGAGGCTGCTGTGTTTTGTCATTTCTCATGTTTGCCTTTTAGTGTTTCTGACACCTCCCACACTCTCAGTTGTCACTTCTCCCTCTTTGGGGGGAGGGGAGAGGGGCTACCCATAGCAACCTCTCTTCTCTCACTTCCCATTTCCTATTTCTAAATGTGCTATGGACTGGGAAGTCAGATCATTCAATCTGTTAAAATTGGGTGTAAAGTAAGAATTAATAGTATCTGAGTGAGAGACTGATTAAATGCATGGGTTTTGTGCAGGGAGTTTTGCAACATTGCTTTCTCGCTGCTCAAATGCATCTTTCCTTTCCTTTCTGTTTGTGGACTACATTCTGAAGCTACATGGCCATTGGAAAGCAGAGTTCTGGAGAGACAACGTGTTATGATAATGCCTCTTTCTTGTGAAGATTACCTGATCACATTATTATCTGTTTATTTAAAAATACAGGGCCAGTATACATTTATACTGGGGCAGCTAGGTTGTACAGTGGATAGATCACTGGATCTGAGTCAGAAAGACCTGAGTTCAAATATATCCTCAGATACTTATCAGCCATGTAACCCTGGGCAAAGTCACTTAAGTCTGCCACTTAACTGAGTCATCTATAAAATTACGATTTGGCAGATAAATATAGCAACCTACTCCCAGGATTGTTGTAAGGATAAAATAAGATAATACTTGTAAAGTGCTTTTAAAACCTTGTATCACTGTAAAAGATGCTAGTTATCATAATTAAGGGAATCCTAGAATCATAAAGTCTTGGAATCTTAGACTTGTTTCATCTTGGACTCATAGTATCTCAAAAAGGGGAGGCAATTCTTAGAGGTTATATAGTTCAACCTCTCAGCCTTATTCGGGAATTTCCTCTCACATTCCTGACATCTGAATGGACACTAATTGCTTTTTAGGTTACATAATTGTGAGAAATTCTCCATTACATTGGTCAGCCTCTCACTCGAGAGAAGGGGCAAAGGGAGTTTGACTGGTGGTCTGATATCTGTGTTTCCTTCTGCTCCCCAGTGAACAGAGTATTTGCCAAGCCCGGGCTTCCGTGATGGTCTACGATGACACCAGTAAGAAATGGGTGCCAATCAAACCAGGACAACAGGGATTCAGCCGTATCAACATCTACCACAACAATGCCAGCAATACCTTCAGGGTCGTTGGAGTTAAGCTCCAAGACCAACAAGTGAGTAGCCATACACACTCTACCTATATAGACAAAGACATTAGAATCGATAGAAGGCGTAGATGGAGACTCAGTAAGATCTCTGACTCCAACCATTAACCCAGTGTGTTAGGCTTTAGGTGGAAAATTGTAATGATCTATAGCAGCGGTTCTCAACCTGTGGGTCACAACCCCTTTGGAGTCGAACAACCCTTTCACAGGGGTCACCAGCGGTCGCCTAAGACCATTGGAAAACACATATTTCTGATAGTCTTAGGAACCTCCTCTATCCATCTCCGAGCGGGTCCACCCATATGCAGACACACCACATACCACTATTAAAGTGTCAAAGCATTAGGAAGGTTGAGAATCACTGGTCTATAGAATCTGAGAGTGTCCACCTCATTAAGCCCTGACTAGGCACCAGGTATTCTGCTAAGCTCCAGGAATGCAAAGAAAGGTAAAAAGAAAAAAAAAAACAGTCCCAGCTCTCAAAGACCTTACAGTCTAATAGGGAGATGACATGGAAGCAGCTGTGTGCAAACAATATAAATATGGGATAATTGAAGATAATTGCTACCTTTGTGGTGGATCTTGTAGATGACAGAATTTAGCTGGGCCTGGAAGGAAGTCGGAGAAGCCAGGAGACCAAGCATTACAGGCATGGACGACTATGTAAAATGGGAATGATGATACTTGACCTACTTAGAGACACAGATACAGACCTACAGGGTTGGGGGCGGGGGGAGAGGAACAATGCCTGCAAAGTGCTTTGTAATCCATAAAGCACTACAGAAATGTCATCTCTTATTTTAACTTTCATTTGAGCAATGTCTTTGTCTTGAAAGGTCAATTATCTATCAAGAGCTTGTTGAACCTAAGCATCATTTCTTTTTTCTAGATGAGACTGAGTAAAGAGGCAGCCTGAGTAATAAAGCCCTGACCATCATTCCACTTGTTGATGCTAAAGGGTTTAAATGTGAATATGTTTTTGTGAATTACTCTCATTCCGAGTCGATCCCCCATGTCTAGTGAGAAAGGGAGAGAGACCTGCCATCTAAAGACTGATATATCACCACTGATACATCACCTTGATGAGGAGGAGGCAGGCAGCTCTTGCAGAGACTCATTACCACAACACTTGCCACCAGCTGATAGATTTATTTTCCAGCCATACGTGCTAATAAGGACCATGGGATCTGTGCTGGTAGAAAGAAGGCCCACGTCAATGAAATCTCAGATTATTTTAATTCTCTAAAGTAGAGACAAACAGGTACATGGCACAGTGGATAGAGTGCCAGGCCTGGAGTCAGGAAGACTCATTTTCCTGAATTCAAATCTGACCTCAGACACGTAGTAGTTGTGTGGCCCTGGCCAAGTCAGTTAACCCTGTTTGCCTCAGTCTCCTCCTCTGTAAAATGAGCTGGAGAAGGAAATGGCAGACCACTACAGTATTTTTGCCAAGAAAACCTGAAATGGGGTCACAAAGAGTCAGACACAACTGAACAGCACAAGTAGAGAGAAGGTCGTCCATCCAAGTGGGGAGATCAACCATGAATAGGAAGACCATTTGGAAACTGCCAGTTGAAATGTTCTGATATAAAACTTAGCCTTTTCTCTGCCAGACAGTTGTCTGAAAATCAGCTCTGGTTAATAAATATGTTATACTTCCAAAATTATCAGGGTCACAAAATCCCCTGATTAGAAGAGGCCTTATGGATGGACCACCTGGTCCTACCCCATCATTTTACAAATGAAGAAATTCAGGACCAGAAAGGAGGGTGACCTACTTAAGGTTACACAGAAGTTGAATGGTAGAGCTGATACTAAAACCTCCTTATTCTCATTCAGGACTCTTTCCTCTTTTCCATCAGTTTTATCACCCCAGACTACGCACAGAGCCAGTTAAACAGCTACATTTTCTAAGGTATACCTTCTCCTCATATGGCCTCAGTGCACTAGATTTCAGTAACTCCAGGGGTTAGGACCAAAACCTGGAAGCCAGGATGGGAAGATCAGGGGGAAGGATGAGGATAAATGTAAAAGTCCAATTTGTGATGGTTCAGTCCTTCACAACAGATACTTCATCGATCCCATTTGGAGTTTTCTTGGCAAAGATACTTCCTTCTCCAGCTCACTTTACAGATAAGGAAACTGAGGCAAACAGGGTTAGGTGACTTGCCCAGGGTCACACAGTTAAGTAAGTGTCTGAGGCTGGATTTAAACTCAGAAAGATGAGTCTTCCTACCTCCAGGCCCAGCACTCTATAGTTGCCCTCACCACAACAATCACTATTCTTACATCCTTCCCCTTCGGTCCACTCACACAGCCACCGCACCAGTTCACCCTCTCTTTATCTGGACTGTTGTAATGAGCTCCTAATTGATCTCCTGCCCTCAGGTCTTTGCTCACTATAAGTCAATCTCCACACAGCTGCCAAAGAGCATTTCCTGAAGTGCCAGTCACTCTGTCACTCAATAAACTTGCAATTCTCTGTCTGGCATTGCAAACGCTTTACAGGTTGGCCTAAACATACCTTCTCCATCTCATTATACATCTTTTCCCCTTTATACCCTCTATGGTCCAGCCAAACTGCCTTTCTTACTATCCCATCTCAATTTCTCTGCCTTTTCATAGTATCTGTCATCTCTTCCCAGAACACTCTTGCTCCTTCCTCTGCCCTTAGAATCCCTAATTTCTTTCAAGACTCAGGTCAAGTTCCATCTTCTACATGAAGCCTTTCCTGCTCCCCTCCTCCCCCCCAAAATTACATTATATCTTTTCTGCATATATTTTCTATGTGCCTATATGTATGTATGTCTGTCCCTCTTAAAAGAACGTAAGCTCCTTGAGGGCAGGGACCATTTCTTCTTTGTCTTTGGATCCCCACTCTCTAGCACAGTGCCGACCACAGAGCAGGAATTTAATAAAAGCCAATTGCTTGATTTGCTCTGCAAAATGAGGGTCCTAGTGCCCATGTTCTCCAAGGTCTCTTCCAGAGAGTCAGGGGGCAGAGGATGGAGAGCTAGCCTTGTAGTAAGAAAGATTTTGGTTCAGATTCTACTGCCAGCTTCCACTGGTTGTGTGACTCTGGGCAAATTACTTATCAGTTCCCTCAGAGACTCCCTAAGACCAAAACTTGCAAGGCAGATGTAAGAAGGGTCTTAGAATCATAGAATATAGATAACACCACAAGGTAGCTGGGATATCATGTAGTTCAGCATTTCATGAAGTATGGTCCAAAGACACCTAAGAGTCCCTGAGACTCTTTCAGAGGGTCTGTGAGACCAAAACTATCTTCATAATAATGCTAAGATGTTTTCATTTCTAACATGGTAAATACACACACACACAAGCTTGCGGGGGGGGCGGGGCTTTTTTTTAAGTGTGTAAGAGTGTTGAGACAAAAAAGTTTGAGAACCATAGGTCTAGTCTGATACCTACCTCCACCACCAATTTTACAAATGAGGCAACTAACCAAGTTATAGGTTATAGCCAATGTTCAGGTAGGGCTCTTGTCCACATTATGCAGATTATCTAAATATTAAACCAAATTATCATTGAAAGACTATTCTTAAACCCATGGCAAACCCAAATAGACCTAAATGCTGAGTTCCCAAGTGCATGATGCACAGAGGATGTTATTCAGTAAATACAGCTGAGTACCTCCAATGACTGGGGAATTCACCTTTTCTCAAATCAGTTCATTCAACTGTCAAAGAAATCCACTTATTAAAAGTTCTTCCTTACATCGGATGAAAATCTGGCATTGAGAAGAAATCCCTATAATTTCTACGCGCTTGTCATAACACTGCCCTCTGTAGTCTTATAAGACAAACCCAAGGGACAGCCTTGCTCCAGACACATTTCTTGTTGCCCTTGAGTTTTCTTCTTTATGGACTAAAAATTCCTAGTTCTTCCAAATGATTCTCATGTGGCATGGTTTATAGAAACATCACCATCTTGGGAGTCCTTTAGATAGATTCATAAGTTACTAGAGGTGGAGTGGTTGTTCAACCACTCAGTCATGGCTGGCTCTTCACAACCCTCTGGATCATAGCATGCCAATACTATAAATGGGGTTTTCTTGGCAAAGACACTGGAGCAGTTTTCAATTTCTTTCTCCAGTGGATTAAGGCAAACAGAGTTAAGTGACTTGCCCAGGGTCACACAGCTACAAAGTGTCTAAGGTCGTATTTGAACTCGGGTCTTCCTGATTCCAGGCCCAGCACTCTATCCACTGAGCCACCTCGCTGCCTCCAAAGGCATCATAGAAAGAGCATTAGGCAAATTGTCAAGAGAACTGAGTTCTTGTCCTGTCACTTATTAGCTGTGTGATTTTGCTCAGATTGCTTCCCCTTTTCTGGGCCCCAGTTTCCTTCTCTGTAAAATAAAAAAGCTGAACCATATGGTCTGAAAATTCTTTTCTATGTGGTCAAAATTCTCCATGAGTATTTATTCAGAACAACTCAGATATTAACCTGGGAGACAAGCAAGATACTTAGAATAATAGTAAAGCATGATTAGAAATGGTGAAAGAGGGGGCATGACCTAGTGGCTGTGATTCAGAGATGTGGCCTCAGAATCAGCATAATCTGGGTTCAAGTCTTGCCTCTGATGTATCCCAGCTGCATGACCCAGGACAAGTCACTTAGCTTCTTAATAACTTTAAGCAGCTTTTAATACAACCCTACTCATTTCCAAAGTGCTTTACTGCTAACAAGATGCTTTCTTCACAACAGCATTAATAGACACATAGTGTAGTTATTATCTCTTTTCCCATTTTACTGACAAAAGAAACTAAGGTCCAATGGTTTGTCTATCTAGATATCAGAGTCAGACTCGAACCCACATCTCTCAATTTCAAGACCAATCCTCTTAGAGCTATGCCTGATTTAAAATTTAAAAGTAACCACGTTTCAACGGGCAACAAGACCAGGGAGCAAGAGCAAAAACTTGAGATGGTTCTTAACCTCCCCAGCAAGGCCTTTTTCCCAGCTCAGAACAAGGGAGGGCACGGCAGGCATTTGGAATAAACACCCCTTTTGCCACCTTTTCATCTGGGGTTTATTTTTAATTGTCAAAGCTTCAGAAAAGAACTTGAGGACGGATGTGCGAGTGCACCCTCCACTTGAGAATCACAGATTTGAGACAGAGGAGGAGGCTAGCCATGTTGTAGGGGTTCTGTTTGCTGGATAAGCCCCACGCTTACTAACCCCTGGAGAGCAGATGATTTAGTGAGGGCCAGATGGTTTGAGACAGTGGCAGGAAGCTTTCCAGGACATTGTGATTTGGGTAGGCTATAACAGAGAAAACTACAGCATTGATGTTTTCTGCTTCATTTTTCAATAAAGACCTTGAAATCTTAGGCTCATGAAGTCTTAGAAGTTTTGGGATATTTTTACTTTTTGGAGGGGGAAGGGAAGGCAGTTGGGGTTAAGTGACTTGCCCAAGGTCACATGGCTATTAAGTGTCTGAGGCCAGATTTGAACTTGGGTCCTCCTGACTCCAGGGCTGGTGCTCTATGCACTGTGCCACCTGCCACCCCAAGTCTTAGAGTTTTAATAATAATAATAATAGCTAATATTTATATACCATTTATTATGTGCCAGGCACTGTAAAATTATTATCTTATTTGATTCTCATAGTAACCTTGGAAGGTAAGAACTTTCATTACCCCTATTTCACATTTGAGGAAACTGAGTCAAAGAGAGTCACAAAGCTAATAAGTGTCTGGGGCTAGATTTGAGCTCAGCTCTTCCTGACTCCAGCCATGAAGCTCTGTCCACTGTACCACCTAACTGCCTTATGCCTTGTCTTAGCTCGAAAAGGGAGCTCAGTGACTACGTGCCTGCCTTCAAGGAGCTTACAAAAGAATCGGAAAGTCCTTCAAGCAGAAGACTAATGGTTAGTTTTTACACCATTGCAACTCAGGGAAGGAAATCACAGAATGTCAGAACAAGAAGGTACCTTAGAACATAGAACCAAAGGATGGCAGAGATGAAAAGGGACTAGAGACTGTTCATTCCAAGCCTTGCCTTTTACTGAGGAGGAAGTAGAGGCCCAGAGAGTAAGAGGGACCTGGTCAAGGTCACACAGAGCTGCCACCAAAGCTCTGGCTTCTTCCCTCCTGGGCTTGTGTTTTCTTCACCACATCAGGTTTCCTCTCTGTGGTGGCTGAATTGCAGCCAGCATCTGTCAGAAACACCTCAGGATGATTCTAAAGCATGAGTACAGGAAGCCAAAGGAAGAGGGCCTTGTGGAGCTCTAGGTCGTCAGACCAAACTCGATAGCAAACTGTTCTCCAAATTCCCCTGTTCCTGCATTTTCCAGGCACCTCCGTATGCTTCTAATGCCTTCCACCTTCCAAAATTTGGCGATAGAATTCTCTCCTGTTCTTCCCGTTCAGGCCAAAGGCTCCTACCTCTAAGATTTTCCTGACCCCTGCCATCCAGAAGCGCCCTCTCTTTTCTCTCACCTCCACTTGGTAAAACTTCTTGGAACACTTTTACATTCTGCTTTGTTTCAAAGTTGTGTGTGTGTGTATGTGTGTGTGTGTGTGTGTGTGTGTGTGTGTGTGTGTGTGCATGTGTGTGTTTTCCTAACAGACTGTAAGCTCCATGGGGGTCAAAAATTGTTTCAGTCATCTTTGTTCCTCCAACCCCACCCCCAGGGACTAGAACAGGGCCTTACAGGCAAAAGGTGTGCAGTGGAATCCCTTCTAAATAAAACAATACACAGAAACGTCCTACATTTGAAGACAGGATAACTTCTTCACCTAATGAGCAGGACAGCCCTTCCCAATCCTGTGCTGGCATTTAACAGCAGGAGCTGGGGGTGGAGGCAAGGTGGGGAATGTATGGCAGTAGCATTTGCCAATTTCCAAGGTGTAAGTGCTCACACTGAAAATTTAACAATCAGCTCAAAGAACTTGTTTCAGCCCCAACACAACCCTGGCCCTGCCCCAATATATCATCCAGGAACACCGCAGACTGACTATACTTGGAAGGAAGATGTAGAGAAATGCAAGTATTAAGTTCTGGTAGCAGAAATCTATCCATCCCCTCCTCCTACAGATTGAGAAACTGTGACCCAGAGACAGAAGCAACTTGCCCAAGGTCAAACAGCAAATTAGCAGCAAAGACTCCTATAAAAAATAATCTCTAGGCCCCAAACTGAAGGAATCCTGACTTGTCCAGGCTTGAGCTAAGCAGAATAACAACACTGGGCCTAGAAGCAGTGAATTGACTCCTGTAAGCTCTGAGTATTCATCTGCCATCCTCTGAACTGTAATGATGGTGCTACACACCTCCCAGGGTACAGCTCATAGGGAAGTGGAGCTCCCACAGCCAGCTGGCATAGCAGACAGAGGGCAGGGCCTGGAGTCAGGCAGGCATGAGTTCAAATTCACCCTCGGAAACTTACTAGCTGTGTAACCCTGGGCCAATCATTTAGCCTCTGCCTTAGTTTCTTCATCTGTGAAATGGGGCTCATTGTGTACCTGCCTCCCAGGGTTGTGAAGATGAGCTGAGCGTTGCCAAGTGTTTAGCATTACTAGGGGCTATCTAACTGTCAGCTGTTGCTGTCATTGTTAGCCTCATTAGAATGTGCCTAACGATTCATAGACAGAAATCATGAGAAGTGAATAGTCACTGTCATGGAGTGGAGGTGGCAGACACGTGACCTGCACACCCCTGAGGGCTGCCCGAGCCAGATGAAGACACAATTGGGAAATATTTAACCTGTTAGGGCACCTAGCCACTGCAGTGGACAGAGCGCTGGCTCTGAAGTCAGGGAGACTCACAGCCCATGTTCAAATGTGACCTCAGACACTGACTAGCTGTGCGACCCTGGGCAAGTCACTTAACCCTCTGCCTCAGTTTCCTCATCTGTAAAATAAAGCTGGAAAAGGAAATGGAAAACCATGCCAGTATCTTTGCCAGGAAAACCCCAAATGAGGTCACAAAGAGTTGGACATAACCAAATATATACACACACACACACATATAAACATATGTGCATACATATGTAGACATATATATGTATACATGTGTGTATATCTACATGTGTATGTATATTGTGTAAATACATGTATATACGCATATATACGTGTGTGTGCATTATATATAATTTTTTCTTTCCCCAGTTGCTTTAGATCCTTTTCTTCAGTCATGTCTGACTCTTTGTGTCCCCATTTGAAGTTTTCCTGGCAAAGATATTGGAGGGGTTTGCCATTTCTACTCCAGCTCATTTCACAGATGAGGAAACTGAGGCAAACAGAGTCAAATGACTTGCCCAGGGTCACACAGCTAGTAAGGGTCTGAGGCCAAATTTGAACTCAAGAAGAGGAGTCTTCCTGACTCCAGGCCTGGCTCTCTGTGCACTCTGGCGCCACCTGGCTGCCCATCAATCGCCGTGGGTAAAGTGTCCTTCAAGCAAGGAAGCCCATTTCATCCCACCTCAGGCTGAGTGCCTTAGCTGAAGGCACTGAAATGGGCATTTCTTCTCGGGCGGTTTTGTCATCCTGGGAACCCCACTGGGATTGTCATTCAAAGAATGCAGGGGGATGCCTGGATTAAAGTGCTCAATCTGAGCGTATTTCTGACTTAAGGACCTTCCGAGTGTTCAGAGTAGTTGAGGTCTGCAGACCACCTGGCCCTGGTATGATGGAAAGAGCACTGGACTGGAAGTCAGAGGATCCATCACTTACTTCTGCATGACTCTGGAGAATCTACTTACCCTCTCTAGCTCTGGTTTCTTAATCTGTAAAATGAGAGGGTTGGACTGGACCATTGTTGTCAAACTCAAATACAGATATGTCCCTGCAGGCCCCATTTGACATAGAAAATCACATATTAGCATTATCTATGTTCTGTTATGTTTTTAAAGATAGTTCCCAATTGCATTTTAATCTGGTTTGGCCTGTGTTGATGCTTCTGAAACCGATGACTACTGAGGCCCTTCCAGCTCTAAATCTCTGATCCTCTGATCCCATGTGCTATTGACAGACAAGAGCATATATGGATTTTTTTGTGTTGTTAAGTCATTTTCAGTTGTGTCCAACTCGTTGTAACCTCATTTGGGTTTTCTTGGCAGAGATACTGGAGTGGTTTGCCATTTCCTTCTCCAGCTCATTTTACAGATGAGGAAACTGAGGCAAGCAAGGTTAAGTGACTCACCCAGGTTCTCACAACTAGTAAGTGTTTGAGGCCAGAGTCGAACCCAGGTCTTTCTGACTACAGGTCTGGTGCTCTATCGACTATGCCATCTAGCTTACCCATATAGGCTTGTAAAAGTATACTGTTTAGAGCCGGAAGGGACTTTCAAGGTCATCTATTCCAAACTGCTCATTTTAAAGAGAAGAAAACTGAGGCCCAGTGAAATGAAATGATTTATCCAAGGTCACACAGATAGATATTCTGTATCAGAGCCTGAATTTGAACTCGGGTCTTTTGCCTCCAAATCAAATGTTCTTGCCTCTTATGTCACACTTCAGAGAGTACAAGGAAACAATAAAAACATGATGATCACTTAACCTGAACTTCCCGGTATGGGAATTCCTGACAGGTGGTTTTCTGGCATCTACTGGAATCCCTCCAGTGACATGAGCCCTTCCTAATACTGAGCTTGTATCTGCTTCCCTCTAACTTCTGCCCTTTGGTTCTCTTCCTCTTCTGCTCCACTCATTGACCTCCCTGGCTTACTGTGAATCTCAGCTAAAACCCCATCTTCTTTTGGAAGCCTTGGGAAGCCCTCTTAATCTAGCGTGTTCTCTCTGTTAATTGTTTCCTATTTATCCTAAATATGACTTTTTTGTATGTATGTGTTTGTATGTTGTCTTTCCTATTAGACTGTAAGCTCCTTGAGGGCAGGGACTGTTTTTATATCCCTAGCTCTTAGCACTTAGGGCATGCCATATAGTAGGCACTCAGTCGATGTTTATTAATTAATTGGCTCTCTGACCTTTGCTGCTACACAAAACAAGCTTAATGCCTTTGATCTTGCCAGCACCCACAACTGCACCCCCTCTTTGTTCAAAAATTTGGAAATCCCCTTATCTGACCATAATCTATTGGCTTTCACCTCTCCCTCTGCCTATCCTTACATAACCCTGCTCTTTATCTGCCATGCTGTGACCTCCAATCTCTTGATCCTTCAGTTCTCCCCCAAGTCATCTCTCCTGCATGTGCCACTTTTTCCTCTTTTCCCCATCTTGGCCCCTTGGTGAACCAATTCAATTCTACCCTTTTCTCCTCTCTTGAATACCCAGTGCCCTCATCAAGTCTGATTTTGCCCAGCCCATCCTCACCCTCGGACAACCCCCATCATTTATTGCCTTCACTCCTATACACATACTGCTAAAGGAAGGTGGAGAAAATCATGCCACTATTCTGATTCCACTACAAATTTGTTATACCATCTTAAGTGGGCTCTCACTGCTGCTAGGCAATCCTACTATACTTCCCTTATCAACTCACTATCCTGTTCTCTAGAGCAGTGGTTTTTCTCCTACCTATCTGACTGCTCTTTCTCTTTCTCCTTTGCTAGATCCTCCTCCAGATAATATCCTCCATCCACAGATGTCCCTCAGGGTTTGGTCCTGGGCCCTCTCCTCTTCTCCCTCTATACTACTTCATTAGGTGATCTCCTCAGTTCCCATGGATTTTGTTACCATCTCTATGCTGATAATTCTCAAATCTGCCTTTCTTGCCTCAGTTTCTCTGCTGACATTCAATCTTCCATCTCCAACTGCCTTTTAGACATCTTTAACTGGATGTCCAGTAGATACTTTAAATTAAAAATATCCAAAAGAGACCTCCTTTTCTTTCCCCCAAATCCTCCCGCCTCTTCTACCTTCTCTATTTCTATAGAGGCCAACACCATGCTCCCGGTCCCTAAGGCCCCCAATCCAGAAGGCATCCTGGATCCCTGGAAAATCCTTCCCCCCATATCCAAGTTCTTTCCAAGGCCTGCCGACTTCATCATTACAACATTTCTCAAAACTCCCCCTTCTCTCCCCAGATGCTGCCACTCTAATACAAGCCCTCATCACCTCACATTTGGTCTATTGTGATAACCTGCTAGTAGGCTGGCCTGGCTCAAGTCTCTCCCTACTCTAATCCATCCTTCATTCAGTCACTTTGTGCCTAAAGTACAGGTACAACCATGTCACTCTATCCTACTCAATAAACCACAGTAACTCCCTATTACCTCTAGAATCAAATTTTTAAATGCTGTGTTTTATATTATATATTTAATATTATATACATATATAGCCTATATCAAAGTGCTTGCCATCTTGGGGAGGTGAGAGAGGAAGGAGAGAGAAAAAAATTTGAACTCAAAAAATTTGAAAAAATAAAATAAACTCACCTATTCCTTAAACAAAAAAAATGAACATAAGGTACTTGAGGGTAGAAGCTATCTTCCTTTTTGCTCGTCTTTGTATCCCAGCACTTAGTACAGTACTTAAGAAGAGCTTGTAGACTATTTTGCATTCCAAACCTTCATACCCTGCCCCTCCCACCTTTCCAGCCTTCTAACACCTTATTTCCTGATACATCCTCTTCGTTCCAGGGGCACCTGGCCTCTGGCCTGTGCCACAAACAAGACTCTCCATCTCTCAGCTCGGGGCATTCTCCTGCCTAGAGCGCTTTGCCTCTTCCTCTCCAACTACTAACCTCCCTAGCTTCCCTTAAGTGCCCACTAAAATCCCACTTTCTAAGGAAGCCTTCTTCATTCCAGTGTTTTCTCCCATTCATTACTTCCTATTTGTCTTATTAATAGCTTGCTTTACATATATTTATGTGGATGTTTTCTCCCCCATTCAATTGTAAGCTCCTTAAGGAGAGAGACTTTGGCCTCTTTCTGTGGCCCCGGTGTCCTAGCACAATGCCGATATACAGTAGCTACTTAATAAGTGTTGATTGATTGATTCATTTTCTTCATTATAACTTTTCAGATATTAGAAGATCTCCCCTTAAGTCTTCTCCATGTTCAACTTGCCCAGTTCCTTTGACCAATGCTCAGATGACTAAGAACTTGTGGATTTAGCTAAGCAATGGCTTGGAGTGGGAGGTAGAGTCTTTAATAAGTAAAGCTTTCAGAAAAAAGTTTCCCATAGGCTGAACTGAGTAGAAGGAGAGAAAAGGTGGAGTCCCACACACAGCGGTCCAAGAAGTTGCTGGGCATTGTAGTGCGGTGGACAGAGTGCTGAATTTGAAGTAGTAGGTCAATGATCCTGATCCTGCCATATCACTTATTAGCACTATAACCTGGGAAAGTTACTTAGCCAAGCTGGATTTCTGTTTCCCCATCTGTCAGATGACTCGGTGACAGGGTTTTTGCTAGCTTTCAATCATGTGGCCAACTGTGGATAGCTTCTCAAACCCCTATGCCCGATGGAGCCCACCCATGTCCTGTCCATCTAATAGCTCCCCTACTCGGCCCCAATCCTCATCCCCACAGCAATCAGTCAAAAAACCTTTATTAAGCTATTTATTAAACTATGTTCTAGGCCTTGTGCAAAGTACTGGGAGCACAAAGAAAGTTAAAGACTCTCATACAGAGTCTACTAGAGGGTACAACATGCAGACGACCGTGTACAAATGAAATATAGACAGGATAACTGGAGATAATCAGATGAAGGCACTGTTACTAAGAGGAGGAGGAAAGGCTCCCTGTAGAAGGTGAGATTTTTAGCTGGGCTTTAAAGGAAAGAAGAGGTGAGAAGGGAGAGCATTCCAGGCATGGAGCCCAGTCGATGCCTTGTCCCAGGAACAACATAGAGGCCAGTGTCACTGGACTGCAGAGTATGTGGTGGGGGGAGCAGGGAGAGGGCTAGGCAGGGAGGGAGGGACTGAGTTAGTGTAGAAAGATCGGAAAGGTAGGAGAGGGGACAAGACGTGAGGGTCCTCTGTTTCTAGAGCCATCAGTTTTGTTATTGTTTGCAGCCCCAGGCCTCACCATCTCTCCTTGAACCTCACCAGTAGGGTTCTGTCCTTGGTTCTACATAGACTTATGGTGATGTGTCACCGTCTGAATTCATCTTTCCCCTTGCACATATATGTTGTAATTTCCACTCACATCAACACTCCTCACACGTCTAAAGGCTCAAGAGAGGTGCCACTTCCTCTAATTATCTCCCCATCTCCAAAATTTCCCTAATAACATCTGAGTAAGGTATTCAAATTAACCAGGGCTGTTCATCAAAAGATCTAAGAATGAAAGGGGAATGGATCATAAATTCCCCATAGCACCATAGAAGCTTGCAGGACAGGAAAAGATTTCCAATCCCTACATAATGTTCATTTGAATGAGTGTCTTGGGGCAACTAAGTGGTACAGTATTTAGAGAGCTAGCTAGCATGGAATTCAGGAGGACCTGAGTTCAAAAATCCAACCTCAGACACTTAATAGCTATGTGACCCTGGACAAGGCCCTTAACTCTGTTTGCCCCAGTTACTTCATCTGGAGAATGAGCTGAAGAAGGAAATAGCAAATCTTTGCCAGTACCTTTGCCAAGAAAACCCCAAATGGGGGTCAAAAAGAGTTGGACATGACAGAAATGACTCGACAACAACAAAACTATCTTATCTCCTCTATACAACATTCAATGAGCATTTATTAAGTATGTGCCAGGAGCTGTGATACCAAAAAAAAGAAAATGAACCTGATTTTAAGACACTTTCATTTTATTAGTTCTAAATAACATGTACGCAGGTAAAGCTATTCAATATATGCAAAGGAATTTTAGGAGGGAAGCTATTAGCAGTTGGGAAGACCAAGACAGGCCTCATGTAGGAGATAGCCCTTGAGACTTGAAGGGAGTCTAAGAAATGGAAGTAAGGAGGGAATGTGGGTAGCTAGACACAGTGGGTAGCTGGAGGAAACAACACTGAAATGAAACACGATATGGAATACCGGGGAAATAAGGCAGAGGAAGTAAGTCAGCTTTGCTGGTACTTGCAGGAAGGGGAGCCATGTGCATTAAGCTTGGAAAGATAGAATGGAATCAGATTGACAGGTCTTTAATTCCAAGCCATTTATATTTTATCCTGGAGGCAATAAAGATCCTCTGAAGCTTCTCTAGCCAAGAAATGACATAGTCAGGGCTGTGCATAAAGAAGTTATGGTGCCAAATCAGTTTGGCAGCTATGGGGGGAGGATGGGTCAGAGAGGGGAGAGACTGGACGGAGAGGACTATTACAGTAGTCCAGGGAAATGGTACTGAAGGCTTGAGTCAGAACAGTAGTGACCATTCTAGTGGAGGGGAAAGTGACTCATGCCAGAGATGTTGTGGACGTAGAACTAATGAGACTTGGCGACTGGAATATGGGACAGGCCAGAGTCGAAGGAGAGGGAAGAGTCATGAATGACTCCAGGCTTGCCAAGGTGACTGATAGAAAGGATAATGGAAGCCTAAGCAGAAATAGGGAAGTTAGGAAGGGGGTGGAGTGGACTTAGATAATGAGTTTGCTGAGTAAATGCCCTTTAGGTTGTTGGTGGCATGGGACTGAAGTTCAAAAGAGGTTAGGGCTAGATATAGAGAGTCAAAAGTGAACTGCATGGAGATAATCATTGAATTCCTGGGAAACTGATAGCATCAACAAGAAAGGGTATAGGGAAAAAACAGAAGGGAGCCCTTGGGATACACCTTGAGTTAAGAGCTAGGATGTGGTTGATGATCCAGCAAAGGAGACTGAGGAAAGTCCAAACTGGTAAGAAGGCAACCAAGAAAAGTCAGCATCATACAGGAAAACAAAGAAGAGAGAATATCCAGGTAGAAGTGACCAAATAAGTCAAAAGAGATGAGGACAGAAAAGTATGAGAGCTATCAATTCCTTGCAAAGCCCCTTCCTCCTTTCCCCCCAACCATAGAGATCACTCCCTGTATTCCTAGAGCCCTCACCTAGTACATTCTAAGCAATGGAGGTGGCATTAGTAAAGGCATGGAGACAAGGGAGTTCAGAACAAAAATGGCAGCTGGACAAGTAGTCTTGCTGGATTGGAACTCAGCCTGCTTGAAGGAAACAGCAGGAGATAAGGATAGATGAGTACGCTGGAGTCAGATTTGACAGAGCCTTGAATGTCAGGATTGGGAGTGATAGTTTTCCGTAAGTAAGCGGTGGAAAGCCTTTAGTAAAGGCTTGTGTGTCAAGGGTGGCATGATCATAGCAGTGCATGAGGAAGATTCCATGCTTTGAAACGTAAAATGTGGCCTTGAGAAGAAGACAGACTGAAGGCAAAGTCATATTGTAAGACAGTCTAATAGGATAGTTTTAGCAGTCAGTCAGCAAGCAGTTATTAAGCACTTCCTGCATACCCAGTGTTCCCTGGCCTTGTTACTTACGCTTTTGTCATCTATTTCTGCATCATATCAGTTTTCAGGTAAGCATGTGAGTTTCTTGAGGGCAGGGCCTGTGTCTTATATGCATGTATGTATATGTGTGTGCGTCTATATATAAATGTAATAAATACATCATTTTTTTCATTCATATATATTGTTTTTTGCCTACTCATGTCATTATTTTTGCCCATAGCACTGAACAGAGGGCCTTGAATAGAATGGGCGTGTATGTTACATATTCATTGAATGAAAACCTTAGAGCTGAAAGGGACCTTAGAGTTTAACTATAACCCTTTCCCTTTATAGATGAAGAATCTGAAGCCCAGAGAGGTAAAGGAACTCACCTAAGGGCACCCAGCTATTAACTGGCAAAGCCAGGCCTTAAGCCCGGGTGCTCTTACCACAAGTCTGGAGTTCTTTCCACGGCACCAAGGTTCAAGTCTGAAAACCTGCCCTCTCTTGCTTCCTTCTGCCTCCAGCCCTGCCCCTCTAGCTGGGACATCCTCCCCTGGGGCTCTTCGATCTAGCACTGGCTTGTGTGGGCGGCAACTTGCCTACCTTCCTTCCTCCCTCCTACTTCTCCAATTTTATTTATTTACTCCTGTCTCTCCTCCCTCCTTCCCCCCAACACCCCGCACCCCCCCCCACCTTCCAGGTCGTGATCAATTATTCAATTGTGAAAGGGCTGAAGTACAATCAGGCTACGCCAACATTTCACCAGTGGCGAGATGCCCGGCAGGTCTACGGCTTGAATTTCGCCAGCAAGGAAGAAGCGACCACCTTCTCCAATGCAATGCTCTTTGCTCTGAACATCATGAATTCCCAAGATGGAGGTAAGCAGTGCTGACGGCTGTATTTGGAGCCATTTTCTTGCCCTCCTGGGCTTTCTCTGTTGGGGCTAAATAGCGTTAGCTGGAATTTTAGGTTAAACTTACCTTAAGAGTATCCAAGAAGGGGGAAGGGAAGGAAGAATGAAAGGGGGAGGGGGAATTTCACTTGTCACGTGTGAGAACTGTGTTTGATTGTCAGCTGCCCATCAAGACCTATTTATACATGCCTTCTTGTCATCCTCTTCCCACTTTCTGGAGCATAGAGTTCCCAGGATGAGATTGGACAAACTCCCCCAGAGGAGAAAAACAAGGTGTACTTGTCCAAAGTCATACGGGTGATTAGTGGTGAAACGCAAGTTATGGGAGGATAATTTTACAGTTGAAAGAGACCTCAGCAGCCATCTGGTCCAACCTAGTCGTTTTACATGGAATTTTGTAAATTTTGCAGAGGAAACTAAGATCCAGAAAGGTTTAAAAAAACAACTGGCAAACATTCAGAGGCAGGATTTGAATCCAGGTCCTCTAACTCTCGAGCATTTTCTAGTACATGACTTTCTGGGTCCAAATCCTATGTTCTTTCCATGTGCTCTGCACTTGGAACACAGTAACAAAATGGGGTGTCCTTTGTTGAGAAGGTGGGAGGTGGCAGAAGGAGAAGGGGGCGTTCTGGACCCAGCAGCACTAACTCCATTAGCCTGTAGATAGGTTCTAATGGAGAATGTTGTGGCTGGGGCTTCTGCTCCCGAGCTGGAGAGGGTAGCTCTTTCCTGCTGGCTGGGGTAAACATCACTACCAATAAAATTGAAGTTTATAGTGGAAAATCATTGGCCCCAAGCCTAGACTAGACAGGAGACAGTGAGTGGGGAGTGTCATGCCTGCTGTCTCGGTGTGCAGCCCCCATATGGTTATTTCAGGACTTTTACAGATATAGAAAGTGCTGCCTGCCTACATATCTGCCCAAGACTTAGTGGGTTCCTATGACCTTTGAAAAGTTTCCTTTAAGCATCTAATCTCTCAGCCCTACAGTGCTCTGGGCCTTCCTCACCTGAGAGCTGTTTTAAGTTCTAAACACGTGCTTGGTCAGAGGCATCTTGGACCAGAAATTGCTGGTTGGGCTTGAGGGGAATTAGCTTTCCTATGCAGTGGGGAGCTCATTGGCCCAAACCTGAGAAGTCTTTTCACCAGGAGTGAGCCTTATCTGAGAAACTCTCATCTATCTTCTGCACAACAGCTTGTGAAAGAAGGAGGGGGAAAACACAGTTAAAGTAGAAAAAGTCAAATATACGGTTCATTTAAAAAGATAAGGGAGTAGAATGCATTGCTAGCCAGTTATTGTGCACCTTAGATCACTATCAATGTGAAGTCTCCTGATTAATTTTTTTTCAAGGCAATCAGGGTTAAGTGACTTGCCCAGGGTCACACAGTTAGTGTCTGAGTCCAAATTTGAACTCAGGTCCTCCTGACTCCAGGGCTACTCTGGCGACTATTACTATTATACATTATATATGTGTATGTGTGTGTGTGTGTGTGTGTGTGTGTGTATACTATTATTGCTACTATATTACTGTATTAAATAACTCCAAGATGCTATTTCCTCCACGTGGGGAACATCTTCCACCAAGCAAGATCAAAATCCTTTCTCTATGATCTAGCATGTTGTTTGCTGTAAGCAGCATAAATGAGATTACATAGGAAGACATAGGAGACACACAGGAAATCTCATTAATTAATTTAATTTAATTAATCTCATTAATATGGAAAACAGTCCCCAATAGCTAACGAAAGCTTTTATTCCATATGAAATTGTCAAGGCTAAATTTTATGCTAATAAAATAAAATGTTGAAAATGTCACTCATTTCATTTCTTGAAAATATGCAGAGTTAATGAGATTTCCTCTATGCCCAGACGTTAGGGACACCCTGTACAATGGAAAGGATACTGACTTGGGAGGCAAAGGACCTGGGTTTGTATCCTCCCACTGAAACTTACTAGCTGTGTGACTCTAGGTTTAATGAGCACAATAACTGGTTAAACCTCTCTCCCCTTCAGTTTCTCAATCTATAAAATGTAATAATACGTACCTCACAGGGTTGTTGTGAAGATCAAATGAAACAATATAGGTAGAAGCTGCTAGGTGGCACACAGGATGGATTGTGGAGCTAGAGTCAGGAAGACCTGAGTTCAAATTCAGTTTCAGACATTTACTAACTGTGTGACCCTGAACAAGTCACCTATTTGACTCAGTTCCCTCATCTGTAAAATAATGATAAATCAGCACCTACTTCACAGGATTGTTGTATCAAATGAAATCATGCGTATGAAATGCTTTGCCAGCCTTAAAGCACTGTAGTAAATGCTAGCCAGTAGCATTTCAAATCTTAACATACCACATAGATGTTAGCTATTATTGCCATTACTGGCTTTCTGACCGTGCACAAGTCACTGGGCCTCAGTTTCCTCTCCTGTAAAATGAAGGGCTCCCAAGGTCCTTTCCACCTCTAGAGCTCTGATCCTATGGTCTTCTGGTGACGTTTAGCTCAGCTGGTCCTCAGAGGTCCATTACTCAGCTTCTCCAACATGGGGTAAAGCCTTGCCAGCTTTCTGTCCTCTGACCCAGGTCTAGAGAACCCAGGAGAATCTCTACCTCATGGAAGGCAACAGAGGAGGTTTCCAGAAGGGGATTATCACCTGGGATGCTAGAAAATACTGGATAGAAATTGAGAAGACCTGGCTTTGACTCCTGCCTCTTGCTACCTGTGTGGCCCTGGGCAAGTTACCTCACTTTAAGACTCAGTCTCCTCATCTGTAAAATGAGGGCAATCATACTTGTGCCGAGAGGCAGCGTTGCTACCTAATGCATAGAGATCCAACCTTGTAGTTAGAAAGAAATGTTAAAGTCCAATTTCCGGCACATGCTGGTATGTGGTCCAGGCAGCTTTCTAAGACTATAAATTGCAGGTTGGGGAAGGAGAAAGAGAATAAGCATTTGTTAAGCACCTACCATGTGCCAGCCACTGAGGGGGAAACTGAGGCAAACAGGGTTAAGTGAATTGCCCAGGGTCACCAACTAATAAGTGTCTGAGGCTATATTCGAGCTTACCTCTTCCTGACTTCAGACCTGGTGCTCTAGCCACTGCACTATCCAGGTGCTTCCACTTGGGAATCTACATTGTTAGCTTCCTCACTGGAAGCTCCTCTCTCAAAGTTTTTTTCATTTTGTCATCCCAATGTCAGGTAACTTTTGGACAGCTCTTAATGAGGGAGTTGTTTTTCTTTGTTTCTAGCTAAAAGCTGCCTTTCTTTTTGTTGTGGTTTCTGGCTTTCCTTGTATCCCCAGTGCCCAGCACATAGTAGGCACTTAATAAATGCTTGTAGACTTGACTCTGTAACTTGTAGTCCCTGCTGCTATCTAGCACCAAGCAGAGCCAAGAGCAGCACCAGTATCTGTGTGCAGGTAAGACACCAGGTGGCCCAGCAAGGGGCTGTCATTTAAAACCCCAATTTGGGATTCATCTGGGAGGTGCTGGGTTGATTTCAGAAGCTACTATCCCTTTAAGACAACTGGGAAGAATGGCCTTGGTTATTTTCAGAACTGAAATGACACCTTTCTGGAACTAACTCACCTCCGTATAAGGAAAAACCTCCCAACAATGAAGGCTCTCCAAAAGTGGCAAGGGCTGCCCAAAGAAAGTTCACTCATCCCTGCAGGTCTTTAATTAAAGGCTGGATCAGGACTTTAGGAAATCCCAGAAGAGATTCTTGTTTAGGGATGGCTTGAATTAGATGACCAGGAGGTCCCTCCCAGCTCTACAAATCTGAGATTCCAGGATTCTTCAGGGACTGCTATCAGTAACTGCACAGTTCCCTATGAATGGTGGTTGTTTAACAACTCTGAGATATAGATAGACAGATAGATAGATAGATAGATAAATAGATGGATGGATGCATGGATGGATGGATGGATGGATGGATATATATGTATATAGTATATCTATAGACATATTATATAGGGGTGTGTATACATATAATATGTATAATATGTATTATGTGTGTGTGTATACACACACACACATATGGAGCAGCTAGGTGGTACAGTGGATAAAGTGCCAGGCCTGGAGTGAGGAAGACTCACCTTCTGGAGTTCAAATCTTGCCTCAAACACTTATTAGCTATGTGACCCTGGGCAAGTCACTTAACCCTGTTTTCCTTAGTTTCCCCATCTGTAAAATGAGCTGGAAAAGAAAATGGCAAACCACTGCAGTATCTCTGCCAAGAAAACTCCAAATGGGGTCATGAAGAGTCAAACTCAACTGAAAAAACCACTGAACAACCACATTCATACATACATACATATGTGTGTGTTTGTGTGTGCGTGCGCATGTGTATAACCTGATGTCACTTCCCTAGATGAGAAGAAAAAAGAATTTTGGCCTTAATTCTTACGGCACGGAAACTCCTAGGGGAGATGGGCAAGATAACCTCAGATTTAAATTATAACCAAAATCTTAATAACAACAACTTTTACATAGCACTTTAAGGTTTGCAAAGCATTTTACACATACTATCTCATTTTATCCTCACAATAACCCTGGGAGGAAGGTGCTATTATTATCCTAATTTTACAAATGAGGAAAAAAAGGCAGACAGAAGCTAAGTGACTCACACAGGATCACACAGCTGGTAAGTGCCATGGACAGAGAGGGTAGTAGAGTGGCTAGAACACTGAGTTGGGAATTATAAAACTAAAATTCATTCTATCTCACCTACTTACTATCCTTATGACCTTATACGAGTGACTTAAGTTCTCTGGGACTGTGTTGCAACTTCTGTAAAATGAACTGTTGGACTGAATGGTCCCTTTGGGTTCTAAAAGCTTCTGTGGCTACAGATGGATTGGGAGGGGGGGAGGAGGTGGAGGAGGAGAAATGACCACGGCTTATGAAGGAAATCAAAGTTGCCAGGACCCTAACATTTTCTTTGTTGGAGGTTGGGGACATTTTTGATGCCGGATCCTGGCCAACTGCCTGAGTGAGTAAGAAGGAGTTGAATAACAGTGAGGTAATTTGATCTGTCCTTGCCTGAGTGAAACCCAAGTGCTACAGTGACCAGAGCTCTCTGTGTCTTTTGGGCGGTGGCTATTTACAGATAAAGCAGATCACATAGTGGAGGCTGAGTCATGATGTGCAGGCTTGGGTAAACTGCTCTTGGTTTCATGAGAAGTTCAAGGGTGATTTCTTTGGTCATAGCCCTGACACCTCATTTTTCCCAAATAAACCATTTTGATGGCTGATGGCTTCGTCACTGAGATTATAATCCTGTTCTACAAATATTTCCTGAGTGCCCAGGTACTTGTGCCCTATTCTTGACATAGAACCTGCTTTCAAAAAGTTCAGGGAAAGAAAAGACATTCAACCAATTGAACAGGCATATATTAAGCACCAATTATCAGGGACTAGTGAATAGAGAGAGCTGACCTCAGAGTCCAGAAGGGAAGAATTCAAGCCCCACCTTTGCCTCATACTGGCTATATGTTGAGTTATTTGAGTCATATCCAACTCTTCATGACCCCATTTAGGGTTTTCTTGGCAAAGACACTGGAGTGGTTTGCCATTTCCTTCCCCAGCTCATTTTATGAATGAGGAAACCAAGGCAAATAGGGTTAAGTGACATGCCCAGGATCACACAGCTGGTAAGTTTCTGAGGTCAGATTTGAACTCAGGTTTTGCTGAATCCAGGCCCAGAACTGTACCCAATGCAACACTTAGCCGCCCTCACGCTAGATGGCTCTGGGCAATTTACTTAGCTTTCTCAGTTAGCCCCAGCAGGTCTCTAAACCCAAAAAGTTGCATTACAGTTACAAATTTGCACTGGTAAAAGGGATTCCTCACCTGGACCGTCTCACACCAATGAAATTACAAAATAGTGCTGCCTCTCCCAGAAGGGCCAGGCCAGCCCTGTGTTGGGCTGCAGAGTTCAAAGATAAAAAGCAAGCTATTCTTGCCCTCAGGGTGTTTACATTCGAATGAATTATGCAAACAGCCACCATAGAAGGTAGCAGGTGTATGCTGTGTTGTTGTTGTGTTTGTCCAACGTTTTCTGAGAGGACCATGGCATCTGGGAAATGGTGATATGACTTGCAGTCGACTTTGATTTGAGTGAGAGTGGGCTGTGCAAGGTCACCAGCCTTACTTTCTTCTCCAGAGCCGTCTGGGTCCAGTGACCCAAGATGGTCAGAGAAAACCAGCACATCTGGTGTGAGGGTTGCTGAGCCCTTTACAGGGCTGCTCATCTGCCTTTGGTGTCCACCTATCACCCAACTCTCACCTCTGGCTCCATCCAACAAGCTATAGCATGCCTGCAGGCACACCCCAGTAAAACCGGTAAAATTCTATTAGCAGATGGTTAAACCAGGTTGAGGGTAACCAGACCTCATATCCATTAGTGAGCTAGGGAGGATGACTCCCCCAAGAATGAAAAGACTTCCCTCCCCCCAGGTCTTCCAGAATGGGTAGATGAGAACAATTTATTTCAAAGGCCCTGACAGTAGTTGAAGCAAGCTCTGTGGAGCAGAGGGCTTGGTCAGACATTGAAGACAACAAGGTCAGCATCCACTGCGTCCCCATCCATCACCAGTCATCTTGACTTTTGTCCTGCTGCTGGATAGCGATGACTCTGGAACAGAGTGAGGCTGATGACTTTGTGCGACTCTGCCTCGCTTAAGTCCAATTCATGCTCAAGTCAGGACATCACCCCGTGATAACACCGGTCCTCTTTGAAAAGGGAAAAAAAAAAGAACAACCATAAAAGAGATATTAGTGAGGCTGTATGAGTATGCAAATCACCTCTCCCTTCTGAGCCTCTGTTTTCTCATCAGTAAAATGAGGGAGATGGATAAACTAGTGGCTTCCAGCCTTTCCAGCCCTGACATTTTATGCGTCTGTGGTTCCAAGACCCCTTCCAGTTCCAATTCTATAAATACTGTTTGTCTGGAGAGGCCTGTGGGCTGTCTCACCACTTCACAAAAGCGAAGTTAGTCACCAAAATCCTGGTCTGGAGACAGAAACCCTGAGAAATACTGAAAAGACTGGATCTCCCTCAGTTCCCTCTTGAGGGAGTATGCTTCGAGAGTGAGCAGGGGTCTTTGTGAGCCATCTGTTAGCAAGTTGTATTCTTCTCATCATTCTTATCACCATCTCTTTGAAGTGTTCTGGGCCCTTCTATTTTCAGTTAGTGACCTCTTCTTCCTGCACAGTCTCTCATTCTCCAAAGAGTGTCTCGTTCTATAGGGACTAAGGAGCCAATTGTGGTTTCAGCTGGTGTGGGCTGATTTTTGTGCATATTCCATGAGGTTATTTTATCTTCCTAGAATCAGAGCATATCAGGGCTTAGGAAGGATGATCCTTATCATATGCCAAAAATAAATTAACCAGTCCTTTCTTTCTTCTCCTGCCTTACACATTGGTGCTTGCTAAGTCATACTTGGGGGCAGCTAGGTGGCAAAGTGAATAAAGCACTGGGCTTGGCATCAGGAAGACTCATCTTCCTGAGTTCAAATCTAGTCTCAGACACTTATTAGCTGTGTGACCCCGGGCAAGTCATTTAACCCTGTTTGACTTGGTTTCCTCATCTGTAAAATGAGCTGGAGAAGGAAATGGCAAACCACTCCATTATCTTTGCCAAGAAAACCACAAATGGGGTCATGAAGAATCAGAAACAAATGAAAAATGACTGAACAACGACAGTGAAAGTGATGGTTGAATCATTCTGAAGAACTGAACTAGGACCAATTGTGGAAGACAGATTTGGGTCCAAAGTGGGAGAATTTCCTCCCAATCAGAGCCACGGGACAGTGGAAAGTTCCTCTCTAGAGGCAGTGTGACGACAGAGAGGTTGGAGTTGTCTGTCAAGAATGCCATAGAGAGAATTTCTGTCTTTAGGAAGGTGACCCAGATATTATCCAGAGTCCTTTCTATCTCTAGATTCAATGATTCTATAAACTGTGACATTATCAGTATTGCTTTGGTTTCTCATTGCTTTCAGCTCCTTCTAAAAATCCTCATTACCTGTGGTTATATTTGTTCAAAATCAATTTGCTTTGGAATTTCACCACAATAGCGTAATGCATTGAAAAAGCATCTGCCTTAGAATCAGATAGAGTCTATGTTCTAATGCCCAGTGAAATTTTTATGGGCCTCAGTTTACTCATCTGAAAAATGGGAAGAACAATACTCTACCTAACTCACAGGATTGTTATGAGGAAAAAACACCTTGTAAACCTTAACTTGCTATAGAAATGTCCAATGTAATAGTCATTATTGTTAGTGTTACACGATCACGGGTAGCACAAAGCCAAAATGGGAATCGCTTCTTTCCCTTATAATAGCTTGCTCCCCAAAATATTGTGTAAATGGTGGCGTTTAGTAATGACTAGAGCACAGGACTTGGGAGTCAGGAAGGCAGCCAGAGGATGAAGTAGAGTCAGAGTAAAGCAGAATTCCAGTGCCTCAGACACTTGCTGGTTGTGTGACCCTGGGCAAGTCACTTTACTTGTGGCTGTCCCATTTTCCTCAGCTGTAAAACGGGGATCATACTGGCACCTACATCCCAGGGCTGCTGTGAGGAACAAATGAGATAAGATTTGTAAGGTGTTTAACATAGTAGGTACCTAATAAATATTATTGCCTTCTTCCCCGTCCTGCCCCATTCCCATCTGTAAGATGGGGGACTTGGACCGGGTCAACAGCCTGTTGGGCCCCTTCCATCTCTAAATCTATGATCCTATGATTTTTAGGTGCAGAATAAGATCAGTGTTTTGTAAATCAGATCTTATTTTAAATGTGTTGAAGGATCTGGATACTTGAAGGTGAATCCTTTTACAAAATGAGCTATAACTTTGTCAAATCATCTAATGTATCTGATTTTTGAATTTTTTAACCTAAGGTCTATAAAAAGTAATGCCTAGGAGCAGCAAGGTGGCACAGTGGATAGAGCACTAGCCCTGAAGTCAGGAGGACCCGAGTTCAAAAGTGGCCTCAGACACTTACTAGCTAGGTGACTATGGGCAAGTCACTTAACCCTGAATGCTTCCAAAAACTAAAAAATAAAGTTTTTTTTTAAAAAAAGTGATGCCTAGCTATATTTATCTGATGCCCTGTCCTAAATCTCTCTCATATGCTTTTCTTAACTTGTGTGTAAATATTAGATATTGGGAATTTGGAGTGATCTCATTGATACTATTAAGAATTTGCTTATGTCAAATCACTAAGTTATTTCTAGGTTATTCCTAGGTTATTCCTAGGCATGGTTTCCTTAAAGAGTAAGGTTAGAAACTAGCCAAGGGCTTGTTGGTAAAACTTCCAATAAATGATTAGAACACAGGGTGGTATAATGGGAAAAAAAAAAATCCCTGACTCTGAAATTAAGGGATCTGGGTTCAAATCTCTCCTCTGACACTTACTGCAAGTCCATAGATAAGTCTTCTATGCCCTGTGGATCACAGTATCTTCATTTTTAAAGGGAAAGAGTTGGACAGGGTGGCCTCTGAGGTTCCTTCCATCTCTATACCTGTGTTCTTCTTACACTGTGACCTTCTTTTTCTACCAGTGTGACAGGTTCTTGGCCTTCCCTGGGAAATGATTCAATTCACCTAAACGAGCATTTGTTAACACTGTCCCCACCCCAGCCCCTACCTCCACCATACACAAGGTCCAGTGCTAAGAGCTGTGGACAGTAAAATACATATGAAAAAAAGAGGCAGGAAATGGGAATGATGTAATTATATGATAATAGTTGTAAGAAGTTCAAACAGCCTACAAGTGAATGTTGCTTTTCTTTTTTATCCCTTCTTTCTTCTTTCATGTGAAAGGGTTAAGCTGCAAACTGCAGTTAATTTAGAAAGAGATCCCTAAAAGCCAAGGGCAAGTCATACCGGATTAACCTCATTCCTTTTATTGACAGGGTTGCTAGATAGATAGGTAGATCAGAACACGTATGCATACATAGAATTGTAGCAAAGCATAAAGATTAAATTTCTCACTCAATCCTGGTAGGCAAAAATAAATGAATAGAGGAGACATATAGGCTGGACTACAGTGGAGTAAGGCTCAAAATGGCTGGATGATTGGACGTATTGATGGTTTTACGTCAGTTTGTGAAGGAAGTCTCTAGTGGATGGCTCCAGGGATCAGTCTTTGGCCCTGGTTCTTCATCATTTTGATCAATGATTTGGATGAAGGAATGAAGGGCATGCATTTCACATGTTCAGATGACACAGAACTGGGAGGCATAATCAACATGCTAGACAACAGAATCAGCGTCCAAAAAAGATCTTGCCAAGTTAAAACAATATTTGTTTGCTTGAGCGTTTCAGCTGCATCCAGCTCTTCATGACCCCATTTGGGGTTTTCTTGGCAAAGATACTGAAGTGGTTTGCCATTTCCT
Organism: Pseudochirops cupreus; assembly: GCA_028627135.1. Taxonomy (NCBI): domain Eukaryota; kingdom Metazoa; phylum Chordata; class Mammalia; order Diprotodontia; family Pseudocheiridae; genus Pseudochirops; species Pseudochirops cupreus. The sequence continues at coordinate 340,183,158 of CM053581.1, read as the reverse complement.
TCTCCAGCTCATTTGACAGATGAGGAAACTGAGGCAAACAGGGTGAAGTGACTTGCCCAATGTGACACAGCTATATAAGGGTTGGAAGCCAGATTTGAACTCACAAAGATGAGTCTTCTCACTCCAGGCCCAGCACTCTGTGTAGCTGAAATTTAATAGAGAAAAATGTAAATTCCTACACTTAAGAGTTTTTTTTAATGTATTGATGTGTTTTATTTTCACATTACAAACATTTCCAGAAAACCCCTATTCCATGCGAGGTCAAGTAATGAAGAGTAAAAATTAGACTAAAAATAACAACCCAGTGACCTCATTCAGAAAATGCAGTAGTTCACATCCGAAGCACGCGCGCTGCCATTTTTTAAAAAAGCAACCTGATGAACAGAAATCTATTTTCTCTCCATCCCCCCCTTTAGGAGAAGAAAAGAAAAGAAAAGGAAATTATTTGTGATAAATATACATAGTAAATTAAAACAAATTTTCTCATTGGCTGTATATAAAAACATATATGTTTCCTTCTGCCCTCTAAATTCATTACCTCTTTGGAGGTAGATGAGACATTTCTTCAGGGGTCCTCTGGAATCATGGACGGTCAACATATTGATCATGGCTACGGTTTGGCTGTTATTATTTAAATTGTTCCGATTCTGCTCATTTTATTCTTGTTCAATTTATAGAAGTCCTTAAAATTGTCCTTTTTTATAATTTTGAATTATTATTTTTAATAATAATTTAAAAATTAAATTTTTCTTTTGGTTTTGTTTATTTTACTCTGCATCAATTCAAGCAATCAATAAAGATTTATGATAAGCACCTACTATGGGCCAGGCACTGTGCTAAGCCCTGTGGATACAAAAAGGGGCAAAAGACAGGCCCTGCCCTCAAGGAGTTTACAGTCTAATGGAGGGGACAACATGAAACAGATGTATACAAAACAAGCCACGTACAGGATAAACAGGAAATAACAGAGGAAAGGCACAGAATTGGGAAAAGCCTCCTCCAGGGGATGGAATTTTAGTTCAGTCTTAAGAGAAACCAGGAGCTCAGTAAGCAAGAGGCAGAGCATTCCAGGCATGGGAGACAGCCAGAGAAAGTGCCTGCAGCTGAAAGATGGAGCCTCTTGTTTGTGGAAGCTCTAAGAAGCCAGCATCACTGGATCAAAGAGTATTCAATGAGGAATAAGATGTAATAAGACTGGAAAGAGGGGGGCAGCTAGGTGGTGCAGTGAATAGAACACCGGCCCTGGAGTCAGGAGAACCTCAGTTCAAATCCAGCCTCAGACACTTAACACAAAAACTAACCGTGTGACCTTGGGCAAGTCACTTAACTCCAATTGCCCTGCCTATCCCCCTCCAAAAAGAAAAAAAAAAGACTGGAAAGGGGTGGGGGACAGGTTGTGAAGGGCTTTGAATACTAACAAATTTCATATTTGATCCTGGAGGCAATAGGGAGCCTCTGCAATTTATTGATTGAAGGGGAGGAGTGGGAGGCAGTTGACATAGTGGACATGTACTAGGAAAATCACTTTGGTGATTGACTACGTTGGGGTGGGGAGAGACTTGAGGCAGGCCCACCCACCAGCAGGCAATTACAATAAATTAGGTGTTAGGTGGTGAGGGTGACAGCATCAGAAGAAAGAAGGAGGTGTATTCAAAAGATGTTACAAAGTTAGAATCAACAGGCTCTGTCAACAGATCGAACGAAGATGGCCAGTGAGAGATAGTGAGGAGTCAAGGGTGACTCCTAGGTTGTGAGACTGAGGGACGGGAAGGAATGGTGTTGCCCTCTGTGATAAAAGGTAAGAGTAATTGGTTGTGGGGGGAGGTTTAGGGGAAAAGATGAGGAAGGAGTGCTGCTTTGGACATTTTTCACTTATACCATGTGCTAGATAACTAGGCGTCCAGTTTGAGATGTGTGAAAGTTAGTTGGTGATCCAAGATGGGAAATCAGCAAAGGGACTCCTACTAGCTTTTCCATGTCTCCTTGAAATCATCTATTTCTTCATTTCTTACAGCACAATAATATTCCAGCACACACATATACTACAGCTTATTCAGCCATTCCTTGGTTGATGGGCATGCCTTTAGTTAAAAATCAACTTTTCAAGTATGGTGTAAAGGAGGCATAGCTGGACAACCAACAGATGAGAAAATGATCCAGGGGTTTTAGTGGACGACAAGCTCGGGAGTGAATAGTGTAATATTAAAGTAAATCCATAACTAGCAAATTTGGCACTAGGGGCACATAACATGGAACAGTCTCTCAAATAAACTTTATAAGATAAATTCAGTTGAGTAGGGAGAAAGGGGGAGACTCCAGAACACTAAAAGGTGACTACTTAGGGACAGTATAGTAGGACAGGATACAGAGCAGGACATAATTGGGCCAGGGAGAAGCTCGACTAGGGTATGACCACTGGGGGAGGAGGAATGTGACCTGTGACTTTTTAAAATGACTATTCTTGCTAACTAAATGTTAAGTTCAGTCTTTTTCTATACTGGCAAAAAAAAATACGAATGTTACCAATCATTGCTAAATTTTGGTGCCCTGGGAAGAAGGCCAGGTTGCATTTTTTTCCATTTGTGGTTTTGCATGGAAGTTAAAAAAAAAAAAGTTAATGCAATTTTAGGGTGTACTAAGAATGTTATGGTATATGGAGCAAGACTGGTGAGAGTCACACTCTGCCATCATCAGACAATAAGAGAAGTATTCTATTCAGTTCTAGCCATTAAATTTTAGAAAGAATCAGACGAGCTGGAGCGTCTGCCCTGGGAGGCTAGGTACCATAGTGGATGACCCCTGGAGTGAAAGTGAGGAAGGCATCACAGCCTGCCTTAGATACACAGTCATCTAACCCCTAACATCTCTCAGAATTAGTCTCTTCCTCTGTAAAGGAGGTATGATAGGACATGTTTCACAGTGTGTACGCAGGATCAAATGAGATAATATATGTAAAGCATCTTGCAAAACAAAAGTTTTATTTTTATTATTATTATGCACATTAAAAAGATGCTCATACTGGAGAAGATGTTTATACTCTGTCAGGGTGAAGTGAAGGAACTGGGTATGTTTAGCCTGGAGGAGAAGGAAAGCTTGAGGAAAGATATGATAGCTGCCTTCCAGTCTTCAAAGGAAATTCACATAGAATCACTGATTCAAGCATTCTTAAGCCCCTACTACCTGGGCAAGTTACTTAACCCTGTCTGCCTCAGTTTCCTCACCTGTAAATGGAGCTGGTGAAGGAAATGGCAAACCACTCAAGCATCTTTGCCAAGAAAACCCCAAATAGGATCACAAACAGCCAGACAAAACTGAAAAGCGAGTGAAAATGAAAAATTTTCTAGGTGTTGGGAATACAAACACAAAGAAGGAAGAGGTATTAATTAGACTTGGTCCTTGAAAACAGAAGTAGAAACAATGGCTAGAGGTTCTAGACAGGCAGGTTTCTGGTGGATTTGAGGGAAAACTTTCTAACAATTAGATCCAGCCCAAAGTGACATGAAACAACTGCCCTGGTAGCGTGTTCTCCTCCCTGGAGCCCTTTACCTGGTGTCTCCATGGCCAGTAGTTAGGTTAGAGAGGATTTTCCTCTTTCAATACAAGTTGTCCAAGGTGTGGCCTCTGAGCTTGCAGTGATTCTGCGAATGATTTTAGGTCTTTTTAAAGAATTTGCATTGAAGCTGGGCACACACCTATATTCTCAGCTACCTTCAGATTGAGGCTAGTGGATCTCTTGAGCTTGGGAGGTCTGAGTTACAGTGGGCTAAGACAATCAAGTGTTCACACTAAATGGGACATTAACATAATGATATCAAATTGCTTACTATCTTAGGGAGAGGGGAGGAAAAGAGAAAATTTGGAACTCAAAATTTTATTTAAAAAATGAATGTTAAAAATTGTCTTTACATGGAATTGGGGGGAAAAATTTAAATAATAACCTAAAAAATATGAATCTTTTGAGTCTTTGGTAGTCGGGTGGATCGGGATGGAGGGAAGGATCAGCAAAACTGACTAAAGAGGGGTAGAAGCAGCCCAGGTCAGACACAGAGCAGGTCAAAGCTCCTGCACCAGTTAGGAATGAGATTGAGGCCAGGAGCAGCCCCTGAATTTCCAGCCTGGATGAGATTGGAAGACCAAGTCTTTTTAAAAATAATTAAAATACTAAGGCTGTACTGAATACTAATTGTATAGCACCTACTTTTCCCAGATCCTAAGCATTTTACAAATATACTATTATATTATTTGATCCTCATTACAATCTTGGGATGTAGGGGCAATTATTATCCCCATTTGACAGTTGAGGAAATTGAGGCAAACAGAAGGTAAGTGACTTGCCCAAGGTCACACAGCTAGTGTCCAAGGCCAAATTTGAACTCGAGTCTTCCTGACTCCAGCTCTCTACCCACTGTACCACCCAGCTGCCTCCTAAAAGAATGAACAAATAGGGTGTTTCTTCTGTTTCATTTTGTTTTCTAAGAAGCACTCAGAAAATTATTTCCTGGAATTAATTCACTGGATATTAGGAAAAAAGGGACTTGCCATTTAGTATTTGAAAAATAATTACATGGTCCTGCAGGTTATTTCTTTATAGAGCCCTTCCTGGGGCTTCAGTTTCTTCCTCTGTAAAACACGGGATGGGAGAGAAGGACAATGAAAGATCAGATGGTGTCTAAGGCTCAACAACCTTAGCATTCTATGGTTCAACTTGAATTTCCATAAATATTAAGCACCTATGTCAGAGCCCTGTACTGAGCCCTGGAGAGAAAAAAATATTAAGCAAGATACAATCTCTGCCTTCAGGAAGCTTACCACCTGATGGGAATGACACATAGGTAGACAAGGATAGTAGTGAACAATATAGGAAAACAGTGTATCAGAGAAGAGCCAAACAAATTATGTGAGTGTTAAGGCAGGGCAATTGGCGCCACCTGTAAGAAGAGGAGCAAAGACTTGGAGAGGAGGTATCATTTGAGTTAGGTTTTAAAAGTTAGCTAGGAATTCAACAGGTCAGGATAGGAATGGGCATTCCAGGCATAAGGAAGAGCAGGAGGGTGGTCGTGATGTTGTTGTTGCTGCTGTTGGTCGAGAGGGTTTGAGGGAATGGGACAGGATCCATGCTCGATTGACTTCGAGTCAGAACCTTACATATGTGTTGTCTTCCTCTAAAACAGGATCCATCTCACTGTGTTCTGTTTGTATCCCCAATACTTAGCACAGTGCTTTGCACAAAGTAAAAGTTTAAAATAAAATGTCTCAATTCATTCAATAAAACATATGGTTCCATGTGACCTTGGGCAAGTCACTTAACCCCAATTGCCCTACCTTCCCCCCTCTAAAAAGCAAAAAAAACAAACAAAAATAAAATAGAACATATGGTTCTAAAATTACATCTTGCTCTCCTTCATCATACCTATAAATCAGAATAACCTTCCACCTTTCTGTGTTAGCCATCCAACTTTGATAAACCCCTGGAAGAAACAAGGGAACTTTTACTCCTGGAACTATGTTCTGCTAACTCTGCCTGGGAGTCCAAAGTACATAATAAAAATGATTCATGTTTTTATAAAGTTTTAAGGTTTATGAAATGCTTTTCCTATAACAACTCTGTGACAGAGTTTATATAAGTATTATTTTTGCAGATGGGGAAACTGAGACTCAGCTGAAATTATTTGCCCAGGGTCATAGCATTAATCAAGGTTGGCCCACTGATGTGAACCTAAGTCTCTCTGAACTCTAAGTCTCCTGCATTTTCCACTACATCATAAGAGCCAGCTCTGCCTTCAAGGCACTTATAGTTTGAGGGGAATAAGAAACAGAGACAGAGGAATACTTGAGTGCATGAGGGTAGAACAAAGTGCTCTGATGGTCCCAAAAAGGGAGGGAATCGCTTGAGATGGGGGTGGGAGAGGGGAAGGAAAAGGGCATCAGGAAAGAGTTCATGGAGGAGGTAGAGATTTGTTTATTTGTTTGTCTTTTTGGAGGGGGTAGGGCAGGGCAATTGGAGTTAAGTGACTTGCTCAAGGTCACATGGCTAGTAAGTGTCTGAGGCTGAATTTGAACTCAGGCCCTTCTGACTCCAGGGCTGGTGTTCTATTCATTTTGCCACCTTGCCACCCCTGGAGGTAGCAATTTAGATGGACCTTGAAGGATGAGTAGTATTTCAGCTGGAAGAGCTGCTAGAAGAGGGACTCCAAGTATGAGGAGTAATGGTAGAATCAAAGAAAGCAGAGGTGATGTTCAAAAAACAACAGTCTAGTTTGACTGGAATATGAAGGGAAACTAGACTGAGCCATATCAGAAAAGTTCTTGGGTGCCAAACTTAGACATTTTGTCTAGTAGGCTTTGGGAATTCACTGAAGGCTTTTGAGAAGGAAAATGATTTGCTCAACGTAGCTCTGCCTTGGGGAGGTGACTCCAGAAGCCATGCAGGGGGAAGAGAGGCTGAAGGCAGAGGTACCAGATAGAAGGTGATTAAAATAATCCATGGGAGAGGAGATGAAAGCTAGAGCTAGAGTCTGGCCTCAGAAGATGCACATCCTGCCTCTGACACTGGCCGTGTGAATGCAGCAAGTCATTTCCCTCTCTGAGCTGCAGTTTCTTCATACATTAAAGTACTGCTTACATTGGCATCCCACAGGACTGATTGGACGAAAGTATTTCAGAAACCTTAAGGTATTATAGCGATGTGACTTTGTTGTTTTTACACTGGTGGCTGTAGGTGTGGTGAGGAGCAAATAGATGCAATAAATATTGTAGACCGAGGGAGTGGGGAGGACCTGGACATTTGTCATAATTATCTTAGTTAACATCGCCACACAGCTGCTTCTACAAAAGCCAGAAAGTTCCCTGTGCTGCAAGACAACAGGAGGCATCTTTATTATCATCCTGCATAATGTACAGCGAAACTCATTAATAATGTAGCCTCCCAGCCACATAACAGAAACCTCATAAGGAAGATCCATGGGCTGTGGGCTGAAAGAATTCCTTAACCCCTTGCATGGTCGATTCAATTGGCTAGCTCCCCTGACTTCTCTCTGCCTCAGAGGAAGGAAAGAAGGAAGGAAGGGAGGAAGGAAGGAGGGAGGGAGTAAGGAAGGAAGGAAAGAAGGAGGGAAGGGAAAGAGGAAGGAAGGGAGACAGGGAGAGAAAGAGAAGGAAGGGAGACAGGGAGGGAGGAAGGAAGGAAGGAAGAAAGAAGGGAGGGACAGAGGGAGGAAGGAAGGGAGGGAGGGAAGGAAGAAAGAAGGGAGGGAAAGAGCGAGGACGAGAGGGAGGGAGGAAGGGGGAAGTGGAAGGAGGAAGGAAGGAAAGAAGAAAGGAAGGAACTTTCTTTACAATATCTCATAAAGAAGGGAGGGAGGAAATGAAAGAGGGAGAAAGGACAGGAGGAAGAACTTATCGAGTATCTCCTCTGTGCCATGCACTGTACTAAACACGTTACAAATATCATCTCACCCAGTCTTTACAACAGCCCTGGAAGGGAGGTGCTATTATGAGCCCCATTTTGCAGTTGAACAAACTGAAACAGAGAGAGGTTAGGTGACTTGTCCAGGGTCACACAGCTAGCGTCTGAGTCTGGATGTGAACTTCAGAGCTTTCTGACTCCCCGTCCAACACTCTGGCCATGGTGCTGCCTGCCTGCCTCTCAGACCCGTGTTGCCGCACTCTTCACTGTATCAAAGAATCACAAACTTTTAGAGTCAGGAGGGAAGGGAATAATCATTCACATAGCACCT
>CM053581.1:340150425-340174922 GCA_028627135.1 Pseudochirops cupreus | reverse complement strand
GAAGCACCAGGTAGGAAAAAAGGTTTTCCTAGGTTCAATCCTCTCCCCTTCTGACACTATATGAAATGAGGTTTCCTTCAATCTGAGAAAACTAGTGAGTTACAGTACACAGTATGTTTTTCTCCAAAGCAGCACCTTCTGAGCTAAAGTCTGAATCTGATAGTCCCTCTATGAATCACCTCACGAATGATGAAGGATCTGTTCTCCCTCCTTCTTTTCTTCCTACTCAGTAAAAAGTCCACCTAATTTCCCTGTTGGCTCATAATAAATTGTCTTTTTAGAGTTCCCCTCACTGCCAGAGCTATTTTGCAAATAGGCAAATCTCCTTGGCTAGGTGGTAGTTTCCTTTTAGTTGATCTGAAGACTGGGAGAAATACTGACTATAAAGATTTGCATCTTTTTCAACTTCCGAGACTTCAGAGAACACATCAATAGGTAGGTGTGAGTTTTGCCCAAATATCTTTGCTGTCAGAGTTGCACTTATGCAATAGGAATGCCATCTGTGATGCCAGTGAAATTTCTACTCAGGTCACAGTGTTCCTAACAGGTACATCAAGGTGTTTAAATGCTCAGCCTGTGGGCCTCCTTGGGCACATAGTAGGGTGTGGTTCTGGACTTCCTGGTTCTTGCTAAACCCAAAATTTCCCTGAGCAATTTGCTGTCAGAATTTCTGCCTGGATCAGAATGGTTGCCAGTGGGAAATCCATAAACTGAGAAAGATTTTCACAACACTTCAGCAGCTGTAGAAGTTTTCTGGTTTGTGGTTGGATATTCCTTTACATAAATTGTGAAATGGTCAGTTGCTACTTAACTATGACTTCTGTTTTAACTATCTCCTCCCAGAGAAAAGAAAGTCAACGTACATAAAGTCGAAAGTTACAATTTCTAAATCTACAGCACAAATTGTTAGAATTTTTCTTTGAACACAAGTTCATCTCACATATGAGATCTGACCTCTTGGCCGATAGAATTTGTTTCTTACAAGCTCTATCAAGGGTTCTCTCTTGAACTCTATGCCCAAAATCATCAGGTCGTGTCTTCATGGCAACAAAGAGATGATGGGCCTTGGCCAGTACCAGTTGTCTTCAGGGGTACTACATTACAGCCCAGCATATAATTCCATTGCATAACTAACTTTTTCCATTATCTCAATACCAAAGTCAGTCAGTCAACAAGCATTTACTAAGTGTTTAATAAGTGTCAGATACTGTGTTAAGCACTGGTGATGTAAGAAAAGATAAATATACTGTCTCCACCCTCATTTGCCCCCGGGGAAGATGATGAGTAAATAACTATTACATGCAAAATATAGAGTATATGGAAGATACCAATGTATCATGAGTGTCAATATGAGCTTCACAACCAAGCTTCTCCAACCGCATTAGTCTTCTCTGGCCAGACATGTAGTTGCCTGGTACTGCCATCCATCTCTAGCAGGAAGCAGCCATTTGGCAACTGTCAAGACAACGGGTCTATTGTTCATCCAAACTTGAATTTTAGCTCCATTTACATAATCCTTGAATCCTCTGTAACAATGCTGGCAACAGCTTGCCCCAAGGCAAAGAACTCCAGTCTTTAGCATATGGGACTTGAAGTTTCATTGTCAGTAAGTCCTCTGCTAGCAAATCCAGTCAGTTTCTAATGCCCCTCACTCTCTTGGTCCTGGACTGCTCCCAAACCTTCCAGGATAGTGGCCATATTCAGGGTGAAGACAGGCCAGTTTGCCCTGGATCCTTTAAAATTATTCTAAGAGCACTTCATTGATATGAACAAACTCTTATAGATTCAATGAAGTGCCTTACACATGTTAGCATATGCAGATCTGAGAAAATTGGCCTGTCTTGCTTTTCTGCATCTGCTTTTTCGATAATAACTACTAAATCCTAGAAAAGCCCATAAGTCTCAAAAGTTCCTAGGCTGTCACCAGCTGAGAGATGCTTCTATATTCAATGAGTCAGTGTTCACTCCTTGTTGAAATACTTTGTGGTCCACATATTAGACAGAAACTATGCAAAATTAATACTTGTCCATCATTAGCTTCAGATTAGCTTCTTCTAATCAATCTCTCATTTCTATAGGCCTCAGCTTATGTTCTTCCAGTATCTTTCCAAAGACAATGAGGTCATCTAGATATACTAACACATCTGTGTACTTCATGTGCCCAGTGCCTTTATCAGGCATTAAAAAGTGGCAAGTACCTATAAGATGTCTTAAGGCAGATGTGTCAAACACAGGCTGTGTTTTGGGCTATTAGAACAAGATTAAATATTGGGAAGTATTTAACAAAATAAATACATTAAAGCATAGATAATATTAGTATGTGGTTCTCTAAGTCACTGTGCAGTTTGTGGAGATCCAGGGCATATGCTTAAACTAGGAAAAATCCATTTGGATTAATGAAAGCTGTCTTCTCTTTTTTTTCCCTCTTTCCTGGGAATCTGATAGTGTCTAACGTGTTAATCGAACACTAAGAACCATTGGCTTCCTAGCAGACAATCTAGGTCATCTTAAACTTTTAGTATGGGGTTATTCATTCAATTTATTCTCCTGTTCAAAGTTTGTTAGGATTTTCCCATTATTCCATCTCACCCCACAGATGATACATAGGAACCATTAGAATTTACAATGATACGAATGCGCAGTCAGATGGTTTCTGAGGTTTTACATCACAAATAGACAAAGTCTTTCTCGAATACCCTCAGAAAGGTCAGGAGTGAGTGAGATGCATTCTGTGAGTTGTTTCTCAGGCACATCCCCCATCCCAGTCTTAGAAGGAAATCGTGTCTGTCCAACTGAACTTCTCTCTCATCTAATCCTATTCTTCGCACTGTGTCCTCAACTAGCAAAAGGGAATATCCTTCTCTGTCCAACACGTAAACTGATTCAATCCAGACTAGTGCTTATAATCCAGAGTCCAACTGAGCCAGCTATTTCTGGGGGCAAATATGTGGACTACAGCACAATTCAGAGGCAGCCACACTCTTCTATAAATTTATGGATGGTTGGGGCAGCTAGGTAGGTGGTGCATAGTGAATAAAGCACCAGCGCTGGAATCAGGAGGACCTGACTTCAAATCTGGCCTCATACACTTGACACACCCTACTAGCTGTGTGACCTTGGGCAAGTCATTTAACCCCAATTGCCTTGCCTTCCCCCGCCAAAAAAAAATTATGGATGCTTACTCTGTGGGCAGCATCCAGTACCACCATGAAGAGAGGGTTAAAGCTGGTAGCAACCCGAGCTTACGTTTCTTAGAACAAGAAGGCTACTATTCTCCTTTATCCATTTGTTACTGGACGCACCATAAGTGTCACTGGGTAAGCCTGAAGGGGTTCCCTGGCACTGGTAATGTTGAGGATTTGGGGTGTTTTGATCCATTCGTCCCAAAGCACTTGATGGAAATTTACTATCAAGTCAACCCATTTGCATAATTTCACCTTTGAGACTAGATGCTGGTCAGCATCTGTTCTTAAAGTGAGCTAATTGCTAGGCGTTCTTAATCACATAATCTGCCTTTGTTACAGAATGATTTTCCTTATGAGACAGATGAGCTAGAGAAGGTTGGATAGAGGGCAAAGTTATGATCAATAGTATTGTGCCTTGATGGCCTTGGGTGGTTACACAATCTGGAAAGCTGTCATCTAAAGCTTTGGTAGGTGGCAGCTGCCTCTCCCCACCACCCCCACCTGAGGTTCCTCCAGGTACTTGGACACCAGCTGTATCCAGTAATAAAAAAATCCAGTCATCATGGAATATGTCCTGTATCCAGGATATAGGTGATCTCTAACACCACCTCTGAGATCATGATTCCAGGAGGGAGGAAAACAGGAGAAGAACCCAAGAAGAATGACTCTGTATCCCTTCAGAGACCATTTTAAAACTCTGTGGAGTGACTGTTGTACTCCATAGTAAGGTGAGTAGTAGTTGGGTTGACTGGTGTGGGGATTCATCGATGCAGCAAGGAAGTCCTTGAGAAGGAAACTCCTTCAAAAATGAAGTACCCTGATCATCTGTGACCCAGAAAGCAGCTACAGGAGGAAGGAAGTTTGAACCCCAAAGGGCCTGGGAGAGGTCAGAGGTATCTGTCAGGATCAGCAGCCCATGCCAGACTCATAGAGCCAAGAGTTCAGCTACAGAATGAAAATTGTTCTTCTCCCACCTCACTGTGATTCTCACTCAAATGAGAATCATGACTGGTCTCTAGAAACAATCAAGTTCTTTTAATTCACTCACTTCTGTACAAGGTCCTTTCAGTCCAAATGAGATAGTTGTTACTGAAATATTTCAACTGTGTCTGACTCTCCATAACCCCATTTGGGATTTTCTTGGCAAAGATACTGTAGTGGTTTACTGTTTCGTTCTCCAGCTTATTTTACAGATGAGGAAACTGAAACTAAGGGGTTACATGACTTGCCCAGGGTCACACAACTAGTTAAGTGCCTGAGGGCAGATTTTAACTCAGGCCCTCCTGATTCAAGCCCTGGCTCTATGCATTTAGCCATCCTACCTGCCTATCTAGGGATGGATGGAAGAGCAAATAGGGAAACTGAGTCTCATTGAAGGGAAGTGACTTGCTCAAAGTCAGAAATCTAATCTAGGAGTAGGGCCAGAACTCTGATTCCTGCTCCAGTGGTCTTTGACCCAACATACTGCCTCTAGCTAATCTCCATAGAACATCTCAGGGAACTCACAGGTCCATAAGACCACAATGACCTTCAGCCTTGGAGCTAACTTAAGGCTTCTAGCAAATTTTTTCCACTGGAGATTCTTCCTCTTCCATTCCAAAATTCTCCACAACTACTATCCTTCCCTTGCCACCCACCCCTTCTTCTACCCCACTCCCCAACACAAACAAACTAGAAAAAAGAGAAAGCAATTCTTTGAATCTCAAATGATGGAAGAATGCCTGACCTTTGTGGGCTGCTGAGGAGGTTGGTGATTTCTCACAACACCTGAAATGCTTTCCCAGATGAGAGTGAAACAAGAAACCCAGCCCTCTGTGTAGTCTGCTGGGTACAGAATCTCATCTGCTCAGATGACTCTCTCTGGTGGCCACCTTGATTGGGAGCCGGAATTGCAACGTATAGTTTCTGAATTTCCCCTCTAATTTTTTTTTAACCCAGTGAGCAATGAGGTTGTGGGAATCCTATTGTAAGCAAAAATTTGTTGTCACTAGCATAGCCTTGGCTTCATAGATTGATCCATTCATCAGTCCAATTATCATGACTCACTGAGCTGTGAACCACCTGGCACGTTCTTAGCCCATTCCTAGGCTTCTAGGCCCAAAGCCTCTCCCAGCTTGCTTCCGTGTGTCTTAGTGTGTTTCATATAACTCAAAGATCCCTTTCTGCTCTGACATTCTATGTTCTGTCAAACACTAAAAATAAATGACCAAATTATTTCCAGAGGTTATAGGCAGAAGGCCTGATGGGGGAGGCCCTGGCACGCGCATCTGATTTCTCATAAACCAGGAGTTTTGCCTATAACCTGCATGAACTCTTTGGTCACTTATTTTCAGAGTTTGCCAGCTCTCTCTGATTCCAAGGCCCCTCCCTGCTCTGACATTCTATATAATATGATTCCAAGGCCCCTTCCCTAAGCAGTGACATTCTATGTTCAACTATTCTAAATAAAACACCTTCTAGCTTTGATCATCTATATTCTGTTTTTCTAAGACTCTATGTATGCTAAGTACCCAATGGATGGATGTCATGGGTGTTATGTGCTCCAGGAGTTTAGAGGAGGAAGAAATAACCATGAACTGGGATGGTCAGGAAGCACTCTGTGTGAGGAAGGGGCATTTGATCTAGAGTCCAGGAGTGGGAAACCTGTGGTGCTGAGGCCACATGTGGCCCTCGAGGTCCTCAAGTGTGGTCCTTTGAATCCAAACTTCATAGAACAAGAAACTTGGATTCCATCAAAGGACTGCACTTGAGGACCTCAAGGGCCACATATGGCCTCTATGCCACAGATTCCCCGCCCCTGATGGGCCTTAAACAATGTATAGGATTCTGACAGATGAAGAGAAGAGAAGGGACTTGAACCTAGGTAGGAACTACTCTCTGAGCAAAGAAGAGGAAGTTCATCGGCCAGTTCAAATGCTATGCCAACTAGAGCATGGTTTCTGTTAGATTGGTATGAAGAAAAGTAGGTAGGGACCAGATTTTTAGAAAGTCTGATGATTTTCAAAGGGCTGTATAGAATCAGAATGTCTGAGATAGGAGGGTCTCATTTAACAGAATGGAAAACCAAAGCCCAGACCCATGGTCACATAGTGAGGTGTTTAGGACTTAATCCTGTTGGCAATTGTGGGGGAGGGAATAGAATGACAAACTGTACAATTACTATATTACAAATATAGTAATAGTACTTGATAAATATTTGTTGGTGGGTAAATGGCAAAAATTACAGAAGAAATTAGCTTAAGTCATGAAGGAGTGAGTGGCTCTGGGTGTTGAGAAGTCCTCAGTGTGAATAAATAGGGCATTGGGACATTTTCCAGGAAACTATAAACATGAACTAAGTTATTAAGTGTCATTCTCTGGCTTAAATAAGATGATGAATATAGTCATCTGTAAAACCTTAAAAGCATTGTGTGAATGTTAGCTGTCATTATCATTCTGGCCAAGATTCCACAAAGTTCCCGGCAAACATAGCTTTGATTTGCCACTCTCGTCCCCTCCACGTACTGCCCTGGCTGGCATCCCATCACAAAGGGCTGTATGTGACACATTTTGTATTTGTATGATGAGACTTTGGTCATTTGGGCTCTCTTCATCTAGATCTGTGAGGCCTGGCTAAAGTTAACCTTTGTACCATCCTGAAGAAAACGTGGTGGGAAAACAATTGTGCTCACCTTCCTGCGGTCTCCCATAGTACAATGTACACACACACCTCTCACACTCTTCCCATAGGGATTTAGATGTGCTGTATAGTTATTGTATATTCACTCTGATACATCCATCTGTGGTTTCATCAGGGTGGTTCCTTCTACCAACGCAAATCTTAGCCTCACTTTCCTCTACCCCCACCATGCCTTCAAGGACAGTTTCATAAGATGCTGAAGCAAAACAAAACCTGATAACCAACGTCCAAGAATGAATCTCTCTCCACACTTAGCTGGGCTAACCCTCAGATGGCAGACACACAACACATTGCTCAGTCTATACTCAAAGCCCTTCCAGCCTTGTTGGAACTAGCAGGCCTTGTGCTCGGTGGAAAGAGCTTTCAAAAGCCCCAAGTCACCTTCATGCTATGATAAGGCCCTCGAGATACACGTCAGTGGAGGCTTTTTGTAATACTGTGGCTAATGCAGAATTCTGGTGTGTTTGTGTACATATACAACCACCATCCTCAATGTGCATACCTAGGAAGCTGCAAGCTTCTTAAGGGCTGGGACCATGACATCTCAATTGTTATCTCTCTTGGAACAGAAGACTCTCAGCTTTTAATAAATGTTTGTTACACGAATGAGAATAAGAAATAAGAGCCCAGCCCTGAGTTCCTCCTACCCCCTGAAAAAGATTGCTGTTGTTCAAACCAAGTTACCCAACCTTGTGTTCCTCAGCTTCCTCCCACACCCATCAGAAAAAGTCTTCCGTGCTTTTGTGCTCTCCAATGAGAGTGGAACAATGATAAAGCCGGTGGAGAGTCTCAGGGCTGTGACTCACCATCCCATGCTCAGGGCATGCTGTCATGCCAGTCAGCTAGTCACATGGTACGTAGGCCAACCCAAAGTCTAGAAAGGTGTTGTCCTCATTCCCATACCTGCAGTTGCTTTCCCTGGGGCACAGTGTCTGTGAAACACCAGGTAAAACAAGCCTCCTTAATTAATCCATGTAAACCCAAAACTATGATGAGAAGAAACCCCATGGGACCTCTGGAAGTGTTTGTGGAGAGATATAAATCATAATGATCATAGAGTTAGAGCTGGAAGAAACTTCAAAAGCTATATAGCCATCGTCATAAAATGGCCCGGCCAATCCCCACATCGGCCATGCCTGTGTATGTGTGCCTCTCTCTACATTTTGAGTTCATCGCTGCTCTGTCAAGAAGGGATCGACATGTTTCATTTTCAGTCTTCTGGCCTCATGTTTTATGACTTCATCAGCTGAGTTCTAAAGACTTTTACACTTTTCCTTATGGTGTTGTCATCATTGTATAAATTGTTCTAGTTCTAAACTCACTTCACTAAGCATCAGCTCATAGAGGTCTTTCCAGTTTTCATTGAAACTATCCCTTTTTTCATGGCATAGTAATTACATTCATATAAGAAAATATGTTTAGTCATTCCTCAATGGGACAGTTCCTTAAAAATTTCTAAAATTGGGGGGCATATCAGTACTTTTCCTCTTTCTTTAGTCTGCTTCAGGTATAAATCTATTAGTGGTCTTTATTTTTTTTTATTGATGAAAATGTTTAAAGATATAAATCACAAATCAGCTCATGACTGAAGGAGATCAAAGAAAGATGAAAAGAAGCTATGTGGACAAAAATATTTATAGCAGCTCTTTTTTTTTATAGTAGCCAAAATTTTGAATTGGGCATACAACTGAAAAAAAGCCGCATAAAAGTTAACAAATCAAACATACTAACTAAATTTTAAAAAAATAGAAATTCTGAAAATAGAGAATAACAAAACTGAGAACAAAAGCTGTTGGATTGTTCAATAAAAGTCGGATCTTTTTTTAAAAAAAACTAATTAAACGAGCCATTAACTAATCTGATGAGAGAGTGAGAGGATGAGAGAAAAAAGAAAACCAAAATTTCCATAATATAAGTTTAAAAAGAGCCCTCACTAGAAATGAAATTATTAGAAGCCACTTTGTCCCAATTATATCAGCAAAAAGTAACTCAAATGAAATGGATGAATAGTTACAAAAATATAAAATGCCCATGATATAAGAACAAGAGATAGAGAATTTAAATAAGTCAGACTCAGAAAAAGAAATTGAACAAGTCACAAACAGCCAAAGAAAAAACCCCAGGAGAAGATGGATTTACAAGTGAATTCCACCAAGTGTTGAAAGAAGAATTAACTATAATTTCACAAAACTTGTTCACAAAAGTAGAGAAAAATGGCATTCGACCATGCTCTTTCAACAAACAAATATGGCACTGATACCTAAATAAGGGAGCAATAAATCAGAAAAAGCTAACTATAGACCAATTTTTAATGAATATTGATATAAACATATCAACTAAAATGTTGCTCACAAAGCTATAGCAACATATGAAACAATTACATACCATGGCTAGGTCCCAGGAATGCAGGACTGATTCAATACTAGGAAAAGTATAAATATAATAGATCATATTTGTAACAAAAACAATTGAAATCATATAATTTTTATTAGTAGATGCTGGAAAAGCTTTTGACAATACATGGTGCTCTTTTAAAATTCTGGGTTTTTTTTTAAATTCTAGAAAGCATAATAATAAATAGACTTTTTATTTATGGTAAACAGTAGACTAAAAGCTAACATCATCTTTAATGGAGAAACACTTTATACCTTTCTCATAAGATTGAGGTAAAGCAAGTATAACCGTTGTCATGACTATTATTTAATAAAATTCAAAAAATTCCAGCTATATCAAAAAAGCAAGAAAAAGAAACTGAAGGAAGAAAGATAAAGTTAGCACTTTTGCTGCTGATATTACTGGTTACTTAGCAAACTCTAGAGATTTAACCAAAAATTAAGAAATAATTGACAACTTTAGCAAAGTACGGTTATTCCTTCCATATTGGAAGTTTCCCCATTGTAGTTTCAATGTATCACAGATTGGCATAAGAAATTAAATGAGAATTTTGGTGGAGTTTTGTGGAAGCCACAGATGACACATGAAGGCCAACAAATGACACAGAAAAACTTTAGAGATTTCAAATGCATAAAATATATATAGTATCATGTAATATCAACATATTTTATATTTTAATACCATAATAATTCAGGCTTCTCTGGTACCAAGGGAAGGCCAAAAAATGCTATGTGGATTTTCCACATTGTGGGGGCACAGCACCCCTGACCTCTATGATGTGGAAGGGATATGTATCAAGATAGACAATGAAGCCACAGAAATCATCAACATTTTTGTGTATTGCCAATAAAATCCATCAGAAAGAGACAGAAAAAAATCCCATTAAAAATTGCTACATATATAATATATAGACTTATAAGTATATGTGTGTATGCATGTACATATATGTATAAAATCTGAGAATTCACAAATGAATTAAATGAATACAACTAGAAAATACCTACAAAATAAAGAAAATAATCTATGCAAGTGATTCTCAGATCCATTTATCTAGTGCCATCGTGAATTGGCTTTCCCGTAGACATCTTAAATTCAACACGTCCAGAACTGAATTCATTGTCTTTCCCACAAATTCCTCCCCTCTTCCTAACTTCCATATTACAATCAAAGGTACCACCATCCTCCCAGTCTCCAAAGCTCACAATCTAGGTGTCAACTCCCCACTCTTATTCCCACCCATATGCAGTCTGTTGCCAAATACTGTGATTCTACCCTCAAAACATCATTCACATGTGTCCCCTTCTCTCCTTTGATGTTTGACTGAGTCACAGCCCTGGTACGTGCCCTCATCACCTCATGCCTGGACTATCGCAATAGCCTACTGGTTGGCCTTTACTGACGAGTCTGCAACAGTCTGCTTGATTATACTTACTTGTTAAAAGAAAGGATTTGTATTGATAAGAAAGGGATAGTAGTAATAGTGATTAAAAAAGAAAAAAAGAATGTCAATGACACATTTTTAAAACACACAAAAGACAGTAGAGGGAAATTCAGACAGAGACACAGACAAGCGTATATGGTATACCTATACATATCTATATATATATATATATATATATATATACACACACATACATACATATACATTTTAAAATAAGCTATATATTATGAATACATAGCTTCCTTTTTTTCTGCCCTTTCTGGATGAAAATGTTCATCTTTGTTAGCAGTTGTAAAATGTAAAAAAAACTGTAAATAAGAACTCAGGCAACTTCTCAAAGGCAGACAGGTGATGTGATATTCTATAAACTCTGGAATCTTTGTCCCTGGATTGGGTGAAGGTAGGCCTGTAAGCCAAGGCTTTCCCTGTACTCTATTAGAAGCTGGCACTGGGTAGGAGAGAAGGCTTGAGGCTAGGTGAGGCAGTGCTCTCCTCAGGCTACCAAGATGAGAAGACTGATAGCAAGCATCCTTGGAAGAAGAGACAGCCCTCTTTCCCTGGCAGGAAATAATACTACTACCTTTATTCAAAACACTGAATACTTACCGAATCATAATTCACTTCTTAATTATTCTGTCTAATAGAAGTGTCTAATAGGAAGATGAGTAAGCCAAAAGTATTTCAATTTGTCCTTGGAATAGATAATAGAGCTGTAAGAAACTTGAGAAGAATAGAGCGTGGGGCTTATTTGTTAGAGGTTTTTGATCTGGGTTTCATTTCTTTTTCTTTTTTCTTTTTTTCCTTTGCTTTAATTGGGTGCGAGAAAGAAAGTGGAAGCAATGGTGATGCCAAGGAAAAATTAGCAAAGAAAAAAGAGGAGGGCCGTTGAAACATTGTAAAGAGTAGAGAGAGGAGAACAGAAATATGGACAAGATAGTTCTGAAAGTAACAAGTTGAATTTATTATATAATAATAAGTAGGAGGCCTGCTGCGTCATCGGTCTTTTAGAACCATGATTGGTTAATGCAAAGACCAATTTTTTTTAAAGCGATCAGTATGGAATAGAGATTCATAGTTTTATATGCAATTGAGTTTTCATATTCTACTTTGCATATGCAAATATCCTTTCTTTCATGTTTACTAAGTTCAGAATAATAATAATAATAATAAGTAGAGCACAGAATGTAAGAGCTGAAAATACCGTAGAATCCCTAAGACCATAGAATGTCAGGCTTGAAGGAGACTAATGTGGTACAGTGGAGAAAACACTAGGCTTGAGATCAGAAATGACATAGATTTGAATCTTGGCTCTGACACATAAATACGTTCAGTCAGGAGACTCAGGTTCAAGACCCAATTGTTGGTGACCACTAACTTGCTCTCTGAACTTTACTTTCCTCATCTGTCAAATGGGGATAACAATTCTTAGACTAACCGCTTCATAGAGTTGTGAGAAAAGTGTTTGGGGATGTTTATGGTTGGGGTTTTTTTTTTGTTTTTTGTTTTTTGCAAACTTCAGTTTTTATTATAACATAGAATAACATAGAATGTTATAGCTGGAAGGGACCTTAGAAATTATCTAGTCCCAGTGTGTATTGTAAAGATAGTAGTAGTAATGATAATATTAATACTAACAATAATCATAATTGACCAGTTCTCGGAACTGTATTTTCCTCACCAAATGGGAATAATAATACAGGTTTACCTTGTTGACCTTTGCTTCATTGCTCTTTGCAGATATGGCATTTTTTACAAATTGAAGGTTTGAGGCAGCCCCACATCGAGCAGGTCTATCAGTGCCATTTTTCCAGCAGCATGTGCTCATGTTGTATCTCTTTGTCACTTTTGGGTAATTCTCACGATATTCC
Organism: Pseudochirops cupreus; assembly: GCA_028627135.1. NCBI lineage: Eukaryota > Metazoa > Chordata > Mammalia > Diprotodontia > Pseudocheiridae > Pseudochirops > Pseudochirops cupreus. The sequence continues at coordinate 340,162,355 of CM053581.1, read as the reverse complement.
AGACTTTGTCATGATCATTCTGTTTGATCTGTAGTCAGTGATCTTTGATGCTACTATTGTGATTGTTCTGGGACACCACAAATTGTGCCCGCGTGAGGCAGTGAACTTATAACAAATGTGTGCGTTCTGACTTCTTCGCCCACCAGCCGTTCCCCATCTCTCTCCCTCTCCTCCGCCCTCCCTATTCCCTGAGACTCAACGATATTGAAGAATAGTACATCAACTTAGTTAACTAAGCAGCAGCAGGCTTTGAGAAGATTATGTCCAATTCTGAAAGATGTTCTACTGTGGGTAAAATGCTATCAAACAGCATCACACGCTGCGGAGAGCCCTCAATCCTCGTGGCAAACTTCATTATTGTCTTTTTTTTTATTGCCCCGGCTACCCCAACCTTCAGCAACCACCACCATGATCAGTCAGCAGCCTTCAAGATCAAGGCAAAACCGTCTGCCAGTAAAAAGAGTATAACTTGCTGAAGACTCGGATGATGGTTAGCATGTTTTGGTTTTTTTTAGTAATAAAGTATATTTTAATTAAGATGTGTACATTTTTAGACAGTACTATTGTACACTTAACAGACTTCAGTAAAGTGGAAGCATAACTTTTATATGCTCTGAGAACCAAAAACCTCATGTGATTCACGTTATCATGGTGGTCTGGAACTTAACCCACAGCATCTCCAAGGTGTCATTGTACTTAGATTAGCCACTTCGCAGAGTTATATTGTGAGAAAAACATTTTTTTGCAAACCTCAAAATGATGTTTTTCTTTTTTTGACATTTATCTGATTCTGTTTATTTGCTATTGTACCATTCACACTCCAAAGGTATCTCGAAGGCCAGATTTTGTTCAGTAATAATAATAAATGTACATTTTTATTATACCAGTATGGGATGTGAGAACTGGAATGGACTTTGGAACATAGAACGTAGAATGTTATAGGTGGAAAGGACTTTAGAAATTATACAATCCAAGTGTGTACCGTAATGATGATGATGATGCATTTCTATAATACTTTAAGAATTTCAAAGTGATTTCTTTTTTTTGGAGGGGGGAAGACAGAACAATTGAGGTTGAGTGACTTGCCCAAGGTCACACGGCTAGTAAGTGTTAAGTGTCTGAGGCCGGATTTGAACTCAGGTCCTCTTGACTCCAGGGCCAGTACTCTATTCACTGCACCACCTAGGCGCCCCTTCAAAGCAATTTCTGCAATAACAACCCTGAGGCCCAGAAAGGGCTAGCAATTTGCCCATGGTCCACCAAGTTGCTCTTGAACCCAGGTCCAGCATTCCTTAGTAGTCTCTGTTGAAGGTTATGGAGAACAGAATTACCTTTCTGGTTGCCCTATATGTATTCCTTGTGCTCTTATCAATATTCTCTAGTTCACTTTGGATGAGCACACAGCCACCCGCTGTTATCAGAGGCAGGTAAATATTAGAAGGATCATAGAGAATAGCGAAAAAAACCACAAAAAACCCAAAACCCTCAGTGCATATAATTCCTGTTGAACAGAGGAGAGTTGATTGCATCCGTGAGCACGGTGTAACGGAAGGAGCCAGAAGCCCTGATCCAATCCAGAGAAGTGGGCAGCCTGGCCCTTTTAGCCCAGACAGGTTAGCTGATCGGGGGTAGATCCTGCTGCCTGGGTTTCCCTGGAATTCAGCCAGGGAAGGGAAGAAAACTCCTTTTGGTCCCTAAGGAGCCAACTGTCTGGGTTGGCAGCTATGCTGAATTTCAGGTCATTTGATAACGAGAGTGGAGAGACTCACAGCTTCGGCAAGAGTTATCTGGGAGGATTTTTGACACAGGGATCGCTGGAGTTCCATTAGTATTAATACTGCCTTGTCATTGTTATGGCTCACATTTCCACAAGTGTTTAACAAGCTATCACACAGTTTCTGCCAGAAACACAAGAACTTCGTGAATTTGGCCAGTTGAGTAGTGGTCCCCAGTTTCCAGATAAGAAATGCATGACTCGTCCATCTCATGATCCTAGATATAAAGCCAGAAGAGACCTCAGAGGTCATCTCGTATAACCTTCTCCATTTCTCCACCAGCCATTGAGAAGTAAAGATGTTTCAGTACCTGTTCATGGTCATACAGGTACTAAGGATCCTCAGAGGTAGGATTTGAACGCAGGTCCTTGGACTTGAAGCAGTGGGGTCCGATGAAAAAAGTGCGAGATTTAGAGTCAGAGCCTGTGTTCAAATTCAGGCTCGGTCACTCATCCATGTGACTTTGATCAAGTCACAAGCTCTCTAGGACTCAGTTTCCTCATCTGCAAAATGAAGGAGTTGAATTCTAGGACCTCTGAGGAAGGCCCCTTCCTTCCAGATCTTAAACCTCTGACTCCAACTCTAGGATTCTTTGCGCTATCCCAACCAATCAGTCAATGAACATTTACTAAGCACCTACTGTATGCTCCTTATTGTGCTGGGGAAACAGAGAAAGGTCAAAGACAGTCTCTGCTCTCAAGCTGCTCAAAGCCTGCCTGAGTCAACCCAACTAGTAAGCACTGTAGCAGGATTTCTGATTCCCAGGTCACTTCTCTTTCCACTAGCCCAGGCCTCTTCCCTTTCCTTTTCCCCCATGGACTGGATAATTCTCAGGGCCTTTGGCAACTGGAGAGTGAGTTCACCTGTGCTTACAAAAAAAACCAGCCACTTACCTCCTTTGTCCTCTAAAAAATGCTCAGCACCCATCTTCCTGTCTCTATGTATCTGCTCCTAAAGATGAAAAGGGTCTCTCATCGGGTACAGTGGCACCTCTAATTTGAGGCAGTTAGGTGGTGCAGTGGATGGAACATGAGGCCTAGAGTCAAGAAGACCTGACTTCAAATCCAGCCTCAGATACTTACTAGCTGTGTGACTCTGGGCAAGTCACTTAACCCTGTTTGCCTCAGTTTTCTCATCTGTAAAATGAGCTGGAAAAGGAGATGGTAAACCAGTTCAGTATTTTTTTCCATGAAGACCCCAGATGGGGTCATGAAGAATCAGACACAACCAAAATAACTTAACAACAGGTGGTACCGTGGACAGAGTGCTGGGCCTGGAGTTGGGAAGACTGAGTTCAAATGTAACTTTAGAAACGCATTAGCTCTGACTTGGGTCAAGTCACTTAACCGCTGTTTGCCTTAATTAGGTGGGTTTTTGAATTGTAAATGGCAACAATAAGAGCACCTACCCCCTAAAATTAGCACAAATTACATAGCGTTTTTAAAATGCTTAGCACAGCGCCTGGCCTGGCACGGGTCGGTATTGTGTGAATGCCTATTCCCTGCCTCCGTGAAAAGAGCCTACCCAGCCAGGGAACTGAGAAGCAATTTCAAATCGTGTCTCTACCACTGACTCACTGTCATCACCTGCCCCACGGGTGGGGAGCCTGCGGCCTTGGGGCCACACGTTCCCCACTCCTAACCTACCTCCGCTGGGCCCAGTTTCTCGCATCTCTACAGTGAAGAGCTGAGACAGTGATTGCTAAGCTCCTTTCAGCTCTCGCCTTCTACCGTCCTATGATTGTAAGACCCCTGGAAATGTTGGAATTCTATGACTTTGAGGAGCGAGGGACAATGAGGCTAGAGAAGAGAAATCTTAGCAAGAGGAGACCTCTAAGGCAGGGAAATTCTGGGCCCGCCTGAGCAGAAGCTCAAAAGAGCTGTTAAATTTTTGAGTGTGAGCCTTTACGCCTGTGACCCAGACAAATGCTCCAAATCCAGGCTTGGTTTATTGTTGTGCTGATTATCTGGACACAAAAACTGGATGGAGAAAATGTAAAATTCTTACCTCAGTCAACTTAGCAGCTGTTGCTTAATATCTTAAGCAAGTTAACCTCTGTCTGACTCAGTTTCCTCACCTGTAAAATGGGGGTCATAATAGCACCTATCCCCCTTCCCCCCAATGCTGTTGTGAGGCTCAAAGGAGATGATATTCGTAAAGTGCTTAGCACTGAGCCTGGCATAGTCAGCGCTTAATACAGGCCTGCTTTCTTCCTTACCTCTTTCCCTCTCTCCTTCATTCTTTATCACCCTTACCTCTTTCCCTTCTTTCCCTCCTTCCCTCCCTCCCTCCTTTGCTCCCTCTGTTCTGTCTTCCCTTCCCCTCTTCTTTCCTTCCCTCCTCCCTTGCCTCCCTCTCTCCTTTCTTCCTTCTTTCCCTCCTTCCTACCCTTCCTCCTTTCCTCCCTCTGTTCTGTCTTCCCTTCCTCTCTTCTTTTCTTCCCTCCTCCCTTGCCTCCCTCTCCCCTTCTTTCCTTCTTTCCCTCCCTTCCTTCTCTCCTTCCTTTCCTCTTTCCTTCCCTCCTTTTCCTGTTCCTCCCTCCATCCCTCCTTCCTTTACTCTTTTCCTTCCTAATGGATATTAAAAGTGTGCCATGCATACATCTTTCTTTTCCAGAGAACTAGTTGTTAAAACATCTATTGGCACATGCCTGCTCCAAGACCATCTAGTCTAACGACTTCATTTTACAAATGATGAGGGTTTCAAATGTGAAGAGCTTTCATGTTTTATTCTTGGACCCACAGGGCCAAGCTGAAACAGGCAGAAATGGAAAGGGGCAGATTTTTTACTCCATTTAAGGAAAAACTTTCTGATAGGTGGAGTTGTCCAAAATTGGAGTGTATTAAGAGAGAGGGTCTTCAAGCAGACATCAGGGCTTTTATAGAGAGTATTCCTGGACAGGTTTAGGTTAGGATCCAGGGTCTGTGAGGTCCCTTCCTACTCTGACAGTCCAGGGTTCCAAGGCCTCCTTCCATTCCGAAGTTTGACAGATCTATAAGATCAGTCAATCAAACCCCAGCTGATTGAGAGAATGAAAGTGGAAGTAGAGAACAGGGATAGATTAATAAGCATAAATTTATATGAAGAAAAGGGAGTGAGGCAATAGTGGCCAAGCGGGGCCAGAGAGAACCCAAGAAAGAGGAATTACAAGGGGGAGGAGCTGGAGGGAGGAAAAACTTGAAACTCAAAATCTTATGGAAGACAATGTTGAAAACTAAAAATTAACTAATTAATTCAAAAAGAAAGAACTCCAAAAGAACAGATGAGGACATTAAACAATTATCCCTTGAATCCTTCAGTCCAGCCTTCCTCTCCAACCCAATATTTTGCTGTTTCTTGTCCAGTTTTCCCCTGGCTGGGGCAACAGGTAGGCGGAATGAGAGGGAGAAAGGGCCAAGGAACCCACTGCCCATGGGTACATCAACCCACTAAAGCTATTGTAACAGGTGGGCAGCTGATCCCCAGTGAATCCAGCTCTCTCTCTCCTTTGGGCCCAGCCGGCAATGCCCATGGTGACTGATAGAATCACACAGTCAGGTTTCCCATAGGCTCATTCAGGAACCTCATGAAAGATTGAAGACAGAGAAGCACATTTGACTGCTGGGCCCAAAGTATCAGTTACCCATTGGGTAATCCAGCCCCAGATGGAAGGGGAGGTAAGTGCCGAGGATGAGGAAACAACCTGGAGGATTGTATAGAGGGAGGCCCTGGACCCTGCAAGCTATGGTCAGCAGGGAGTGGATCTTACATTGCGTCTGCTTCTGCCACTGTGACTGGATCATTCTCTGCCGAGTATCTTGTAGGTGACAGTCGCTTCTGCCTCTCCTTCCTGTGCCTCTGTTGGCCTTGACTTGCACGCCAAGCTGCACCTAGGGGAGGGGTATGTGTCTTCCCACCAGGGGCCCCCGGTTGACACACTAGAGGATTGAGAAGGTGCTGTTTTACAGAGATATTTGAGCAGCAAATCTTGGATTTTTGTTCCATTGGGTGGAGGGAGGCAAGGGATGGGGAGGGAAGCATTTCTAGCCTGTTTGCCATTAAAATAATGATCTGATTAGGAAGGGAATGAAAAAATGCTGAGCGTTTTATGAGGAGAATATATTCCAGCATGGAGTACTAGAATATGAGATTGGATTGGGAAGTATGGGAGAGAATTTATGGAGGTAGGTACAATAGGAAAAGCCTTAACCAAAAAAACTTGGGTCTAGTCCTGGTTCTGCTTCCAACTAGCTTATGACTTTGAACAGGACTTTTCCCCTTTCTGGGCCTCAGTTTCCACATCTGTAAAACAGAGTAGGTGATCTCTAAGGATCCTTCCATCTCTGACATTCTATATTCTATGATTCAAAGGTTCTTTCCAGTTCTGACATCCTTTGTTCTATGATTCTAAGGTCCTTTCCACCTCTGACATTCAGTGTTCTATGGTTCTACGTCCCTTTAACTGAAGTTTCTGCTGACTGCACAAAGCGTTCAATATAGGAGATAAAAACTGTTCTCTTTTTGCTGTGGAGGAATTAGAAGACAGGCCCACTTCTCCTGGATTTTGTTTTGGTGCAAATAGAGGGTGATCTCATTCCGAAACCAGCTGCCCCCAAACTCACTTTGACAAGAATTTTTCACCATTAGCCTTCAGTTACCCATTCACCCAGAGAGATCCTGTTCAAAAATGTATGAAAATTAACCATAACATTTTTCAATTGATATGCTATATCTGTTTCTTGTTGTTGCTGTTAGCTAGTAGGAGAAGGAAGATATTTCTGTGTTTTATAGGATATAGAAAAAATATTCTATATTTTATTTCAATTCACAATTTTTTGTTTAATGTAAGTGTTTTCCCCTCCCTCACGGACTACATTATTTCCTGCTTGCAAGCAAGAAAGATGCCTCTTGCTGTGTGAATTTAGGGAAGTTATTCATCTGCTCTGAATGTTGGTTTCAAGCTCTGACAGTCAGCGGATCTGTGATTCTAAGGTCTCTTACAACACAAGCATTATATGCCCTATGATATCTAAACTCCCAATTCTTCTAGCCTCGTTCTATGATTCTTAGGTACCTTGCAGCCTGGACATTCATATTTCTACAATTCCAAGACTCCTTCCAATTCTAAGGCTCTTTCTAACATTCTCTGTTTTATGATTCAAATTCTCATATCAACATGAATTACTATTACAATGAATAAATGTAAATGCTCTCTCCATTACCACACAGTCTCTTTAGACAGAATAAGATGGTTCATTGATTATTTTGCATACAATCATTTCCATAGAATCAGAGTAACAGGACCTCAGAGTTGGAGGGGACTTTCAGAGAACAACTGGTCCAATTTTTTTTTAACTGGACCTGTGATTTCATCTAGGTAGGAGGAACCTCCAATGAGGAACCCCATCTACCAGTTCAACCTACTCCTGCTCTTGAACTTAGGTCTAGGGAGCATCCTAGGAGACTGAGAGGTACCATGATTTTCCCATGGCTGCACACAGTTAGTATGTATCAGAGGCAGGATTTGCACCCCACCCCACCCCCGACTCTGAGGCCAGCTGTACATCTGCTCCTCCACACTTCCCCACTCAAGTAAAGTCTAATTTTACCCAAATGAAAACCCTCTTTACAACACATCCAAGTAGTTGTCCACCTTTTGCTTGTACCTTTCCCCTTAATGTCTCACTGGTACCTCAAATTTAACATGTCTAAACCCCCCTACCTGTGTCTGAAATATTGTCTTCAGTGTCAGGTGTCACATTTTCAAAAGAATATCTAAGCATAAGAGAGCAACTGGAACAGTGAAAATCCTCAAGAAAATGCCTCCAAATTCCAAGGAAATGGGGCTATCAAGCTAAAGAAGAGAAGCCATGGGGAGAACATGATGATATCTGTCTTTGAATATTTGAAGTTATGAATCTCAAGGTGAGAATAAAGGTCAAGGCTAGAGTTCTGAATTTCATATACTTAGAGATGATAATTGAAGCCACAGGAGTGAGACTGTTTAAGCAAAGCATACAAAGGAAGAAGAGAAACAAAGATATGATCTGAAGGAGATAGCCACCTTATGGGATTGGAAAGAGGAGCCAGGGGAGGGAATAGAAGAGGAGCTGTTTAAAGAGTAGAAGAAAAAGCTGGGGCATCCAACCTCATCCTAAAGAGGAATCTCTGCTTCAACATACCCAACATAGATCAGAAACCAAGTAAAAGAGATGATCCAGTAGGATTTTAAGGGTCCTTCTAGCTCAGACTTTCTGTGATCCAAAGAGTCCTTGCTAAATAAAGCCCTGCTCTGACATTCTATGTTCTATCGTTCTAAAGCTCCTTCTCATTGACATTCCATGTTCAATGGTTCTAAGGGCTCTTCCAGCTCAGATTTTCTGTATTCTATGATTCTAAGCGTTCTCCCAGCACTGTCATCTGAGCAAATACAGCAACCTGGATAAGGGCTGAGAAAATGATGGTGACAGAGGATTCGTTGGATATGAAACTAGTGAGCAAAGTGCTAAAAGTCATTGAAAGGTAGAATCATCCTTTCCCAAAGGATAATTGGTCACCTATGTCTTGTGAATTATAAGACTCTCATCCCAACCCTCCATCATCCCCCACATATTTTCTCTCCTAATGCCTGCAATCCCAACATTAGGGCTTCATTCCTTCTAGGTAAGCTTTGCGTCCTCCCTGGGTGCTGTCTTACCACTGGACGTTGATGACCCTGGAATAGAGTGAGGATGATGTCTTTGTGTAACTCTACCTCACTTAAGTCCAATTCACACCCAAGTCAGGACATCACACCATAATGTCCTTGATTCTCTTATAAAATGAAAGGACAAACAACAACTTGGTGGCACACTGAATTAAAGCACTGAACCTGAAGTTAGGAATTTCTGTATTCATATTTGGTCTCAGATACCTAGCTTTGGACCCCAGGCAAGTCAATTACCTCTGTTTGCCTCAGTTTCCTTATCTGTAAAATGGATATTATAACAATAGCACCTTCCTCTCAGGGTTATTGTGAGGATATTAACTAATATTTATAACGCACTTGGCAAAAATGTTAGCTATTAACATTTTTTTATTGAATTAGCATGGGTCCTAAGCCAGACTGGGCCACATAATAATGGCCATGATTCTTTAAGTCTATGATTCTAAAATATTGTCTTTCTAAGTTCTTGAGATTCTAGGATTACATCATTATGTGATCATATCGTTCTAAATACTAAGATTCCAATTTCATTTCTAACCCTAACACCAAGATTCTAAGATCTCATCTCTGATGGTGATTTCTTGACCTTTTCAGGGGAAAAGGCACAGGATAAGGAAGGGGGATAAAGGCCTCACCTATTTTGCAGCTTTGCCCAGCACTGGCCATCCTTGGAAATAAAGCTCAGATCCTGAGCAGAGAAGAGGAGATAAAATAGGACAGATCCACCTGGCTGCTATGGTGCAGCTGCTATACCCCAGTAACAGGTGGCAGGCCTGTTACCGGGCTGCAGTTACAGAGGCATTGAACTGAACCAATGCTGAATTGTTTTTGGTACTCCCAGAAAGTCTGGTCCATCTCTTTTGCCACTACCTTGCAAAAAGATAAGGAAGGCCTCTAGAGAATGGAGTTCTACTCCTGTGGTTTGGAAAAAATCTTTGCTCTTAGGAAGATCTTCCCTATATCTAAACTAACTCCTTCATATGTATCTATAATGTGCATCCTCTAGTTCTGACCTCAAGGAGCTGGAGAACAACTGCATCTGTCCTCAGAAAGAAATTTATAGAGTTAAGCATTGTCCTACCCATTCCACCCTGTAGCAAGAGAAGGGGAAGGGAAGGGAGGTCTTCAGAGGCCACTAGGCTAATTGACCAGTGCTTTGAAACATTAAGAACTTTCATTGCCGATTTTGTAAAATAATTAATTACTCCCAGAGCAGCTCGGTGGTGCAGTAAATAGAGCACTAGCCCTGGAGTCAGGATGATCTGAGTTCAAATGTGGCCTCAGACACTTGACACTTGCTAGCTGTGTGACCTTGGGCAAGTCACTTAACCCCTTTCCAAAAAATAATAATAATTAATTACCCCCAAACTTACACCATATTCATGAGCTTATTTACAAATTTTAGTCTTTCTACATGAAGTTTCCTGCAGGCACAAAGTCTTCCATCCCCACTCAAAACTGATATTTATCTATGCAACAGGTGGAACAAATGGCCACCTCCTACACTTACCTGGAAAATACATTTCTCAGCTCCAGAACATCCTTTTCTGATAACTCTCTCAAGCCACTCCTCACTGGTACTGGGCCCTTTGCATGACCCACAACCCTTCAGTCTCTCTTCTTCCTTAGCTCATATTAAGAATTTTAAAGTTATTGAGGCCAAATAACATTCTGATATTAATAATGCTTCCACAGGGCCCGTTTAATGAACGTTTCAATGGATAGTTTGATGTTGTACATGTATATCAAATGATAAATACAATGTTTTGGAATGATTCCCTGATTTGGAGGCTATAGTCACTTCTACTCAGAAGTGATAATGATGGTTTTAAAATGAGAGCCATAGAAGATTTAAACTGTTTCCCTAAAAAATGCTGTATTTCATATCTTTTTATTTTGAAGGCAAACAGGGTTAAGTGACTTGCCCAGGGTAACACAGCTAGTAAGTGTCTGAGGCCAGGTTTGAACTCAGGTCCTCTGAACTCCAGGGCTGGTGCTCTTCCCATCCTGCCACTTAGCTGCCCCCAGTTTATACCAATCGTTCTTGGTGTTATTGTGCTGATGACGTATCTCAAATAGAGAACAGTTTTTGATGTGGAAATCAAATCCTTTCGCATTTTCACTCTGCTTTCCCATCTTATGTATTTGTAGTAAGTGAATAGCCCATGAGTATTACAGAATGAAGTCAACAGCTTTGTGGTAAACAACGAAGGTGTATAAATGTTAAAGCATTTTCAGGGGACTTGTCCAAAAACACTGAATCAGCGAGTTCCCACTCACACCCCTGGGACATTTGGACACACTTATTTTGCTCCTCAGTCAATATATTTTTTAAGTATTTATAAATTTTTTTTGAATGATGAAAGTTTTGACTGCTTTGAATAAAATACATAAGCATGTAATTGGCCTATATTGGGGCAGTCACTGGTATTCTCATCTTTTAGTAATAAATGTATGATGCCTTCTGTTAAGAAAGATGGAACTTGGCATGCATCAGAGACAAGATGATTAAAGTGCTTTGCTAGTCATTTCTGCATCATGATGAAATTTTTTAGCCACTAATTGTGGATTTCATCTGAACCTGCCATTTTCCAGGTTTGCAAAGAAGCTAGTTTCCAGTCACCTCCCTCAACATCACCATTCTTTTCTTCATTATATTAACAGTATACAGCTTTCTTTCACATTTGATTCAGTTATCCTTTTGGTTTTTGACCATATAGATGATCAGATATTTTCCATATTCTTCAAGCATTCCCTCTCTCTTTGTCTTCCTCTCTCTCTCTCTCTCTCTCTTTTTTTTTTCTCTCCCTTTCTCTCCCTCTCCTTCTTCTTCTTCTTTTCTTCTTCTTCTTCTTCTTCTTCTTCTTCTTCTTCTTCTTCTTCTTCTTCTTCTGCTTTTCTCTCTCTCTCTGTCTCTCTCTGTCTCTCTCCCTCTCTCTTCTAATGATTTTACTTTTCAAGCTTCTTTTGCCGAGTATTTATTGGGTTTTTTTTTTGTTCTTTGAGCTGTTTTGACTCCTTATGTCATCTTAATTTGTTTGGCTTTCACTTTTAACTAAAGATATCAGAAATTTTTGATATGCTTTTGTTCTCTGGATTCTATTCCACCTGTTTCTTTTTCATTCTTTTTAATTAAGTGATAGAGTGTCCAGGTTTTTTCCTGTACTTACCAGCTATCATACTGATTTTATCTCCCAATATCTTTGTGTGAGGCTTCAATAGTTTCTCAAACAACTTCTGCCATGGTGGTATTTGAAACTCATCTTTAGGAGTTGTAATGCCATTCACCAGCAGATTCCCAAAGGAATGCTACTGTGAACAGCTTTTAGAGTTCAGATTACAAAATAGAGTGAACACTCTGTTTATTCCATTACAAATCAAGACAAACATTCAAAACATTATAATATTCACAACATTACATCTTATAACATTAAATGGCCACACAGTTTTCACTACAGTGGCCACAATAT
>CM053581.1:340073992-340149925 GCA_028627135.1 Pseudochirops cupreus | reverse complement strand
CCTTCACCCAGAGCAACATTCCAATTCTGTCTGTCTGTCTCTGGAATTCTTGGTTATATACACACCTCAGCCAATCCCCTTCTTCCACATCAACAGGGGAGTTCATGCCTTCTCAACAGTGGGACAGGGTTTGCCCTGTCTACACTTAGCACTTAGTACTAAGTGCTAAGTATCCTGCTAAACAGATTACTATTACAGGAGTACTCCTAGATAGCTCTACCTTTCCTCCTATAACCTTTACCATGACGACGGCCACATATACTGTCGTAAAATTATTGTGTGCATGTCCTAAAAATATTTTTTACACCCTCAGTCAAATGCTGTGTTCATTCATGATGGTAAGAGTAGAGATCTGTTTTTTTAAATTACTCTTTCTGGGTGTAGTGGGTCTATTAGTTGGACTTGTGCCATCAAACTAAGAATAGGCTTTTCAAAATTCCAGTCTCCTTTCCAGAATTATTTGTGGCATCATCATTATTTTGACCATCATTAGGAAGTACTCCTAGAATTGTATTGGGTAGATTTTCAAAACCTTCAAGTTCTTTAGATTTATTCCTCTTCAACTGTAAGTTACTCCTTATTTCTGCTTTTACTTCACATAATCTAGACTGAAGAATGAAATTATTTCTTACAATTGCCCTGAATTGATCTGTGATATATTGGCATATAAGTTGAAGCCAAGGACATCATTGATGAAAAGCAGGCTGAAGCTTTTGCCTAGTTCCATTTTTGTTATGCTATAGGACTGACATTTAATAAAAGCATTCATATCATCAGGCTATTTCACTTGTACTCATGGTTTGCCTGCATTAGTGGTCAATGCTTCCTGTGCTGAAGCATTTCTAGTATGTGGGAGATTGGTATTTCTAATTTCCCTCTTTGGGTCCAAAACATAAAAGAGCACCACTGAGTCCTCTGTCTTCCCTGTCCAGCAGCAATTCAGAATGGCACTGACCTGCAACCTCATTTTGCCCCCCATCTATTTCTTAGAGTCAAAGAAGCAATGACCACACTGTCTGGGATGCTAACCCAATCAGCAGTATCACCAGAGCCCAATGGACTGGCCCTTCAGAGAACCTGCCAGGTCTTCACAGCTACCATAGTAGGGTGTACAGTAGAGTATATCACCCTGGCTGGCATTCCCTTCGTTTGGCATTCCCTCCCTCCCCCATGACATAGACGGTAGATTGAGCCTTGAGGACATTGTTGTGGTTACCGTCAGGTATTTGAAGGGCAATCAGAGGGAAGAGGCATTAGATTTGGTTGGCTTGGCCCAAAGGATACAACCAAGAGCAGTTGCAAAGGAACAAATTTTGGTTCCATCTTCTGATTCTAAGCATTTTTGTTGACTATTCCATATGCCTAGAACCCTTTCCCTCCTCATTTTCATCTCCTGGCCTCCCAACCTCCCTTTAAGTCATAGCTAAAATGGTAGCTTCTGCAAAAAACCTTTCCCAATCTTCATGAATTTTAGTGCCTTCTCTCTGAAGTTATCTCCCGCTTATCCTGAATATAGCTTTCTTGTATATAGTTGCTTGTACGTTGTCTCTCCCATTAGAACGTGAGCTCCTTGAGAACAGGGACTTATTTTTGCCTTCCTTTGTAAGCCCATGTTTTACACAGCACCAATAGGCATTTAATAAATGCTTTTGACTTGACTTAACATAATTTAATGTAAAGAGAAATGTCCTAAAAGAAATCAGAGCCATCTGAAAGTGGAATGATCTGCTCTAGGAGGTATTGGGTTGCCCATTACAACAGATATCCAAGTGAAGACTGGACGCCCACCTGCCAAGGACCAGGCTGCCTAGATTCCTCTTCAGATGCATGTTGGACCAGATATACTCTAAAGTTCATTCCAACTTTAAGATTGTGTAATTCTGTCTTCTGACCACATCACACCCCCGACTCTGGCTGAAAGATTAAAATTTTAATCAACCAGCTGTCCAAGATTTTTGTGGCCAGAGCCTTGAACAGGTTTGAGGACCCTAAATCATCAGTCCAACTTTGTTTCTTTTTAACCAAATGGACTAAATCAGTGGGTTACTTTGGCACTAGAGATAGACATGCCCAAGCAGCTGGATGGTAAATGTGGAATGGGCCCATAAATACAAAAGCTATGACTTGCCCTAAACCGCTTTATTTGTACAGTCCAGATAAAAGTGTAAGACAGAGTGGTACAGAGGAGACAGCCCATGCCCAGGACTCACCACATCTGGGTTCTGGATTCAACTCTGCCTCTTAATCACTGCATAAACATGAGCATGTTTTTTCTCTTTATTGGGCTCCAATTTCTTCTTCTGTAAGATTAGAGAATTGGACAACATGGTATCTCTCAGCTCTGACATTCTGTGATTAAGTCAAACAGAAAAATGTACTTTGAACTAGAATCACTGAATTTGAAAGTTAGAGGAATCTCAGCAACTTTGAAGTCTAACTCACACCCCAAAGGAATCCCCACAATGCAATGCCTGATGCATGGTCTTCCAGATTTAGCTTGAAGCCCTCCCATGAGGGAGGACCCACCTCCTCCCAAGGCTACCCATTCCACTTTGGCATAGCTTGAATTGTTAGGGAGTTTTTCCTGACGTTAAGCCAACATTTGCCTCTTTGTGATTTCTACCCATCAATCCTGGTTCTGCTCTCTAGGGCCAATATCGAACTAGTCTACTCCCTCTTCCACAGAGTAGCCCTTTAAACCCTATAAAGCAAGCTATAGCATCTCCCCTGAATCTTCTCTTCGCAGATCTTTCATCTGATTCTCATATGACACGGACTTGAGACTCTTCACCATGATGCTGGTTATCCTCCTCTAGACACTCTCCAGGTGCCTTCTCAAACTCTAGTCCCCAGAAGTGAACACAATATTCCAGATATGGTCTTATCAGGCCAAAATACTGAAGAACTATCGCCTTCTCATTCTTGAAAGCTCTGCCTCTCAACACAGCCCAAGATTACATTAGCTACCTTGAGTCATCAGTCACAAGCTCTAGATTCAAATCCTAACTTAGTTATTATCTTAGCATTTACCAGGCCTAGAGTCAGGAAGATTCATCTTCCTGAGTTCAAATACAGTCTCAGACATTTACTAGCTGTGTGACCCTGGGCAAGTCACTTAACCTTGTTTGCCTCAGTTTCTTCATCTGTAAACTAAGCTGGAGAAGGAAATAGCAAACCATTCCAGTATTTTTGTCAAGAAAACTGCAGCTGGGGTCACAAAGAGTTGGACACGACTGAAAATAACAATTACTAGACAAGTTGCCTTTCTGGAACTTATTTTTCTCCTCTATTGAATGGCAATAATAAAACCTGTCTCCCTCCCTGGGATGTTTAGAATATCTAATGAAAAAATGTCTGTGAAAATGTTTGTTTTTTTTTTAAATAGAGTACCAGCAGTCAATTCAGTACAACTCTTAGACCACAAAGTCTTCATCAGGGGCCCAGACATATCATAGGCGGTAGGCTGAGAGATTACTTACCTCAAAGTTGTGTTAGTTTGACAAACAACACCTTCTAAAGTTCACATAGATCACCACTTACCGAGTACTTTACAAAGGACCCATCCTGACCCAAGTAGGAAAAAGAAAAATTGAAATTGAAAGAAAACAAAAATGACCCCATTATGTATGACAGTGATGCTGGAGCTTGTAGCCAGTGAGCAAGTATTTATTGAGTGCAATTACACAACAGGTACGGTGCTAAGGTACTGGGGATACCAAGAGAGACCAAAAAAAAATGTCCCTGCTCTCAAGGAATTCAGAGTCTAATGGGAGAGACAATACATAAACAATTATGTACGAACTAGATAGATAGATAGATAGAGATAGATAGATAGAGATGGATGGATGGATAGATAGATAGAGATGGATGGATGGGTAGATAGATAAATAGATAGACAGACAGACAGACAGATAGATAGAGATGGATGGATGGATAGATAGATAGAGACAGATGGATGGATAGATAGATAGATAGATAGATAGATAGGCAGACAGACAGATAGATATAGATATAGAGATGGATGGATGGATAGCTAGATAGAGATAGAGATGGATAGATGGATGGATAGATAGATAGATAGAGATGGATGGATGGATAGATAAATAGATAGACAGACAGATAGATAGATAGAGATGGATGGATAGATAGATAGAGATGGATGGATGGATAGATAGATAGATAGGCAGACAGACAAATAGATAGATATAGATATAGAGATGGATGGATGGATAGATAGATAGATAGAGATAGAGATGGATGGATGGACAGATAGATAGAATGAGATATATACATATAGATAGACAGACATATATGAATTGGAAATAATCTCAGAAGAAAAACAGTAACACCAGCACTAAGGGTAATTGGGAAGGTTTCTTATAGAAAGTGGCATTTTAGTTAGGCATAACGGAAGCCAGGGAAGCCAGGAATTTGATATGAGAAGGGAGAACATTCCAGGCATGGGAAAAATGTTGGGAGTCAGAAGATGGAGTATTTTGTTTGAGAACAGCAAAGAGGTCCGTGTTACTAGATCATGAGGGTATTGGGGGAGCAGGGCAGGGGCAGGTCTGTGATAACTGGAGGTGTAGGAGGGGTCCAACTTATGAATGACTTTGAATTCCAAGCAGAAAACTGTATATATGATCCTAGAGATGATAGGGAGCCGCTGGAGTTTGTTGAGTGGGATGACGTGGTCAGACCTGTGTTTTAACAAGATCAATTTGGCAGCTGCGTGGAGGATGAACTGCTTAGGAATGAGGGAGAAGTTTCACCTCCCTCGCCCTGAGCCAGGCTGTTCATCTCACACCCTGTTACTAATTTCCCTCTGTGACTTTAGGTGGGTCATTTCCCTTTTCTGGTTCTTAGCCTCTTCATCTGTAAAATGGACTACCAAACAATATCTAAAGTTGCTTTCTATGGTTCCATGAGTCTAAAATGCCTTCCAGCTCTATTATTCTATGGTTCTAGGATTCCAAGGACCCTTCTAGCTCTGATGTTCCATTTTTATGGTTCTAAAGATGTTTCTGACATTCCACAATTGTATGAATCCATGTTCTCTTCTGACTCTGACATGCTGGCACCGGGATTCCAAGGTCCCTCTGAGCTCTGGAAATTTATGATGCTAAGTCCCCTTCCAGCTCTGACCTTCTCCTGTTCTGAGGTCAGCATGGACCTCTTGTTGACTTTAGGACAGAAGTCTCTGTTCTTAGAGCACAGTAGTCTCTGTGGGGCCTCTCAGGAAACATGCTCTATAGAAGAGCACATCGGGTGTTTCTCTCCTGAAGGACTGTGGATGTGCCCAAGTCCTGAAGTGCCCAAGTATACTCTAACCTTCATATTCCAAAGCTTGGCCTTCACTTTGCTAATTCTTGAACTCTTCTGCTTCTCTCCCCAACAGGCCCCCCCTCTCAGCGCCAGGTGCAGAATGGCCCTTCTCCTGATGAGATGGAAGTCCAGAGAAGGTAACTTGCTTTACTGTGCCTGGATTGGCTGGTCTGACGACCTGATAAATAGTCACTACTCTAGTACTGGAGAAGTGATAGGGTGATAGATGGGGAGTCAGGAGTTATTGTTCAGTCACATCTGATTCTTCATGACCCCTTTTCAAGTTTTCTTGACAAAGATACTGTAGTGGTTTGCCATTTCCTTCTCTGGCTCATTTGACAGATGAGGAAACTGAGGCAAACAGGGTTAAGTGACTTGCCTAGGGTCACACAGCTAGCAAGTGTCTGAGGCTGGATTTGAATTCAGGTCCTCTTGATCCCAGGTCTGGCATTCTATCCACTGTACCATCTGGCTGCCACAAATTCCCAGCATTACCCCCTGAGTACTTCAGCTTCTTCATCTGTAAAAGGGAGATAATACAGCTTAGTAGGGGTCATTTTCTTTGGTAATAGTTTTAGTTGTTTTTGAACTAGACTGAAAGTTTCATTAGTGCAAAGAATTCCTGAGAAGCAAACGCCTTCTACCAATGAAATTCAGCACCTGTTCTGCAGCCTACGAGGGAATGACCTCAGATGCTGAATGGATACGTGACTTGCCCAATGCCATATGAGCAGCATGTGTCAGAGGCAGAACTTCACTTGCTCGACCTTTAATCTCTAGTAAATAATTTTCCTATATTAAAGATAATATAAATATAAATTGCTATGTTAAATATAATCTCTAGTAAATAATTTTCCAATTACTGAGACTATCTAATATACCAAGATTTTTCAAACTGTACTGCCAGGAACCCCGAAACACCTGAATCGGTTGGTTGGTCATAAATGAACTTTAGCTTGTTTGTCTGCAGTTAGGTGGCTCCGTGGATAGAATGTCAGGCCTGGAGTCAGGAAGAGTTGAATTCAAATCCAGCCTCAGAAACTGACTAGCTGTGTGACCTTGAGTAAGTCACTTAACTTTTGTTTGCCTTAATCCACTAGAAAAGGAAATGGCAAACCACTCCAGTTCAAAGGATTCAGACACAACTGAACAATAAAAAGGTTGTTTGTTAATACATATAAAAAATAAGAGCGTTAGGGTTTTGTTTAAACTGCGGGAAATGTTTCAGAACCCCTTCACCATACTCCACTGCCTCTAATTGCATTTGGAGATTCAGAAGCCATGGAATCATCAGAAAGGAGTGGAAAGAACACTGGGCTGGGAGTCCGAAGGTCTGGGTTCCACTCTAGTAGACTAGGCTACAACTGATTTGCCGTATGACCTTTTGCAAGGTTCTTTACTCCCTGAGCCTCAGTTTCCTCCTGTGTAAAAAGGGGGGCATTGAAACAGATGCTAAGGGCCCTTCCCAGTTCTAATGTTCTGTCGTTAATTTTCTTTCAGGACTCACTCTTAGTGAGTACTATTAGTACTAATGATAACTCGAATTTCTAGTGAACTTTGGAAAGCACTTTCCCCCCAACCACTCTATATTCCCATCTTACAGGAAGAGAAACTGAGGCTGTGAGAGAAGAACAGTGTCATACCCTTGAGTCCGTAGCTTACAAGTCTGGCTCCTGACATCAAGTCCCACACTGTTTCATGCCTTACTACTTTTATTAGAAGGCAGGGATAGAACCAAGTTTTGTTTTGCTTTTTTCATTCTTGTACCTCTGTGCCTTCCACAGGTCCTAGCACTTAAGAAACACTTAATAAATGTTTGCTGAACAAATGGATGTGTGAAAGAATGGATGAATGAAGTTACGATTCTGGAGTATGGACAACTAGCTGCAAAGGGGGGAAAAAAACAGCTTATATCCATCTAAATCTATACACCACTAAATCTGTACTGGAGTGATTTGCCATTTCCTCCTCCAGCTCATTTCGTAGATGAGGAAACTGAGGGAAACAGACTTAAGTGACTTGTTCAGGGTCACACAGCTACTAAGGGGGGAGAACAGATTATATTCATCTAAATCTATACACCATTTGGCTAAATACAGGTTAATTAGAGCTGATTATAACCAGAATTCTTTATGGTTATGAGTGCTTTCAGGAGACTTAAGTTCTAGCCATGGATTCTCCACTAGCATTCTATAAAACCTTGAGCAAAATCACCTAGCCTGTCGGTGCCTCAGTTTCCCATCTTAGCCGCATCACAGAATTGATATGAGGCCCTTCTGAGATAATGAATGTGGAAGTACTAAAAAGAAGATGGCTTCTTATAAGTTCTAGCTGTCACCATTATCACAATCTAGAGGGGACGTTATCTGTAGATTTTCAAAATGAGAGAATTGGGTTCCCTCCCCTTGGCACTGGCAAATGGAAGATTTCCAAACATACCCAGTATGCCTCAAGACGACTTGTCCCATCCTGCACCAAGCACGATGCTAACTGGGTTATCCACTCATCCAAATGCACACACACCAGTGCCAAAGTTAACCAGTCCCTTCGACTGTATAGAAGCTCAGCCTCCCTTCCCAAACGGCCCCAGGCTAAGGATGCGCTCAGCAGCAGTATCCTTGAGATCAAACAGAAAATGTTGGGAGGGAGGAGGAGCCCCACCCCTGGGGTCACCCGGCCTCTGCCAGTGACCTGCCACAATCAGAACCAAAGGTCTCTTTGAGGCATTTCTTGTTATTGTTGAATTGTTTTTGTCATGCCCGATTCTTCATGGCCCATTTTGGGATTTTTCTCGCAAAGATTCTAGAGTGGTTTGACATTTCCTCCTCCAGCTCATTTAGCAGATGAGGAAACTGAGGCAAACAGAGGTAAGTGACTTGCTCAGGGTCACACAGCTAGTAAATGTCTGAGACCAAATTTGAACTCAGGCTCTCCTGATTCCAGGGCCAGTGCTCTACCTACTGGGCCACCTAGCTGCCCTTCTTATCAGGAATGTGGCCCTCAGTGTGAAGAGAGCCAGTTCTAAGCTGTGGCAGTAAGGGTAATCATGGGACCATAGAAAGAGGCGCAGCTAGGTGGTTAGTGGATAGAGGGCTGGCTCTGTATTCAGGAGGACCTGAGCTCCAATTCGACCACAAACAGTGGTTGTGTGACCCTGGCCAAGTCACTTAACCCTGTTTGCCTCAGTTTCCTCATCTGTAAAATGAGCTGGAGAAAGAAATGGCAACCCACTCCAGGCAAGTCACTTAAGAAACCTGAGAGCTCCATAAAGGGAAGCTGGAAAGTGGGGGAAAGTGGGCATACTTGGAAGGAAGTGACACGGAGCCCTAGTTTCGGTCAAGATAAGGCAAAAGGTCACCTCTCAGGGACCGGTGTCCCAAGGAGAGAGAGTCCACCCCTCCCGCCATCACAATTGGCAGCATGATGTAGAGATAACCATTCTTACCCCTCCTGATGAAGGCATGTCATCCACAATATCCCTAATAAGTCACTTTACAGTAACAGGATGCCCACTCCCTATCGAGGCAGTCCATTCCATTACTGAACTGCTCTGATTGTTAGGAATGCCTTACTTCTCCAGGGCACCTGGGTTATAGTCCTGACTGCTACTGACTGTGTGACCTTGGACAACTTTCTTCAGTCTCTGAGTCCTGATTTCTTCCTCTGGGCAATGAGAGGATTGAGCTAGGTGATCTCAGATCTCTTCCCGACTTCAGAATTTTAGATCACATGGACCTCAGAGACCTTGATCTACTCTGACTCTCTCATTTTACAAATGAAGAAATTGAGGCCCAAAGATGTCAAGGGATCCAGTTTCACAAATTGGTGACTTCAGTGTGACTTCATCCTTATAGGGCTGTATACCTGTGTAGTAACTCCCTGTACAGATGCAGGTCTGAATCATTTTACTGGGGAGAAAACTGAATTCTTAAGTGACTCACTTTGAGATCACAAAGCTGGTAAGTGGCCAAGCCAGAATTGAGACCCAGAACTCTCTCCCCTCTACCAAACTCCCTCCAGTATTCATCAGAATAATTTAATTCTGGAGATGACGACTAGATTTCACTGCCCCAGAGACTTAGGTCCCTTCACACTCATTAAGTGTCTGACTCAGGCCCTGTTTTTGCTCTTTGGTGGATTTTTATTTCAATCAAGGACCAGATCAAGAGTGTGGCAGCCAAGGGGCTTTTTGGGGACTTTGTCGCCTGCTCCTGTGGCTGAGGGGCCCTCTAGTGGGTGTTCTCTAAATTCCAGGCCTCATAAAGCAGGGGGAAACCAGGAAAATTGTCATCTGATAACCCTCCCCTCCCACTCACCCCATTGTTGAGAATCGTGAAAAATTAATGTTAGCAAAGAGCTTAGAGACATCTAGTCCAGTCCCCTTGGTTTACAGAAGAGGAGATGAGGTCCAAAAAGGAGGCAATATGATTTGGCCAGAGTCAAGTAGAGCCAACATTGGAACTCAGAACCTCTGCTCCCCATTTGGATGCTGTTCCCTCTACATTTTGGTGCATTTTTGGTTTTCTTTGGTTCTGGGATTTCATCATTGGGAATTCCCTGGTAGTAACTCCTTTACATAAATGAAGACACATAACTCTCTGTAACTCCTAGTCTTAGGGAGTGCCCTGGGATGTGAAAAGTTAAGTGGCCCATGGAGAGAGAAGTGATGACTCCCTAGGG
Source organism: Pseudochirops cupreus (assembly GCA_028627135.1). NCBI lineage: Eukaryota > Metazoa > Chordata > Mammalia > Diprotodontia > Pseudocheiridae > Pseudochirops > Pseudochirops cupreus. The sequence goes on along the minus strand of CM053581.1, from coordinate 340,139,920 downwards.
CAAGCAAAGGACCAGCTGGACAGGAGGGATAGTAGATGGGGAGGGGTCAGATGAGAGGGCATGTAGAGTGAGGGGGTGGGCATAATTAAATGGGCAGATCATTTCTTCTTCTCTCCAAGGTCTTCTTCCTTCCAACTATGGTCCCATAGCTAGTACGTGACTGAGGACAGACTTCAACCCAGGTATTCCTGACTCAGACATCAGCCCAGCACAAAGGACAACCCTTCAGGCAGCTGGGTGGCACAATGGATAGAGTGCCAGACCTGGAGTCAGGAAGATCTGAGTTCAAATCTGACCTCAGATACTTATTAGCTGTGTGACCCTGTGCAAGTCACTTAACCCTTATATCCCTCTGTTGCTCATAGGAAATGGCAAACAACTCCAAGATCTTTGCCAAGAACGTCCAAGGGGTCACATTGAGTCAAACACAAAAGAACAACAGGACAGCCCTTCATTTCTCGCAGATGAGAAAACCAAAGGCTCAGAGAGGTCAAGGGCTTTCCTCAGGGTCACACAAGGAGTCAGTGACAGAGCTAGGATTTGAACTAGGATCCCAAGTCCAATACTCTTTCCACCATACTCTACACATTGCCCCAATTTAATCACAGATTAATATCAGAGCTAAGAGAGACCTTGGAAACCATTAGGTCCAATTGTATTGTTTTATAGAAAGAAAGAGACTGAAGTCCACAGAGACCAAAGTGATTTTTTTCACAGCCATGCAGAGTATTCACGACGTGGCTGAGACAGCTTCATTAACCTGTGCTGGACCAGGATATAGTAGGAAACCCAGCAGCGCCCAAGTCAGGACAGCTGTGTCCTTTGGCGTGGCCATGACCTTGGCCAAGTCACTGCATCCCTTGGGGGACTTAATCCCCTCCTCTGCAAAACAAAGGGACTAGAAGAGATGGCCTCCAAGGTCCTTCTCCATCCAGGCTCCTTCCAATTCTACACTGATTTCTATGAGTTGTCTTATCCTTCACGCTCAACTGCTGTTTCATGCCTTCCTCCCCAGGATGATGCCTTATCCAGGGCCTCGTAGGTCACAAGTGCTAGAACTGAGTGACCGAGTCGTTGAATAACTTAAAAATGATTGCTTATAAATTAATAGCAGCACAATGGGATCTTTGTCCAATGGCTTGTCTTGGCACGGAGCTGACCTTGGGCTCTCTGACTCTATGCCCAGGAGTGGAAAAGCCCTGGAAAGTCTTACCAAACTGGAAGGACTTCAAATACAGGCCTGGTGACAGACTGCTTGCCAGCTGTCTCAGAAGACAGGGAGCTCACCCCTAGAATGGTGGCTTCTAGGTGACAAATTTTTGTCAGCCAAAGTGACTCATAAAGACCGTCTACGATGGTTCAGTGGAAAGGAAGCATCTGCGTCTCATCTAGGCCATCCCTCATTTTTATATAGGAAGAAACTGAGGCTTAGGGAGTCCAAGTCACTTGTTCAAGGTCACACCAGAGCAGAAGTGAGACTAGTGCTTCAGCAGCCACAGAGAAGAGGAAAGAACTGTAGAGCAGGAGTTCCCATTTTTGTCTCCTTTATAAGATGAGAGGGTCAGTGATAATGATGATGATGGTGGTGATGATGTTGATGAAAGCTAGCGTATTATATATATATATATATATATATATATATATGTATATATATATACATATAATATATATATATAGCAAGCATATATAGCATATAAGGTTTGAAAAACACTTTATTGATATTCCTTCATTTGATGTTCACAACAACCCTAACAAGAAGGTGCTATATAATCCTTATAAGGAAAATAAGGCAGAGGTTAAGTGACTCACCCAGGGTCATACAGCTAGTAAGTATCTGAGGCCAGATTTGAACTCAGATCTTCCTGGATCCAGGTCCAACATTGCACTCACTGATCCACCTCATTGCCTAGAGCAATGGTTCTCAACCTGATAAATTGCATAGTCCTTTCACATTTATCATCCCCTTTGATCAGTCACAGATGGAGGGACAGATCCCCATTTGGCAAATAAGGAAACTTAAAATCCAGAAAAATGAAACGACTCCCTCAAGTTCACGCAGCTAGTAAGTGGTAGAGCTAGGCTTCAAACCATGGGCTCGTGGCCCCCAGTTGAGTGTTTTCCTGCCACTATATTCAACTAATTGAGAGACACTGGCATAATGGATAGAGCCGTGGCCTCAGAGTCAAGAAGATCTGGATTCAAGTCCTGCCACTGACAAATACTGGCTGTCCCATCTTGGGTGAGTCATTTCACCTCTCAATGTTCCTGGGAAAATCTCTAATTGCAGGACAGTTGTCCACCTTCATTGGTAGGAATTCCTCACCGGGAATATCCCACACCAATGAAATCAAGGATCCAAACCTCTTCCCTCATGAATTTTTTCTTAATCGTGCTGCTTCTTGAAAATTAAAATGGATGGGGAACCTAGAGCCTTGAGGCTACATGTGGCCCTCTAAGTCCTCAAGGGCAACCCTTTGACTGAATACAAACTTCATAGAACAAATCCCTTTTATAAAAGGATTTTAATAATAAATATCTATTTTGCCATTAAATATTAAAATAAAAATTTAATAATAAAAGGCCACATGTGGCCTCCAGGCCACAGGTTCCCCACCCCTGAAATAGATGCTTAGAATTCATGTTCTCCTTTGTGGGCTATAGTATTGGCAAGGACCTTAGAAATTATCTAGTACCAGTTCAACTCTGTCATTTTAGAGATAAAAGGGAGGGAAAGACCTAGAAATTTGAAATAATCTCCTTAGTCCAAGGCCACATAGGTCAGAAGGGGCAGGTTTTCTGGCTCCAGATCCAGTGTTTTTTCTACCATGCTAGCCCCTCCTGCCCTATATCTACACTGTGCTCTTGAGTCTCAGTCCACAGGGACATAAACATAAATATGTTGATGCTTTGTATGCAGTGGTGGGGAGGTGATACCTTCTATCAACGGGATTTGTTCTGTGAAGTTTGGATTCAGTTAAGGGCCACACTTGAGGACCTAGAGGGCCATATGTGGCCTCAAGGCCACAAGCTCCACATCCTTGGTTTAGGGCAAGGACAGTACACAAACCTGCACTGTTCTCTTTCTGTCAGGCAAGTGATGGAACAACAGCAACAGCGGCAGGAGTCTTTGGAGAGAAGAACCTCAACTCCAGGTAAGGAAGATCTGGAGTCATGGAGAGGCCGTCCACCAATACTTTGCCCTGGTCTCTCTCCTCTCTGGGGCTTGGTTTTCTAGTGAATGAAAGAAGCATGCTACTGTAGAAAGTACAGGATTTGGAGTCAGAAGGCCTAAGTTCAAATTCTGGCCCTGCAGCTTCCTTCCTCAAGGCCTCAGTCTTCCCATCTGTAGTGTATGATCTCTGAGGACCCTTCAGCTCTGCAAGTCTGTGATCTCAGCATGGCCTCCTTGTAATGAAGTTGGTGCGGGTTTTTCTAAAGCTTAGAGGGAAGCAGATAGGGAGGAACCTAAGTTGGTCAGCCAGGTCCCTGCCATACTGACCTTTAGGCATCATTTTAGAAGGGAAAATTCACCCTTGGCAGCACTTCTTACCAGAAGCTTCCTTAGATGGCCCCTGACCATAGAGACACCTCCCTTCTCTGAGCTCCCAAGGTACACAGCATCCCATCTTTACACCCAGTGCTTAATGCGGATCTCATGGTATTGTTCCTTGTCTACACTGTAGACTCTACAACAGAGGTTCCCAATCTTATTTGGCCTACTGCCCCTTTTTTGAAAAAAAAAATAGTCAGCATCCCCTGGAAATCTACTTTCTTTAACCCTTTAACAGTTTTTTTTAATTTGTGTCATTTCAAAAAAATACAAAATATATATTTTTAAATGATGCATCTTAAATTTAATAATTTATTATAAATTTGTGGGGATTTTCTACATTGATTGATGATGTAATATTCCATCATGTATGTAACCATATAGTATCATACTGTAACCAAGTCTTTACATATTCTTGCCCGTGCATGCTGAACTTCCTGACAATGCAGGATGTGCTCACCTGGCAACACTTGCTTGTTAAGACCTGTTGTCAGACTTGACCACTGATTGGTCACATGTGTTTATTTGGAAAATAATGTGATCATTACAACTTTAACTCTGTTGCACAACAGATGAAACATGTATGAAAAGTTTTTCAAAATTTTCTTATCTTCTTTTCTTTCCTTATGCTTCTACCACCCCTTTATCATTGTTCAGTGCCATCCAGTTGCTCCCGAGGCTACTGCTACCCCCACTGGATCATTCCAGGGCCTCCTAGGGGCCAGTATTACCCACTTTGGGAAACCATGCAAGTCTATAGTATGCATCAACTACATATATTAGTACCTCTCCTAGAATATAAGCTACTTGAAGGCAAGGACTCATTTCTCCACTCTATCTTAGACTCTCTTTACCTCTCACCACCTCTTGCTGGCCTCTTGTAACAGTCTCCTAACCAACTTCTCTTCTTGCAGTTTCTCCCCCTCTCCAGTCATCCTATATGTGTTGTCAGTCATCTTCTTAAAACACAGGTCTGTTCATGTCACTCCCCTGCTCAAAAACTTTCAATGGCTCCCTTTTACATAAAAAATAAAGCCCATGCTACTTATGCTTGCATTGAAAGCCCTTCATGATCTGACTCCAGCCTCCTGCCTTTGCTGCTTTATAGCTCTGGCCCTCCTCCACATATCCTTCTATCCTGGGATATTTAAGGTGTCCAGCTCGTGTCCTAGACTTTCCAGTTTCAGTGCCTTTGCTCCTGTTTGGCCTTATGCATTGAATTCCCTTTCCCTGTTGAACTGGGTCTTATGAAATCCAAACATCCTTGATATCAAGATCAAATACTGCTTCTTCCGCAATGTTTCTCCATGATCTGTTCTTTAGCAGGAATCAGTTAATCAACAAACATTTACCACACACATACCCACAGGCAATATACTGGGTAATAGCCAGATAAAAATCAAATAATCCCTGCCTTCTATGGGAGTCCTCTCTCCTTTGGACTTTCCCAGTACTTTCTGCTGAGATCATAGTGATTTGTATGACCCTGGGCAAGTTGCTTAACCTCAGTTGCCTCCTAAAAAATAAAAAATAAACTTGAGACATATTAATATGTCATTTATCTTATGTCTCCATTTTCAAATAATTCTAGTCCCGTAAAGCGCCCAAAACTCAAACTTTACTAAGCAGAATTCATTCAATTAATATTCAGTGTGTACAGGGATAAGAGTCAGGAAACCTTAGTTCTACTTTTTGTCAGCTCTTGCATTTATTTTGTTTGATCTGGAAGAAGACACTTCAATCTTCTGGGCCTTGGTTTCCTTATCTGTAAAGTAGTAGTGTTGAACTAGATAATCTCTAGGTCCCTTCCAGCTCTGATATACTATGTCATCTGATTCTAAGGCCCTTCCAGCTCTGGATTCTGGCTTCTGACACTCCTTCTAGTTATGATAATTGATAGTTCTGTAATCAAATGATAGTATATTATCATATTACACCATATATCATATTATAATCATATGAAATATCTATTTTATAATTATATGACAATCTATAATTTTATAAGTATAAAGTCCTTTATTGCTGCAACATAGAACGTTCTGATTTTAAGATTCCCTTCCTGATGTGACATTCCATCCCTTATCATTCTAATGGTCCCTCCAGCTTTCATGCCTATGTTCTTGCCTTCCAGCACTGGTATCTTACAATTCTTTTATAAGCTATTTACCCACTTCCAGACATCTTCATACAGTACATGCTCTCCTAGGAATTTCTCTGCCTTTCTGTCTGTCTCCATGTTCCAAACATCTGTTACCATTGTACTCAAGACCAAGTAACCATCTTACCATCCTCCGGGTGGGACCGATAGCCACTGCCTACCTAGCACCATCCTAGGCACTTTGGACAGATACAAGTCTATAAAAGCCTAAATTCAAAGAGCTGATGAATGCCATCTCCTCATTTCCCACCATTGTGGAATTTCTCCACCATGCCCCCACCTCAGGCCCCTTTCCCTTACACACATACCCCTCACCTTTCACTTCCTTTATTTTCCCATAGCTCTTTGAGAAGAGGAGCTTTCTATTGTCTTTCTTTTATACTTGTATCCTCAGAACTTAAAGCGTAGGGCCTGGCCCATACAGGCACCAGATAAATGTAATTTATTGGCTCTTTTGTTTATTATTACCCTTCCCCCAGGGAGACATAATTGGAACAAAAAAAATTTATTTCACAACTAACAACATGTAAGCAAGTTTATGATAATAGGGAGACTGTGGTAGGATGAAAAGATCACTGGAGCTGAGAGGCCTGGGCTCCTATGCTTCCTGAGTGGGTGATTCTGGACAGGCCATGTCTGTTTGAGTTTCAGTCTCTGCATCTATAAAATGCAGATAGGAATTCGGGGGCTGCCTACCTTCGGTTTGCTTTGTAAAATGTGAAGGACTCTAAAAAACGTAAGCTATTACTATTGTTCCTAATAGTCTTATTATTACTGTTCATACTTTGTCCCTACATTTGAGAAGTGAGAAGAAAAGGAGTAGGGGGGGAGGGGAAGGAGAGATCTCAGAATGCTTCTTAAAAGAGGATGCTCTTAACATACCTCTCATTTCTCAGAAGGGAAATGTGACCTTCCACGGTCTTTCCCAGGGATTCAGGGATGGGCAAAGCCCCCACTTGGGAGAGGGAACAGGATGGAGATATTGAAGGAGCATTACTGACCAGATGTTTTCATGTTCATAGGTCCCATCCTCCCCCCAGGACATCCCTCTTCCACAGCCACTGCCCCTGTCCCTTCAGGAGGGCCACCCCCACCCCCACCTCCACCAGTGCCCCCTCCACTCACAGGGGCAGCTCCACCACCACCACCACCACCTCTGCCAGTAAGTGGGGTGCAAAGCGCCATCCATGACGATGCTTCCGTATCTGGACTTGCGGCAGCACTGGCAGGTGCAAAACTGCGGAGGGTCCAGCGGGTAAGCAGGGGAACTTGCTGTGTGAAAACTAGCCCTGCCTGGTTCCTCTTTTTCCCATCTTCCTATTAATTTTCCAAAAGAACTTCAGGAATGAGATGTAGTAGGAGAATACTAAACTAACTCATTGTGAGACCTTAGCAAGTCATTTCTCCTCAGTTTTCTCCTCTGCAAAATGGGTTGAAATAGAAGCAGCACTGGGTATGTTGTCAGAGAATCTGGATTGGAAACCCATTACACTATCTGTGTAACCTCAGACAGGTCACAACCTCTCTGGGACTCAGTTTCCTCTTCTCTAAAATGGAGAGATGAGACTAGGTGGTGTCTGAGGACCCTTTCAGTTCTGACATCCTATGGCTCTGTGGATGGTATCTGTGAAGCTTGGCTGCTCCCTACTGCCAAAGGTTCAGTCTGGATCTGTGTTCTTCATCCTCTGCCCAGGAGATGCTTGTCCCCTCTCCAGCATCCCCTCACAGTTCAGTGGCTGCTGGCTGGACCAAGTTCTATTGTTCACTCTACCCCTAGTTTGCCAGATTTGGAGCCAGGAAAACCTGGGATTTTAGAAAGAGGTTGTGACCTGTCCGAGATTACTAAGTGCCTCAGGCATTTACTGTGTGACTTAACTTCTCTGGGACTCAGTTTCCTCATCTGTAAAATGAGGGGGTTCTAAATCTGTGATCTTATTAAGTCCCTGTCCTCTTCTGAGCCTATTTGCTCTTCTATACAATGAGTCAGTTGGACCAGGTGATCACTAAAGTTCATTGCAGCTTACATTCTATGTTCTACGATTCTAAGGTCCCTTCCAACTCTGACATGCCATAGTTTTAATGGGGGGTCCCCAATAACTTCTCTTGCCAGTACTACTCCCCCTCCTCTTACCCCACCCTCAAACTCCATGCCCTTGGTCCCTGGAGCATTATCTTCTCTGTCTTTAGCCAGATGATGGCTCTGGGGTTTCCAGTCCCAGTGGAACTTCGAAGTCAGAAGCCAACCGGACGAGCAGTGGTGGTGGCGGGGGAGGCCTCATGGAAGAAATGAACAAACTTCTGGCCAAGAGGTTTGTGGGCTCCTGGCTCTGTGGGATCTTGGGAGCAGCAGCCCCTCCCCTCAGTGATTCCCACACTCCAGCCCCATTCCTGGAGCATCACTCCAGTTTGACTACCGTATAGAATGTGTGGCAGCTATAATATGATATAAGGCTGAAAAGGCCAGGGTCCCTGAGGAGCCTTGTTGCTGGTTGACTAAATTCTTATTTCATTTTGTATACCTCACCCATGAGGGCTTTAGCCCTGAGAGATGGCATGACCAGTGCCTTCCCCAAGCTGTGGCCACCCACAGAGGAAGCTTTGAGCCAGGAGCATACTAATAGGGCATGATTTTGCAAGAATTTAGAGTGATGGATATGCACTGTCTCTCTTTTCCTACACCTAGGAGAAAAGCAGCCTCCCAGACAGACAAGCCAGCAGATAGAAAGGAAGATGAAAGCCAAACCGTAAGTCTCAACACTGCTATAGCACTTCTATAAGTCAATTCCATCCCACTAAACAAAAACAGAGGCCATATGGTGTGCATAGGAGAAAGATCCCCAAACTTATAAATCAGGAAAACTGGTTTCTTCCCAATCTTCTCAGTCTCAGCTCTTCTCATTAGTTGGTTGGCCTCAGATAAGTCACTTTCTTCCTCTGGCTTCAAAAGAAGACATTGGGTTAAAGGCCCTTCTGGTACTAAATCCTCAATCCTATGACCTATTGTATAGAGGTATGACAAGTCGGGCTATATCTTTCCAACTCCAAAGATAGATGATTCATTCAGTGTCCAATTTTTAGGCACCAGAAGAGATACAAAGCTTGGTTAAGACAGTCACTACCAAAATATAGTTTATGGTGCTATGATTCAAAATAACATGTTATGACTTGATCAAAAAGGTCCAAGCATAGTATTGTGTGAGATCCAAGGGGAATGAGAGCAGGGGAGGCTTCCCAAAAGAAATGACATTTTATTGGGGCTTTAAAGAAAGTACAGCATTGTCAATAGCTAAAAAGAGGAGGGGGAAGGGAGGGAGAGGCATGCCTTCCAGGCCAAGAGAACAGCATGCCTCTGTAGATGAAGTGAATTATGTAGCAAGGTATCCAAAAGAATGCTTTGCCTCTTAGCAGAGGTTAACAGCTGAGGTGTTGGAAAAATAGCCTAATGGAAAACTGAAGGCCCAGCCTGCCATCTAGATCTCACTTTTGTTGAGCCTGCCACCTAACAAAGGCATCTGGGCAAGTGAGTGAGTGCAAACCTCTTGTGCCATCAGACCCTGCTAACCTGGTGGGTTTCCAAGACCTCATGTTGACAGATTTAAAACCAGGAGAAAGGAAGCTCCCCGCAGGCATAGCATCTAAGAATCTTAGAGAAATTGGCCTTAGGAATGAAGAATAAAAGAGCAGTGTAGTAGAGGGAAAAATCAAACCAACAAACATTTAATAAGTGCTTATTATGTGGCTCAATGGATACAGCACCAGGCCTGGAGTCAGGAAGATTGAGGTTCAAATCCAGCATCAGACACTTACTAGCTGTGCAGCCCTGAGCAAGTCACTTAACCCTGTTTGTTTTAATCGACTGGAGAATGAAATAGCAAAACACGAGAGTATCTTTGCCCAAAAAACCCATGCACAGTACAGTCCACGGTGTTACAAAGAGCTGGACATGACTGAATGACTGAACAAGAACAGTAAATGTAGAAGACACTGGGCTAAGTACTAGAGATACAAAGAAAGGCAAAAAGATGACCCTGCCTTCAAGGAGCTCACAGTCTAATGGGGAAAAACATGTCAACAACTAGGTAGATATCACATATATTATATTATTATTTATTTTGTGTTCAGAGAGAGAGAGGGATGGTATGGCATCATATGATACAACTCTAGTCTCTCTTCTGAGCTCCTGTCCCATGTCACCAACTGCCTATGGGCATTTCAAACTTGAATGTCTGGCAGACATCAGAACAGAGCCCATTATCTTTCCACCCAAGCCCACCCCTCTTCTGAACTTCCCTGCTGCTGTTGAGGACACCAACTCTCTCAAGGTCTCTTTTAAGAACTTTGGAATTGATTGTGTGACATGGGAGACACTGGCACAGGACTGCCCAGCATGGTGTCCATCATCAGGGAAGGTGCTGTGCTCTATGAGCAAAGCAGAATTGAAGCAGCTCAAAGGAAGTTCAGGATGTGCAAATTTAGAGAATCCACCCCAAATGTTCACATGGACTATTTGTGCCTGACCTGTGGTAGAGCATTCCAAGCTCATACTGGTCTGACCAGCCACAGTCGGACACACTGAAACTTGACTCTAGCATAGAATGTCAGTTTGGTCCTCTTTGAGGATGAAGGACAACCACCAACCAACCTCACTCTACCTTAGCCCACATATCAACAGATGAAAGTCACTCTGGAAAGGGAAGACAATAGTAAGTGAGAGAAAGGCCTCTGGAATAGGTGGAATTTAACCTGCATCTTGAGGGATGAAGGGGGAATTAGGAGGCCAAGACGAGGAAGGAGACCATTCCAGGCCTGGAAGACACACAGCAGGTGCAACGACACAGGAATATTTGATGAACTGCACGTAGATTGGTGTGGCCAGCTGGTAACACACCTGAGGGAAGCCAGTGGAAGAGAACTGGACAGGGGTCAGATGAAGAACGCTGGATTCCAAGTCAGGGGACTTGGCTCCCATCCCATCTCTGCCACTTGCTACCTCTGTGAAAAATCACTTTTCCTCTTTGTATCTCAGCTTCCTCATCTGTAAATTGAAGAGTCCAAGACTGAACTAGATAAGGCCTCTTCCAGCTCTAAAGCTGTGATATGATTTGATGGTGTGGTTCAGTTGTTTTCATTTTGCAGGTGACAAAAGTGCGATCCTGGAAGTGATTTGCCTAAGCTAACACTGTAAATCAGTAGCAGGGCCAAGACAGAAATCCAGGCCCCTTCCATCCCAACCCAGGGCTGTATCTAGGGCACCATTGTGCCACTCTTAGATATTAGAATAGTCAGAAAGGACCAAAAGATCAGGTACGAGCTTTAGCTCTGAAAGCCCAGTTCCTGAAATAGCATGAAGTCCCCATCCTCCTCAACTCTGCCCCCACCTCCTCAAAAACATGGAAGAAAGCTGAGAAGCAAATTAAATGCAAAGTGTTCCAGGGAGTATTTGATTACTCCAGGTAAATCTGAGTTCCAGTGATGGATCACAAACAATGACTTGAAGGGGGTCAGGAGGGGAGACACTGTTCCTGGGGGTGGATCTGTGACAAGGACCAAGATTAACTTGTATTTTCAAATTACTCCTTTTACTTTGGGTTGCCTTTTAGAGGCCAGCTCCCTCTTCATATTCCACACAGGGCAGGAGCACTTCAAAGACACTGTATAGACACTCTATCAGGCAGTTCATGCCATCCTGGGTACTGTGCCTGCCTGCAGACACCAAGTGAATGTTGGTGGCCCACTCTTGGTTATTAAAGGTGTTAACCCATGCTTTTCCCTTCTAATTGGGGGTGGGTGGGGGAGAGAGACAGAGAGGGAAAGGGAGAGAGAGAGAGAGACAGAGAGAGAGAGAGAGAGAGAGAGAGAGAGATATTCAAGTCAAATTCCACCTACTTCAGGGCATCTTTCTCACACAGGTACTAGTGCCTTCATCTTCCATCTAGTCTCTCTCTCTCTCTCTCTCTCTCTCTCTCTCTCTTTTTGTATGTGGGTATGTATATATATATATATATATATATATTTAAATAGATGTATATATGTATAAATATATTATAAATATATGTAGTTATATTATATATGTGGAGTTATATTATATATATCTATATTAGATATGTTTATATATATTTATAATATATAAATATATAATGTATTATAAATATATCTTTTACATATTAAATATTATTTAGAGAAAGAGAAAACACTTAAAATCTCTAAACATCAACATTTATCAGTGCAGACATCACCATTGTATTAAAATAATTATATATGTCCACATCTGAAAGCATTTCTCAAGCATTTACAATGATTTGGTCAAATGAGATAATATTTGAAAAGCACTAAACCCAGTGCCTGGCCCAGTGTAGGCTCTCTCTATATAAATTCTTCCTCCCTTCCCTTACATCTAGGTTCCAGGCATTATACTAAGGTAGAGATGCAAAACTTGGCAGTAGGTAGGGACCAAAATTAAAATAGGTTAAACTTCCTTAGGCCACAGATAGGTTAGACTAGAGACAGATTTATGATGCTTGGCTGCTGCGGGTCATCTGGAGACACAGGAGAGAGTGCTGCATTGTTTTCCGGCTGTCTGAGATGCTTTGGCAGGCAGCAAGCAGCCCGTGGACCCTATGTTGTGCAGGCCTGGGCTAAGACCTTAGAGATACAAAAAAAGGCAAAAACAGCTCCTGCCCTCAAGGAGCTTACATTCTAATGAGAGCTAAACCCCCATTCAGACTTTTCCTTTGTGAGTATTCCTTTCACCAATGCAGATCAAAGCCTTTTCACAGTCTTTTTCATCATGCTATGTTCTTGTTCACATGTTCCCATTCCTGTTACGTAGAGAAGCTATGGGCACCAACCTCATGAGAAGAGCTGCCTGACCCCTTCTCTGAATTGTGAGTGTACTGCTCGCCCTTCAGCTGCTCATATGTCATAAGGCAGCTAGGCAATGCAATGGTTAGAGCACGGGACCTTTTTGGTTTTGTTTTTTTTGGAAATAGTACTTTTTTTTTCAATTACACGTAAAGATAGCTATCAACATTCATTTTTTATAAAATTTTGAGTTCCAAATTTTTCTCCCTCCCTCCCTTTCCCTTCCCTAAGACAGCAAGTAATCTGAACTCAAGTTCAAATCCAGACTCAGCTACTTACTAACAAGTCATTTAACCTCTGTCTGACTCAATTTCCTCACCTGTAAAATGGGTTTAATGCCTATACCTGCCTCAAAGAGTGGTTGTGATGATCTGATGAGACGTTTGTAAAAGTGCTCAGCACAGTTCCAGATTCATAGAAGGTGCTATATAAATGTTCATTCCCTTCTTAATCCTTCTCACAATATGGCTTGCTCATCTTTTCTAGTCATACATATCCTCAATAACGTCATTTATACCAGTCACTATGCTGCAGTCCCCATATACCCATATTGGGCACAAGCGGGATACAGAATGTTCAAGCTAAATGCACCAAAAAATGTTGGGTCTCAAACCCAGGAAATGGGCTATTGGACACAATGCTTGAGAAAATGCTTCAACTACTGAGACCAATGACCAAGCACCAGCTGTGGGACATGGAGGGCAGTGGAGGCAAAATAGTGGGACATGGTGTAGCTTGGATAAGATGCATCCTGCAGTCTACAGACTGGCCTTGGATATGATTGAGACAGGAAACTCCCTTTGCCGATGTAGACTCTGAAACTCAGTTTTGAGAGCACTGAGATTACAATAATGAACATAGAATGGTTGGGACTTGTCCAGATTCACTGAATCAATGTGTTGAAGGGAAAACTTGACAAAGCCATGTTCTCCTGGCTTTGAGGCCAGATGTCTGTATCTATTCTTCCACACTTCCTCTTGGAACAAACAATCCTGAAGGATAGATTCTTTGAGGAGGTCAGAGAAGTACCTGCCACTATTGTCCTTGACACAGCGTCCGATTGGCCCAGACCTCAGGGACTCATTTGCACAAGTAGCTGAAGCTGATGGCATCCAGACACTGACAGGATGTCCTATATTTTGTTTTCAGGAAGAATCTAGCACCTCACCTTCCCCAGGGACCCGAGGGGCTGGACAGCCACCAAATGCCTCAGGTAAGCATGAACTGATTTGACCATAGAAACCTTCTTCCCAGACCAAACCCTGCACTCCCTGTGATAGACCCTCATCAGAGAATCCAACTAGGAACTGGAGTACTGTTGACCCGCCTCGAGGTATATTCTTTAAAAACACCAGATAGGGGGCAGTTAGGTAGCACTAGCACAGTGAATAGAGGACCAGCTCTGGAGTCAGAAGGATCTGAGTTCAAATTCAACCTCAGACACTTGACACTTACTAGCTGTGTGACCTTGGACAAGTCACTTAACCCCAATTGCCTTGCCTTCTCCCCTCCAAAAAAAAAACTACCAAAAAAGAAAGGTCTTCATTATAAAAGGACCTCAGTTGAAACATAATTTTAATTTTCGTTAGCTGGTAAAGATGCGAAGGACCCCAGAATACAGAGTGTTAGATGTGAGAAGCACTTTTGACTCACTGAACAGAGAATGCCATTGAATAGAAAGGAACTCAGAACTTGAGTCCAACTCACAAAATCAAATGATCACAGGATGTTAGACCTAGAAGATTCCTTAGAGTTCATCTAGTTCAGCCCTATCACTTTACACATAAGAAAACAAACTGCCTACCTGAATAAGTGACTTGTGTAAAGTCACACAACACAGAAGGGGCAGAGCAAGGCTTTGAACTCATCTTCTGACTCCAGAGCTCTCTCCTCTCTGCCATGCTTATTTAACTTTATTTTAGTTTAAGTGTCATTGATACCCTTTGTTTTAACAAATATAGCAGCAAAACTTGACTTGAAACAAAGCGGTGTTTATTGTTGTTGTTTTAAGTTGAGACAACAATTGTGCATGAAAGCAAAGGAAACCTCTTACATCTAGAGTCCCCTATTTGCCACGAAAAGAGGAGAAGAACACACAATTTCTTTTCTTTGGAGCTAAACTAAATCATTATAATTAGTTTTTAATTCAGTTTTGGTTTGGCTGGGTGGTTCAGTGGGTCTGGAGCTTAGTTCAAATTCAGCCTCAGACACTTACTAGCTGTGTGATCCTGGGCAAGTCACTTAACCACTATCTGCCTCAGTTTCCTCATCTGTAAAATGAGGTTTATAATAGCACCTACCTCCTAGGGTTGTTATGAGGACCAAGTGAGGTAATAATTATAAATAAAATAATACCTGGCACATGCTAGGCACTTAATTTTTTTTCCTTACTTTATTGTTCTATTTACATCATTATAATCTTTGTAATTACTGTTTTATTAATTCTGCTTGCTTACCATGCATTAATTCATATAAGTTTTCCTATGTTCCTCTGAATTCCTTATATTCACCATTTATTACACTGTAATAATATTTTGTGACATTGACTTACCATGTTTAGTTCCTACTTTGTTTCCAGTTCTCTGCTACAACAAAAAGTGGTATATATGGGACTTTTCTGTCTTTTACTTCCTTGGTTATTTGCCTAGCAGAGACATCTCTGGGTTGAAGAGTACAGGCATTTTTGTTATTTTTATCACATCATTCCGAATTGTTCTTCGGAATGACTGGACCAATTCACAGTTCCACTAACAATGTATTAGTGTGCTACACTCCTCAAAGCCCCTATGACATTATTTCAAATTTTGATATCTTTACTAATTTTCTGGGTGTGAAGTGAACTCTGAGTTATTTTTAATTGAATTTCTTTTATTATTAATGATTTGGAACAATTTTTCATATGGTTGCTTGTGATTCTTCTTTTGAGAACTACATGTTCATAGACTTCGACTACTCCTCCACTGGGATACGGTTCTTGGTCTTATACATTTGTGTTAATTCCCTATCTATAGCTGCAACATCAGACCTTTATTGAAGATAAATGATGTAAAGACTTTTTCACCCAATTCACACTTCCCCTTTTTATCCTGTGCAATGGAGGACTGGTCAATGAGAACCCAACTCTTATGCATGGGTGGGCTCCCCTGTTACTCTTAACTGCATTGATCTCATTCATGCAGATGCTTTACAATATCAATGGAAATTGTTCATTTTCTCTTTTGTAGTCTCTTCTATTCTTCCTTCTTCCCCTAACCACACTTAATTAATCAAGGATATGGTCATCCATTTTACTTTTCTATGATATGACCTTTTTATGTTTAAGTCATATATTCATATAAAAAGAAGCAACATTATGATGAATATCCCTCCAACTATTTAAATCCTTTACTTCTGTAGACAGTTTTATAATTTATTTAACTCTTCCATGTGACTTGGTTGATTGACTGCCAGGTATTTTATGCAATTTGGAATTATTTTGAAAAGTGAAGACCAAGGTCAGGAAAGTAGCTTAATCAGCCTTTTTAATGGGAAGATGGATGGAAGCTGAAAGGAGGTTCAATATATTTTTTTTAATGTTCTAACAAATGGTGCTGTCCAGTGGTAGAACTCTAGAGGTAGCAAATTCCCAGTTACTGAAGTATTTAAGTAGGTTTACAAATATTGCTAGGGATATTGTAGATTAACTTCATGATTTGAGTAGGAGTTGGACCTGATGCCCATACATTTCTAGTCCTGTGATTCTCAGATTCTGACTGGTGCTTCTGAGGCAGTCATTGCCAAGCGGTGGGCTTAGGTATGGAAGGATGGAGGCTAGGAAAGGACACACTCTTTGATCCCACCCTACAGATCCTGGGAAGAAGCCCTGGGAGAGGAGCAATTCTGTGGAGAAGCCTGTAGCCTCATTACTCTCCAGGTGAGCTATGGGCCCTTCCTCAAGCCAGGGAGGGCCAGTTTGGGGCCAGTCCAGGGTGGGGGTGAGCAAGAGGGTTCAGCAAGCCTTGCTCCAATGCTCCTGTTTGTCTCATTCCCTTGCTTAGAACCCCGTCATCAGCGAAGAGCCCCGAAGCTAAGAGTCCCATTCAGTCACAGCCACACACTAGGTACCGAATAGCCCATTCCCTGTGTTCCACCACCCACCCCACCTATCCTCTGAGAGGTGGAGTTCTTGTGGGCTGCCACCTAACTAACACCTCTTCCTTCCCACTCCTAAATCTCTCCATGTCTATGTCCTCTAACAGCTTGCTCTGGGGAGGGTTGTTCTCTCTCTTTATTCTATCTAAGGCCTTTCTCGTGGGCAAGAATGGGGATATCCATGAAGACCTGGGTTTTCATGGAATATTAGAGGCAGAAGAGAAGTTATAAATCATTTAGTCCAGCCCCCTCTTACTTAAAGTAGGGTTCAGAGAGGGGATTACTGGAGGTCATATAGCAAGTTAGTGGCAGAGGTTACACCAGACCCCAGGTTGCCTGACTCCTTAGGCCTCTGATCTTTCCTCTATACCATGCCGCTAGAGAAGGAAACACCAAAGTGAAGTCTGTAAGGGCCCTGGTCACCTAGAGGGTACCTAAGCCAGTCTTTGGGAGGTAAGTTACACAGAAAGAATTTGATGTTGGGAAGTCTCTCAGTCAGCACTTGCCAGGTCACCTCACTTCCCTCTCTGCCTCGTTTTTTGTCTTGGGTTTCTCTGAGCATTCTTCTAATTCCCAAATTGACCTTATTCATAGGGAAGCAGCCAAGGCTGATGGGAAGGGGTGGAAGGGGAAAAAAAACTTTGCTTTTAGAGGAACAACTATAATGTTTACCTGGAAAATTACTTGAGAAGATGATTCTGTTTCTGAATATACTTGTATATAAAATCTACTGTGGCCTCCCGTACAGTTTTACATTTGAAGCCAAGATCTACTTCCTACAGGACCTTGAACGCTTCTCCTATTGGGTCCTCAGTTTCCTTGATGGCAAAATGAAGAGGTTGGGCTGGATGGTCAGAGGTCTCTTCCAGGTCTAGATCTGTGATGTGGTCCCTAAAGAAGCTAGTACCCTAAAGCCATTAGAAATGGAAATCCAGGGTATATCTCCCCTAGCTTGAGACTCACATTCAAATTCCTCCTCTGTGTGACCATGGACAAGGAAATTAGCTTCTATGAACCTGTTTCCTCATCTGTAAAGTAAAAAAAGAAGGGTGTTAGATGGCCTCTGACGTCCCTTTCAATTCTGGATCCGTTATCCTATGTCTAAAATGGTCCCCCTTGCTTTTCATGGTGGGAAGAATCAGGAAACAGATATATGACTCTTAAAAGAACCCTGAGAGCATGGGGATCTTAACCTAGGCAGGAGAACTTGGATGGGAATTTAGCATTTTCCTCAATAATTTAAAAAAAAAAAAACAACTCTGAAAAGTCAACAGACTGCCAAGGGGATCCATACTATAAAAAATAGCTAAGAACCCCTGCTTCAGAGACTGGCATCTAGGTGGAGCAGTAAATAGAATGCCAGGCTAGAAATCTGGAAGACTCATCTTAATGAATTCATGACATGTACTAAAAAAAAGTGTGACCCTGGGCAAGTCACTTAACCCTGTTTGCCTTAGTTTCTTCCTCTGTAGAATGAGCTGGAGAAGGAAATGGCAAACCCCTCCAGTATCTACCAAGAAAACCCTAAATGGGATCACGGAAAGTCAGACATGACTGAAAATGGCTGAACAACAACCAAAGTTCAACCCTCTCATTTTACAGTCCCCCAAACTGAGGCTCAGTATGGAGAAAGAATTGACCCAAGAACACACAAGTTAAGCCATCAAAGATGTTTTAAAAAAAAAGCATGACTCCTCTCCTCCAGGAGCTTATACCTTTGGTAGAGACAGTGAGAGAAGAATAAAAGAAACTAGGGAACATTATGTCCCTGGTAGATCTGTATTCTTAAGACCTTCAGAAGTTACAGAACCCTCAAAACTCGCATCTAAAAGGATCTATCTCATCCAACCCACAAGATTCCCTCAATTAACCAAAATTTCTTCTTCCAACACACACAACAAATGACCCTCCAGCCTTCGCTATTAGACTTCTAGTTTGGAAGAACTCCTTACCCCCCAGAGCACTTTGGGATGTCTCTAATGGTTAGGACTTTTTCCTGCACATTAAGTCTAAATCTGCCTTTTTTTCTGACCTTTGGAATCGAGTGGAGCAAGTCTGCCAGATCGCTCTTTCACCAGAGAGCTATCTTTTTCCACCCCCACCCCTAATCTCCTCTTTCTCAACCTTACACTCCTGGTTCCTTCAGCACAGCCTCATATGACCCTTCATTCACCATACTTATGAGTCCTCTCCTCTGGAAGCTCTCAGCTCATCAGTCTTCTCCAAACACAATACTGCACCTATGGTCTAACCAGGACAGAACTTCCCTTGCTTTGGAGGCTACGCCTCCCTCAACGTAGCATAAGATGATGGTTTTTTAAGTTATTATTGTTACTGTGTTTCAGCTGCCATGTCATATTGCTGACACACATTGAACTGCCAGTTCACTAAAACCCCCAGATGCTTTTCCTGCAAACTGCTATCTGACCCCACACAACTTTCTAAATCTTATCATTGAGAAGTTGAGCATTTATCTCTATTTTTATCCCTGTAATTTCATTATAGAAAATTGGGCTGCTTATTATCTTCGAATCCTGACTCTTCATTCAAAGTGTTAGCAACTCTTTCTAGTTTTGCACCATCTGCAGATCTGATAAGCCTTCCGTCACATGGGTAATATATGTCAAGTGCTTTGCAAACCTAGAAACACTATATGTTATATGTTAGCTACTATCATCATCATCACCATCATCCTCATCTTTCTAATGATTATCTAATGCCTTCCTCCAAATCATTGACTAAAATGTTAAACAGAACAGAATCAAACCCAGGTTCCTCAATTATTCCACTGGGAACCTACTTCTAAATTGACCTTAAACCATTATTTCTTTAGGTCCAACCATTTGAACAGTTTCAAGTCTACCTCACTCTGTGAAGATTTAGCCTTTATCTCTCTACCTTATCCATAAGATTAACATGAGAAATTTTATCAAATACTTAGCTAAAATCTAGACAAACTGTTATCTACATAATTCTCCTTATCTCAGTCCCAAACCTCCAATAAAAAAGAAGTCAACTTGGTCTGAAATTACTTTGGTGACATTATGTGACCTCCTTGTGATTATCACTTTTTTTCCCTAGATGTTCATTAACTATTCTATTAACAATTAATTTTTTAATTGCCAGAAAGCAAAGTCAAGCTGCCTTCTTTCCTTTTTGAAAATAAGTTACCTTGGAAAAAAAATCAGTAAACTTCTCTGCCCACCATACCTGTTGCCATGATAATTTGGGCAAACCCTGCTATCACACAGCTCCATTTCTCACACAGTCCCATAGAGTGTCAGCCAAGACCTGCCTCCAAAACATAAACAATGTGAACCTATACCCTGAGAGTCTCTTATCATCCACCCAGCCTTTTATCCAGGACCTCATCTTAACCCCAATACCAGCACTAGAAAGGATCCTATAGCCCTGGGACTTAGGAAGAGAAAAGGATTATGGGCCCACTGTCCTGGGCAGCCTGGATGGGAGTATTGTTCCCAGACTTCAGGGGCCACAGTGCCTCGTAGGTGAGTACCAGAAAGCAGAGAAAAGAGGATGAGAAAAAGCAACAAACCTCAAGTTTGTAGAAGCAAGGAAATCCTCTTTGGAAATCCTGGGAAATAAGGTTGAAAGCCAGATACTGACTAATCCAGAGCCAAACTCTAGATTTTTACTAATAGTAATTAAAATGAATGATTAATCACTATTTAGTCGGATTATTATTTATTTAGTATTATTAACATGTCACTAATATATCATTTGTTAGCTTATTAATATTACTTGTTAATTATTATTAGTTATTAAGTGCCATTAGTGACTGGTATTGCTGCTACTACACTATATTTCTACTACATAGATAAGTATTAACAGTAATATTAAATACTAGTAATATTCATCACTATTAGAACTAACAGTAATGTTACTACTAGTAAGGCTACAATTGCATTGAGATTGCTTTTCTCACAACAATCCTGTAAGGTAGGTAGTATCCCATTTACAGATGAGGAAACTGAGGCTCAGAGAGATGGCCAGTCAAACTCAGGTCCCCTGGCTATAGTTCCATCACTCTTCCCTCTATACTATATTATACCTGGACTCACATCTCTACTCTGCCATTAACTAGCTGGGCAACCATGGGAAAGCCATTAAGAGTGGTGTGAACCAAAGCCTGGAGTCCTGAGAAGTAAGACAACAAAGAGGACAGCCTAGTTTCACTGGACCTTGGAAACACTAAGGTTAGACAGACAGGAGGATGTGTAGGTCCTGACCATTGGCTGCCCATGTGTCATTAAGGGGTCCTGCAAAGGAGGTCCCATCCCCTTCCCCTGTTCTACCTGCTCTCTCCCCTCCCCTTCCTAGGATGAAGCCTGCTGGTAGTGGCAATGAAGGTGCTCTAGATGCCTTAGATTTTGACCGGATGAAACAGGTAAGTGTCCTTTCCACTCTACCCCCCAAAAAAAGGGAGGAGAAAGAGGAAAAAGAGGAAAAGGAGAGGGAGAGAAAGAGAGAGAGAGAAAGAAAGAGAGAGAGAGAGAATGAACAATTCATGAACTTTGACTCACCCTGTTCCACCCACCACCTGCTCCCAGTAAATGAGGTCCTGAGTCACTCACTACTCAAGAAGTAGACAGAGGAGAAGAGAGAGGAGTCTATTCCCAACTAAATGTTGTACAATCAATTTGTCACACCAAACCAAGAAATCCTCTCCATTCAGGGGACTGCCCTTCTTCTTCAACATCCATTTAGTGACTCTGTTTTCTCTTTTTTGAAGCTGCCTTCAGTGTTGACTTTGATTTTTTTGGGGGGGCGGGGGGGAGATGAATTAACCACTAATGATAGTCCTGGAATACTAACAATCCTTTACGGATGCCCTTACCTCCTAGAACTACCCTGGGTCCTTCACACCCCATGGGGATATCTGTAGATTCTTCAGCCCTAAGCCTCACATCTTCAGATGAAGGAAACAAAGCCCACACTATCCCCGATGTCAAGCCCCACTTGTTCTTCTAGGGAAGTAGAGTGGACCAAAGGGATGAATGGCCATACATTAACTCTGGGGTTTTGTTGTTGTTTTCCGTCTTACACAGGAAATACTGGAAGAAGTGGTCAGAGAGCTACACAAAGTCAAAGAGGAAATCATTGATGGTAAGGACCCCAGGCAGGTCCTACTGAATAGAAATTGGGCCTCAGGTGAATAGGTTTGATCTGTTTCCTACAAAACCATATGGCAGGGTTTGGCCCATGAGTGGGAAGAACTATAGGGAAGGACTCTGAGTCTTAAAACATAGAATGTTAAAAAATAAAGGGAATGGCTTTCTGAGAATGGGAAAGGGGAGGGTTGCAGAGAGGAAATCTGGTCAATATAAACACAAAAGATATTAATAAATGTGTATATACAATATAGTTATGTATAATATGAACTATATGGTAATATATGTTATATGTGTAGATAGATAGACAGACAGACAGATAGGATAGATAGATAGAGAGAGACAGACAGAGACAGACAGATAGACAGACAGGATAGATAGATGGATGGATAGATAGATAGATAGACAGACAGATAGATAGCTAGACAGACAGATAGACAGGATAGATAGATGGATAGATAGATAGATAGATAGATAGATAGATAGATAGATAGATAGATAGATAGGATAGATAGATGGATTGATTGATGATGGATAGATAGATAGATACATATAGATTACAAATAAATATTCCAAAAAGAAATGAAAGAGGCTTCAGAATCATAAAGCTGAAAGGAATTTTAGAACAGAAACTGTCATAGATGGAAGGAACCTTAGAATCAAGAATCATGGAAGGTTAGACAAAGATCACAGAACACAGAGGAGACCTTAGATCATAGGCTATGAGGTCTTGGAGGTGAGAGGGATGTTAAAATCACAGAACATAGAATGTCAGAGATGGAAAAGATCTCAGAAACTATTTCTTCCAACTCCCTCATTTTATAATTGAAGAAACTAAGAAATAAAGAAGCTTTAAAGTTTAATGAAGGAGGTGAGTAGAAGCCTCATTCTGGAGTTATCCCAAACTCTGCTTAGCATTCGGAATAAACTGGTCAATAGAATTATCATCTGCTTTGAGCCCAGCCCTGAGCCACACCCAAGAAGCAGGCCAAAGGCCCCTACCCCAAGGGCTGACAGTCTGGTTGAGGGGATGAATATACCAAAGAATAAAAACAGCTCCTGGTTGAGTTCAATAAGTGCCAAATGAGGGGAAATTATTTTAAGTGCAAAGGGGACTCAGAGCAAAGAAAACACAGGGATCAGAGCAAGAATAGGCTTTAGAGGATCTTGTAATTCAACCCCTCATTTTACAGATGAGGAACTTGAGGCCCAGAGAGGGAAAGATGGGTCTAGGGAGTGTCAGAGCCCAGATTTCACCCCAAGTCTTTCAGCTGCAAAGCCAATGCTCTATTACAGCCAGCGGACATCAGGAAAAGCTTCTTGCAAGAGGTAGAATTGGAGTTGGGCAAATCACAGAATGTCAGAGTTTGAAGTAAACGTAAGAATGATCTAGTCTGACCCACTCATTTTGTGAATGAGAGAAGGGAGGCCCATAATGAGGAAGTAATTGTCCCAAGGTCATATAAAAAATCAGTAACTAGAAAGATCCTGAGTGTCCCTGCACCTTGGAAGCCAGTCCTGGTCTTTCCCCATACTGACTTCCTTATACCAGCCTCCGTTAAAGCATGCTTCAGAAGGCAACATGGTGGGAGGGAAAAAAGGAAGGAAAAAATTGACACAATTCATTATAAAACCATATCCTATAGAAATCAGTTTGGGATAGAGCATGGGCATTTAACAAATGAGTATTGATTGATTATAATATACCGTGTAACCTTATCTGCACCACGTTTGCCCTTGTGGAGGGAAAAAAAATTATCAAGCTGCTGAGACTAAGAAAAAGCCGGCTGGAATTACCTAACCAAGTCCTGCACCCCGACAGAGAAAAGCAAGTCTGTCTATAAACCAAGAGAAGAAAGCACAGTCCCATCCCTCTCCACCCCGGCGCCTGTTTTCCCTCCTAGCTGGAGAATCGGCTTCATCCCTAGAGGATGGGGAGCAGGAGAACTTGGCTGCAGTCCTGGCTCTCTCCCTTACTAGCTGTGTGACTTTGAAGTTAGGTGACTTCTCAGCCTCAAATTTCCTCCTCTGAAAATGGGGATAATCATTTCTGCCCTGCCTCCCTCACACAAGCGGTGGCACAATAGAGGTAAGGCCTCCACAAGGATGAGCTGGAAATAGTTGGGTTTGGGGGTTTGTTTTTTTTAATAAATAAGGAGAAGGTAGGCTTAAGGCAGGGGTGGGGAACCTGTAGCCTCAAGGCCACATGTAACCCTCTAGGTCCTCAAGTGCAGCCCTTTGACTGAATCTAAACTTCACAGAACGCTGACCTTTGGATTCAAAGGGCTGCACTTGAGGACCTAGAGGGCCACATGCGACCTCAAGGCTACAGGTTGCCCACCCCTGGCTTAAGGTATTTGGGACCATTGCCACCACTACCACTGCTACTGCAACTATGGTTTATGAGGACTATGAAGAGATTAAGCTAAAAGAAAAGGAAGGAGTAGTCTGGAATTTCCCTTCTCTTCTGCAATTCCCAAGATTGATCCCTGGAGCTCATTCAGTTCCTGGGCACCCAAAGAGGGAGGAAAACAGTTCACTGGCTTTGTCCAGATATCAGACTCTGATTCAGAGAGTTAATAAGTTAAAAGGGAAGGGGGAGATACAGAATCCCAAGAGGGAAGAATCACTAAAAGTGAACTATTAACTCTCCCTACCACACCCCCAGTATTCCTTCCCTTTTCTGTCCTGCTCCCACCTAGCCTCTGCTCGCGGGATTAACAACCGAAGCTGATGGCGTGTTTGATCAGCCTGCTAGTTCTGTGGTCCTGTGGCAGCTCTTGGAGTTCAGGGAGTTAGGAACACAGGTCCTTCTGGGAGCTCTCCAAGAATAAGAACAGCTAGCCTCTATGTAGGGCCTACTAGACCTGACACCCACTGGCCATGTGGACAACAATTGGACGGGAGGATCCCTAAAACCTCTCCCAGCCTTGACCTTATAGGTTATGGTTCTGGAGTTCCTTCTAGATCTAGAATGGCTCAATTTCTATAACACCTTAAAGTCTGCCACCTCTTTTTCCTTTAAAGGGTCCAGTGAGGTAAGTAATGCCCCATTTTACATATGAAGAGACTGAGATTTGGGTGATAAGATTTACCCAAAGCCACTGAGCACATCTGGATTCTAAATCCAGGGTCCTCACCCCTACACCACACTGGACTCTCCCATAACACCATCGCTGAGACTCCTGGGGGGAGCCTCTGCTGGCTTCTGAAACGATTTCTTTCTTTGTCCCCACAGCAATCCGGCAGGAGCTGAGCCGGATCAGCACGACATAGTGATGGGCCAACCTCGAACTGGCCCCGGGGTGTCCAGCCTGGCCCAGGACTCTAGGAAGACTGAATAATCTCACAGGGCATCAAGGTGCTCCAAGGGCACTTCCCACCCCACCCCCTCACCTCACCCCACCCTCACTCCTTGGTCCAGAATCCCTTTTTATTAGCAGACTCAGCACACGGTGAAGCTTTGCTGTCTGAGATTCACTTCATTTAAAAAGTCTTAACCTAAAGGAAAAAAAAGTTTAAAAAAAAGGATCTGAAATTCCTGGATTTTCTCAAGCCCACCTGACATTGCCCATTCGATTGTTTGTTGCCTTTGTTGTCTTTTGTATTTGCTCATCTACGTGTAGGACGTTTCTTTTTAGTGGTAGAGAGGACATCAGGAGCCGATTGCTTCCTAGGTGACAGAAGGGCCCTGGGCCCAGCCATCAGCAGCTGAGGAGCATCTGCCAACAGTAAGGGGACAGTTGTCATGAGCGGGGGCCCCACCTGGAAATACAAAGGCAGAGGCGCTTGGGGCGCAGGATGAGGGGGTGGATTCCAGGGTCTCACAATATCCAAACAGTACGTCAGTGCGCCGCAGTATCTGTGTTCATATGGGTAATAAACTGTTTCCTGTCCACCCAGAGCACTGGCTCTTGGCGTCTTGCCTTTGTCTCATCAATCATCAAAACATCAGCTAATATGATGGCAGCATGCCCCATTTGTACTGGCCCCTTCCACATGTCAAAGTGTTTTCCAACCCGTTATTCCATCTCATCCTCACAAGGCCTTCATTATGTAGGTGAGGGAGCGCCCTTTCTATTTCACAGATAAGAAAACTGAGGGCCAGAGACAAGGAGAACATAAGATGTTAGAATCAGAGAGGACCTTAACCGTCCTCTCGAGTCTAGACCAGCTCCCTCATTTTACCAGAAATGAGCCCAGGTCACACAGGTGAGAATGATTAGAGTCAGGACTAAAACTCGGGTCTTCCGATTCCAAATCCAGAATCCTTTCCACCATACCATACCTCTCTAGAAAGAAAAGGGAAAAAAAATCTTCATGTTTCTAATATACTTTAAAGTCAAAGTACATTTCCTCACGATCATCCTGCCATTGTTTATAGGATCATAGATTTAGAGACAGAAGGGACCTTAGGGGTCATCTGGTCCAACTGCCTCACATTATTTATTAGGAAACTGTGAGCTGAAAAAGTCTAGGGACTGGCCCAAGGTGGTACAGCCTGTAAGAGGCAGAGTAAGGATTTGAACCCAGGAATTCTGAGTCTAAATCCACACACAATCTCCAAAAAAACCTCAACACCTCGATATTATAAACTAGAACTTAATAACCGACTGCTAGAAATCACATCATTTCATATGATAGTTCTATCTACTTAGTACAAGAATTCTGAAGCTAGGGTCCAAGGACCCCTAAGAAATTCATGGATAGATTTCAGTGGGTCCCTGAACCTAGATGGGAATGGAGGAGTCCATCTTTATTTCGACATAATCAGTTTCCTTTGAAATCCAATGTATTTTGTGCATTTAAAAACATTGTTCTGAGAAAGGGTCCATAGGCTTCATCCAACAGCCCAAGAAGTCTGTGATCCCCAAAATGGCTAAAAACTTCTGCCCTGGTGTATTCTTATCATCCCCAACTTGCAGAACACTAAATAAAGCTCAGAAACTGGAAGTGGCTTGCCCATAGTCAGCCAAACTAATCATGGGTAAAGCTGGGATTTGAACCCAGACCTCTTGTCTCTAGGACAGGAGACAATTAGGTGGCACAGTGAAGAGAGCACTGCATCTGAAGTTAGGAAGGCTCATCTTCCTGAGGTCAAATGTGGCCTCAGACACTTACTAGCTGTGTGACCCTGGGCAAGTCACTCCACCTTGTTTGCCTCAGTTTCCTCATTTGGAAAATGAGCTGGAAAAAGAAATGGCAAACCTCTCCAGTATCTCTGCCAAGAAAACGCCAAATAGGGTCACAAAGAGTCAGATATGATGGAAATGACTGAACAACAAAAACTAGTCTCCAAGCCCAGCATTTTAGGTTAGAAGGGGACATTGGCTGGGAACAATGGTGAGCGTGGAAGCTTTCCTAGGGGCCGAGCCATAAATAGGAGTCCTGGAGCTTTGACCTCAGATGCCAGATTGAGAGGGCTCTGACAATACCTGCCATCTCGTAGCACCCTGGATACCGCAGAGTTTGGCATCTAGAGAGCAGTCATGATGAGTTGATGGGAAGCTGGCATGTGGTGGGCTGAATTCTGTGCCTCCCTTACCTGGTCCCAGAGTAGCAATGGACGGCCCAGAGTTCCAAGGCCACCCTCGCTTTCTCGCTGAGAGTGTACTTCCCACTGCTTGTCCTGTCTGTGGTTTCTAGGGCTTGCACTGAGTACAGGTATCCCTTCCCCGTGCCACTTTCCCTATGATAGCTTTGCTATATTATGGGTCAGCATAAGAAATTAAATGGGAATTTGGGGGGGAATTTTGCAGAAGCCACAGACAATGAGGGAAGGCCAGCAGATGACACAGAAAAAGTTTAAAAACTCAGGAATGCACAAAATGTATGTATAATCTTGTATAATATTAACACCCCATAAAAGAAAAAGAAGAAATTCAGATTCCTCTGGTACAAAGGGAGGACCAAAAAATTTTACACGAATTTTCCAGATGGGGCTGGGGGTTGGGTGGACACCACACCCCTAAGCCCTGCAATGTGGAAGGGATAACTGTATAAAGATTCCTAGAAACAGCTTTGACTGGAACCCAAGCTTCAAAGGTTACAGGATGTTTTTTTCACCCCCACTACCATGCATGGAATGGCTCTGTCTTCCTTATTTGAGCCTCTGACAATAGGGCTGTTAAAATATTACTCAGAAAGAGGTCTGATGCCAGCTACAGATCCCTACAAAAGACTTTTATCAGCCCAGATAAATGTTCCCTTTGGGGAACCTCACTGAAGGAGATGAGTTGTCAGAGCTGTCAGAGATGAATGGTTAATGTGACCTAAAAGAGGTGGCCTTCCTCTCCGTAGCCCACCGAGGCAGCCAGATGGCGTAGCAGATGCCTGGAGCCAGTAAGACCTGAGTTCAAATGTGGCTTCAGACACTTGGCAGCTATATGACCTTGGGCAAGTTAATTATCCTCCATCTGCCTCAGTTTCCTCAGCTGTAGAATGGGAATCAAAATGGCCCCTACATCCTAGGGACTTGATGAGGATCAAACAAGATAATATTTATAAAACTCTTAGCGCAGTGCCTGGAACATAAAGACTTAATAATGCTTGTTTCCTTCCTTCCTCTCAGCTAGACAGAGACCCAGGTCCTGTCTTTTCTCCATTCCTAGGGTCATTTGGAGATTGATTCTATAGGAAGGAATCACTTGGGGAAAAAAGTGTGAATCATACCATCCAGGCAATAACCTATCTCTCCTATTACTTCAATTTTTCTTATTTTTCATTTATTTGGGGGGGCGGCAACTGGGGTTAAGTGACTTGCCCAGGGTCACACAGCTAGTAGGTTTCTGAGATCAGATGTGAACTCAGATCCTCCTCACTCCAGGGCCAATGCTCTATCCACTGTGCCACCCAGCTATCCCCTCTCCTATTAGTTTAACAAAGATTCTTGGTGACCCTAGTTTCTTCTATCCCCAAAAAGGAATTTCCAGGCATCTCCCTACTTCCCCAGTGATTCCCTCTCTGGAGTGATTATCCATAGAACATAGAATGCCAGATCTGTGAGAGCTCCTAAAAGTCAGCGAGTCCGACTCTCTCATTTTACAGATGAGGAAACTAGGAGTTAGGAAGGGGACAGATAACTAGCCTGAGGTGAGAGAGGCAAAGCCAGCACTTGACTCCAAAATGCCTGAACCTCCCTCCCAAAAACATGCTTTTTCATAGCATCAGACATCATTATCCCAGCATTAATATGGCATTCTAAGGTTGGCAAAGCCCTTTACTCGGCTGATCTCATTTGACTCTCACACCTTGTTGTTGTTAATCCTTTGTTTTCAAAGAGGACAGATGACATTACAAATGTAAACCCTGGGGGGGAGGGGGCGGTGTGATGATAATCTCCATTTTACAGATGAGGAAACTGAGGCAAGTAAAAGCCCAGTGATTTACCGTTAATAAGTGTCTGAGGCAAAATGTAAGCTCGTACCTTCCTGACTCCAAGTCCAGTGCTCTGTCCAGCTGCTATGACCTCTCCCTCCTCACTGGTGTATGGTTATGTCCCAACTCCTTTCTATATCTCACCACCACCAGCTCCACTCCTATGGAACCAAAGCTTCCCTTTCCTCAGCTCTCTACTGCCAGCTAGCTTTCCCAATGGATGAGGGAAATTAAATAACGATAATATCCAAACATTTGAATAGCATCTTATTTCGCTACTAGTTAACCAGAAACTTCTGTCTCTAAATCCAACATTCTTTTAACTACTAATTCAAACTAGGGGCATTCAGGAGGACTAGCACTTCTGGTGTGGGGGCTTGCCAAGCTCATCCACCTTTGGTGTCCACCTGTCACCCAACTCTCACCTGTGGCTCCAAGAAGCTGTAGCGTATGCAGTGACCACACCCCAGTCAAACTGGCCTGAGGCGTATGGGCTAAGGCAAGGTTGAGGTAACCAAGGGGTCTCGAACCCGTCGTTGAGTTAGGGGGATGACTACCCCAAGCACGTGAAGACTTCCCCTGGTGGAATGGGCAGATGAGAACAATTTGTTCCAATGGCCATGAAGGCAGCCGACTCTGGCACTAAGGAGCACTTTGAGCTTGGTCAGACATCAAAGATTCCAAGAGCATCCACTGCATCCTGTGCTACTGACAGTCCCCTTGACTTTTACCCATGCCCGGGACTTAGATGACTCTGGAAGAGAAAGCAAAGCTGACAGCTTTGTGCAGCTCTGCCTCACTTAAATCCAATTCACACTCAAGTCAAAACATCACCATGATGTCACTGGTCCACTTCAAAAACCAAGGACCCACAGCAATGATTCAAACTGAGGAGTTTTTGATTGAGGCCTCTGTCTTGCCAGTCTCATCCTTTCCAGGGCCTCAGAACTTGGGGAAAACAATACTTAAATCCAAAGGAAAGAGCTAGAAGTGGTGGGATTTCCAGGTGGCTGAGGATAGAGCTGGGAGGTTGGAGGAGGGGAGGGAGGGAGGAGAGATTCGATATGGCTCTGGGCACACCTCACACTATGCTGGCTCAGCATGAAGCCTGCCCCACTTTCCCTAAGGGGCCATCATACTGCAGCAATGCCAGGACTGGCAGAAAAGGACTAAAAGCAAGGGTGGGGAACCTATGGCCGTGAAGTCACGTGTGGCCTTCTAGGTCCTTGAGGGTGGCCTTTTGATTGAGGGGATTCTTTCTGTGAAGTTTGGATTCAGTCAAAGGGGACATAGACTTTGACTTGAGGACCTAGATGACCACATGTGGTCTCAAGGCCACAGGTTTCCCCATCCTTGGACTAGAGCCCCCAGGCAGCAGTGTGCTAGTAAATGTTTAACATCCAGCTCTCCAAAAAAGCAGGACATATTTTTAATTTAATCTACTTTCTTAACATTTTCTCCATCACTCTTGTTGTTGTTCAGTCATTTTCAATCGTGCCCAACTCTTTGTGACTCCATCGGGGTCTTCTTGGCAGAGATACCGGAGTGGTTTGCCATTTCCTTGTCCAGCTCATTTTTACAGATGAGGAAACTGAGGCAAACAGGGTTAATGGACTTGTCCAGGGTCACACAGCTAGTAAGTGTCTGAGGCCAGATTTGAACACAGGAAAAGGAGTCTTTCTGAGTCCACGCCCAGCACTCTGTCCACTGCTAGCTGCCCCTATCACTTTCTTAAGTCTAGACAATCAGCAAAATAATAAATCAAGCATTAATTTGTAGCATTTGCTGATTTCTGAGGCATAAATTCTTGAACTGAAAATTTAACCATTGGCTCTGAGTTGATGCCACTTCCCGGTTTTTCTGCTTTCCACTGTGCTTTTTCTCTCCTGTGCCAACTGCCCTTCAGGAAAGGCTGTCCTGGAGATACCAGACTCTGTCACTGTGTCTATGGTCTAGGAGTGGAAAACAGAAAATGCAAGCATCTGTCTTGAAGGAAGAAAGAACCATCTAATCCAAACAGATTGTCCCTCAGCTTGATTTTCTCTCGGCTTCATGACTTTTGTTATCCCTGGTGCCCCGCCAAAGAAAAATCTCCATCTTAGTAGGCTTTTAGATGAACCATTCCGAGGAAAGAAATCTATTAAAATAAAAGGATTAGAGTCACTCGAGAGTTTGAAATAACAATTAGTTAGCTAACCTACGTTTAAAGCACAAAAAATAATCAAAGATAATTCTGAATCTCCCCAGCCAAATTTATTCCTGGGTATTACCACCTTCAAAAGCAATCTTCCCTTCTCCCAATCATATACATTATATGTAGACATAGATACACACGCATGCATATACATACATGTATATGCACAGATATATATACACATACATACATACGTGTGTGTTTGTGTGTGTGTCGCCTCAGAGGGAGAGCATTAGTATTAAAGGTTACCAAGAAGGGCTTCTTGCTGAAGGTGGCATTTTAGCTGAGACCTGAAGAAAGCCAGGGAAACCAGGTGGCAGAGACGAGGAGGGAGAGAATTCTAAGCATGGGGCACAGTCAGTGAAAATGCCCCAAATCAGGAGATGGAGTGTCTTGTTTGAGAAACATGGAAGAGGAACAGCAAGGAGCCCATGCCAGCAGACTAGAGAGTACCTGAGAGAAATGAAGTGTAAGAAGCCTGTAAAGGTAGGAAGGGGCAAGGTTATGAAGGACTTTAAAAGCTGAACAGAGGGCTTTATATTGGATTCTGAAGATGATTGGGAGCCCTTGGACTTGGAGGGTGGGGTGGTGATGGAGGGAGAAATGATGGTCAGATCTATGCTTTAAGATCACTTTGTTTTGTTTTGTTTTTATTTTGGGGAGGCCATTAGGGCTAAACGACTTCCTGAAGGTCACACAGCTAGTGAGTTTCTGAGGCCAGAATTAAGCTCAGGTCCTCCTGACTCCAGCCTTTCTGCTCTATTCGCTGTGCCACCTAGCTGCCCCAAAATGAGAGCTGGTAGAGTGAGAATCAAGATTTGAGTTGAAATCCTGCCTCAGACACTTTGTTGTTGTTGTTTAGTTGTTCCAGTCACATCTGACTCTTTGTGACCCCATTTGGTGTTTCCTTGGCAAAGATACTGGAGTAGCTTGCTATTTCCTTCTCCAGGTCATTTTCCAAATGAGGAAACGGAGGCAAACAGGGTTAAGTGACTTGTCCAGGATCACCCAGCTAATAAGTGTCTGAGGCCAGATTTGAACTCAGTTCTTCCTGACTTCAAGCCTGGCACTCTATTCACTGTGCCACCCAGCTGCCCTTAGGATCACTTTGACAACTGAGTGGGGGATGGGATGGAGTGGGGAAGAGACTTGAGGCAGAGAGATCAACCAACAGGCTATTATAATAGTCCAGGCATGAAACAATGAGGGCCTGCACCAGGGTGGGAGCAGTAACAGAGGAAGGATGGACAGAAGTTGGCAACACATCGGATGTTGGGGAGAGAGAGAGTGATGGATCATCTAGGTGCTTAGGAGGAGGATGGCACCCTTCACAATCATAGGAAAGCTGGGAAGAGGAGGGTTGAGAGGGAAAAGAAGAGATAGGTTTGGGATGTGTTGAGTTGAAGATGTCTGTGGGACATCCAGGTGGAGATATCCAATAAGCTGTTGGAGATGTGAGACTGGACATCAGTTAGGGCTGCATAAATAAAACAACAAAATTATCACTATCATTGAATCCATGGCAGCTGATGAGATCACCAAGCACAACCAGAGAGAGAGAAAAGAGAAGGGGGCATGAGATAGAGCCTCCAAGGACACCCATGGTTACTCACTCACGGAGGCCTGGAGGGTGGCCCAGCCAAATGGACCAGGAAGGACCAATAAGGTTGGAGGAGACCCAGGAGAGAGCAGTGCTTCAAAAACCAGCAGAGAAGAGAATTATCAAGAAGAGAGTAATCGACTGTGTCAAAGGTTGTCAAAGGTCCAGAAGGTTGAGGATTGAGAAAAGGTCATTTTAAAATAGGATATAAGAGCTGGGCAAAAACCTTGGAATATGAAATGTTTGAACTGCAAGGGATCTTCACATGAAAGAACAGAAGTGAAAGCTACAAAGGTTCTTAAATATCTAGCCCCTTCCTTATATGACAGAGCCCCTCTACACACATTTCAGCCATTATTTAAATACCTCCAAGTGATAGAAATCATGGTCCCCAGATACAATCTATTCAATTGCTAGATGGCTCTAATTGTCTTTCTTATATTGAGCTGAAATATTCAACTGGACCTTCTATCCCCTACTTTGAGCAAAACAACTTTAATCCCCCTTTCACAGTTTGACAAATACTTAAAGACAGTAAAGTTTGTCCCTTCCAAGTTTTCTCTTCTCCAAGTTCCCCAACTGCTTTAACTTATCCTCACACAGGAGGTGATGATGTCTAAGGAGGTGAGGGAAGGTCAGCAGCAGCTATCTGAGTCTTTGGAGGGGCAATGCCCATTTTGGATCCTCAGATAATGACCTGGGACCTTGTTCTTGGGTTGAATCAGAAGAAAGAAGAATGATCCAAATGTGTGTTCCTGATTCCTGTCATGGGCTGACTGTCAGATCAACACCACGTTATTCAGTTGCATTTGGTGGGAAAGAGGAAGCGTGGTCTCTTCCTTCCAGATTTTTAGGCTTTGGTTAGTAACAGATTCTTACATAGGACCCTTCTTATCTCTAGCCCCACCCCAGTCTGGAATGTAGGGCAAGACAAGGAGAAGTCTAGACCCAGAGAAGGACACAAGGACCATAGCTGTTCCCCTTAGGTTGGAAACCTCAAGGCCATCCCCTCCTTACCCCACCTTCCTTATAAGCATATCCCACAAACAGAAAATCCAAGACTGGATTTAATTATTTTATTTTAAGTCCAGATAACTTTCAGAAACACAGGAGATTCAAACATTTATTACATTTGTTTTTCACAGAACAGCTCTGGTCAAGGGCCTCACAGGTCAGATGAAGTATCCAGTGGAACGGCCCATAGGCCAATTTGTTGATATTTTCCTACCCCGTCATGGCTGGTGACCCTGAGAATGAGCTCCAAAGAATTCTTAGGAGCTGCTCTGAAAAGCATAAAGTGATATATAAACATAAAAGAGAACATTAGACTCATAAAATATCAAAACTGGAAGGAAGCTTGGACTCACGGAATGTAGAATGTTGGAGCTATAAGGAATTTATTAACAAGATTCAGAGCTTCGAATTGACTCATTCACAGTCACCCAGCCTATTAATGGCAGATCCAAGAATCTGGTCCCTTGCTTCAGAGTACATTGACCTTTTATGACTGGGGACATTTCACCAGGAAGACTGGAATGTGTCCGTAAGAATACAAATTGCATCTCAAAGCCTATTTCTTCTGGGGCTGAGAAAAGGAGCAACTTGGGACCCTCCTTTTTGATGCCCAGTTGTTACAGTAGCACCCTTTGAGGAACAAAGGGGAAGTTGGATCATAGGCTCAGGTTTACAGCTCTCTGGGCCTTGGGGTCCCACATTTCCTATACCTCAGCAGTGGCCAGTCTACTGCTGGTGGTGTGGGAAGAGGACAATAAGGAGCTAATGATCTATTATGGATTCCAGTCTCATAATGCTAGTGGAGGCCAACCTTCCTGCCCCCTCATCTCAGCAGGCCCCAAGCTGACCAGGGGCTGGATCCTCTCACGAGCAATCCTTCCCATGTTTCTCTACCCTTCATGGACCAGCAATGGACCCTTCTAAGGAGCTGGTCTTCAAGTAAGGAGAGGTACTTTCTTTTGTCTGCAGCCACAAATCACAACAGGCTGTTTAGAAATCCTGGGCAATATGGGGAGAAAGAGATAAAACTGGCCCCCGTCAGAGTTTAAAGAATTTAGTCATCATGGGAAGGAAATGCAGCCCTATAGAATGTCAGTACTGAAAGGGGCCTTAGAGATAATCCATTCCAGTCACTTAATCTTATAGATGAGGAAGCTTGAGACCCAGAAAAGGGAAATTATTTGTTCAAGGTTGCACAAGGTTCTGGTGACGGTATAGGAATCCAGACTCCTGCCTCTGAACCCAGAGGTTTTTCCACATCATCACCTTTCACTGGCCTTAAAAAGACCCTGCCCAAGGTTCCTTCACAAAGAAACTGACTCGTCAGAAGACTCAGTTTGCAGGGCTTGGGGTGCAAAGAAGCCTTTGTCCCGAGAAGTAGGCTGATGTCTATGACCACCCAGCTACCCAGGAGTGACCTGGGTGGAGCCACATCCACCAGCGGTAGGGGCCACAAGTCAAGGGCAAGGGAGTGGAATGATATGAGAAGGCACAAGGCACTCTGACTCAAATATACTTCTCCCTTTTCCACTGAGTGCTTATTATACTGCCATTATAACTTCATTTCTTGGAGTCTTTAAAAAAAATGCCCCTATTCAAATAAAGATACCCGGAGGAAGCAATGTGATAAAGTAGAAAAAAATGTCGGCAAGGGGTTTGGGTATTCTGGTGCCAGATCTGCCAGCAGAGTGAGTTACTGCTGGAATACTTTGGGCTTCACTTTCTTCATTGAAAAAATGAGACTTGGAGCATGTCTAAGCCATGCTCCCTGCCCCCTTTCCCTCCAGCGGCTCTGATATCCTGTCCTGGGTTGATCTAAGGTCCCTTTCAGCTACGTCTTCTGCCCTGGAGACCAGTTACGGCACGTGCTCAGAAACAAGAAACCAAAAAGCATTGGGGGAATGAAAATGCTGAAGAACGAGTTCTTCTGCATGGACCCAAATTTGCATGGTGTAGAAAAATATTAATAACCCAAGAACAGGATAAGGACTACCCTTGGGGTCCTTTAGTAAGGAGCCCCAGACCACCCCTGAGCAAAGTTAGCAGCCTATCCCTCCACCTTCCTGACACCTTCAGGATATTGGATCACAGAATCTAGAATTGGAAGGAACCTTCAAGATCATCTACTTAGTCCAACTCTCTCAGAACATCTCTGGTCCAGAACACAGTAAAAGCAGGAGAGCCAGGACTCAAATCCAGATCTTCTGATTCAAAACGAATGTTCTTTTGCTGCCACATCAATGCAAAGGGAGGATTCTATTTTTTCTGCTCTCTTGTTTCTCAAGGACTGAAGCAAAAAAAGTCCAGCAGGTCATGGGATCTGGTCCCCTGCTCAGAGTATAATGGGAGCTTCCTGGAGGCAGGACAGAGGTGGGTGGGGTTTGTTGCTTCTGCTCTATTTAAGCAAGGACACATTCCAATATTCTGGTCATTTCAGATAACCAACTCAGGTTCTACAGTTCATATTGGGGACTTCTGGGCCAACCTTTTTTTCCAACCAAGTTAGGTCCCCGAACCAGGCCCAAGTTGGCCCTATCAATTGAATAGAAAAGCAGGTTAAAGGGCTTTTGAGGCCTTCTTGTAGACCCTCTTTGTCCTTGCGGCAGGCCCCATGGTGTCTTTGAAGACAAAGTCCCAGAGAACTTGGAGCCAGGAATAATGCTGAGGCAGGTTGTCATAATATTCAGGGGCGATTTTCCGCACCTGGAGAAAAGAAAGAATCAGTCAGAGTCATAGAATGCTAGAGCTAAGAAGAGTTTAGGGGGCAGCTAGATGGTGCAGTGAGTAGAGCACCAGCTCTGGAGTCAGGAGGACCTGAGTTCAAATCGGCCTCAAACACCCAACACTTACTAGCCATGTGACCTTGGCAAGTCACTTAACCCCAACTGCCCTCCTTCCCCCCTCCAAAAAGCAAAAAAAAAAAAGAGTTTAGGCAGGGATGGGGAACCTGTGAAGTTTGGTGTCAGTCGAAGGGCCGCGCTTGAGGACCTAGAGGGTCACATACGGTCTCAAGGCCACATGCTCCTCATCCCTGGTTTAGAGACTATAAGATTCAGAGCAGAAAAAGGACTTTACTGATGACCCGGGTCATCATTTTAGAGATGAGGCCCACGTCACACACAGACGGGAGCAGAGACCTGAACCCAGGTCTCCTGACTTCTATTCTTGTATCCCTTCTGCTACTATCTCCCCGAGCTGACTCCTGAGAAAGGGTCACAATCTACACTGGCAACCAGACAGTTTCCCTGCAGGACCCTTAGTTTCCTCATCTATAAAATGGGGGGAAAATGCTTAAAATCTTAAAGCACTCTAGAAATGTCAGCCGCTATTGTTACTGTGTTTTGAACCTGAATACAAGGTATATATTATTATAATACATGACAGAGAATTGGAGTGAATCATATGTCCAGGCCTCTCATACCTATAAGGAATCTAGATCCAACCCCTTCACTTGATCTGTCCAAGGTAACATGGCAAGATGGTAACCATGTGGGGGCTAGAAACTAGGTTCCTTAATTGCTAGTCCAAAGCCCCTCCAAAGCAAAGATTGCCAAGGCTGTGCATGGAGCCACTAGTCTCTACTCCCCTCTACAGCATTCTTCTCTTTTAGTGCAAAAAACATAAGACTTTGGGGGTAAAATGGAATGGAAAGCTGGTTGGAACTTGAGAGAGGTCTTAAGTATTTCAGGATCTAGTCAAGGGGTGGGAAAACTGCAGCCTTGAGGCCAACTTGAGCAGCACTTGAGGGCCATGTGTAGCCTCCAGGCAGCAGATTCCCCACCCCTGGGATAGCCTATGAAATAAGGATTAGATTTGTCCTGCTTGAGCCCAGAATGCAAAACAATGAACAGTGAATAGGAGTTGCAAAAAGGTTTAATTTAACAGACAGAGCTAGCCTCCAAAGTAGAATGGCCTGTTCTTCCAACGTAGCAGGTTCCTTCTACCACTAGAAGTCATGGCAGCTGGGCAGTGTAAGGGGGAATTCCTGCTCAGATATAGGTTGATCTCTGAGGTCCATCTCAGCTCTGAAATCCTAATTCCTTCTGTACTTTCCCCTAACCTCTCTACTCTGATGACACTATGTTCTCAAAGCAAAGTGGCATTTTATACATCACTGGAAATAATCCACTGTAGATCCTGTAGGGTCCATATGGTAGAGCAGAATTAGCACCCACCTTGTAGTCAGAGTATTTGGGTTTAAATTCCACCTCTTATGATGTCCACTTGTGTAACCTAGAACAAGTCACTTAGTCTTCCTGGGCCTCAGTATTCCCATATGTCACATCAGGGGGTTGGACCAGGTGGCCTCTGAGATGCCTTCCAGCTCTAGCTCTACAAGCCTCTGAGCCCTCACCCAAGGGCTTCATGCTTCAAGCCTGACCTATGAGTAGGAAAGGTTTGGCATACTCATCCTTCCTTTTCCGTGGCTTCTAGAATCCACAGTTGCCACTGTCTATACACAGTAGACAGTCTAGATGCTGTTGGGGCACAGAATGGTCCCCGAGGGGCCTGAGATGTCCAAGTGACCCCTAACTCACTGGCCCAAGCCTGACTCAGGAGCACAAAGAATCTGGAAGTACACAGCATTTAGAGCATCCTATGGTGTCATGGAGTGATAAGAATGCAGATCTGGGGAGTCTGCATTTGAACCAGCTCAGCTACTTAGGAGAACGCAGACAAAACTCTTGTCTCACGGTCTCCGTTTCTTCCTCTTCCCAGCAATAATTCACATCATATAGCACTTTGAGATTTACAAAGCTCTTTCCTAACAACACCCCTCTAAAGTGGGCTGGCATTTGTTGTTGTTCAGTTGTTTCAGTCAAGTCCAGCTCTTTGTGAGCCCATGTGGGATTTACATGGAAAACACACTGGACCGGTTTACCATTTCCTTTTCCAACTCATTTTATAAATGAGGAAACTGAAGCAAATACGGTTAATGACTTGCCTAGGGTCACACAGCTAGGAAATATCTGAGGTCAGATTTAAACTCAGGTGTTGCTGACTCCAGGCCCTGGCTCTACCCACTGCACCACCTAGCTACCCAATGATGGTATCAATATTGAGTCCCCAAGAGGTACAATGACTTGCCCTATGCAAATGGTTGCATATCAGAATTCCACCCTAAGTCTCCTTATCTCCAAATCCAAAATCCTTCCCACTTCATAATGTCAATAAGGACTTTGGACTAAGATTAATCTCTGAGGTCTTCCTAAGAAAGCACGGGACAAACACTGGACGTGAAATCAGAGGACTAAGGTTCAACAATATAAAGTCACAAAAACTCCTATCAATGCAATAACCAGTCTTGATTGCAATCCAGTCTCTTCCACTGAGAGAAGGGCGTGATGTGGATATATAATGCCACAGTGTGTTTCGCATCAATTATTGGGAAGTGAACATGGTGTGTGTGTGTGTTGCGTGTGTGTGTGTGTGTGTACGTGCGCGCATTTTAAGTTTCATATTTTTGTTCCTGGACCTGGCATAAACTAGCTGTGTGATTTTGGATCTCAATAACCTGAATGACCTCCTTCTCGGAGATTGTTATAAAGAAAATACTTTACATACTGTAAAAACATCATATATGGGAGTGCAATTGTGATGTGCAAGTGTCTCAAGTGTCCGCTGTAAAATGAAAGGACTTTTGGAGCGGTAGCTAAATTTCCTTTAACTAAGAACAATCACCTTTCCAGACTTAAGCCCCTCCCAATCCTACTCTTCCAGGGAGGATTCCAAATGAGCCACCTTTCCCCACCAGGTCTCCCCACCGCCCGCCAGCCCCATCCCCATGCCCTACCCAGGCCACAAGGAAAACTGGGAAAGAGGTCTGGGAGTTTAGGATAGAATGTGGACCCTGAGGGAGGGAGCTGGCTTGCTTCCCAATATCTTGCCTCTGAACCTGGATGGCCCCTTTGCAGAACCCTCCTTCACTTAAATCCAATTCACTTGCAAGTCACGGCATCACCTCCCTGACAAACACACATCCTGCGGCTCCAATCTTTTCGTGTTTTCAGTAGATGTTCCCAGCTTGATCTGCCTCAGTGCAGAAACTCCTGGGGCTATTTACTACTTCCTTGGGGAAATTTTATTGGACAACTGAAATAACTCATCTAGCAGGAAATATAAAAGGAATTTCATAACAAATGGAGGAAGATTTAAGAGCTCCCAGAGGACTACACCTCTGTGGTCTTCTTCCATGTGACACTTCCCTCCCCTCCACTTTAGCACCTAGCCTAGGGCTAGGGACAGAACAATAAATATTTCACAGATAAGAAGAATCTAGGGGCTGGAAACAAAAAACAAATTTTGTAAGTTCAACTTCCTCATTTTGCTAATGAGGGAGCTGAGGTCCTAGGAGGGGGGACTTGGCATTAGGCAAAAACTCTCCCTAGTCTCAATAGATGAGATAGATTGGGGTTGGATGACATCATAGCATCAGAGATATTGGGATTCTGAGAATTTGAAAGGAATCCTGGAGATTTTGTTTATTGGGGGAGGGGGGAAAGCTGATGACTTGGCCTAACTTGACCTGGACTGACAAGACCCTGCCTTGGCAGGACTGTCTCTCCCCTTCAGAATATCCTTGACAAGTAGTCAGATTACTCATTCCATAATCACAAATTCTGTCCATTTGAGAAAATTCAGATAAAAGGGAGAATGGATGAGATGGGCATGAAAAAAGAAGAGCAGTGTCTAAGGTCTGACCATTCCTATGTGTGACTGAGGACAGTGGTCACTAAAGTTGAGAAGGTTGAAGAACTCGGAGATTATGGTATTGAAGGGGACAGGGCTTGGTGTGAAGAAAACTGTGAGCCAGGCACTAAACTCACAGAGTAGGAGGAAGAATGACCTGGAAGTGCACAGGTGAAAATACTAAGAATCCACACTCAGGATGCAGCAAATTTCCAAGGGGGGAAAGGTAGCAATTGTTGCTCATCCACCTTGCTCCATAAGGACCAATGACATCACAGCATGTTGTCTTGACTTGCGAGTGAATTGAATTTAAGTGAGGCAGATTCCCTCAAAATCCTCAGCCTCACTCCCTCCTCCAGTCATGGAAGACCAGTGGCTAGATGATGGCCTGAAATGCATCAAGTGACCCTGGCCTTTCTAAATTAAGGTCTTTCCCAGGTCTCTGTTGAGTGATGGAAGATGAATACTGGCAACAAGGTGCATACCAATTCCTCTTCCTTGCCCTATGTGTCAGGAATGAAGAGAAGGAAAGTGGTCTTAAGGAATGAGCTCAGAAGGAAGCATCAGTAAGAGGAAGAAATCTAAACTGAAGATGAGTTTGATAACCAAAAGGGAGGATCCCACAGGGCACAGTGAAAAATGAAAGCAAAAAGAGCGTGGCCTGGGGACAGCTGGGGTGTCATTTATTCATGAGAGAAGCTAATACTGGCAGGTTCCCACTAATCTGTTCTAAGAGATCAGGGTTCATCACCTCCTTGTTTCTAAAAGTTATGCCTCCATTAATGCTGCCCTAGATGACATGAAGGATTTTGGTCTGCCAAATCATACTGCTTGGTGAGCTTGGAATCCATTAAAACTCACAAATCTTTTTGAGATTAACCATTATCTAGTCAAGCCTCTCCATCTTGTACTTGTGACATTTTTTTTAATTCAACTGCAAGATTTTAGATTAATCCCTTGTCAATTTGATCTCATTACATTCAGCTCCATGCTATATCTATCTAGTCTCTGATAATCTTGGATCCTGAGTCTATCCATTGTGTTAGCTATCCATCCCATGATAGTGTCTGCCATCTGCAAATTTTATAAGCATGCCATTTCTTCCTTTATCCAAGTCTAGGTATGTTCTGGCTTGTCAACATCCATTGTAAAATGTGATGCCTATGAGTTTGCTCCAATGCTCCAGATGTGATCTGACCAGGACAGAGGACATCTGGACTCAAACCTTCATCAATCTCAAGTCTAGATTTATACGAACCCAACCAAAGATTGCATTTGGTTTCTGGTTGTACATTGTACTGTTGATTCAGATTGAATTTACAAGCCACTAAAATCCTCCTCTTCTTCTCATGAGCTATTATTCAACTACATTTGCCATTAGTTGGGATTGGAACTAGTAGAATTAATGCTAATAGCTCAGTGTCAACCTGGAGAGAAGTCTCGAGAAAACACCATTACTCTAGAATAGATAGTCAAGATTTTTATCAATGCTTTATAAAGGCATAGGTAGCCCAAAACTTAAAAGGGTAACTAATGTATTAGATGGCAAAGTTGTGACCCAAGAAGATTTTGAAAGGTTAAAACAATGGACTTAAAAGATAAAATTTTATGTAGGGGAAAAATGTAGCACCCTGCTCTAAAGATTAAAAAAAAAATCAACAGGGTGTTGGAGGTGTTCCAGGACATGCTAACTGACGTCTTTTTGTGTATTATTACAGAGGGAGTTGGAGAAGGGGGTGGAATAAATTACTTTTAAGCTACTGCAGGAATACTGAGATTCTATGATTACAAGATGGCAGAGACATGTCAGCAGATATGTTTGGTACTGGTGGAATTAAGGCTATTGATCAACGTCAACTGGAAGAGAAACCTCTAGAAACCATCACAATACTGTGACCTCTTTGGGAACTTCTCACCCAAGTTATGAATTTCTAATTGTTCATCACTAGTCTTCGAAGTTCCACTTCAACTTCATCTCAGGGGAAAGGGAAGCCAAAGATCTGGGTAATCTACACCCTTGATAATAAAACCAGTCTTCTCAGAACCCTAGTCTACATAGTAGGTTGTCATCCTCCTCTGACGGCTCCATGGTGATAAATGAGGGCACTGAAATCAGCTAAACTGGGGAAACAAGAAAGGAAGTCACCTGACCACTCTTTCTTGGTATCCTTTGCTGGGTCCTCTTCTAGACCGTGACCTCTAACAACACGTGTCCTGGGCCCTCTTCTCTTCTCCCTCTACACTGCTTTACTTGGTAATCTCATCAATTTACACAGATTTAATGACCATCTTTATGCTGGTGATTCTCAAATCTACCTATCCTGCCCCAAATTCTCTGTTGACCTCCAATGTCACAACTTCAACTGCCTTTCAGATATCTCAAACTTGATGTCCAGCAGACATCGCAAAGTCAACATGTCTAAAATCGACCTTATTATCTTTCCCCCAAAACCTCCCCCCTCTCCTGTTGTCCAGTCATTTCAGTTGTGTCAGATTCTCCATGACCCCATTTGGGATTCTTGGGAAAGATTTCTTTCTCCAGTTCACTTTACAGATGATGAAACAGAGGTTAAGTTAAACAGGGTTAAGTGACTTGCCCATACCCCTCCCACTACATGTGGGGTAAAGAGACCACAAGTTAACTGAAATAATTTCTTGTTCTCTCAGACCTAACATGAGATCTCACACTTACCTTAACATACCCTTTGGAGTCCCCAGTTATTAGGATCCAGTCCTTTTCATCACTGACCATGGCACCAACAACTGAATCCTGATATTGATTACCTGCTGGCTGGAATTTTCCCAGCAAGCCCCCTTTGTCATGAATCGACCAAGCATAAATATAGCCATTGCCAGCACTGCTCAGAAGGGTGGCCGTTTGAGGGGTTCAATGCTGGATAGGCAGGAAAATGATCTGCAAGGGAGA
This sequence comes from Pseudochirops cupreus, assembly GCA_028627135.1. Lineage (NCBI taxonomy): Eukaryota > Metazoa > Chordata > Mammalia > Diprotodontia > Pseudocheiridae > Pseudochirops > Pseudochirops cupreus. Next base: position 340,096,287 of record CM053581.1, on the reverse strand, counting down.
ACTGCTCTTAGCTGAGGGCATCTGCTGTCTCTCCCATGCCAGTCAAAGCCTCTGTGACAGTGACTCAGACATAGAGAGAGATGGACACCAACTATAATAAGAAAGACACACACATACACAGTCATACAAGTCATAAAAGCAGCAAGACACACATACACACAGCTATACAAGCAGCAAGAAAGGTACATATATACAAACAGCTACATATGGCAAATCAGTGAGAGATTCACGCGCATGCACAGAGGCACACAACTCACCAACAGCAAGAGGGGCACACACACACAGTCTCACATGCCGCAAAAGAAACAAATACAAGTACACAGTCATACAAGCAACGAGGGAACTCTAAAAGCTACACAAACCACAAGAGGAGTGCACGTAAAAAGCACCACCCCGGAAGAGACACGCGCACAGAACTACACAGCTCGTGAGTGTCTGAGGCCATATCTGAACTCAGAAAGACGAGTCTTCCTGCCTTCCAGCCCAGCACTCTGTCCATTTGCCGCCTCCTACCGCAGACATCAGCACCATCCTCCCAGTCCCTCAGGCTCGAAATTTAGGAAGCATCCAGAATTCCTCATTATCTCTCATCACCCCATCACCCATCCCTTTGTAACGTCTCTTGAACACACACACACACACACACACACACACCACCCCCGACACTGCCGTCACTCTAGGGCAGACCCTCATCTCCTCACATATTGATCACTGCAGGACTACCTGCCTCAGTTCTCTCTCCATTCCACTCCATCTTCTATTCAGCCACCAAAGTGACTCTTCTAAAGTTCAGGTCTATCACATCACCCTCACCCCTACTCAACAAACTTTAGTAGCTCCCTATTGCCTCCAGGAAGAAATACAAAATGTTCTGTTTGGCATTCAAAGCCTTTCATAAGCCAGCTCTGCCCCTCACCCCTTGCCTGTGTTTTTGGTCTACTTCTACCTGACTCTCTGACATGTGCCAGTGACTCCTGGCTGTTCCGCAAACAAGACACTCTGTCCCTGAGCTCCAGGCTTTTTTTTCTGGCTGTCCCCCATGCCTGGAACACTTCCCCTCCTGTACTCCAGCTACTCCCTGGCTTCCCTTAAGTCCCAACTAAAATCCCAGGAAGCCTTCCCCAGCCCCTCTTAATTCCAGGGCCTTCACTCTGTTAATTATTTCCTATTTGTCCTGTATATAGTTTCCTTTGTATATATTCGTTTGCCCTGTATGTAGCTTGTTTTGCACATATTTGTTTGCAAGAGAGTGCACATATATTTGTTCACCTCATTTGATTATAAATTCCTTAAGGACAGGGAATGTCTTTTGCCTTTTTTTTTCTTTTTTGTATCCCCAGGGCTTAGTATAATGCCTGGCACATATAGTAGGTTTCTCATAAATGTTAACTGATTGACTGACTGATTGGACACCAGCTTGGGACTTTGTCAAGTGGCAAACTTTGGGGATCCCAGAACACTCTTTGGGGTGCCACATCTGCCTTTTCAGGGGATGATAAAATGAAGGGAAAAAGATTTAAGTCACCCTTCCTCTTAGGAACAAGAGGGCAGCTGAGAAAAGCCAACTCCTCCTTATAGTTTTAATGACCAGAATCATCCTAATTTGGTCTAATTTGATCACTCTAGAAAGGGTTCTCAACAAGCATGGTGTGCCAGGAATTGTATGCACATTACACTTGCCATCTCATTCATTTGCCCCACTCTCTTAACTCCAATTGGAGTTATTGGCTCCAATACTGGCTCCAAATCTTCCCAGGGGCAAAAATAGGTTACAAGTAAGGCTATGGAGCCCAGTTGGACTCTGCCAAAGACTTCTGGGTTCTAAAGAGTCAGGAGAGTTGGTTCCACTTCTGGTTAAGCTATTAATTTCCTGTATGACCTTGAGCAAGTTTCTTCCTTTTTTCTGGGCCCCAATTTCTTCATCTATAAAATGGAACCAGCAATCATCATCCTGTCATGCCTCCTTCACAGGGCTGCTGTGAAGATGAAATGAGATAAGCCCTAGAAAGGTATAAATCAGAAATGTAAAGTATTATTAGGATCACCATCATCTTAATCTGTCTAATTATACCCTTGTTGTAAGCTGCTGGGGGCAGAGGGGTGGTGAGGGGCTCTCCATTTTGGAAGACTAGTCCCATTTTTTCTGAATTTTAATCAGTCACCAAACAAGAATGAGAAGTATCCTAGACCCTTAAAAGAAATTTCTGCTCTGGGAGATAAGGAGAGAAGGAAGGTACGTGCCACTGGCCTCAGTAGTGCCAGAGATTGGATTTCTTCCCAGTACTCTGTTTCTACAAGTACAGATGTTTACAAGAGAAGGCTTTGTACATTTGCCCGGCTAAACCAACTGAAAAAACTTTTCTAGCAATCTTTCCCTACCCCCACTCAACTGAAAACACTGCCCTGTAAACAAACAAAAGGCCCAGTGTCTCCAACTGAGCAAGTCAGCAAGGAAACTGTCAAATTCAGCTCAGTTTTGGTTGGGTCTGAACTTCAGCTCCACAGGCTTAGTCTATAAGACATCCCATCAATCTGGGACAGGTAAAGGTAGAGCAGGGGGGAGGAAGAGGAGGAGAGGTAGAAACATCACAGAGAAGTTCTATTGTTAAAATAAGTAATGTCTTCTTCCCTGGTCATGCTAGTCTGGAAGTCAAACAGTACAGAGGGACAGAATTTCATTACCCATCTCCCATCTGCTCCAAGTCTCGGAACCATAGAACATGGAATGTCAGAACTGGAAGGTACCCAACCCACCGTGTAGGCAGGGTATTTCTTTCCTGCCCATGGATTTTTCTCTTCCTCTTCCTCCAAGACAGGAAGGGAACTAAAAATTCCATGAGCTTCCTTAGCTTCTTCTAAGAGAAGAAGAAAATTCCAAAAGTTTCCTTGGCCCATCCTCCCCGAATTGTCCAGAAGCAGACTGGGTCAGCGGAAAAAACATCAGGTTCAAGACCCAGCTCTGCCACTTAGAACAGTGCTCCAGGGCCTTGGCATTTGTTAGGAGACTGCTTGCTGGAAGGCTTATTAACAGACATACTGAAGATAATTGGAACGCTGCAAAGCTTAGAGAAGGAGCCTCATAAAAGCTCTGTTGTGACTTTTCCAGAGATCTCATTGTTTTCTCTCCTTGAAAATCAGGGAAGCCCCCATTTGGTTGGCCACAAGGTTATTTATTATACAGATTAGCATGAAAACATACTGAATGAATTTCCAATTCTGGAAGCCAACTTTACTCAGGATTAAGCTATTAGTCAAAGAATGAAAGCTCCAAGAAACTATGCAAGGTCAGCCTGTAATTTCCAAACTAAACTCGGTAGAACACAACCTACTGTAAGTTCTCATTCCCACCCCCACTGCCAAGTAAATTAGTCTGGCTGTTGAGGAAGACTCTGAATTGCCTAATAATAACCTTTTGTACCACTATTTAATTTATCTACGTGGAGAAGAGAGAACAGCAAGATGGTGCAGTGAGCAGTGCACTGGGCTTGGATTCAAGAGGACCTGAGTTCAAATCTGGCCTCAGACACTTACTAACTGTGTGACCCTGGGTAAGTCACTTAACTTTGCTTGCTTCAGTTCCTTGTCTGGAAAATGAGCTGGAGAAGGAAATAGTAAACTATTCCAATATCTCTGCCGAGAAATCCCCAAAAGGAGTCACAAAGAATCCAACAGGACTGTGATGGAATCCTAATAAAGCTGTCCTCTGCCCCAATATTCGAACTTCCTTACAGTCCTCACTGAACAGCGGGCATGTCCTGATTTAACCACACAATCTGACTTTAGCCACACCACAGGCCCTCAGATTCAATACAGTGTGCCCCCAGATCCAATGAACATATTTGAACAGGTGTGTCCTTGTATGCAACCAAATCACATCATGCACTTAGCCCAGGACAGGACCACAATACCTCACTCTCCACCTTGACCAGACAGGACCAGTCAGAGGGCAGCACAACCAGGATGTCTGACCACCGAACCATAGAAGGGACCCCTCCTCCATTACCTAATCCCTTAACAAACTCCTCCTGCCTTTTTAATAGTCATGAATTCTGTTATGTAATTGCATCTTTACCCTCTAAAAATCCATCTTGCTTTCTCCAAAGTTGCTGGTTCTTCTTGGAAATGAGCCCACTTCTGAGGGGCGTCAATTCTCAGGAAATGCCTATACTTGGATTAAGGGTGGTCCCATTCCGAATTTTTTGAGACAGTGCCGCCGTGAGACTGCAATGCTAGGATCAAATCACACCTATGACATGACCTATGTTACCTTGGCAAAGTTACTGAAACCTCATGGTGCCTTAGTTGGGGTGCTGGGCCTGGAGTCAGGATAACTCATCTCCCTGAGTTCAAATCCAGCCTCAAACACTTCCCAGCTATGTGACCCTCGGCAAGTCACTTCACCCTGTTTGCTTCAGTTTCCTCACCTATAAAATAAGCTAGAGAAAGAAATGGCAAACCCCTCCAGTGTCTCTGCTAAGAAAATCCCAGATGGGGTCACAGAGAGTCAGACACAACAAGTGCCCTAGATTTCTCATCTGTAAAATGAGGAAATTAAACTAGATGGCCTCTGAGGACACTGCCAGTTCCAAAGCCTGTTCTTCTAGAAAATGTATGAGTGAGCTGGCACAGTGAACAGAGCACCGGCCCTGGAGTCAGGAGGACCCGAGTTCAAATCCAGCCTCAGACACAACACAAAACTAGCTGTGTGACCTTGGGCAAATCACTTAACCCCAATTGCCCTCCCCCCTCCAAAAAGCAAAAAAAAAAAGTATGAGTGAAAATAGAAGATGGAACAACCACATGTCAAGAACAGGGGCTAATTAACCCATGAAGAACCCAAATACTTCATCATTGATGTTAATTCAGTTGTATCCAACTCTACATGACACCGCGGACGTTTTGTCCAGGAGGTTTCATTAGCAAAGATACTGAAGTGGTTTGCCATTTCCTTCTCCAGTGTGCCTTCATTTTACAGATGAAGAACTGAGGCAAATAGGGGTTAAGTGACTTGCCCAGGGTCACATAGCTAGTGTCTGAAGCCGAATTTGAACTCAGATCTTTCTGGCTCCAAGTCTGGTGTTCTACCCACTGCATTACCTAGATGCTCCAAATATTCCATTAGGATCCTCTCAGAAGCAAAGTAATAAAGGAACCCAGCAGAGTAAATGAACACCCCTCACCCCCATCACAAATTTTGAGGGGAATAGCATAAGTTACAGTCGAGGTGATAAGCTGGGATTGGTGGGTTTGTAGAGGCATTCCTGGAGGAAATGCCCAAATCTCTAAGAGCACAGATGCATTTGAGGCCTGAGCACCAAAGAGCAGAGGCAGAGTTTCTCTCTTCCTCCTGTTTCTTATTTAGAGAAGGGTGGTCTTTATCTCTCTTCTATTCCATCCCTGCCCCAAGAGCACCCCCTCTCCCAAAAAAAGAACTTAAAAAACTAACATGCTTTTTCCACCTAACCAACCCAGGTCAACAAAACTAGGACCTTTACTGCTTGACTTCATCTTCCCAGAGATCCTTTCAATTTAGCTTCATCTAACCCTAATTGTGTGGGGGGGGGGGGTGTTTTCTCCCTCTCATGAACTTTAGAGTCTCTCCAGGTTCATTCTACATAAGGACCTTTTCTGCTCACCTGGCATTTGTGATTTACTATTAAAGGTTTTCAAAGCTAGGACCATATGCAAGGTAGGTAGCTACCTGATTGAGCCCATTTTCATTCAGATGACCAATGGTTAGTATCCTTGTCCATGTGCTAAAATGTTTCTATCATGATTATGACATTTATTTTAATAAATCTACATTTCTCTTTTCAAAGATGGACCTATGAGAGTATGAGTCCTTAGGTACAATTGACCAAAAGACTTGAAGGAATTTGTAAAAGAAGTATGTCCATGAGAAGAATCTTACTAATGGCAATTGCCTTTGCCTTTCTGAATGTTGGTTTACTCATATCCAAAATGAATTACTTTCTTATAGGGTGATTTGTTAGGGAAACACTTAGCAAATGGGGAAGCACATGAGAAATGGGAACTGGTTCTATTGAGAGGGGTGGTAGTTGGCAAGGGTGTCCTAGCTGCCTCAAACAGTACATAGAGATTGGGGGTGGCAAGGGAGCCCACATTCCCAGTCTGGAAACTCTAAGTAGCAGGCATGGCTCCAAGCATAGTATCCATAGTTGGCATGGGACAGGGCAAGATTCCAAGGAACCTACAACCAACCCAATTCCAAGCTAACCCAAAAGCACAGAACTCAAACAAAGAGAAATTGGAGATGGAAAGGAAGGAAGACAGGAGACACAGAAAGAGATGACCTCGAAAGGTAATGAGCTTCCCATCACTGCAGATGTTGTAAGTGGAAGTTGGATGACTACCTGTTAGTGATATCATAAGGTCGTTTAGTTACTGGTTGAACTAGAAACCACTAAGATCCCTTCCAGCTCTTAAGTTTTGTGATTCTATAAAGGATGGAGCCACTCAAGATCCCTGTGGGAAGGCTGATTTGGAGGTGTCAGAGACAGCCAGTAAATGGTGGTGGGAGGAGACAATCAGCAGCGGTTTTGTGGTATTTGCATTAGGCTTTGATGGGACTGGTAGAAATTTAAGAGGTTAAGAGGGGAAGGAGGGACAATCTGAGCATAGATAATAATATTGTGAGCAAAAGTCTAAATGCCAGCCAGGGTAGAGCATGGAGAACAGTTCAGTTTCGCTGTAATATAGATTATGTGGGATAGCATACGTGGCATTGGCAGTACAGCCATAACTTTCTAAAGCCAGTAAAACAAAAGTGGCAGCTTAAAATTAAAACATGCCGAGGTGGCACAGCAGATAGAGTGCTGGCCTAGAGTCTGGAAGACTCACCTTCCTAAGTTCAAAGCCAGCCTCGGACACTTACTAGCTATGTGACTCTGGGTAAGTCACTTAACCCTGTTTGCCTCAGTTTCCTCATCTGTAAAATGAGCTGGAGAAGGAAACGGCCTTTGCCAAGAAAACCCCAAATGGGGTCACAAAGAGTCAGATACCACAGAAACTAATGAACAACAAAGGATTTGATACACTTGTCACGTACTAACGAAATACTTCTAAATACATCTGTAAAGTGTCCAGATTCTCAGATGTTTCGTGAATAAGTTTTGTTTAGTTTTGTGTGTTTGTGTATGTGATTTTCTTTCCATGAACGCACAGCACATTGCAGTTCTCAAAAGGGGATCATCTCTGTTGTGTCGGCACAATCAGTGACTACCTGCACACCCAGCAGTAACATTTGAGAGAGTTTGCTCAGCCGGCAGTATCTTCTGTTCCTAAGTATTCAAAAGTCATGTGCAAGAATGGATTTAACTTTGCTGAATATAGAGATTGAACTTCAAATTGTTATAGGGTTAGTGATTGCTTATTGAATTAGTTTTTATGTTAGCACTTCATGTGCTATGCATACTTCGATTTTATTAGGATAAAAAGTTCAACCTCAGAGTCTCTTTGTCACTGTTGCTCTCCCTTGCAGTCCAATATTGGGTGAAATAAATATAGGTTACTTTGTAAAAAAAAGTCCCCAATGTTATTTTCACTTCACCAATGGGAGAATTTTAAGTTTTTATCCTAACATTCAGTACAGATAAATTGTTTAATAGAAATACACTAACAGCTTTTTAGTGGCTTTAGATAAGAGTAAGGTTGGATTTGGAGTTGAAAATTCCACATTTGCCACCAATTAGCTGTGTGACCTTGTACATGTTCACAACCTCTTCCTGTATGAAGTGAGTGGGAGGTACTGGATAATCTTTTAAGATTCTACCCAACTTTTACTGGCAGAAAACGGAGACACTGGTGATAAAGGGGCATGGGTATATTGATTATAAGGGGTAAGAATTGAGGCTCTGTCCTATTGAATTTCATGCCGACAAAGCTGGGGGAGTCATCTCTACAGTATATGCTCCAGTTTGTTAACTCTCTTTAAGAGCCTAATTCAACTCCATTCTAGAAACAAGTTATTAAGTACCTGTTCTATGTACCTTATAAAGATAAGGCTGAAAAAGGGAGATGGCATGGGGCCAAGGCCATGGCAGAGATGGAGAATGATGAACTTTCCCCCTGACTAGATGAGGCCAGCCTCCTGACCTATTCAGTCACTGGCTCACAGGATTTCCCTACACTAACAATGCACAACATAACTCCCATTGGACCCCCTCACAGGTAACAGGTGCCAAAGTTGGCCAACAGGTTTCAGATCCCTCAGCAGAGTAACCCTGCCCAGGTTTAATGAGTAACTCACTTGTCCTCAAAAGAAGCAGGGTGAGGCCTCGTATGCTGGAAGTGGGGGGAGGGAGATGGAGTATAATTGAAAAAGGAAAGGGGTACTGAATATAAGAAAGCAGCCTTCAAAAAATATACATGTGGGAAGCTGCCAAGATTTGGGGCAGAGTTCTCAGGTGTACCATGGAAAAAGCAAAGGTGAGAAAGGGATCCATGAGAAATTTGCTGCTTCCCAATCCAAATGTGTTGCCCCCAGGCTCCAAGTCAACTAACAAGACTCAGAATGGGCAAGAAGAGGAAGAAGTTCTGTTCTATGAGCCTGGAGACCCGAGTTCTGGTCCTGCTTGCTTACATAACCTCAAGCAAATCTTTTCTCCACTCTGAGCCTCTGTCTCTTCTTTGTTAGAACAAACACAATCCATGGAAAAGTAGAAGGAGAGCTATGAGAGCCTGCTTCCAGTCCAGGCCCTTCAGCCATCAGTGAGGAAAATAACCCCCGTGTGGAAAAGGGGACCACCATCTTCACTACCAATAACCACCACTGGAAAACTGTCACTGACAGGCAAGTAATCCCAAAAGCTCCAGGAATGGAAGCGCCCCATCCCAAACCACGGGCCACCCCTACCCCCCAACCTTAGCCATCAGCCAGGGAAACAAAACAGCTACTGAAAGAAAAGGAAGCTCTTACCACCAAAGTCAAATGGTTCAGCATCAGAAAATGATACGATTTTATCAGTGGAAATAGCATTAAAGAAGGATTATCCTCTGCTTTATCACTGCCCCATGAGAACCATGGGGCCTTTCCAACTGACTTGCTGCTGAAACCTCCACTATAGGTTGTCTCCTCCCGGCATACAGGCACTGTCCTTTTCCATTTGTATTCCCCAGCACTTATGCCTGGGCATTCAGCCAGCACTTAATAAATGCTTTTTCATTCATTCATTCATTGTCGGTAATTGGTGAGATTTTCATGAAGCTTTTTAAATTAAAAAAAAATTTGACATAGAAATTTTAAAAATTGCTTTGACACTTTAGGAGCCATGACTTCTATCGATGTGCTTAATAGATGACCTTATTCAGTTGCTGTGGCTAAAAAAATTCATCCCCAGGTAGTCAACCTTTTGGTGATGAGCCTCTCTGACTGAAAACGAAAAATAACCAATGAGCTAGATAATAAGCAAAACTGAGCCATTATAATGACTGCCTCTTCAAATCTGTTAATCAGTTAGTGGGGTGGCATGGTGGATAGAGCAACTGCCCTAGAGTTCAAATTATTAAAACAGCAGGGACCTTGAATTCAAATCCAGCTTCAGACACTGACTAGCTGTGTGACCCTGGGTAAGTCACTTAACCTCCTCACCAAAAAATCATAGCATTATGGTGACCCTGAGCTCTCATCAGAGTAATGAAAAGAACACTAGCCCTAGAAATGGAGAAAAGCAAATTTAAATTCTGCCTCCACTCCGTCCTAGGCAAGCATAACATTGGGTGAGTCACTCAACCTCTCAGCTTCCTCATCTGTAAAATCAAGGGGCTGGACTGGATGACTGACTGCCAAGGTTCCTTCCAGTTCTCAATCCAATGCCAGCATTAGACTGAGGACCAAAAGGAAGAAAATCAGATCTGGACCACAGAAAACGTTAGACTCTGTCTAGTGTCTAACTCTCCATGGCCACATCCTTCCCCTCCTCTTCTCCACGCCCACGGGCACCACCCTGATTCGGGTCCACGTTGCCTTTATTCTTGGACTACTGTAACAGCTTCCTACTTGGTCTCCCTGCCTTTAGCACTCCCTCCCATCCCCAACCCACACCATTGCTCCAATCCATTCCTGACACTGCCAAAATAATCTCTCTAAGACATAAACCTAAATGTATCATTCCTGATGTTCACAACTCTGCAGGGGTTCTCTCATGCTCGTAAGATATAAATTCTTTAGTCTGGGACTTAAGGCTTTCCATGACCAGTCGCTTTTAACTCTTTCAGCCTTTATTTCAGTTGGCTATCATTCATGAACCCTAGAGGGAATTAGATGTCACAGTGAATAGAGCACCAGGGAGACGCCGTGTGGCCCTAGGCAAGTCAGTCAACGTCTGCAGGTCTGAAGATTGAGACCATTATAGCACTTACCTCACAGAGCTGTTGTGAGGATCAAACAAGGTGTCTGTAAGATACTCAGTGCATTTCATGGTGCTGTTGTGGTTTGATCATTTCAGTAGAGTCTAACTCTCTGTGACCCCATTTGGGGTTTTCTCGGCAAAGATGCTTGCCATTCCCTTCTTATACAGAGGAGGAAACTGAGGCAAACAGGGTTAAGTGACTTGCCCAGGGTCACAAAGCTGGGAAATATCTGAGGCTGGATTTGAACTCAAGTCTTCCTGACTCCAGGCCTAGCACTCTACCCACTGTGCCACATACTTGGGAGCAAGCCCGCAGTAGGTGCTTCATAAATGGTTCTCATTCCCTACCATGAGCCCTGTTCTCTAGGCAAACTAGACCATGAGCTGTCCTTTTAACAGAAGCATTCACTCTCTTGCCTCTGTCCATTCACAGTCAGTTTCCAATGTTGAGATCTTTCTCTTCCTTCCAGGCCTCAAGGCTCTCTTCTCTTGATTCCCCTAAGCTAAATGTTTTCTTCTTCCTCAAATTTTCCTATTCCTAGGTCCTTTGCCAGTATCTCTCCTATGGTCCTCTCACATTCTACCCTGCATTGCAGAGCACAGATCTAGATCTGAAAGAGACCTTATAGATAGACTATCTCTTCAGTGTACAGATGAAGAAATGGTGGACCAGAGAGTCTCAGGGACTTGCCACCATAATACAACTAGGAGGTCAAAGCTAGGCTTTCCAACACCAAGTCCAGCAATATTACTTATTTGTCTAGATTTCACAGCCTCCTCCTTGGTTACAACAGGAAACACATCTTGAGAGGCGGTGTGATGTGCGTAAAAATGGCAGAACTGACAATGTCGTCTCATGCAAAGATTTCAGACTCTCCCTCCAGAGCAGGGAGAACCAGAGGAAAATGTAATTGGGAAGTGTTTAACAAGAGAAATAGAAATACAATACCATCTTAGTAACGTTCATTTGTGGCTTTCTAAGTCAATATGGGGCAGCAGGAAATCATTTCTATTTGAATTGGACACCACTGGTCTAGTAGATATGGCTTGGAGTTAGAAAGACCTGGATGCGAATCCTACCTCACATACGAGCAGTGTGACCCTGGGTGAATCATCTAATCATTCTGAGATTCATCTGTAAAATAAGGAGACCGGACTAGAGGACCACTAAAATCTCTTACAGCTCTACCTACATCATCCTTTGATCCTAAGTCAAGAGACCTGGGTTCCAGTATTGACTGTAAGGCATAGTAGCTGTGTGACCATGGGTAAGTCACTCAACATTTCTAAACCTCAATTTCCACACCTGTAGAATGAGGAAAATTACCATCTGCATCACTGAGACACTATAAAGAAAGTGTTTATAAATCCTAAAGTGCTATCTAAATGTTATTATCACTAGCCTTTAAAAAAAAAGAAATCTGGACCTATAATTTTATCAGTGCAGGGAATTCCTGGTGTGAAAGCTCCTTTCACTGATAAGATCCGCCATTTATCTATAACATATAGTCTAAATATTGTTACATATATGATATTAATATAATTGTGTGCTATGATGATCTTAAGTATTAACAGTCATCACAAATAATATTAGAGCTACAGTTATAATTATTTGTAGCTCCATCACAGTAGCTGACACATCGTATGTCTAATAAATTTTGTTGAGGTAGCTAAGTTGGCCCCCTACCCATACTCAGCAGAGCATGATTGAAAAAGTCTCCCTAAAGGTGCCCCACCTACCATGGGCAGCTTGAAGCCTGAGATGCTGGGAAAGTCATGGTGTTCCATGTGGTAGCCCGCATTAAAGGTTATCCAGTTGAGGGGCCCATAGTAGGAATAGGTCTCGTAGCCCTTCAAGAATATATAGTGCTCAGCAATGAAGTGACCAGAGAAGGGGTGTATTCCCATACAGAGCAAAGTGCCTGCGATAAAGTATACAATTGGCTTCAGCCCCCAAAACATATAGACGGTAAGGTTGACTGCAAGCTGGGTCAGTGCATTGTAGATCTCCATCTGCGTAATAGGCGTGGGGTTTACAAAGAGTGGGCGCAGGGCATAAAACAGCGGTTGCAAGAAGAGCCAGAGGAGCTTCCTCATTGGAGTGCAGAAGAACCAGCACTCAAAGTCTGTGGGGATATCCACGTCTAATTGGTCACCGCCCAGGTAGCGATGGTGATCAACATGGTACTTCTTGAAGGAAGCGGAGTACGGCAACCCAATGGGGAGGTTGGCGAAGACTGCAAACCAGCGGTTGCGCTGAACAAATTTGTTGCCAAAGGCCACGTTATGGGAGATGTCATGGATGGCCAGGGTCAAGGAGTGGTTCACACAGCCCCCAAAGGCATAGGCCCAGAAGAAGACCCATCGCCAAGACAAGTCTTTGACCAGGTAACAAGCGCAGAACTGGGTCAGCACCAAGCAGGACACAATCCATTTCAAGAGTGGATCTGGGCCCATTAGAGATTTGATGGCTGGATACTTGGCTAAAGAGGAAGACAGAAACATTTTCAAAACAAGAAGCATCAATTCATTTCACCTTGTGGATAGTGGGCTTTTGCAGTGAGCACCCAAACACAGTGCAAATTTAATGCATTCATCTGGATACAATTTGGGTAGAATACATTCATTTGGCATGTAGAATAAGAGAACATGAGAACTGGAAGGGACCTGAGAATGACAAAACCATTCCTTCAGATATTTAACTGTCCACTAAAGTGGTTCTCTAACTTCATACTCCTCTACGTGCTTTATGATACGGCAACATTGGCCACATTGCTGTATGTCACAGCTGACACGCTGTCTCCCCATTCCAGGCCTTTTTATGGGCCGTCCCCCATGCTAGAATGCTCTCCCTCCTCCCCTCTGCCTCCTGACTCCTCTGGCTTCCTTCGTGACTGATCAAATCTTACCTTCTACAAGAGGACTTTCCTGGCCCTCCTCAGAGTTAGTGCCTTCCCTCTGAAATGACACATGTGCATACCTCTATACACACACACACACACACACACACACACATCTACACACATACATACACATCTATACATATACACATACATACAGACACATACATATGGGCACTGTATACATGTACACACATATACATATATACATACATACCTATACACACATCCATACATATATACATGCACATATACATACACTCACACACATATACATGTGTACACATATACACAGACACAGATATACACAATATATAGCGACAGAGAACTATCCAGCACGTACCAGTTTTTTCTGTTTTAATTTCTTTGAAAGTCCAAAGTCTGACTTATTTTGAGGTTAGTACATACTAACGTATAATAAGCAAGCTTTATTTATTTTGCAAATATTATGCTACATCTGCTGGGAAAGTAAAATTTATGTGAAACCAAATTACTCAGAAAGTTTCTTTCATTTGCAATAACGTAACATCTAAGTTTCCACGGTGCACCAAGCACTCCTGTGAGATTTTGTTAAGAGTTATCTGGGTCCACCTTACCCCTTTCTGAGGGGATGGATTCCGTGAGGATAGGACTGTATTCCCTCCACTCTGCTCAGAGGACAGAACATGCTTGGGAGGAGAATGCAAATCTCCCCAGGTCACAGGGATTGCTCCTGGCCAAGCTAGGTTTAGAACCCACAGCTCCTGACCTGGCCAGCACTCTGCACTATTCTCCACTGGCTTACACTATAATAATTTTATTTTTGTCCTGGTTACCGCTGATGCTCCCTACCAGATGGTAAACTCCTTAAAGATAGGGATCACGTTTTATTTTGCTTTGTACATCCCACGGTTCCCAGTACAGAGTACAGAGATTTACTTATAAGACGTGCTTTACATATACCTGTGTATGCCTACAGAATATATATTAGATATGTACATATATATTATAACATTAATATAACATAACACTATAAGTATATGCATATGTGTGTATTGATCCACACATGCATTAGTATGACCAACATAGACAGACAAACATACAATAAATTACATAACAAAAAGTCTATTTTGCATCAATATCCAAACACTGTTGTCTATTCTATTTTACTAATAGGAAATTTTTCCTTCTATAGAGAAGTTATCCATCACCTTGTAACTTCCTCCCTATTCTTCCTGGGAAGGAGCAGAACTAGGATAATCACTCTTCCACATAAGAACCTCCCAATGCTTGAAGGCATTTGTCATATCCCCATTAAGTCTTTTCTTCTCCAGCTAACCATCCTCAATTTACTCGTTATCCTAACTGAAATCATTCTTTGCTTCCTCCATTTGTAACTACCGCCCCATCAGTGTCTTACAATCTTCTTTTTAAAATATAGAGATTAGATCAAATGTCCTGTAATATCCTTTTCAACTCTGACATTCTATGATTCCAAAGTCCCTTTCAACGGGGACATTTTTTATTTCCATGACATTAGAAGAGACCAGGTACAAGGGGTGAACTTTGGTGCAAGAAAGAAATGTTTGCCATTGGTCAAAGTCTCTCATGCCAGCCATCCTTGACAATATGAGTCCATGAACTGAATGGGTACAGGTAAGTAGATTCAGAAATGGTAAAAGTGGTTAGAAACAAGGCCTAGTCTTCGATGGATGTCAACCTAAAGAGAGAGCCCTAAAGCAATCACCCCAAGATCTGACATTTGACCAGCATTGTTCTTTCCATCAAAGGCTCAGATAACAGCTTCTGCAATCTGCAGATGACAAAACTCTGGAAAGGTGAGCAAGCATGTTGGGACAGGATGGGGTAATGAGATTAACATAATATAATAGGATGAAATGAAAGCAGGATAAATGTCAAGTCCTATATTTGGGTTAAAAAAAATGCGAAAGAGGAGAGAGGTGTGGCAAAGACCACAATCCCTATGGAAAAAAAATCTGAGAGGTTTTGTAGACTGCAAACCCACTGTGAGTCAACAGTATATGATAAGCCCCTCCAATAATAAAAGTAATAACATCTAATGCCACAAGAAAGGCACAGTGTCCAAAGTGAGGGAAGTAATAGCTCTGCTACTTTCTATCCAAGTAGACTGCATCTGGAGTAACGGATTCAGTTACAGGCCTGCTATTCTAGGAAGGGGCAATGCCAAACCAGAACCCACTCACAAGAGTGAGGAGACTGAAAAACATGCCATACTGAAGAAGATAACCTGGAGAAAAGAAGACAGGGAAAGGCCAGGAACATCAGATAGGACTTTTGAATACCTGAAAAGCTATCACCTAAAAGGTAGATTGAACTCAGTCTCCTCCCCAAAGGGCAGGACTAGGAGCAATGGGTGCATGTTACAGAGAGGCAGATTTTAGCTAGCGATAAAGAAAACCTTAGCCACAATTAGGTCTATCCACAAGTCAAATGGGCTGTCTGGGCAAGTGGTGGATCCCTCCATCATGGGAAGCTGATGACTCCCTGTTGAATAGAATGTAGAGGGAGTGGTTTGTGTTGGACATCTTCTGAGGTTCCTTCCAACTTTAGATTTCTGTGACTCAGAGATTTTGAAAAATTATTTTAACATGCTATGCAACCTCCCTCCCTTCTCTGAGGTGGGAGACAATGGGTGTGATCTATCCCATTTCCTACTAGGTATGATAAATACATTTAGTTGTTCTTGCCAAACTGTATTTTCTTTTTTATCTTTTATAAGGAATGGTTTGCTGTGGTTGGAAGGTAAGAATGTTCTGAAATGTGTTGTTAAGACAAAGTTAGCAATAAAAATTTGATTAAAAAATTAAATGCTGATGTATATAACCTATATCAGATTGCTTGCCTTCTTGGGGAGGGAAGAAAGGAGGAAGAGACAGAGAAAAATTTGAAGCTCAAAATCTTATAAAAAATGAATATTGAAAAAACTATCTTTACATGTAATTGGAACAAAGAAAATGCTATTTACAAAAAAAAAATGCTGAGCAAATGTGAAGTAAAGGCAATTAATTGTTGTCCTCATTGAACTTTGGTCTATACTTCAATGTTCCCCAGTTTTCATGGCTTCCCTGCCAACCATCCCCACAATCTCTCTTGGTGATAAGGACCTTTCTGGCGTAGCATTTCCAGATCACTAACACACAAACAGGCAAGATGGAACAGAGAAGAGGAGAATAAAACAAGTTAGAACAGATGGAAATACAGATTTGTGGTTGTTATTCAGTAGTTCAGTCATGTCCAGCTCTTCATGACTGACTCTTCATGACCCCTTCTATGCTCCACTATCTCTCAAAGACTCCAAATTCATGTTCTTGTTTCCATGACGCCATCTCACCATCTCATCTTCTCCTGTTGCCTTTTCCTTTTGCTTTCAATCTTTCCCAACATCAGGGTCTTTTCCAATGAGTTCTGTCTTCTCATTATGTGACTCAGGTATTTAAAGCTTCAGTATTTGGCCTTTCAGTGAATAGCCTAAATTAATGAATACAAGTATAGATGCACCAGTTATCTATAAATTTCATTCCAAATACATGTGCATTTGGCTGCTCCCCATCACATTCACTTTCAAGTGTCACCATAGAGCTCCAGCACTCAAGAGAGGTTCTCCGTCCTTGGTCCTGAGTTCTAGTCTCACATCATTCACTGTCTATTGGCCTTTCAAGGCTAGATATCTAGGAGGCATCTCAAACTTAATGCATCCATAATAGAACTTAGCATTTTCCCCCAGGAAAACCCATCTGTCTTCCAAAGTGTCTAATTTCTATCAAGAGCACCACAACCCTTCTATTCATACAAGCTGGCAACTTCAAAGTTATCCTCGACTCTTCACTCTCATTTAGCCCAATTTATCTAATAAATTACCAAATCCTATTTATATTCACAACATCTCTCACCTCTGTCCCTTTCTCTCGACTTATCACCTCTTGACTGGACTATTACAACAGCCTCCTCACTGGCTTCTCTGCCCCAAGTCACTTCCCTTTCTAATTCATCCCTTATATAGTTTCCTAAGTGACATCCCTAAAACATATGTGTGTCCATGTCACTCCCCTGCTCAATAAACTCCAGTTTATTGTCCCTATTACCTACAGGAACAAACACGAATCCTGTTTTGACATTTAAAACCCTCTATAACTTGACTCCAACCTACCATTAGACTTATTATACATTAACTCCCCTCTATGCACTCTTTGGATTAGCTAAACTGACTTTTAGGTTCCTCAAACACTACCTTTCATCTCTTCTCCCCGTGCCTCACAAATTCCCCTCCCTTCACCTCTTAGAACCTCTAACATGCCTCAAAGCTCAGCTCTAATAGATCTTTCCTATTTTTCCCCAGCCCAGTTAGTAGTGCTTCACACACACACACACACACACACACAAATTACCTCATTTATTTTGTATACTTATAACATGCACATTGGAGAAGGAAATGGAAAATCGTTCCAGTATCTTTGCCAAGAAAATCCCAAATGGGAACACAAAGACTTGGAGATGACTGAGAAAGACTGAACAACAACATGTATATATTGGCTCCCCCTCTAGAATGGACATATGCTCTTTGAAGATGAGACTTTCATTTTTGTCTTTGTGTCTCCAGGGCCTGACACACAGTAGGAGCTTAATAAATGCTTCTTCATTGATCGATAAAACCAACTTCAGCAGATATTGAACTGCTTCTAAAGAAGTAGATGAAAACTTTCCCTTGGAAAGAAGCCAGAGATTGCTGAACTTTCTAATGCTAGAAAGATTAGAGGGGGGGAAACACCCTTGGCCAGCAAACCTCAGGGAGGCTGAGCAGGTGTGCTGTAGTTAATGGTGAAGTGGAAGAATGGCCAACGATATTGAATACAAACTAACACACGCCTATTATTAATGATCCTCAACTCATAGGGAAAACAAAAAAGCCCTGGCCCCTTTGGCAAGGACTGGGAACGTAGGAGGATTAGCCTTCCCAACCCAAGCTGACAAAGTCTATTCCCAGGGGCCCAGGTCACTGCTGCTTCCCACCTTTCCAAGTATGAGCAATAATCATTTTCCCATGAGGCTGTCTTAAGACCAAGCTCTCCAGTCCCACCTCCACCAGACAGCTCTTGATGAGTGAGAATTCCCTATATCTAGCCAAGGGTTCTTGTCCTGGGACCCATGAACTACTAGGCTCCATCAACAGATTTCATGAACTTGGATAGAACCAAAATTACATATTTATTTTCACTAACCTCTAGCTGAAATTTGTCATTTCCTTCATTTATAAGCATATGCAACAAAACATTATTCTGAGAAGGGATAACTAGGTTTCACTAGACTTCACCAGACCACCAAATGGACAGCAAGGTGGCAGGCAATAGAAAGAGCACTGACCTTAGATCTTTAGACCTGAGATCAAATCTGATGTCAGACACTTATTAGCTGTATGATCCTGGGTAAGTTACTTAACCTCTGCCTGCCTCAGTTTCCTGAACTATAAAATGGGAGTCATAATAGCACCTTACCTCCTAGGATGGTTGTGAGGATCAAATGAGATATCTGTAAAGCACTTAGCACAGGGCCTGGCATAGCGATTCCTTCCCCCCCTCTTCCATAACACACAAAAAAGGTTAAGAATCCTTGATCTAGCCCCAGTCAGACCCACCATGCCACTCCCTGTCTAGCCATCCCATGAAACAGAGCATACCCTTCCCTCTACCTTGCTCCTTGGGAAAGAATAATCAAACACTACTTTTCTAGAAAGGACATGCCAGTCAATCAATTGCCCTGTAGCTTCATTCATCATTCTCTTGACTTCCCAGACCAAAACACCCCTCCTTGGACATCACTCGCCTATATATGTTTTCTTCCCCTATTAAAATGTAAGCTCTTTCTGGGTCTGCAGGGATAGTCATGTTTTTTTGTATTTGTTTGCCTTACAAATGTAAGTGCCTGGTCTATTGTAAGTGCTTAATAAATGGTTTTTCATTTATTCTTTCAATTTCCTCATCACCAATGGTCTTTAAGAAAAATGTAGCCTTGTTTTTCAAATATATAGAGAACTGAGTCAAATTTATAAGAATACGAGTCATTCCCCAATTGATAAATGGTCAAAGGTTATGAACAGGTAGTTTTCAGATAAAGAAATGAAATTACTATAGTCAGATAAAAATGCTCTAAATGGCCATTGATTAAAGAAATGCAAATTAAAACAACTTTGAGGTACTACCTTGTATCTCTGAGATTGACTAATATAGCAAAAAGGAAAATGACAAATGCTAGAGATGTGGGAAAATTGGGACCCTAAAACACTGTTGATGGAGTTGTAAAATGAGCCAAGCATTCTGGAGAGTAATTTGGAACTATGCCCAAAGGGCTATAAAATTATGTACACCCTTTGATCCAGCAATACCATTAATAGATGTCTATCCCAAAGAGATAAATTAAAAAAAAAAAAGGAAAAAGGTTTATATGTACAAAAACATTTATAGCAGCTCTTTCTATGATGGCAAAGAATTGGAAATTGAGGGGATGCCCATCAATTAGGGAATGGTATAGTTGCTGTACATGATTGTGATAGAATACTATTGTGATACAAGAAATGACAAACAGGGTGATTTCAGAAAAATCTGGAGAAATTTATATGAACTGATGCAAAGTGAAATGAGAACCAGGAGAACATTGTATACAGTAACAGCAATATTGTATAATGATCACTCGTAAATGACTGACTTAATTATTCTCAGGAATATAATGATCCAAGACAATTCTGAAAGACTTATGATGAAAAATGTTATCCACTTCCAGAGAAAGAGCTGATGGAATCTGAATGCAGATCAAAGCCAACTTTTTTTGCTGTCTTCATTTTTCTTGGGTTGTTTTTTTTTTTTTGGTCTGTGCTTTCTTTTACAACATAACTAATATGGAAATAGGTTTTGCATGATTCCACCTATGTCGAATTGTTTGCCTTTTCAATGAGAAGGGAGGGGAGAGAAAGAAATTGGAACTCAAATTTTTTAAAAATTGTTTTTACGTATAATTGGGAATAAAGTAAAATATTTTAAAAATGTAGGTGGCCACTTGTTGTGTACAGTTTAAGAGGAAATTTCTACTGCATTTACAAACTACCCCACATGGTCCTGGAGTTCTTTTCTAACTGTGATTTCACAGTTCTGCTCCTAACCCTCAATGACATTTCCTTTCTCAATTCCCATAACACTCAGTATCACACACTGTCCAACATTTTTCTTTGTTTCACGTGTAGATCTTGTCTCCCCTACTAGATAATGAACTCCAAAGAGAACAAGTTAACATGCATTCTTGAAACACCTACTATGTGCTAAAAGCTGGAGATAGAAAGAAAGACAAAAACAGTTCCTGCTCTTAAAGAGTTCACAATCTAATGGATGGGGTAAGTAGGGTGGAGGGCTAGGAAGTAGGGAGGAAGGAATAATAACTGTCTTCATACTTCAGGGCCTCAGTGTAGAACAGGAATAACACCTTGCCCCTAGTTCTGCCCTTTGGGTCCAAAGAGACAACTTGGGCTTAATGTCAGAAATAGTTTCCTTGAGGTGGCTAGTTGGCACAGTGAATAGGGCATCGGCCCTGGAGTCAGGAGGACCTGAGTTCAAATCTAGCCTCAGACACTTGACACACTTACTAGCTATGTGACCTTGGGCAAGTCACTTGATCCCAATTGACTTCCCTCCTCCCTCCAAAAAAAAATGGGAGGAAAAAAAAAAGAAATAGTTTCCTAACAATTAGAACTATTAAAAAGTGGAACTGGGCTGCCTGGGGGATAGGGGCGGGGAGTGGCAACAAAAGCTGGATGGCCATTTGCTGGATGTGTCATAGAAAGGATTCTTTTTCTTTTTCTTTTTCAGGTAGAGTTTGGACCACATAGCATTGAGGTGTCATTTCAATTCTCAAGTCAACAACCATTTAAGTCAGGCATCATGCTAAGCACTTGGGATAAAAAAGAAAGGCGAAAAAAAAACCCAAAACAGTACGTGCTCCTAAGGACCACACAGTCTATGATTCTGTGAAATACAATCTGAAAATCTATGACCATTGAAGATGGCAGCATAGGAGCAGCAAGGTACAGCAGCTCCCACACAGCTACCTCAAAATACCCATAAAATATGACTCTAAACAAATTCTAGAGCTCTAAAACGCACACAAAGATACTTTCCACTAAAGGCAGCTCGGCTAGGAGGGACCATCTCAGTGCTGGGAGCCAAAACCAGCCCAGCCTGAAACAGTGGCTTGGCCCGAGGGGTGGCCTGATGAGCCAAGCCAAGCGCAGCTGGAGCATCAGGAGAGTGGATCTGCAGCAGCTGTGGCAGTTTCCAGAATTATCAAGCCATAAGAAAAAAGGACTAAGTAAAAGGTCAGTGGAACTCAGCTAAAATTGGGGGAGAAAAGTGGGTCCGGCCAAACTGCCTCCAGGGCAAGGAAGCAGCAGAAGTGTGGCCCTGTAGTCACCTCCACGTTGCTGCTTCAGAGCTCCTGGCCTGCAGGGGGGGCCAAATGATAGTTCAGAGGCCAAGTGCTCTTGCATTGAGTGGCCTAGATCCGGATTGTGGTCTTGGGTGGAGATCCTGGGATGCGTTTTCAGTGAGCCAAAGCTGGTGGGGGCTGTAGCAGCCTCCTAAAAGCACCTGCAGCTGGGAAAACCCCAGTGATTTGAAACAGAGCTTTCCCCTCTGGAAGCAGAGTTCCACAGAGCTAAAAAATCATTGACTGGCCAACCATGAGCAGACATAGGAAGCAAAGTAAGAACAGCAACCAAACTCTAGATTCCTTCTTTGGGGAAAAGAAGGATGAAAGCAGGGAACGGGAGGAAGACAACACAGTCAGAACTCCCACACCAAAAGCTCCCAAGAAACATGAAGATTGCCTAAAAGCTAGAGATCAGCTTAAGAAGGATTTTGAAAACCAAATGAGAGAAGTGGAGGAAAACTTGGGAAGAAAAATAAGAATGATGCAAGAAAATCATGAAAAGAGAGTCAACAACCTGACTAAAGAAATTAACACCTTA
>CM053581.1:340050101-340073492 GCA_028627135.1 Pseudochirops cupreus | reverse complement strand
GACATAGGAGAGAGCAGATTGGGGGAGGGGTTATACAATGGGATGGCTGTTTTGGGGTGGTGGGTAGGGGAAAGATGGGGAGAAAATTTGTAACTCAAAATCTTGTGGAAATGAATAAAGTAAACTAAAATAAATAAAAGTTAAAAAAAAAACAAAAAAAAGATTAAAAAAAAAGACGAGGCTAACAAGAAAAAATAAAAATTAAAAAAAAAATCTATGAGCATCAACCAATCAGTTTCTCTGAGCTTTAGTGTCTTAACCTATAAAATGGGGGAGGAAGTAGGGAAGAGAACAAGCACTATTTATTGAGCACCTGGATCCAGGCACTGTGCTAAGCATTTTACTGATTATCATAGCTGATACTCACAACAACCCTGGGAAGCAGTTACTACTATTATTCTCAGTTTTATGATTGAGAAAACTGAGACAATCAGAGTATTAAGCGACTTGTCTGAATTTGAATTCAGTTTTTCCTGACTTCAGCCCAGCAGTCTATTCACTGGCCATCTTGGTGCTTGGCTAGGTGGCACAGTGAATAGAGCACCGGCCCTGGAGTTAGGAGGACCTGAGTTCAAATCCAGCCTCGGATACTTAATACTTACTAGCTGTGTGACCTTGGGCAAGTCACTTAATCCCAATTACGTGCCTTCTCCCCTCCAAAAAGCAAAAAAAAGAAAAAAAAGAAAAAAACATTTGCGTCACCTGCCTCACAGAGTTGTTATGAGGGAAGTCATAGGTAAAACTAAAAAGGCTGTATAGGATACCTCAAGACTTTTAAGGATTTGTAAATGTTCCAAGCTGAGTACTTCTCCCTCTAACACAGATCCCGGTATGACTAGGTACCATTTACCAGCCTGCAGCTCTGATAATGAATGCTTCTGACCTTAAGTTGGCTGTTCCTCAAGACAACTGAGAGACAGTCTATTGCTGCTTGAGTAATTGAAGATATTTCAGATCAGGAGGCCCTGCTAGAGCTCGGTCTTCTGTTGACATGGCTTTTGAAAAGCTTTGGCGGAGCAGGTGTGTGTAGTAACCTCTCACAGATCATGAGCTCCTTGACAAAAGCAGGAGTTGAGTTTGTCTCAGTGTCCCTAGCATCTGTCACAGTACCTTCAATCCATCCATACTATGGACCAAGATCAGAGTTTGAATCCTCCTTCAAACACTTTCCAACTGCAGGACCCTGAGCAAACTACTTTCTCAGCCTCAGTTTCCTCATCTGTAAAGTGGGAATAATAATAACACCAACCTTTTAGGACTGTTATGTGTTTCAAATGAAATCTTGTAACACTTTGTAAGCCTTAAAGTACTATGTAAATGTTTATGTTATCTCCATATATTCAGGATATGCAAATATAAAGAATTAGTAAATGAATTAGCTCCTCCTGAAGTCAGAGGACTCGTTATTTCATGATGGCAATTGCTCTCAAAAAATTAAATCTCTAAGTATAAACATAGATGTACCTGCTAGACTTTCATCTTTCTATCTCCCTCTGCTATGCTCCCTACCATTCTGAGAACAGGCCCAGACACACAATACAAGTTATAAGTAAATAATTCCTGTCTCAGTTGAATGATTTAAGCCAGGCATCTGCCCCATGGCATTGACCCTGACCTTGTTCAGACACAAGATACACAATATTGCTGTCACTACTCTCCTGGTTCTGCTCATTTCACTTCGCGTCAGTTCATGTAAGACATCCTAGACTTTTCAGAGAGCATCCTGCTCATCATTTCTTATAGCACAATGCTGTTCCAACACAATCATATGCCATAACTTGGTGAGCCATTTCCCAGTGTTGATACGGAAGCATCTAGGTGGTGTATCTCAGCCCTGAGTAATAACTAGCAAAGCAATCTAATGATTAAAAAAGAACAACCACCACCCAACCACAGACAGAATCACCGACTGAAAATCGGAAGGTCTCGCTAGACACTCAAATCAACACAGACTCATGCTGGCCATGTGACACCAAAGGAGTCCTCATTTGCAGAAGGGCTTAGGGTCAGAAGATGCAAATCCAAAGACCAGGTCTCACACTTACTGTTGACGTAAGTACCAGTAAGGGCAGCTAGGTGGCCCAGTGGATAGAGCGCCAGGCCTGGAATCAGAGAGATTCACCCTCAAGAGCTGGAAGCCATCCTCAGACGCTTACTAGCTGTGTGACCCTGGGCAAGTCACTTCGCTCTGTTCGCTTCACTTTCTTCATCTGGAAAATAAGCTGGAGAAGGAAGTGGCAAACCACGCCAGAGCCCCAAAAGGGGTCAGGAAGAGTCAGACCTGATTGAACAACCACAAAAATATCAGCAAACCCCATAACTCTCTGAGCTCTTATCTTCATCTCTACAAATGATGGAGAAGCTCTACTCTCATATTCGGGGAAAATACTTGACTAGCCTTCAAGTATTCTAGAAATACAGTGATTTTATCTTATCTACATATTATTTGACTATGTCTATCACTTAGCACAGTGACTAGCACTTGATTAATAAAGGCTTCTTTATTGACTGGACTGAGTTCTTCAAATTGATCCAACATCTCATGTGGTGTTCACAACACCCTTTGCCCATCCCACAGTGGGGTTGTAAAGATCAAATAAGATGGTAAATCATGGGGAAATAAGTCAGAAGAACTGGAAAAGTATCCAAGAGCAACTCCCCATTTTGCCAAGGGAGAAAGTGACCTCAGTGACTAAGCACCACACCCCAAAGGCTACGAAATCTTGCATACCCTTTGACCAGGCCCTATTACTACTAGGTCTGTATCCCAAAGATAAAAAGCAAAAAGGAAAAAGATCTATATATACAAAAATATTTATAGCAGCTCTTTTAGTGGTGGCAAAGACTGGAAATAGAGAGGATGTACTCTATCCACCGACCACCTAGGTGCTTCCATAACAACACTGGGAAATGGCTCACCAAGTTATGGTATATGATTGTGATGGAACAGCATTGTGCTATAAGAAATGATGAGCAAGATGCTCTCTGAAAAGTCTAGGATGACTTACATGAACTGATGCAAAGTGAAATGAGCAGAACCAGGAGAGTAGTGACAGCAATATTGTATGATTGTCAACTGTGAATGATTTAGCTATTCTCAGCCATACAATGAAGATCCGTGACAATTCTGAAAGACTTATAATAAAAAATGCTATACATCTTCAGAGAAAGAATTGATGGAGTCTGAATGTAGGTTGAAGTCTACTTTTTCTTTATTTTTCTTGTTGGTTTTTTTTTGGCTATGTTCTCTTTCACAGAATGACTAACATAGAAGTATGTTTTGCATAACTCCACATGTATAACCTATATCAAATTGTTTGCCTTCTCAATGAGAGGAGAGGGGAGACAGGAGAGAGGGAGGGAGAAAATTTGGGACTCAAAAATTTTAAATAAACAAATGTTAAAAATTGTTTTTACATGTAATTGAGTGGGTAGGGGGAATAAAATATTGGGATAGCTAGGCAGAAGCGTCGATAGAGCACCATCCCCGGAGTCAGGAAGACCTGAGTTCAAATCCAGCCTCAGACACTTATTAGCTATATGACCCTGGGCAAATCACTTAACCCTGAATACCTCCAAAAATAAAATGTTTTTTAAATGATTAAAATAAAATAACAAAATTAAATCCTAAATTTAAAAAAAAAATAAAGTGACATCCAGGGAAGGGAAGTGGCCTGCTCACCCTCTCATAGCAAGTCTGTGGCAGAGCCAGAACTAGAGCCAGGTCTCCTAACTGGCCAGTGCTTTTTCTACTACATGATATACATGTAAGATACAATTATTTTTCTGATGAAATTGTTTGTACTAATGAAAAGAGAGTAAGATGCCCAAGACCTTCCTTACTCCTCATTTCCAGAGAATACATTTAACCTTAATAGCTGCCTTTCCTCCCCACTTCTGGAGCTCTCTAGCACTCCTTCCCCACCTTCCCCTGGGGCTTCATTGAACCATTAAACAAATATTCACTGAGTTTCTTATTGACATGTCACTTCATCCTCTGAGGTTGAACCCAAAGGTGGGTTGAACCCAAGCAGGTCAATGGAGAGACAAAAGTCCTACAGCAATTCATTGCGGAGAGATATTCCAAAGGATCTTGGACCATAGACCCAGAAGGGACCTTAAGAGATCTTTTTTTCCGACCCCATCGTTTTACAGATGAGGAAACTGAGCCCCAGAGGAGGAAAGATTTGTTCAAAGCCACAGAGACAACAAGGGTAAGACTAAAACTCTTGCATCTCAACAGTCAACCTAGTGTTTTTCCCATCACTCTCCATGTACATTTTCCTTCTTTCCTCTAGCTATCCTGGTAACCTTTCCAATGTTTTCTCAGACCTTAAAGGATTAAAATATAGCAGTCCACAACTTCAAATCCCACCCACAGCCAGGTCTTTTGCTAAAAACTATTTGTTTCTGTCTTTAGTAGGGCTCAGGATATTCTCTAGAATTGTCAGAGGGATTTTGTTAACATCCTTCATTGTCCTTACGTAATCTCTTGCTCAAAATATGTTTTCTTGAGTAAGACACATCGAATAGAATGGAGATACATACTCTTCCTTCCTAGATTCTCACTCTAGGTGTGAGATGCTTATACAGTGGGAAGCTTATACATGGAGAAGGCAGAGGACTATAGCCTCTCCAGGAGAATTGAGTTCCACAGTTCACTGGGTTCATCTCAGAGCTGGGAGAATCTCCCCTGCTTCTAAATACCTGAAAGATGCGCTGGTGACTCCCCACTGGGTCAGAGATAAAAAATCATGCTTGTGGTTAGGAAGTTTGAGAAAGGAATGGAAGAGAGTGTTACCTGGCCTGGTACCCTTGAGGAGAGGGAGTGGAGAGTCTGAAACCCAGGACTCCAGAGGTAAAGAAGCTCCAAGCTAAAAGCCCATTATGGTTGACCAGATGGAGGAGAGCTAGGGTAAGGGGGTGGGGAGGAAAATGTTCCCCAAGTCTTCTGATGCTCTGCCCTATAGTCTTGCATCAAGAAGAAGAGGAACATTGAGTGCACCAAGAAAGGCTACAACCACACCCAGTGTTACAACTGTACCCACTGTATGCCCAAGGATATCCTTGTGCATCCAGATTGTGGCCACCATGACCCTCAGGGACATCTCCAAGGACAGGGCCCCTGACTCCTCTGTGCTGGCTAGAAACTGTATATGAAACTACATTACTGTGAAAGCTGCAATCCACTGCAAGGTGGTGAGGAAACAATTCTCAAAGGCATGAAAAGATCCAACACCCCCAACCCACTTGAGATCTTAGGGTGCTTCCCCTAGGGCTGCTCCAAAGCCCATTATAAAAACTATCTGCCCATCAAGATGGAAAGGAAGGAGAGAAAAGGGGAGATGGGGGGAGAGGGAAAGGGGAAAAGGGAAGGAAGGAAGGAAGGAAGGAAGGAAGGAAGGAGGAGAAGAGGGGAGCAGGGGAGGAGGGGAGAGGGAGATACTAGAGGGAGTCAGGTTGACACCTCATAAGGATAAGGAATAATTTTCTAACAATCAGAGCTGTCAAAAGCAAAATACACTGCCATTAAAGAGAATGGGTTCCCCATCACAGAAAGTTTCCAACTAGAAACTTGATGACCCTCTATTATGGGGGCTGTGGAGGAAATTCCAGCATTGGAAGAAAGGTTGTGCTAAATGCCCTCTGGGAATCATAATTTCTTACTTGGATTCTATGAGCAGGAGAATCTCTGTTTGGAGTTTCTAACCTGCTGATGATATAAATCCTTCAGGATTCTAGCTCAAACCCCACCTCCCAAAGCACTCCAGGCCACCCTAAAGTCTTCTGTCTCAGAGCTCCTAAAACAGTCAGAAACACACATCTTTACATTTAAGCACATTATAATTGTAGCAGAGGTATAAGCCATCTCCATGCAAGATTATGAGCTCCGAGGAAAAGGACCATGTCTTCTTTTGTAACTTGTAATTCATAAAGGGGCTTCCTCATTAGGTCAGAAGGTACCCAACACAAACATAGGAGTTATTCAAGCAAAGGCTAGGTGACCATATGTCAGGAATGAAGTACTCCTGCTTCAAGTAACAGGCTGGACAAGAAGATCTCTGGGCCTACAACACGGAGCACCAGACAACACAAACTAATGCCTCAGTGTATACAATTATCCCTTCTACATCGTGAGGGTTAGGGGTACAGCATTCCCTGCCACGATCTGGAAAATCCTCACAAAATTTTTCGGCCTTCCCTTCATACAAGAGAAGAAGTCCGAATTTTTTCTTTTTCTTTTATGGGGTGTTTATGGTGCCTTATTGTAAAATTAAGTATTTGGTTCTGTTATTATCTGCTGGCCTTTGCATATCGTCTGAAGCTTCTGCAAAACTCTCAAAATTTCTTATACCAATCCAGGATATATCAAAATTCAATGGGGAAAGTCGCAAAGGGGAAGGAATAACTGTATTTGCTGATTTCATGACTCTAAACCGGGATTCTGCTTCTGATGGGTGGTGGGAGAGTAGGGAGAGACGAAGGACAGTTTGGAGAGAGCTCAGTTTTCATTACAATGTCAGACTGTGGTGACAAGACCCCATCCACAACTTCCAATAATAAATCATTGTTTTCAGCCATTATTATATGGTACAAGATCAACCTAAGGCAAGCCATTTCCCCAGGATATGTGTCATTTTCCTTGTGTGTAGAATAAGGGAATTGAATAGGAAGGAAGGAAAGAAAGTAGAGGCAGATATCATCTCAAGATAAGCAATAACTTCCTGATCGTCAGAGCTGCCAAAGTGATACAGACTGCCTTTGGATGGAAATGAGCTCCCCATCATGGAAGTCTGGATGACCCTCCATCGTGGGGCATGGGAGGGAGGGGGCAAATTCTAGCACAGCATATATCCAGGAGAACTCGGGAGCAACTTTCTTTGGGAAAAAGAAGCTGGAGAAAAAAAACAAAGCCATCATTCCAAATTATACCACCGATTTATAATATCATATCAGCAAGCATTTATTAAGTGCTGTGTGCCTGGATCTGAGACAAGCAACAGGAAGACATGAGAGGTGGCAGAGAAGACACGATGTCCTCGAGCTCACAGTCTAGTTCAGGTGATGAGATTAAAGCACAAATACAGTGTGACGTTGATTAAGATGATTAACCTCTCTGGGCCTTAATTTCCTCCATCTGTAAATGAAGGGGACTAAGGATCTGTAAGTTCCCTTCTATCGCTAACAATCTATTAAATATCAATGTATGATACTGCATAGGGGCCAGACTGTAGAGTAGAGAACATAAAAGCTGGTCAAGAAGGGTTAGTGGAGGAGAAGGGCCTCCTCAAGGCTGATCAAATTTGACTTGGTGGGAAGGAGGATTTAAGTGTAAAGGAAACTTAATAAAAGGTTCAGACAAGCCTGGCTCAGGAGCAATGTCCAGGAAAAAGATTAGATAAAAATCATAAAATGCCAGAGTCAGAAAGGGCCTTATAATCATAAAATACAAGAATGTCAGCTCTGGGCGATTTCTTGGTATTTCTTCAGCAGAGCTGTGATTTCTCCATCACGGGTACTCCCATGGGTGCAAAGTGTCAGTTCACAGGATTTCAGGATTGGAAGGGACCTTAGGGACCATCTAGTCTAACCCATATTGAAAGAAAATTCACAGAATACCATGCCCAAGAAGTGTCATGAACCCTTTACTAAAAGAGCTCTCTTTAACAATGAACAATCTTAGTCCGTCACCTTTTAGTTAGCTCTAATTGCTAGGGAGTTTTTTTCGATGTCATCAAATCAAATTTTGTCTCTTTGCATCTTCTACCTACTGTTCACAGTTCTACGACCCAGGGTCAAATGGAATCTCTTCAACATCAATACATCCAGAATGATAAGGTGCAAATTTCTGCACCATAGCCTGTTAAATTGACATTGGACTTCTCTGCCACCAAACATGGTGGGTATGGCCTCACTGCTCACTAAGATCTCCTAACTTTAGCCAATGGTTCCAGAAGTAGAGGGAGAATACTCTTTCAAACTAAAAGTAAGGAATGAATTGCTCATAGTGAAAAAAGGCACTTCCAAAAGTACAAACAAGCACAGGCTTTTAAAGAAAAAGAGAAAAAACCCAGGATAAATGGCTGGGACCAAAGACCTAGAGCAGAATATTATAATTATAAAAATATATATAATATATATTCTACAATTTTATATGTTATATATGATATATGTTATATCATAAAAATATATATTATAATTATCAAAAATATTTTGAGAATTGTTTCAATATAATTGATTTCCTTTGTAATCCTCTGCATTTTATTTCATGCATTTAAAACATTATTCTGAAAAGGTGTCTATAGGCTTCACCAGACTGCCACAGGAGCCCATGACAAGAAGAACATGAACTTAGAGGAGCTGTTCTCAAGGAGTGGTCCAGGAACCCTCAGAGTTGCCGAGACCCTTTAATGATGTCCTCAGAGTGAAAACTACTTTTGTGATAATACCACGATATTTTAATTTCTAATGCAGTCAATATTGATAAGTATAGCCCACATAAACAAAAGTCACTGGGGAAGGGGGTGTGGCACAGTGTCCTCAATCAGTTTCAAGGGTATGAAGAAGTCCTGAAACCAAAACACTTGAGAACCACTGACCGGGTTTCAGTTGAGAGGAGAGTCGAAGGTTAAAATAACATTTACAGAAACCAAATAGGAGCGTGTAAGAGAGAAGCAGTCATGATTTAGCCAATCTTGCTGGTCACTATTGCCATGCTGTAAGTGCCTGTGTGCTGTTAATGGTGAGTATTCTTGCAGATAAAATAATAAGCATTTACATATATTGCATACACATACATATTTACATATTACCCAATAAGTATTTACATAGTATTTACACACTGTATGTAATTTATACAAATCTAGTAAGCGGTATTCTAAGAAATAAGGCTTGATAGAAAAATAAGTTCTTGAATCGGCAATTATGGTACATGATTTTATACAGCTCTGTTAACTCTGACATGAGATGAAGGGGACATTATTCAAAGGCTACTCAATAATGTTTGCTGATGTTTTCTAGTATTGGAATATTCGCTGTAGACTATGTTTCTTGGTAAACACTACAAAATTTAATATTTCTAATTTATTAAACACAATTTTTAAAGCTATCTATTACACTGAATAATATAGAGGCAGCTAGGTGGTTCAGTGGATAGAGTGCTAAGCCCAGAGTCAGGAAGACTTGAGTTCAAATCCAGTCACAGAGACTGTGATCTGTGTGACCCTGGGCAAGTCACTTACCCACTGTTTGCCTTAACCCATTGGAGAAGGAAATGGCAAACCTCCCTGGTATCTTTGCCAAGAAAATCCTCATATGGGGTCATATGGGACATGACTGAACAACAACAATAATGAAAAAAGAGTAAGAAAAATATTGGAAGTATTTTAAGATAGGTAAAGGAAACTGTTCAACTCATTGCAAGATGTTTTCTATCACTGTCATAATATATTGGTTCATAACAATAACAAACCATGCAGAAAACCTCTGAAAGTTTTAGTATAACTTTTACAAAAAATGATTCACTGTTTACAACTAAAATCTTATGGGAAATATAGGATAAATTGTTTCAGGAATTCCCAAGAACTTCTTGGAATTCTGATTTCTCACTCCTGAATCCTAAAGATTACTATTTGTTGGGAATTTGGAAACACTAATCCAGTCCAATTTTTTTTTCTTATTCAGTTCTGAACATGGTGTAGTGCTTGTTCAAGACATAGGAAATGGGGTGGGGGCCTACCTGGCACAGTGAATAGAGCACCAGCCCCGGAGTCAGGAGGACCTGAGTTCAAATCCAACCTCAGACACTTAACACAAAACTAGCCAGGTGATCTTGGGCAAGTCGCTTAACCCCAATTGTCCTACCTTCCCCCATCCAAGAAGCAAAAAAAAAAAAAGACATAGGAAATGATGGGCTGCATGTTAATAGAGATAATCTGGACAATAGCTATTCTTCATGCACTTGAGGTTTGGAGTGGGCAATGGCTACGTGACTCAGCCAATCTATTTTAAATGACCCTAGAACTCTTTGAGAAGGCACTGTTGTTATTCTGGGCCTCCCTGCAATAAGCACAATGTCAGGTGGGCACAGGAACAACCACCTCATTATTTACAAGGAATCCATCTCTTATTTTAATTATAGGTAGGACTTCACTTCCTCCTCTGGCCTTGGGCTATCCCAGAACTCACCAGGATTGGCAGTGGTAGGAAGAGGCGCCACCACTAGGAGCGTGCCCCTATTCCCTTGCCTTATCTGACCCTACACTCTCCTAAAACCCATCAGAAAAACCAAGGATGAGAAAATTCTCTACTACTGGGGTCACCCTTCCTTTCTTGACCCCTCTCCGGCACCAGAGGATCCCCAAACCCATCCAGGCTGCTTGAATGAAAGGAGATTTACCCACTCTATTCCTTATAGTAAGGCGGAGAGCTACTGGACCTTGCCATACACCCTGCCTCCTGAGGCCCTCCAAGCCTTACCTGCATACCCTGGCACTACTTTTTTATGTAACCTCAGGACCCCTGGGCCTCACCCTCTATCCTGCTTCATCATCCTTAGGACTCCCATGCCTTTCCAGCCACTCTGTAGCTGAACTTTCTTTCTTATGTTTTCTCTCTTAATTCCAGTGTGAGTTCCCTGAGAACAAAGGCTATCTCGTTTCTCCCCTTTGAATCCTCAGCACTTAACATGGCTCTGGGCACATCCTAAGCACTTAATAAACATTTTTCAATCATTTTTGTCCATTCATAGGTTCTTTGTTCTACGCTTTGCTCAGAAAATCTCAGGGGAAACATTCTCTATGGATCCACAGAAGGCTGGATGATCTTGAGGGATAGGAGGGGGTGAAAGGGAAGGGAAGAGAAGGAGCAGGAACAAACATTTACATGGCACCTACCAGATACCAGGCACTGTAAGAGGGGCTTTATAAATAGGGTTTCATTTGATCCTCCAACAGTCCTAGGAGATAAGTACTATACTTTTCCCCCTTTTACAGTGGAGGAAACTGAAGCAAACAAGAATTAAGTGACTTGACCAGGGTCACGCAGCTAGAAAGAGTCTGAGGTCATATCTGAACTTCAGTCTTCTCGACTCCACCCCCCGCATTCTATCCATCACACCATGAGGTTGCCTAACATTCTTGGAAGATAAGTATTTTGACATCCCGTTGGGTGGTACAGTAGATAAGAGTATGGATTAGAACACAGTAAGGACAGAGTCCAAACCCTGCTTCTGACATTTACTAGCTATGGGTGCAGCCACTTCACCTGTTCAGCTTCAGTTCACTCACGTGGAAAATGCTAAGCACCCGCCTCTCAGGACCAATGAGACAGCTCATGAAAAAGCACTTTGTAGACCTCCGAGTGCTATGTAAATAAATGCTAGTAATTCTCATCATAATGTCTTTAGAGCCACCCTTTGCTGCTACCAGTGCTTTTTTGTAATCAACCAATGAACAGAGTGAGATCAACGTATGACTATGAAGACGTAGTCTGAACAAAGGATGTTGGGAAATTAGTTGAGAAATGGTGAAATAAATTGTGGCATATTGTGGTACTGCAAGGAACAACATAATTATCAGTTCAGAAACATAAAAAGACTTGTTTAAGCTCATACCCATTGGAACCAGGAAAATATATATGTGACTACAATATGTAAGTGGAGACAATATATAATTCAAATCAAATATGATGCTCAACGCTAGTTCCAAGTGATGGATGTTAAAATCCACTCGTTTCCTCTTTATTAGGAAATGGCAAGGGGAGCTGTAGTACAGGAACGGTGAGGCGAGGGGGAGGCGGAGTGACTCGGCGGCCATTACCTGTGTGGAGTTGCCTGAGACTGGAAGCCCAAGCTAAGAGGGAGGCCTTGGTCGGGTGGGGACGCAGCCACGGTCATGGGCTGCCGCCGAGGCTAGGCCTCAGAGAGCGGAGCAGGTGGGTCCTCCCGCCTCCTGTCCCACCTCGCGGTGGGGCCCGCTAGGCCTCTGTGCATCCCCGGCCTCCATTAGGCTGCTCCTTCCAGCAACGGCGCCCCGGAGGCAGGTGGGCAGCACCATGTCTCTAGTCGCCTACGCCCGCAGTGAAGAGAGCAAGCCGGACGAGGTGGAGCCCAAGGAGGAGGCGGGCACCGCGGCCCTGGCCGCTGGACCCAGCCTGGGGGGCCTCTTCGCCTCCCTTCCCCCGCCCAAGGGTCCTGCACTGCTGCCCCCACTCCCCAGCTGCTGCCCCCGGCCTTCCCCCCCCCCCCCCCGCCGCTGCTGCTGCCCCCGCCGCCGGCCGGAGACCCCCAGCTGCAGCCCCCGCCCCTGCTGCCCTTCGGCCTGGGTGACTTCCCCCCGCCCCCGGGCCTCAGTCTGGCTGAGGCCACCGGGGTGGGCTAGGGGCTGGGGCTGGGGCTGCCCCTGCCTCGGGCTCCAGGCCTCAACCTGCCCCCTCTGATTGGCGGTGCCGGGCCCCCTGTGGGGCTCCCCAAGCCAAAGAAGAGGACTACGGAGCTGGTGCGGATCGCAGCACCCCGAGCTACACCAGGGAGATTGAGATTCAGAGGAAGATGAACCTACAAAGAAGAAAACTGTTCTTCAGGGATCTGGTGAAGGGACAGGTGTATCAGCTTTGCTTCCCCAACCCAAAAACCTGACCACAAAAGAGACTAACCCATTGCTCCTACCCTACGCTTTCTCTTGAAAACCCACTCACGGCTCTGCCCACATCAAGCTCTCCAAACCAGCTCCCAAGACCAAATCTGCTTCTTCTACTTCCTCCTCTGCCCCTGTTGTGAGTGCCACCACTACTACCCCATCACCCTCAGGCATCAAAGCAGCTGCCAAGAGTGCTGCCCTCCAAGTGACAAAGCAGATCACACAAGAGGAGGATGACAGTGATCAGGAAGTAGCCCCTGAAAACTTCTCCCTTCCAGACAAGGCTGAGCCTCCTGGAGCTGAGCCATACCCTTATCCTGTCCCTGCTGCTTCTGAAGAGCCACCCCCAGGCACAGAGCCAGATCCCACTCTTCAGGACGATGCAGCCAATGCTCCCCTTGAATTCAAGATGGTGGCTGGCTCAAGTGGGGCTCCCTGGATACCTAAGCCTGGAGAGGACTACAGCAGTCAGCCCTACAACCAGTTCCCTACATATGGTGACACTAATGCCACTGGTGTTTACTATCAGGATTATTACAGTAGTGGCTACTACCTTGAGTCTGATCCAGTCTTAGCTACCCCCCCCAGGAGATTACCCCGAAGCCTCTTTCATTGATGATGAAGCGTTTAAGCGACTTCAGGGCAAGAGGAACTGAGGAAGGGAGGAGATTAACTTTGTGGAGATTAAAGGGGATGACCAGCTCAGCGGGGCCCAGCAGTGGATGACCAAGTCCTTGACAGAAGAAAAAACCATGAAGTCATTCAGGAAGAAGAAGGGTGAGCAGCCAACAGGCCAGGAGAGGCGAAAACACCAAATCACATATTTGATTCACCAGGCTAAGGAGCGAAAGTTGGAGCTGAAGAATACCTGGTCAGAGAACAAACTCAGCCGTCGGCAGACCCAAGCCAAATATGGATTCTAGGCTTTTGGAACTGATTTCCTCAAGGATCCCATCTTCCCCTTTACCCAGTACCATGTGGCCTGGCCCTGCCCTTCCCAGCTAACACCCTTGGGAGCTCCAGCAGCTCCAAGTCCAAGATGTTTTTCCCTAGGGCCCCAGCCATCACCTCCTTGAGAAGGAACACATTGGATTTCATTTTCTTAATAAAACTTAGAAAATGCAAAAAAAAAAAAAAAAGGAAATGGCAAAATGTGGGTAAGGAACTTGACACAATGTTTCGGATTTTTTTCTTTTGCTTGTTCAAGAGAAGATATGATTTGGTGGATGTTTACTGAAAAGTGAATATTATGTCAAAATAAAGTACATCAGAGTTTTTTAAGGGAAAAAAATATGCAAAATCAGTTCAGATTCCATTTTATGTCTTCATCTAGAACAGTGGTTCTCAACCTGTGGGTTATGTTCAATTTGTAACAATGAAAATACATCTTGCGTTATCAGATATTTACATTACAATTCATAACAGTAGTAAAATTACAGTTATGAAGTAGCAACAAAAATAATTTTATGGTTGGGGGTCACCACAACATGAGGAACTGTATTAAAGGGTTGCGGCATTAGGAAGGTTGAGAACCACTGATCTAGAATGACCTTGATACCTGAAATAAGAAAGTAGACACATGGGGCTAGTAGAGCTTGAAGTTACTTTAGAGATTATGTGGTTCATTTCTTTATACAGATGATTCCCTCAAAGTGGGGAAATTAATTGTCCATAGTCACATACGGAATTACTGACAAAGACAGACAAAAGCAGTAAAAATGTTAATCAGCTGATATATTAGCTATATGTGTGACATAACAGAAAGAATATAGTCAAAATCATCTGAGTTCAGATTTTAACTCTGGAATTTACTATTCCTGTGACCTGTGGCAAAATTATTAATCTCTGGGGACTTTAGAGTCTCATCAGTAAACTAACAGACAAAATACATAATAGCGTTCACTCTTTACCTTGAATAGAGTCTAGAATCACAGAATGCCAAAACTGAAAGGGACCCTAGAGCATAGAATATAACCCTGTGTGCTATGTAGCCTGGCTATTCTCCAAATATAGTCCGTAGACACAAAGGTGCCTAAGGTCAAAAAGACTATCATCATCATCATCACCATCACCACCATTATCATCACAACTAGCATTTATATAATGCTGTAAGATTTGTAAAGCTCTTCATAAATATCATTTTATTTTCACAACAACCCTGAGAAGTAGGTGCTATTATAATTATTCCAATTTTACAGATGAGGAAACTGAAGAAGAGAGAGATTAAGTGATTTGCCCAGGGTCACCCAGCGAGTAAATGTCAGAGGTCACATTTGAACATGAGTCACCTTGACTCCAGGTCTATTTGACTATTAAAATATCCTCTTTTTCTAACTACATAGTTTGTGAGGTTCAATTCTCTTCATATACTTCAACCAAAACATACATGCAACAGATTGAATGCAGCAGCAGAAAGGAGAATCCAGCTTTTGAGATTCTTTTTCCATCTGGCAAATTCAGCTTTTTAAGGCATTCTTCTCATTGGCTTTTTGAGCCTCTTTTGCCATTTGAGTTAGTCTATTTTTAAGGTGTTATTTTCTTCAATCAGGTTGTTGACTTGCTTTTCATGATTTTCTTGCATCATTCTCATTTCTCTTCCCAATTTTTCCTCCACTTCTCTGATTTCGTTTTCAAAATCCTTCTTAAGCTCCTCTGTGGCCTGTAACCAGTTTATATTTTTCTTGGAAGCTTTTGGTGCAGGAGTTCTGACTTCGTTGTCTTCCTCCCATTCCATGCTTTGATCTTTTTTGTCCCCAAAAAAGGAATCTGAAGTCGGATTGCTGTTCTTGCTTTGCTTCCTTTGCTTGCTCATGTTGCCACTCAATTACTTGACTTTTGAGCTTTTTGCCACAAGGGAACTCTGCCTCCAGAGAGGAGAGCTTTGTCCCAAATCACTGGGATTTTCACAGCTGCCAGAGCTATTAGTTGGTGCCCTTTCTGAAGCCTCCATAGGCTCTGGCACCTGATCACACACCCCAGGACCTCCACCCAAGACAGCAATCCAGATCCACGCAAGTTAAAGCAAGAGCAATTATCCCTCAGAATGGTTGCTTGGTCCCCCTACAATCTGCAGACCAGGAGCTCTGAAGCAGCCACATGGAGGTGGCTGCACGGCCGCTGCACCTGAGCTGCTTCTCCCTTCCAGGGGCAGAGGCTGGACTGTACTCTCGGTCCCCCTGTTCCCAAAGTTCACACTGACCTTTTACTTTGCCTTTGGCATTTATGGGTTGATAATTCTGGAAACAGCCACAACTGTTTGCCCGATGTCCCTCCAGCCATGGCTGATCGGGGCTGCCCTACAGCTAAAACCATGGGCTCACTTGACGCTCAGCTCAGCTCCCAGCACACTATGATGGACCCTTCTTGCTGCCTGCCGATCTGCCTTCAGTGGGAGCTTTGTTTCTCTGTCACTCTGTGGGTTCTGTAGCTCGAAAGTTTGTTTAGAGTTATATTTTATAGGTATTTGACATGGTTATGGGGGGAGCTCATGGAGTTTTCCTGCTTTTATGCTGCCATCTTGGCTCCACCCCTAATATGGTAA
Organism: Pseudochirops cupreus; assembly: GCA_028627135.1. Lineage (NCBI taxonomy): Eukaryota > Metazoa > Chordata > Mammalia > Diprotodontia > Pseudocheiridae > Pseudochirops > Pseudochirops cupreus. The sequence continues at coordinate 340,057,313 of CM053581.1, read as the reverse complement.
ATATCGATAGATATAACCCATGCAAATAAAAGTTCTTTGGAGTCCCCAATAATTTTAAGAGTGTAAAGGGGTTCTGAGACCCAAAAGCTTGAGAACTCCTGATCTAGCTCAATTACTTTATTGAATAGACGGTAAAAACTGTGGTCTTAGAGATCAATCAGCCCAACTCCTTCTTTTTACAGATGGGAAAACTGAGGCCTAGAGAGATGAATGATCTGGCCTAAAGTCAATGCAAACCAAAGCCAGGGCTTGAATCCAAAGCCTCTGGGTTAGTCAACAGTTCTTCTACTTACTAGGATATGAGCTCCTTCTTGAGGAATTGTTTTACCTTCTGTTTTTGTTTCCCCAGATACTTAAGCAGGTACTTAAATGTTTGTTGATAGATTTACAAAATTGATGATGGACTTATAATCACAAAAAGCTAGAAACAAACCATGTGCCCAAAGAACAGGAAATAGTTAAATAAATCTATGAGTATGATAAAATATTATTGCACCATAGTCAACACTGAAATGAAGAATTCATAGAAACATGGAGAGACTGGCACCAAGAAAGGTAGTCTGGCATAGTAACAAGAGTGCTGGACCTGGATTCAGCAAGACCTGGGTTCGAATTCCACCCATGACACAAATTATGTAATGTCTCTAAACTTCAGTTTCCTTATCTGTAAAATGAGAGGGTTAGGCCTTTAAGATCCCTTCCAACTATAAATCTACAATTTCATACTCTGATGCAGAGGAAAAAACAAAAAAAAATAGCCACAATGATTCAAATATAAATAAAGATTATAAATGAAAACAGAATTCGGGGCAAACACAATGGCCAAGGTTAGTACCAGATTGTTGAGTTTTAAACACACAGCCTTCCTTTTGACTAGAGACTGTGAAGTTACATATGCCATTGGTTAAAATTGCTATATTCACTAACTTAGCTTTTTTATTTTTTTAATGAGAAGTCAAAATAAAAGAGGTTATTTATTCAAGCAATATATTCAAAATATATCAACAAAAAAGTATAATTTTGTCATTGCAAGGACATCAAGGCTATCTCAATGGCCTATGCCCCTGCTTTCAGATAGAGAAGATTCTTGAGGATTTCTGAAGGTCTTTTTTTTCCCACTGATCCCCAAGTAACAATTTAGGGTCACATTGCAACACTAATGCAGAATATCTTGCAAGTCAAGGGTCATAGATTCAGAGATGGAAGGTAACTGATACTTACCAAATCCAACCCGCTCTGTACAGATGAGAAAACTGAGGCAAATCTGAGGCAGGATTTGAACTCAGGTTTTCCTGACTCGAAGCCTAACACTCTTTTGACTGAAACACTCAGATATGTAGTTGGCATTCGATAAATATTTGATAACTGTCAACCATGACAGGACAGACAGTGATTAAGAGCATACATTTGAGAATAGTGTTTCACTCTTCAGCATAAGAAAGGTAAAATATTTTACTTCGCTGTAAATCTAGAATGTAATGTAATGTAACAATGGCCCATTTATTTATCATTTCCAGGTTTATAAAGCACTTTTCTCATAGGAATCCTGTCAGGTGAGTAGTGAGAGTGCTATTTTTCTCATTTTGAAGATGAGGAAACAGACCCAGAGAGTCCAAGGTAACCATGTATCTTTTAAGTGTGGGTGCTGTGAGTTGAACCTTGATCTCCTAAGTCTACCAATATTTCTCCTATTCATACTGAATGATGATACAGTTTGGTCAATTCAGAATTGGACTGGATAGAAAAAGTAAAGATAAAGGGATCAGAGCCAGCCCAGGGAAAGATCTCCAAACGGGCTGCTTTGGTCACTGTGCCGGGAAGCATTTTTAACAAGGACTCTGATGAAGGAAGAAATGGCATTCCATCAAAGTTATAAATGAGATAAAATAAGGAGGTATCTCTTGATACCTCAACAGAGACAAGTAGGATGAGACAGGAAGGCATCTAGATACTGATACCTCCCTATATCTTGCATCAGTGATACACTGAATAATGTACCTTCCCAGTAAATCAGTAGATACATGGAATGATGAAACTGGGATTTCAACAAGTCAACAGGCTATAATTATGGGATAAATGTAATAAAATTATATTTTATATGAGATCTATTAATTCACCGAATAATCACAGTGAAGAAATTTTCTTGATCTATGTAGTTTGTCAACCATTCTGCAACTCTCAGAATTATGAAAAGGTTAGGTCCCTTGCATAGGGTCATCAGACTAATATGTGCCCCAGGCAGGACTGAGTTTAGAACTTTCCTAATTCTTAGGCCAGCTCTCAATCTACATCACCATATTGTCTCTTGATAATAATTCATATACCCATAGTGATTTATTCAAAGCAAAACATCCCCACTTCGTAAACTGGGAAAATTAAGTTCAGAGAATTTAGATCCTAGTGACCACAATCCAGTAAGGAAAACACGGTCAGGATTACCATCCTGTTTTGCAGTTGAGGAGACAGAAACTCAGAGAAAAACTTGCCTACGGTTATTTTATTCTTGTTGTCTGGTTGTTTCTGATTCTTTGTGACCTCATTTGGGGTTTTCTTGCAAAAATACTGGAGTGGTTTGCCATTTCCTTCTCCAACTCATTTGACAGATAAGGAAATTGAGACAAACGGGGTTAAGTGACTTGCCCAGGGTCACATAGCTAGCATGTGTCTGAGGCCAGATTTGAAGTCGGGGCAGAGGGGGTGGGGGGCCTTCCTGACTCCCAAACTCTATCCACTGAGCCACCTAGCTGCCAAATTATACAGATAGTACATGGCAATTCCAGGACCTGAGCTCAGGCCCTCAGAGTTCAGATCCAGTGTCTTTCCCACTAAGCCACACTTGTAAGTGAGCCATAGGGTCCCTTCCAGCTCTAAAGGTCAATGTATGATCCTAGGATGAGCTTTCTCAATGGAGGCCTGCTGTGCAAAAAAAAACTCCAAGTAGGCTATGAACATGATTTTATCAAGAACAAGTCATGCCAGATTAGCTTCATTTCCATTTTTTTACAAAGTTACTAAACTGGTAGATCAGGGAATACCATAGACAGCTGACTCCTTATCACATGCTAGTCTTGTGGACCAGAAAAAAAGAAATGATACCACAAGGAAGTCAACTCAGAACTGTTTGAGTGGCCAGACCCAAAGAGGAGCAACATCAATCTGATCTGCCTCACAGTGATGGAGTGAAAGAGCGAGAGACCTCAGGCCACTGGGCCGAATGAGAAATCTGCTAGGGGGCCTCCCTGAGGGATGCTGAGCAAGTCTCTCTACCCCTCTACCCCTCAGCTTCCTCCTCTATAAAACGGGAGTTTGGGCTGGATGGCTGATTTTTGTACTGCAGTGAGTTGGTGTGGGTGGTTAGGCAGTGCAGTGGACAGAGCACTGGGCCTGGAGTCAGGAAAATTCATGGTCCTGAGTTCAAATGTGACCTCAGACACTTACTAGTTGTAGGACCATGGGCAAATCACTTCACCCTGCTTGCCTCAGTTTCCTTATCTGGAAACTGAGCTGGAGAAGGAAACAGCAAACCATTCTAGCATCTTTACCAAGAAAACCCCAGATGGGATCACAAAGAATCAGACAAAACCAAAAAGGCTGAACAACAAAGAAGTCAGGGACTGTATTATTTTCAGTCTCTGTTTCTCAAGAATACAGGACCTTACACATTGTAGTTATTGAGTGGGGTACATTCTCTGCACCCTCTGTGAAGACTCCTCAGAATGAGAAGGGAGAGAAACTATCTGGAAACCAGAGATAGACTTTGTAAGATTAGACAGGCCTGAGTCCTGGGTTTACACAACCTAGGACCCTTCCCTTGTTGTCACCAGCATTAGGCCCCTTTCAGGGGTTTTTGACCTCCACCCTTGCTTGGGACCTTTTCTCCTGCCTTGCTTTGGCGTTTACCAAATAAGACCTTCCTGTCCTGCCCCACCCCCAGTCAGCAGAGATAGTGGTGGGCTTCTTTGTTGTCCATCATTGGGTTAGATTTCTAGCCAAGATTGAGAGCCCGCTCCTAGCCATTGGGAGAAGGGACAGCCAGGGGGGAGGAGGCTTGACTGCTTTAGGGTATAAATTCTTGTTCTGTCTTTTGTAACATGCCTCCTCTCCTGGATCCCTACCATGGAGAGGACCATGTTCTTCCCGCCAGCAAAGAGAATAAAACTTCCTGTTCCCTCCTCAAGATGCCTCTGACTTTTGATTTTTCTTGGGGAGGGGATTTTTGGAGTCCCCGTACCCCACACAGTTATGTAAGTGTTTATTGAATGGAACAGAATGGAAAAAAGAGGAAAGCAAAAATGATGGAGGGGAGGAGAAAAGGAGATGAACATAACTGAAAGACAGCTGAACAAAGTTCTCTGATGTCCTTCAAGTTTATGTGTGTATGCACACATATATACATGCAGATATATATATATGTATATGTGTATATGTATATATGTATATGCACACATATGTATATCTAGATGAATGTGTATATATAACATACATACACATACAGATGCATACATCACTATACATATATTATGTTATTTTTACATACAACTGCTAGCTATTAAATAATTCAAAATGGGAAGGGAGAAGGGTCAATAAGCAGCTAATGCTGAATGAGAGAGAAAAAAACATGCCTTGAAAGGCTCAAATCCTGGGCCAGGTCTAATAAGACAAGATTTAGTAAGAATAAAGGTAAAAATCTGAATGCCCGGATTTCTTTTTAAGCACAAGATAGGTGAGGCCACAGTCCTGTTGCTCCCCTCCCTGGGCAGACCACATTTGGAGCATTGTGCCCAATTCTAGGCACTGCACTTTAGAAGCAACCTTGATAAGCTTGAAAGTGTCCAAGGAGGGCATGGACAGTGCCACATAAAGGGCCAGATGAAGGAACCCGGAGAAAAGACTCAGGGTGGGGCTGATGCAAAGAGGGCATGGCTGTGTCCAGAAGAACATGAAGGGCAGACAGAGCATGCCTCATGGAACAGCAGACAGGATTCAGACCGGGTGGGTTTGAGGCTCCTTGTTAGTGCATCCTCTCCCCTCGATTTTCTGGGAATTCCCAGCTCTGCTGAAGGTTTACTTTAAGTGACACCTTACACAGGAGGCCTTCCTGATCTCCTCATGCCCCTCACCTGTTCACCCCAGCCCTTAGAAGCTTCCTTGTGTATATTTTAAATGTACTTATCTGCATCAGTGTTGTTCCCCCAGCAGACTCTAAGTTCATTGAAGGCAGAAACTTAGCATTTTTGTCTTTATAGCAGCCTCAGTACCCAACATAGTACACAAGGGAGCAGGAGACCTACCTGTATCCCATGAGGGCAATGAACAGACCACTCCCTAGAACACACTATTTTGTTTTGGGGTTTTTTTGGAAGCAATAGGGGTTAAGTGACTTACCCAGGGTCACACAGCTACTAAGTGTCTGAGGTGGATTTGAACTCAGTCCCTCCAAACTCAAGAATCTGTGCTCTAACCATTGTGCTACCTAGCTGCCCAGAACACACTAGTCTGGAAGCACCAAAACCTTAAAGCCCTCCTAGACTGAGCTGTGGAAACAGCAGAAGGATATTTTATCAACCCTAAAGATGATCAGAGTCCAATTCTAACATAAAGTCCAAAGTCAACTTCCTAATAATTAGAGCTACATAAAAGTGAAATGGAGGGGGCAGCTAGGTGGCACAATGGATAGAGCACCAGCCCTGGGGCCAGACTGGAACTCAGCTCTTCTTCACCCCAGGCCCAGTGCTCTGACCATTGAGCCATCAGCTGCTTCTGGGTAACTGGATGGTGCCTGTTGCAGACAGATCTCTTTCCAGGAGCAGTTTGGTTCAGTGGCTTCTGTGATCTCTGAAGTCCCTTTCACAGACCTAAGATTAGAAGATTCCAAGCTGGAAGGAACTTAGGACCATAGCGCACAAAATGTTTCAAATGAATGGATCTGAGAGACAGTCTAGGCCACCTTCCTTACTTCAGAGTCAAAGAAACCCAGGTCCAGGGGAGGTTAAGCGGTTTATGTCCAATGAGCCACTGAACTTTGTTCATCTCTTGTTTGTATGCAGTCTTCTCTCAGACTGTGAGCATCTTCAGGGCAGAGTCTGTCTTTTGCCTCTCTTTGTACCCCTGGTACTTGGCACAGTGCCTGGCATCGAAAGACTCTGGCTCCTTCCAGATCCCTTATCAAGTGAACATTGCTTTCTGACCTGAAATTTAGAAGCTGTATCTAAGAATCAGTGTCAGCTCGAAGCCTTTCTCTGTCCTCTGCAGCATCTTAGATGCACTGAAAGGTTGAGCCTATGGGCAGCATTGCATCAGTGCAGTTCATTTGTCTAGATCACTAATTCATCTTCAAAGTCCCTCAGGAACATTGCAGGCAAATGGTCTGATACATGCACAGGCAGGATGCTTTTATGCTACTTGGGCAACACACTCCTTTCATGTTCTTATTGATTTTGGCACACCCTGTCAGTCTATGGATACCTAGAGAAGGGAACCACAAGACCTGGGTTCTAGTTCCAATTCTTCCCTCAGCTCACTCAGTGACCTTGGACATGTCATTCCACTTCTTGAGGTGATCGTTTCATCCTCTAAAAAATGAAGGGATTGTACAAGATAGCCTCTAAGGGTCCTTCTGAAGAGGTTACCCACAAAGAGGGTTAGGGTTGCCTGAAACCCCAAAATACCAACATGCTGGGTCCTGCCAAAAGAATTCGACTCAAGTCTTCTCAGCCAAAGAAAAACAAAGTTTATTAACAGTTCATTAAAAAGTTCACCATATGGGGTAGACTCTTAGGGAGCCTAGGTATCTGTGATGCTTGCAGTGGGCAAGCAGGACACAGTAAGTCTGTGCTAGGTCATTCTATGGCACTTTCACATCATGTGTATAAGATGGGATCTTATATACAGAAAGGTTATAGGAGGAATCTAGGGGTGGTCTGGAGGAGGAGTTTGGAGAGGGTCTTCAGGAGGAGTCAAGATGAGGTCAGACTCTAGTAATGGGTGATTAAGGGTGGGAAGTTGCTGGAAGCTACCTGGAGACCACAGAAAATGGTGGGCCAGGCCAGTTCAAGGTTGGGAACAGGAGCACCAAAGGTGGGAAACAGTTGGAATAAAGGAGGGCTAAAGACTTGGGCAGAGCCACAACTTAAGGCCCATGGCCTCAGGCAAATGTCTTCAGTAGGAAGATTCAAGGAGAGCTCAAGGGGGGGGGGGGGGGCTAGAGCCTGC
>CM053581.1:340023942-340049601 GCA_028627135.1 Pseudochirops cupreus | reverse complement strand
ACTATATATTACTATATACTATATGTATGTATATACTATATATACTACATATTACTGTACACTGTATGCATGTATGTATAAGTATGTGCTATATAGACTATAGTTACTATGTATACTATATATTACTATATGCTATATGTATGTACACATACATACATATATACATATATATATATACATATATATATATACATATATATTCCTTTGTTCAGCATTTCGAGCTCTTTATGACTTGACTACATCCTAATTTCCCATACTTTTTGCACACCACTCTCCTTCACACACACTGTGGTCCAACCAAATTGGCTCTCCCCAAACATGACAATCTATCTTCCATCTCCACACCTTGGTGTGCCCACAGGCCGTCCTCCCTACCAATGATGTTCTTCTGTTCCACCTCTTGACATTCCTGGTTTCTTTCAAGACTCAGCTCCTGTGCTACATTTCCATTCCTGGTCTTCTCCCGTCTCTCCCCAGTCCCCGACCAGCTCTTGTTTTCTTTTCCTCCTCTCCAAGGTTACCTTATATGTTTTGCATATATATGTAAATTCTTTCCTCCATTAAAATGTAAGGGTAGGAACTCTTCCTCTTTTTTGTATCCTTGCATGGTACACAATAGGTATTTAATATATGCTTGTTGATTGATTAACCGTGACAGAGCCAAGCACAGAACTGGTCTCCTGTACCCAAGGCTGCAGTAAAAAATACTGATCTCCTCATCTCTACTGCTTTCTTTTTTTTGGGGGGGGGGGGAAGGGTGGAGATAATAATAACACCTGCTTCACAGAGTTGTTGCGAGAATCAAATGAGATAATATTTGTAAAAGCAGTCAGTACAGTGTCCAGCTCACAGTAGGTACTAAAGAATTGCTTATTCCCTTTCTTCCCTTCTTTCCTACCCTTAGAATGGACAATAGAAACTAGATGATTGGCCAAGCAACCATTACACACTGGAGAAGCAAAACCCTTTTATCACCAACTTCAATGACTCCCATTTCCACAGCATTGAAGGGCAGACAGAGTTCTCCCATCAAAACAAACCTGGGAGGGAGGGAGAGAAGGAGGGAGGGAAGTGACTGAATAGTTATCATGCCTCAGAGGAAGGATGGGTCCCCACCAGAGCCAACCCAGTATCAGGCCTGGAACTCTACTGCTTCCTCTCCCCATTCTCCTTCCTGTAAAGAATATGTCTTTCTAAGACACTACTCAACCACATCAATAGTCTTGTTGCTGGTGTTCATCCTTCTTTCTCAAAGAGCACCTCATGAACTGGATTTAATTGAGACAGAGTTTAGAGGCTAAGGTCACCTACTACATTAAGAGTCTACCTCTTCACGTGAACATTCATTGGCCCCTACTCCTCATAGGCAAACTATAATGCAAAGTCACTGTGAATAACCATGTGTAAGCTTCATTGAAGACATGAAAGTTCACAGAGCCATCCCCAGCACCTAACAATTTGTCTCTAGCTTCTCACCCTTTCCCAAAGCATAGAACCAGTAAGTAAGGAAATGTTCCTGTCCTAAAGTAACTTCCTAAGCAGGGATTCTCCAGGCCACCCCCTGGCCACCAAAGCCTATGGTTCAATCTTCAGGGTACCAGTGCAGGAAATGACTTTTTCCCCAATCTGAACTCTACTTCATACCAATTAGGTAGAACTAAGATCACTTTAACCACGGTACAGCAGGAATATAAGTCTCTATATTGCTGAATTATAAGCAAAAAAAAGTTTGGATTTATTGTTGTTTTCATAGTACCTTCCCCTTTTCTTACTCATTCCCACATTCAGAATCACTTTGTATTTTTGGCTAGAAAAGAACTCACAAGCCATTTGGTCTAACCTGTGCTGGATAAATATTCCCCTCTAAAACATAACTCTTCCTGAGCTTTCCTCAAACCTAAGGAGAGAGAAATCTGATCTCTATCCTGAATTCTAGTCTCTCATCTGGTACCAATTTCTGGACAGCTCTATTTGGGTGTCTCATGGGCATCTCAAATTCAACATTTCCAAAGCGGAACACATTGTCCTATCTTCCTCCGAACTTCCCTTTTTCTGTTGAGGCTCCCATCTTTCATGTTTGTAACTTCAGAGTCACCCTTAACTCCACCTCATCTCCTACATCTGATGAGCTATCACACCTCCAGAACATCTCTTGCATACAATCCCTTTTCTTCATTCATTCAGACATTTATCCTGGTACAAGGCCTGGACTTGCAATAATCCCATAATTAGTCTCCAGATTCAATCCATCCTCCACACTGATGCTAAGACACACCTAAGGCACAAGCCTTGTGTCACTCCCATGCTCAAAAACATACAACGTATGTGTGACGACCAACTTTGATAAACTGGACTCTTCTTAGCAACGCAAGGTTATAAGACAACTCTAAAAGACTCAGGATGGAAGGAGATGTCTACATGCAGAGAAAGATGTAGAAAGAACACAGTTTAAATGCATACTGAAGCAAACTACACGCTCTCTTTTCCATGTTTGGTTGTTTCCTCTTTCCCATTGTTCATTCTATCAGTTACAACCCTTCTACACAACCAGACTAACGTCCAATGCGAAAATATTTGCAGATCCTATACTTGATTGCATGCCGCCATGGGGGTTTGAAGGGGAGAGAGAGAGGGCAGAAAATTTGAAACTCAAGGGATTATGGAACTGAATCTTGAAAACTAAAAGTAAACAAACAAATCAATTAAAAAAAATTTTAAATAAATAAAAAGGGGGAAAAAACATGGAGTGGTTCTCTATAGCCTCCAGGACAAAATTACAAAACTCTTCAATCTGTCATTTAAGGCTATTCACAATCTGGGTCGTACCTATTAATTCAGATTACTCCTCTTTACATCCTTACATTCCAAGTCCACCTTGACCTGATCCTCAGTTTCTCTGATCAACAAGTTATCCTGGCCCAATAGGGCCATGAACTATCTCATCTAATTCCTCTTATAGATCACTTTCATTTTTCTGTTTTTGCCTCAGTTTCTCAAGACTCACAAACTCCATTATTTTGGGAAGATCTTGAGAACAGGGAATGGCTTAGGCCTTTCTTGGTACCCCAACATTCAGCATAGTGTGTACAAGGGGCTTAATAAATGCTTGTTGACACAGCTAATATAGAAATATGTTTTGTATGACTTCATATATATAATAGATATCATAGATTGCTTCCCTTCTCAATGAGTAGGGTAGAGGCAGGTGGACAGGAAAGAATAAAGAGTACAAAATTTTCAAAAATGAATGGTAAAATTTTTTTGCATGTAATTAGGAAATATTTAACAAAATAAATTTAAAATGTAGAAGAAAAAATTTTTAAATGCTTGTTGACTTGCCTTAAATAATTCCAACTCAGAGGACGTACTCTTGTTTCTCTCCTTTCTCATGTTTAAAGTACATGTGTATCCTCCTCAACCGCTTTTTCTCCTTCCCCTTTTATCTTCTAACTTTTGTGCTATCACCTCAAGAAACAAAACAAAACAGAAAATTTCTCAATTCTATTTGATCCTGACCCTGGTACTAAGTGGTCAGTGATGTACTAGTGGTGTTATCTCCAGATCTAAAGTCTAGAAATAAAATTAAACTTATTTTTTTTAAATAAAAAGGTCATCATTCTCTAAGTGCCTCTGACAGTTAGTAGGTGCATTACCCTGGACCAGTTATTTTACTTGAGCCTCAGGGGATTTTCTGTTAGGCAGGGGAATGACATATTAGATAGAGCCCTAGACCTCAAAACAGGAAGAAAGTGAGTTCAAATTCAATCTCAAACATTTACTGGCTTTATGATCCTATTAACCCACTTAACCTCTCTGTACCTCAGTTTCCTCATCTGTAAAAGAAGGAAGTGGGATTTGATGGCCTCCAAGCTCCTTTCCAACTCTAATTCCATGATGTTATGATCCCATATTCCAGATTGATTCCCATATGATTCCAGATTCCACACAAAAGTCTTCATGTCCCTTTGCTCATCTAATTAAATCTCCTTTTCCTACTCAGGACAAAAATAAGTTATGTTTAATTTGATTTAGTAAACATTAATTAAATAGCTACCATGTGACAGGACAATAGAAACAGAATGTTTTCAGGGAGTTCTAATCTAAATGCATGAAGAGGGTCCTCCCCCCATGGGGTGGGAATACAACGGATGTCACATCATGGCCATGGAACGGAAAAGGGAGAACAACTGGCCCCTTCCACATGCTGTCTCCAGCCCCCAAACAGGCTATGTTCCAAGATTTCTTTTGGGAGTGCACCTTTTGGTGCTCTGTGATATAAGGGACAGTGAAATAAGTGCAAAAGAGAGATCAAAAAGTACTATGAGAAATTTAAGGCACTTTCATGGGGAAAGGGGAGGGAGAGAAAAGGGAATATGTTGCGATGGTGTAATGATAAGGGAATCTGAAGATCTTCCCTTCACTTGGAACCCAACAAGAGAAGCTTGCTTAGGGGAGGCCTGTTTTTCAGGAAGGCCCACACCTTGTTACTTTGTAATTAGGCAGTGGGTCATGAAGGTTGTGATGTCCTCTTACCCTGGAGAAGGCTATATACCGTACCCCAGGTGAGATTTTGCTTTGGGGCTAATTTATGGGAAGAGTTGTGTGATTTGGCCAGATGAGACTCTAGGCAGCCATTGAGCCCCCAGCTTTGAAAACCCAGATGTTGGTGCTTCTCTCTCTGGTAACTAACACTGTATGTATATAATGGTCTGACAGCTAGAAGTCCCGTCTGTGGGGGGCTTTGTGTTAAATTGTGTTACTTTTTCTGTATTTTTGTCTGCTCGGAGTTTCTGTTTGTATTTTCTGAAGTTCAGGGTGCTGACTTTTTCCTCTGAACTAAGTGAATGAGATTTATGTATGTTTGATTAAAGTAAGATTGTTAAGCCTCTTTTGAGTTGCTTTCCTTTAGCAAAGCAGATCAAAGAACCTGTGCTAGCAGCCATCCTGGGTATGCCAGGGTGCTTGCTGCTACAGATGGTCTGAGAAGGCTTCTTGGAAGAGATGGCTTGAGGGAAGTGGGAGACTTCAGGCCACATCAAGTACTGCTAGGGTACATAAGTAGAGGGGCAGAAACAGGGGTGGGGGGGGGCAGGGGTAAGAGGAGCATGGCTGATGGAGCAACCTGATTTGGCTGACACTAAAAGTACCCATGGGGAAATCATATAAAATCAGAGCTTAGATCTCAAAGGGTCTTTAGGGATCATCTAATGCAAACTCCTCATATCACAGAAGGAAATGGGCTCAAAGATGTTGAATAATTTGTCCAAGGACACACAACTAACAGCAGATGCAAGAATCAAACCTAGATCTTCTGGCTCCAGGTCTCAAGTTTTTTTCCAACAGAGCACAAATTAAATCTGGAGAACTGGAGGGAAATCATTCATCCATTCCAACAAATCAAGCTCTCCTGTATGCTGAGTATTGTGCTCAATGATGCCAAAGAAAAAACAATTCCCAAACTCACAAAGGTTACAGTCTAGTAACCACCGTGTGGAAATCCTTGAATTTCAAGGTCATCAATGCAATTTTTTCTCCGTTTGGATTAGTCACTAGCATAGTGGATGAATTGCTTTGTATTCCCTAGTTCAGTTACATTGTGTGTGTGTGTGTGTGTGTGCGTGTGTGTGTGTGTGTGTGTATGTGTTCAATTTAAGTTGGCTTTTGAGGCTAGTCTGGAAGCAGGCCTCCTCTTACATTGTCTCTGTAAGGAAAGGCGTTCCAAGTTCCAAAAGGTGCACTCCCTAAAGAAATCTTGGAACACAGCCTATTTGGAGGCTGGAAACAGCCTGTGCAGCATGGAAGGGGCCAGTTGTTCTCCCATGATGTGACATTACTCTGACTCAATTCTCTTTTCAATTTCAACAAATACAAAGCAAGATAAGAAGCAGGGGGTTTTGAAGTGCTTCCCTTATTCTGGATTCCCAGACATTTTATCTTTAGTGAGGACCACTTCAAATTCGAAGTCTTGATTAGTATCCTTTCAGAGAAGTTAACAAAGGGCTCACTACCACCACCCAAAATAGGAAAAACCAGAAGTGAAGACAAAAGAACACCTGAATTCTAGCCTAAGCTCTGCCACTAATTTGCTGATAATTGACCTTGGTTCCTTGAGTCTCATCTCTAGCCCTCGGTTTGTAAAATAAATAAGTTGTTTATACTTCTTTTCTTGGCACTGAAAGCCCTCTCCGATGCAGTTCCACCTTTGCTTTCTAGATCAGAGAAAAGACCAGTGAACCTTACTCATGAGAGAAGGATTTGAATGACTTTTACTTACTGCCTTGGAGTCCCTGGCAAGTGCTTAATAAATGGCAGGAGAAGGGAAGAAGAAAAGGTTGGGGACCGGAAGATCTCTACAGTCTCTTCTAACTCTTGCATCCAGATATCCTAGGGGTTATATCTACATCACAAATATCCCCACCATGATTCCTAAACCAACAAATACTGTCTTGTATTCACCCCCAGATACTTATTTTTCTCAACAATATTCACCTTTGAACTTAAAACAAAAAGTAGCGGCAATAATAACAATCACAATAATTAATAACAATAACACTTTGCAAAGTTTGCAAAGTACACTGAATACATTGTTTCATTTGAACTTCATAACAATCTTACATTTTTAAAAGCACTATAGGAGCCTGGAAAGGCAAGCTCTGAGGCAGATTTTTTCAAAAAGCTTATCAAATATTTTTTTTACATGCCAAAGGTAACATTTTATTTTTTTATATGTTTACTTTTTTCAGAATTTTTAATTTTTTTTTTACCATTTTTAAATTCTGAGTTCCAAATTCTTTTCCTCCTGCACCCTTTGAGAAATTAAACAACATGATACTCATTATACATGTGAAGTTATATAAGATATATTTCTATGCTAGACATGTTGCAAAAAAAAGAAATTGAAAGAACATGCTTTAACTGAGGCATGTTTTTAAAAAGGGGAAGAAGGTCTGGTGGAAAGGAGAAAGTAGTCAATATGAGTAAAGGTGGAAAAAGCTGAAATTTTTCAAAAAGCAAACTACATATTAGAAATAGCACAGAGATTCGTCTGGAGGAAACAAGGGTAAATAACGAGACTGAAGAAGTGTTCCCAAGTTCCCATCGCTACAGGATCAAATTTACAATCTTTAAAAAGGGTCTTATCACTACTTACTCCATTCAATTCATCCAGAAATGATAAAGAGGAAGGAAATAGTATCTCTGTCTTTGAGGGTCTTTTTTTCTAGAACTATCTGTGATGAGACTGTACTAGAAAGTCTTTAAAGACTTTCCTAACTCTGAAATTCATTGGTTCTATGATCAATGTTTATTTTGTCAGCACACACAGTTCTCAGAAATGACTGGTGACAATATGTCCAACAAGTTCTCCCACTATAGCTGACTTACAGTACTAGCCCAGCAGTTGGGTGGTACGGAGGACAGAGCACCAATCCCGCAAATCCAGCCTTAGACACTTACTAGCTGTGCGACCCTGGGCAAGTCACTTACTTAACCCTGTTTGTCTCTGTTTCCTCATCTGTAAAATGAGCTGGAGAAGGAAATGTCAAACTACTCTAGTATCTTTGCCAAGAAAACCCCAAATGGGGTCACAAAGAGTCAGAAACAACTGAAAATGACTGAACAACAACAATTAGTCCAGCAGTAATAATGATTGAAGCATTTGTGCTTCTCCATCACCTTTCACACCATATTTCTGCTCACGGCGGACTGTAAGTGTTCTCAGAACCTAAGTCCAGGGCCTTAGGGCCTAAGTTGCTTGCTAACAGGTATGATTATGGCCATAAAATGAGAGCTGAAAGAGGTCAAAGCAAGCATTTCTCAAATTATGCCATAAAATTTTTTTAGCTTGAATTACATTCATAAGACCCAAAATGCTGACCTGAGATGATATTTTGTTGTTCAATTGTATCCTATTCTTTGTGACCCCACATGGGATTTTCTTGGCAAAAATACTGGAGTGGTTTGCCATTTCCTTCTCCAGCTCATTTTATAGATGGGGAAACAGAAGCAGAGTTAAGTGACTTGCTCAGGGTCACACAGCTAGCAAGTATCTGAGGCCAGATCTAAACTCAAAGAGATGAGTCTTTCTGATTCCAAGCCCAGTGCTCTATCTATTGTGCCACCTCACTGCCCATAGGAGGCTACATGGTTATGGAATGCCCTGTGTAAAATAAAAGGGAAAATGTGTAACAAAAAAATGGAAAGAAAATAAGCTTCTTTTATTTAAAAAAAAAATTGCCTGCACAAGTATCTTTGATATGATTATTAGAAAAATATTCCCATATAAGGTTGCCCCAACAAATAACCAAAGTCACCTTAAAGTCCCAAATACCCAAGCCTAATAAATTATGTTTTAAATTGAAATAATATCATTTGATCAATTTATAGCCTTTCTCCTATGGAGAATACTACCTCTTGTACCATCACTTCACCAAATATTATGGAATCAATCAATATTAGGTGTGATATTATCTTATATAACTTCATATTTAAGGATAGGAAATAGTACTAGCATCTAAATGTTCTCATAGAAATCCTACTCAACTCATACTGAACAGCAAGTCCCTGTGGAACCAAGTTTGGGGAACACTGGCCTAGATTCTCCTCTTCATGTAAAGGTCAAGGGAACGGAAGCCCAGAGAGAGAACTGACTCACCCAACACAAGTTGGAGGCAAAGCTGGGACTAGGGACTAGGGACTAGGGAATCTCTGGGGACCTCTGGAAGCCCAGCCCAGTGTTCTAATATTCTTTTGTTCATCCTCTCTTTAACTCTCCCCGCCACCATCCTACGTCAAGCTTTCATCAGCTAATGTCAGAATTATTATAACAGTTTACTATTCACTCTCCCTGTCTCAAATCTATCCTACCCATGCCACTAGAGCCAGATTCCTAAAATACACTGTCTGCATCACACTCTCCTCAAAACACACCCATGATTATTGCCTCCTAAGTACAAATACTTTATTCTAGTATTGAAGGCCCCTCTGGCTGCACAATCTGATTCAACTAGTCTTGCTTCACTTACCTACCATGCATACCTTCTCTATTTCAGGTAAACCTTGCAAACTCATCCCATGCTCTGCCATGTCTTTGCTCGTGCCATGCACTATACTTAAAATGCCTGATCATAGTTACTTGTTGAAATTCTTCCCATCCTTCCAGGATGACTCAACTACCTCATCTTCCGTGAAGCCTCTTCTAGTTCCCCCAGCCAGAAGTCATCTATCTGTCCTCTAAACTCTCAGAATACACAGTCCATAGGGGCAGCGAGGTGGCACAGTAAAAAGAGCACCAGCTCTGGAGTCAGAAGGACCTGAGTTCAAATGCTTAACACTCAGATACTTAACACTCACTAACTGTGTGACCTTCAGCAAGTCACTTAACCCCAGTTACCCTGCCTTCCCCCCTCCAAAAATAGGCAAAAAAATAATAATAATAGCCCATGCCTATTTTCTGCATGATTGTTCTATTTCTGCTTTATATTTCAGAATATCTTCTTTCCCCTACCAGAGTGTGAGCTTCATAAGAACAGAAACCCAACCTTCTGTATGTATCTGAAGCATGGGGTCTTGCAAATATTAAGTGATTATAGCTTTTGCTAAATGAAAAAAATAAATGGAATGGAAGAAAAAAGCACCCTCTGGTAGAAAGCAGAAAGGGGTAGTATTTAAAAGGTGTCAGATAAGCTCCAAATGAATACATGAATTAGACATAAAAAGCAAGATCATAAACAAATGAGAAGTAAGTGCAAGGAAGAAATTACTTTTTTGGTCTATGGATAGGGGAAGAGTTCATAACCAAACAAGGGGGAAAGAGGACCACAAAAGATAAAATCAATCATTTTGATTACATAAAATTAGGAAGTCACTGAACAAATAAAACCAATGCGAAAAACTGGAAGGGAAGCAGTTAACTGTGAGGGAAAAATCTTTGCAGCAACTTTCTCTTGTGAAGGTCTTATTTCCCAGATATATAGGGAACTAATTAAAATTTATAAGCATCAACAAACATTTTGTAAGTACCTACTATGTACTATGAACTAGGCTCTGGTGATGCAAAAAGAGTCAAAACACAATCTCCACCCTCAAGGAATTTATAATCTACATGGAAAGACAGCATGCAAAGAGATACATAAAAAGCAAGTTGTGTACAGGATAAATGGGAGATAATTAACAAAGAGAAGGAGCTGGAATTAAGAGGGATTGAGGAAGGCTTCCTGTAGAGGGTAGGATTGTAGTTGGTACTTAAAGATAGCCATTCCTCAAATTATAAATGATGAAGAGACATGAAGACTTTATAAAGGAGGAAATCCGAAGCTATCAATAGTTATACAAAAATGTTCCAAATCACTAATATTAGAGAAATGCAATTCCACCTTACCCCCATCAGATTGACAAAATGGACAAGAAAGGAAAATGACATATGTTCAAGGCACCGCTGGAAAAGAGCCATATGAATGCACTATTGGCGGGGCTGTGAGTTGGTACAGCCATTCTGGAAAACAATTTGGAACTATGTCCAAAAAGTCACTAAACCACCTCCGCCCCAGTAATATTTCTTGTCCTTCAGTTGTTTCCAACTCTTCACAACCCCATTTGTGGTTCTCCTGGCAAAGATACTGCAATTTCTCCATTTTACAGAAGAGGAAACTGAGGCAAACAAGAGTGAGCGACTTGCCCTGAGTCACAGAGCTAGTAAGTATCTGAGGCTGATGAGTCTTCCTGACTCCAGGTCTAGTACTCCACCCACTGCGCCATCTAGCTACCCTTCCCAGTAACACTGCTACCAGACCTACACCTCAAAGGGAGCAAAGAGGGAAAGGACCCATATGTACAAAAATATTTATAAAAGCAAAATATTTATAACAGTTCTTCTTGTAGTAGCAAAGAACTGGAAACTAAGGGGTCCCCATCAATTATGGCATGTGAATGTAACAGAAATGATAAAAGGGACAATATAAAGGAAACTTGGGAAGACACGTGAGCTGATACAGGATGGAGCAGAACAACTTGTATAAAAACGAAAACCCTGTAAAAACAAACTTCGAGAAACTTAAGAATTCTGATCAACATGATGAGTGATCATGACACCAGTGGAGCAAGGGTGAAACATGCCACGTCCTCTTCTACCAGAGGGGAAATAGATTCAGGATGCAGAAGCAGACACGTGTTTTTGGATATGGTCAATCCAGGAATGTTTTGCTTGATTCTGCATACTCATTACAAGAATTTTTTAGTTTTCCAGTGGTTGACAGGGGAGGGAAAAGAAAATTTATTTTGTTCATTTAACACCTTAATTTGAAAAGACTTATAAGTGGTGCCCTGAAATACTGGAGTTGGAGTCAAGAAACCATCCTAGTCCTGATGCTTAGAAGATGTGTAATTGTGAGTAAAAGAGTACTGAAATTTTCTGAAACTCAGTTTCTTCTTCTGTAAGATGGAGATAAGTGTATCTGCCCTATCACCCACCTCACAGAGTTGCTGGAGGAAGCATTTTATGAAACTTAAAGCAATATATCAGGCACCATTATTATATAATTAAAATAAACACCCAAAATGAGATCAAAAGGTTACTAAGAACTCCAAATATAAAACACTATGGTTTTGTTTGAAGGCAACAGTTACAAAGAAACAATGTTTTCACAAAACTAGCACACAGTAGAACTGACGTCATATCACCTGAATATCAATCTTGGGCATCTTATTAAAAGATTTCTTCTTTTAACTGCTTTGGCAAGCAGACGAGACAAAGGGTCCCAAAGAATGGCTTTAAATCGGCTCTAGACAATTTCAATTTCTTCAAATGTTAGAGGTAAAAATATCCTAGAGTCTGTACTTCCTCACCCTCTCCAAGCAAACACACCCATGAAAACCTTTCAAAAAATTTTTTAAAATAATAAGGATGTGTTTTAAGTTTTCCTATTCTTGCCAATTTCTGGTCATTGTTCTACCATGTGTTTACAGATCAGAGTGAATTTGGTGCTCTAGGAGGCAGGAGGTGGCAAAGAAGGGAAGGGACGGTGAAAAGAAACACACATAGCTCCCCCAGACCCTGTATACACTGTCATAAAAAACCCAGACCCACCTGGTGCCTTGTTCCCACCCCTACATACTAGAGTCACAGACCCACACAGTCCTTTCAAATGCACCCACACATAAAAACACAAACACACAAGCACAGTGCCCTGAACCCACACAGTCTATTCACCACCACCCTACCGAAACACACTGACCCAGGGGCTCTAACCTTCAGGTTCCAATAAGCACAGAGATGCTGCCTAGACCTCTCTGCAAACTAACCCCAAACCTTCCTCTGTCTCCAACAAGAGACAAAGAGAACAGAAATACAAAAAGTCACTGGCTACAGCCCTTGTCTTGGTGACATATGGATGACTAGTCATTTCCCTAAAGTCTCTCTGGTAGCACTGGCTGATTCCCTGCCTTAGCCCTGAGCCCTGGGTGGTGAAGATCTGAGCTGACTGGGCCATTCCTGTCCTTCCCTAGCTGACTGGGCCATTCCTGTCCTTCCCTAGCCTCCTGTGCCCCAAGGTCCGATGACCTGGAGGAGTGAGTAGGGCTCCTGGCTGCTACCCCTGCGCAGTGAAAAGGGTGGTGGACAAGGATGACCCACTGACTGCCAGCCAGCATCAGCTCAGGAATTGGGGTGGGGCAGGGAAGGGAAAGAAGAAAGGATGAACAGGATTCTGCTTTTAGCCCCTTTCACCTTCTGTCCTGTCACGTCCCAGTGGTTGGGGCGGAGACAGAGAGACAGAGAGACAAAGAGAGAGAGAGAGAGAGAGAAAGACTGAGAGAGACAGAGACAGAGAGACAGAAACAGAGACAGAGAGAGAGACAGAGACAGGGAGAGACAGAGATTGAGACAGAGAGAGAGAGAGAGACTGAGAGACAGAGACAGAGACAGAAAGACAGAGACAGAGACAGAGACAGAGAGACAGACAGAGACAGAGGGACAGAAACAGAGAGAAGGAGAGACAGAGAAAGACAGAGAGACAGACAGAGACAGAGACAGAGAGACAGACAGGGTGAGAGAGACTGAAACTGAGACAGAGAGAGACAGAGAGAGACAGAGACAGAGAGACAGACAGAGAGAGACAGAGAGAGAGAGATTCTACAGCCGCTGGGAAAGGGGGGGTGAAGGACCAAAGTCTCAGCTAGCAACTTCGATTCAGAGCCTCCTTAGCTAGAAGGGACCCCAGAATTCATCTACTCCAACTCTTTCATTTTACAGATAGGGAAACCGAGACAGAGAAATGAGCAACCGAAATCGCGCGGTAAAACTTGCCGAGGTCCATCCCTCCACAGCTTCAGGCTCTATGTCTTCATCTACGCAACCCTCTACCCACCCACTAAATATCTCTTGCAGGCATCACCAGCGTTCTGTCACCTCTATCCCCCGACCCTGCCAAGGGTTTTTATTTTTTTCCCCGAGGCCCTGTTGGAACATTTCACTCGACGTGTGTGTCCCCTACTTCCTTCTCCGCCCCCCGCCGCCCCTGGCCCAGCGTGGGAGACCCTCCTTGGCCCGCCAAGTACCTACCCAAGATCTCCTTGCGTCGCTGGGTATGAGGCTGATCGGTGTAAACCCACTCGAAGTTTCCCGGGGCGATCCGGTTGCCCATGGCTGTTAGGGAAGGTGAGGAGGATAAGCTAACTAGAGCGCTAGCCTGTGGTCTCTGGCTGGGTCATGGGGGAAGACCAGTTTACATACCTCGGGCACTAGTGGGCAGCCCGATCCTTTTAAGATCTAAGCACACCTGTTGGGGCGGTGCGAGAGTGGGGCGGGAGTGGGGCGGGAGCGGGGGCGGGGCAGCTGCGGCAGCTGCCCAGGAAACTCTCGGGAAGGCTTTGGGACCTCACCTGCTCGGAAGATGCTTGCTTTAAGCCTGGATGACTGCGGGAAGAGGTGAGGCAGCCCCTGGAATGGAAGTAGGATAGCTCCGCGCCTTGGCACACATACGAAAACCTCATCATGGGCTGGCCAAGTCATTTTTCGAACCTGTCTCCCCAGTAAAAGGAGAGGATTAGGCCGACGGGTCTCAAAGGGCCTCTTCCAGGTCGGCCATTCTGTGTTTAACGAGTTCAGACTTTCTATGAGTTTGCGTCCTTGTTGTGAGCCCTCAAGCTCCCTGGGACCAGTCTCTGCCTTTTCGGAGGTTGCAGGTGGGAGTTTTTAACAATGACCTTATTTCACTCTAATTACCTTAATGAACTGAAATAAACTTTTTAAAGGGATAAAATTGGGCACCTACTTTGAGGGGGGGCGGGATCCACAGGTACCTAGGGTATGGGAGTGCTTTGATCTGTGTACTAATATAAGAAATTATTATTGGCTCTTGTCTTTGTCCTGGGTTTTGTTTTTGGTGCTGAGCTTTTTTGCTTGGTTGGTTTATTTTGTTTTTAGCATTAAGATATCTAAGGGAACTGGAATTTGGAGGGCATATAATCACAACAGAGCTAGGAAGTCCTGACCAAAGTTCCCATTAAATCTCAACACTTTCATACCTTTAGACTTTTATGAGTTGTGCCTGAGGTTTTATTGGTGAGGAGTTTCTCAACACTTAATTACTCTGGTTCCCCAGTACCTGGCAATAGGTAGATATTGAAATAAATGCCTGTAGATGAATTAGCTGGACAACAACAACAAAAAAAGAAGTGGTTCATCTGATTGTAATCTATTCTCCCACAAAGCACTTTCTAAAGTAAAAAACAGTGTTCTGGGTCCTAGAGGAAAAAAGACAAAAAGCAGTCCCTATTCTCAGAATTTCACTCTCCTGAGGAGGGATGAAGGGGAAAGGAATATAACATTTATGTAGGTAAGTAAACAGACCATAATTTGAGGAGGGAGAGAGTGCTAACAACTAGGGGCATCAAGAAAGGTTTCATGAATAAGGAGAAACTTTAGTTGAATCTTGAAGGAAGCTAGGAATCATTAAGGAAAAAGTACAGGGGGGGGGAGTGGTAAGTGAAATATCAAGTTCAAGGAATAGCAGGTAGGCTAGTTTGGCCATAAAGAAGTGCATGAAGGGGGGTAATGTGATGAATGTAGGGAGTGGGGGACTCGAATCAGGGATTACTCAGGCTGTAAATCCATGTGACTAGAAGAATGGCAGCACCCCTAACAGAAAGAATGAAGGGTAGGCTTGGTGCACAGGTGGTAGTTCAGGTCCAAGACTGGAATGAAATGAGATATTTGTGCAATATTCAGCAGGTAAATAAAAGATGTTTATTTAACCATAGCATGGAAAGAATTCTCCACAAGGATAAGCCAGTTGTCCACAATAGAAACAAACCCCCATATCTCCATTGAGAAACACCTGGTCAACAGGACAAGAAGTGATGACTTCTCTGTCTATGTAAATGGGCCTCTTTTTTCCCTTAGGTGACCTGGCAGCCTTGTCAATGAGTCTCAGGAACAACTTCTATGTTTTTTAGAGAAAAAACTAGCCTACTCTAAGTTTGGTCTTACCACAGTGGTCAAACCCTAGAGAAGGCTCTGCATACTGCCACAGTCTCTAGTCTTCTCTCTCCTATTTTCATCTCATTTTCTCCTCCCCTCCATCATTTTTGCTTTCCCCCTTTTTCAATTCAATTCCATTCAATAAACACTTAATTAAAAAGTGTAAGGTCCTATATTCTCCGGAGATAAGAGATTTTTTAAAATGACACAATCCCTGATTTCTTTGTTGTTCAGTGTTTGACTCTGCGACCCCACGTGGGGTTTTCTTAGCAAAGATACTGGAGTGGTTCGCCATTTCCTTCAGCTCATTTTACAGACAAGGAAACTAGGGCAAACAGGTTTAAGTGACTTTCCTAGGGAACTATGAAGTGTCTGAGGCCAGATTTGAACTCATGAAGATAAGCCTTCCTGATTCCAGGCCAGACTTTCTGTGCACTATGGTGCCACCTAGCTGCCCTGACTTCTAGGAGATCACAATCTATTCCCTAAGTCTTAGTATTCCTTACCTGCAACATGAGGAGGTTGGACTAGATGACCTCTGAGGTCCCTCCCTCATAAGAAATCAGATGATAGTAATAATAATCATAAATAAATCTGATCTTGAAATCATCACAATAAATCAGATCCTATTTAACATGGTTTCTTTAATCCTCCTCTCTCAGGGGTCAGGTCTGTTCTATTTTGCTGCTCCCTACACTCCTCTCCCCTACATCCCTCTTCTGGAGGTCCAGTACCCAGAGGGGGTTGAGGGGTCTGTCTTGCCTCTCTGCCTTTGGCTTAAGCCTCCACTGATTATGTTCCCTCCATTTCTAGTGGCCCAGTAACTAGCACCCCAGTTCCATTTAACCACTTAACAGCAGATCAGCTTTTTCAAAATGATATGCTTCAAAGACTAGCAAGAACAAGACATGAAAACTTTCCCTGAACACTTTGAGGGCATGTCCCCTTCCCATTCCCATCACCTCCTAGAGAGGCATGAGACTCACACCTCAACTCAGTTCATATATTAGTTCCACCAAATTCAAGTCCAAAGCCCCACTGGGCTACCATTACGGACCATTGTTCCTCCAGGATTCCCTACTGGTCAGGCTGTGACATCTGGCCTGAAATCTTAAGACTCTGAGATCCCCATGACTGGAGATCCTTGGTTGGAGACTCCAGTCCTTGCAGCTAGAACCCAAAAGGAATGACATAAGACCCAAATCCCAAGCCTGTTTCTCAGGGCCTCATGTCTCGAGGTGTGGGGGGATGGGCCTTCCCACTCAACCATATGGTATCAGCTGCTGACACCATGGTGAAGGAGTCCTAAACCTTTAAATGTGAATGTGAGAAAGAGATAGTTCTTAAACACATAGACAATTCTGGCTATACAGCCAGTGGAAAAAGAACATGGTGGGGCAGCACAGAATGTCCATACGTGCACCGGTTCCCCTAGGTGTAGGTCCCAAACATCTTCCATGTGGATGACACCATTTTAGGTTGTCTGGGCACATGTCACACTCTGTTACACTATGATACTTACCACGTGCCCTTGAACACACCATTCCAAACAAATATTGAGCAACATGGTAGAGTGGAAAGACTTGGAATAATGATAACCGGAGGCATTTTTTGTTGTTTAATCATTTTCCATTTTTATTCAATTCTTCAGGACCCCTTTTGGGGTTTTCTTGGCAAAGATACTGGAGTAGTTTCCCATTTCCTTCATTTTACAGATAAAGAAACTGAGGAAAACAGGGTTAAGTGACTTGCCCGGGGTCACATAGCTGGTAAATGTCTGAGGCCAGATTTGAACTGAGGAAGATCAGTCTTTCTGACTCCAGGCCTGGTACTCTATCCACTGTGCCACGGAGCTGCCAGAATTTGATATATATCGAATCCTAATGCTAGTTGTGTGATAAAGTACAAATCGTTTTCCCCTCTTAGTCCTCAATTTTCTCCTATGTAAAATGAGAATAGTACTACTCATACAAAACACTCGAGAAATGGGAGGTTATAAGATGTTGCTTTTTTGGCTACCGTGACTTGAGTTGCCTCCAGCTTTAGAATCAGAGTCTGTGTAGTGGTTAAGGTTTTTGGACAAAACTTGAAAGAAGCTTGAAATATCAAAAGTTCAGTGAAACTGTTTCCTCCCTTGACTGACTATCTCTCTGTATCTGTGGCTGTCCTTTCCTCAGGTATACATATGTCTTTGTTCCCAGATGGTCCAATTGTTCCAATGACAGGAGGGAAAAAGAGCAAATCCCCTCTCCCTCAACCCACTCCCCTCCCCCCCAAGCACTCCTGAGCCCGTGTTCGTCAGCTCTGGAACTGAAACTACTAAAAATCATCCAACTATTTAAAGCCTTCTGGGTGTGACGAACTTGTTTGCCCAGCCAAGCGAGGTATTTCCTTTTTGACCTGAATCGAAGAGGTTTGCACTTCATAGAGGCATCACACGTCTTAGACTCGACTCATCCGTGCCTCATTAAAACCTCATTAAGCGTGACGAGGACAATCCACAGAGAAAACCCTGCCCTTGCACAAAACAAAAACAAAAACAAAAAACCTTCAAAAGGAGATTTTCTCAATTCTGGTGAGAGGTGAACAAAGAAACACGACCAAGAGAAACTTATCTCCTGGGTATGGTGAAGGAAGCAGCCTCTACTGGAAAAAGAGTTGGGGGGTTTTTCCCTCAATTTTTTTTATTTTATTTTTTTTAATTTAATTTTATTTTTTATTTATTTTATTTATTTGTTTGTTTGTTTATTTATTTTTATTTTTGGATTTATTTTTTTTTATTTTTGGTTTATTTACTTTTAGTTCACAAAATTCAGTTCCACAGTCCCTTGAGTTTCAGATTTTCTCCCCCCCTCCATCATGGCAGCGTGCAGTCGGATACAGGATCTACAAATATCTTCCTATTAATCATTAGTCAGGTTGTAAAGAAGGATTGTAACTGATTTTTCCCTCAATTTTTAAGTTCCAGAGAATTGAAAATGACTTGCCCAAGGTCATCCAGCTTTGAAATGTAGAGCACAGAGGAAGCTAGGGGGAGCAGTGAATAGAGCACCAGCCCTGGAATCAGGAGGACCTGAGTTCAAATCCAGCCTCAGACACTTGACATACTAGCTATGTAACCTTGGGTAAGTCACTTAACCTCAACTGCCTTGCCTTCCTCCCTCCAAAGGAAAAGAAAGAAAGAAAGAAATGTAGAGAGGGTAGGGCTGGTACTGTGGACAGAACACTTGTTTGGAAGTCAAGGAACATTTTTGAATCTGCTGATTAGTATTTGTGTGACCTTAATAGAGTCACTTGACCTCTCCCCAGTTTTCTCATCTGTAATATGAGAAGGGACAAATTGGTCCCTAAGATCCTTCCAGCTCCAAATCCTATGTCAGGATTCTTGACTCTACATCCCATGTTCTTTTCCTTCCTTTCTTCATAGTAGCCAAAAGTTACTTTGAAGATTGTGTGTGTGTTTGTGTTTCCTTTCCTGAAAGATCACTTGGTGGCTTTGCCAAAAGATCAAGGCTGCAAATGATCTGGGAGGGTCACCATTTAATCAGACTTCAATGCATCCGGGACTCATGATTTGATACTCCCTCTTGGATCCTCCCTCCACCAAACCAGGCCATCCTTCCTCCAGGAAGACCTAAAAGAGTTCATCTTCTGGTGACCAAAAAAGGGCACGAACCTCTCTGCAAGGAGACAGATGACAGATATGCCCTCTGTCCCCAGGCCTTTCCAGTGCTTACCACATCCCAGCTAAATCTCCAAAATAAACAATACTTGGTTTTACTTAAGGTAACTTACTCAAGTGGATCACAGATGACTCCAAAAAGATTACTTAATTATAATTAATTACTTAATATATTAATTACTTGATTATATATAATTAAATTTTACAGATGAGAAGACTAAGGGAAACATGGTTAAGTAACTTTCCGAGGGTCACACAGCTAGGAAGTATCTGAGGATGGATTTGAACTCAGGTCTTCCTAATTCTAGACCCAGCACTCTATCCACCGCAGTACCTAGCTGCCCTATTGCCAACATTATGCTGTTTTAAAATGAAAAAAGGAGACTACAGGGTCTTTTTGTTGGCCCTGAGGCAGGACTTTTGTTTTGCCCATATTTAGATCCAGGTAGCAGGCCTGGGGCAAGGAGGAGTATTAGCACATCAGAGCTTGCAGCCACAGTGGAAGGGGGACCCTCCTCATAGTTCCAGGGCAGAAAAGAGTGCTTATGGTCATTCACAGACTAGAGCACAGGCCAGGAGAGTAGTAAACACCTTTCTTTAGATCATACCACCTTGGAAGAACTAAAACCTACGGGTCCCTAGAATCATCTCTAAAAGCAACTGTATAGTTGCTTAGGATAGTGTGTCTTCCACCCTGGAAGCAGAACCCAACTTTAACAAAGAGTTAAAAAATCACGTTATAGGCTGGGAAAATGAGCAAACAATGGGAAAAAACCTCTGACTATAGAAAGTTACTATGGTGACAAGAAAGATCAAAACATACACTCAGAAGTAGACAACAAAGTCAAATCTCCTACATCCAAAGCTTCCAAGAAAAACATGAATTGGTCTCAGGCCATGGAAGAGCTCAAAAAGGATTTTAAAAATCAAGTAAGAGAGGTAGAGGAAAAATTGGGAAGAGAAATGACAGTGATACATGAAAATCATGAGAAAAGAGTCAACATCTTTGTAAAGGAGACATACAAAAAAAAATAACACCTTAAAAAATAGAGTAGGCCTTGGGGCAGCTAGGTAGTGCAGTGAAAAGAGCACTGGCCCTGGAGTCTGGAGGACCTGAGTTCAAATCTGGTCTCAGACATTTGTCACACTTACTATCTGTGTGACCTCAGGCAAGGCACTTAACCTCAATTGCCTT
This sequence comes from Pseudochirops cupreus, assembly GCA_028627135.1. Lineage (NCBI taxonomy): Eukaryota > Metazoa > Chordata > Mammalia > Diprotodontia > Pseudocheiridae > Pseudochirops > Pseudochirops cupreus. The sequence goes on along the minus strand of CM053581.1, from coordinate 340,029,249 downwards.
GCCTTCCCCCCTCCAAAAAAAAAATAAAACAACAAAAAAAATAGACTAGACCAAATGGCAAAAGAGATCCAAAAAGCCAATGAGAAGACTGCCTTAAAAAGAAGAACTGGCCAAATGGAAAAGAAGGTCCAAAAGCTCACCGAGGAAAAACAATTCCTTAAAAATTAGAATGGAGCAAATGGAAGCTGATGACTTTATGAGAACTCAAGAAACAATAAAGCAAAACCAAAAGAATGAAAAAACAGAAGACAATGTGAAATATTTCACTGGAAAAACAACTGACCTGGAAAACAGATCCAAGAGAGATAATTTTAAAATTATTGGACTACCTGAAAGCCATGATCAAAAAAAAAAAGAGCCCAGATTTCATCTTTCAAGAAATTATCAAGCAAAATTGTCCTGATATTCTAGAACTAGAGGGTAAAAATAGAAATTGGAAGAATCCACCAACCACCTCCTGAAAGATTCCAAAATGAAAACTTTGAGGAATATTATAGCCAAATTCCAGAGTTCCTAAGTCAAGAAGAAAATACTGCAAGCAGCCAGAAAGAAACAATTCAAGTATCATGGAGCCACAGTCAGGATAACACAAGATTTAGCAGCTCCTACCGTAAAGGATTGGAGGGCTTAGAATATGATATTCCAGAGGGCAAAGGAGATAGGATTACAATCAAGAATCGCCTACCTAATAGAACAGTTAGGGGAAAAAAATAAACATTCAGTGAGATAAAGGACTTTCAAGCATTCTTGATGAAAAGACAAGAGCCAAATAGAAAATGACTTTCAAATACAAGATTCAAGAGAATTGGGGCAGCTAGGTGGCACAGTGAATAGGGTACCAGCCCTGAAGTCAGGAGGACCTAAATTCAAATCCAGCCTCTGACACTCAATACTTACTAGCCGTGTGATCTTGGGCAAGTCACTTAACCCCAATTACCCTACCTTCTCCCCTCCAAAAAGCAGCAAAAAAAAAATCTGGAATAATAATTAAGGGTAACTTACCCATCAAAGTATAATCCTAAATTTTAAAAAAAATGTACTTCTGATAAACTGAAAGACTTTCAGGTATTTGTGACAAAAAGAGCAGAACTTAATGGAAAATTCAACATATAAGATCCAGGAGAAATATAAGTAGTAAACAGTCTGACCTTATTAAAGACCAATTATAAGGGATTAAGGTCAAACTGTTTACTACTTATATGTGAAAATCAGTACTCTTGTAATTGCCATCATTATTTGGGGAGTTTGAAAGAAAGACTTGTACTGAGCTATGTATGATGGGGTGATTCTAAAAAAAATAAAACTGCATAAGGAGAGAAAAAGCAGTAATTGTCTCATACAAATAAGGCATGAAAGGAAGAACTGATACAGAAGAAGCAAGTGGAGGGGAGGACTGGCAATGCTGAAAACCTACTCATCAGAAATGGGTTAAAGAGGGAACAACATATACATCTAGAAGGGTATAAAAGTCTTCTAAAATTAGAAAGAAATAAGAGGGTGAGGGGGCAGGATAAGGAAGAGACTTTTAGAAGGGTATGGAAATTAAGAATTAGGATGGGGAGGGGATAAAGGAGAAACTCTTAGAAAGATAGGTAGACTAAGGTGGAGATCAGGGAGAGGATAGGAGAAGGACTCTCAGAGGGGTAAGTAGATTAAGGAATAGGAGGGCAAGGTAGTGGGTAGAAGTAAATTAGATGAGTGAGGAGGGATAGGGTAAATGGGGGGGAAACATGGTGAGGAGAAATTAGGATAGAGAGAAATATATAACAAGTTAACATATAATACATAACTTAGAATGTGAATGGGTTGAATTTACCCATAAAATAAAAATGGATAGCAGAATGGAATAAAAAACTGAATTCAACAATATGTCACTTTCAGGAAACAAAATTTTAAAAAGAAACATGGAGATAAAATAAAGAGCTGGAGTGGAATTTATTATGTAAACAAAAAAGTAAAGGTAAGTAATGATGGTCTCAGACAAAGTTAAAGCTAAAATAGATTTAATTAAAAGAGAAAAATAGGGAAACTATGTTATGTCACCAATATTATTTAATATTGTTTTAGATCATTTAAAATAACTAGACAATATAAAATACCTGAGAGTATACCTGCCAAAACGGAGACAGGAACTGCATGAATGTAAACATAATGAATATAAAACATTCTTTATACAAATAAAGTCAGATATAAATATGGAAAAATATCCATTGTTCATGGGTAAGTAAAGCAAACATATTTTTTAACCTATAATTTTACTTTATTTATTCAATGCCATCTCAATTAAATTACTAAAAAAAAAATTTTACAGAGTTAGAAAAAATAACAACAAAATTCATTTGGAAGAACAAAGAATTCCAAAAAAACTGAAGGGAAAAAAAAGGTAAAGAAATGAGATTCAGCAGTACCAGACTTTAAAGTATATTATAAGGTCAGAAATTGTTGAAGTGTAAAATGGGTAATTTCAATTATTTTAAACTAAAATTTTCTTGTATAAAACCAATGTAGTCAAGATTAAAAGGAAAGCAAAAAACCGGAGGAAAGCTTTCATAGACAAACTTTCATTTATAATACACCTTAAGGTTTGCAAAGTGCTTTAAAATATCATCATTTGATCCTCATAACCCTGGAATATGGGTGTTATTGTTATCCTTCTTTTACAGATGAGGGAACTGAAGCAGAGATTTAGTGACTTGCCCAAGATCACATGAGTAGTATGAATCTGAGGCAGGATTTGAACTCAGATCTTCTGACTCCAGGCCCAGCACTCTCTCACCTTAGAAGGGAAGCTTGGAAAATCTACAGAGGGAATACAGGAGAGAAGGAGAAGAGCAAGTGGGTATTTTTTAATGGAGATTAACATGTAGGTGGTGCAGTGAATACAAGGCTGGGTCTGGACTCCTCTTCCCGAGTTCAAATCCACCCTCAGACACTTCCTAGCTGTGTGACCCTGGGCAAGTCACTTAACTCTGTTTGCCTCAGTTTCTTCATCTGTAAAATGATCAGAAGAAGGAAATGGCAAACCACTCTAGTATCTCTGCCAAGAAGACTCCCAATGGGGTCATGAAGAGTCAGACATGACCCAACAACAACATTTGGCAGGGACGGACACTGATGTGATGAGAACTACATTGAGGTAGCTATGTGGCCCAGTGGATAGAGTGCTAGGTCTGGAGTCAAGAAGGCCTGAGTTCAAATCTGGCCTCTGTCACTTACTAGCTATGAGACCTTGAGCAAGTCATTTTACCTCTGTGAAAGTACAGGATGTGTGGATGTAGTTAGGAGCCCTGTGGGTTAAACAGATCATGGATGCAGTTAGGAACAAGAAACTCATAAATATTCTCATTAGACAAAACATTTGTGTGCCGAGCAGCCAGCTCCCTCTTGGGTGCACATTTACAGATGCTGCTTATTTTGATCACACACTCCTGTATATCCAGCATGTTTTAACCCAGGTATTTCTGAGGCAGTTTTGGTAAAAACACATAAAGAGCTTAAGAACAAAACCCCTGCATGTACTTCTGCCATAGCATGCCCATCACAATATGCTACTGCAGGGATCTCTTGTAAGTAAATGCCTGAATAAGTCATGAGCTAATCACCCTGGCTTTGTGTGAGGAACTCCTGCATCACATGTGGACACAACTGGGCGCTTTGGCGTCTTAGTCTGTAACAACTGACATAATTGCAGGATTCCCAGAAAATGGACTGGGGAAGGGAGGAAAATATCAGGAAGATCCTCAAATGACCGTCTACAGTAGTATGTACAAGTAAAAGATTTGCAAAGGCCACCTAGGGAGTGGGAGGAACTCCAGTAAAAAAAAAAAACCCACAAGGATTGAGTACCATGCTAGCCAAGATGAGATTGCCAGCTGTTGGCAAAGAGATTAGAGCTACAATTCCAAAACTAACTTGGCTGTTACTATGTCAGTGTCCAACAGTTGCAGTAATCAGGCAGACCACAAGGCTAGCAGCGCCCAGGAAATCCACCCACTTTCTTCACAAGCCTAGATTCTCAAAGGGCACAACAGACCAGGAAACCCTGGAGTTCAGAACTGCTCACCACTTGGCCACTCCTTTGAGGACATAGGGGCTTCAGCCACCATTTCTCCAAAAACTCCTAATATTCTATAGCTGCCCTGGCTGCTGCCATCTTTGGGGTGAGAAGGTTCATCATTAGGTTTCTGACCTCTGCCTTCTCATCTTTCTCCTCTTAGCCATATGTATATAGTTACTTCTGGCCTAGTTCAACTGCTTTTTGCCCCAGGGTAGAGGAAGGGCAGGAGGGGGAAGACACAACACATAGTAATTCTGGACATCAATGGAGATGCCTCTCCACATCTACCAACTAGTGATACTGTATAAATGCAGTTACCAGGACTTCACCACGAGTACATAGCATCGGTGATTTAAGAAAAACACGGATAGATTTGCATGAAATAATGAAGAGAGCAATGAGCAGAACCAAGAGAACATTGTATATTGTAACAGCAATATTGTTTCAAGAACAACTTTGAGCAGCTAAGTCACTTTGACTAGTATAAATACCCAAACTAACTACAGTGGTACCTTGACACAGGAGTGCACCAACTTGTGAGATTTCCGAGACACGAGTTGTCACTTGGTCGATTTGAGGTACGAGCCGCCGCTAGTTGGCGCAGCGAACACCACAACCCAACGCCCACCCAGCATCCCGGGCTTTACGTCGCCAGTGAAGAAAATTAAGTTAAGTGAAAGTAAAAAAAAGATACTGTAGCAATTAAGTTCAGGGATAAAGTGTAGCATTAAGAGTGTAGCGAGTAAGTGAACGAAAGTGACCGAAAGAGCAGGAAACAAAATTCCTCTAACCCCCTCCATCTATCTCCTCCACCCTCCACCTCCACCAGTATCATCTGTTAGCTATAGTCGGCTGATATCCAAGGTAAATATACACCTTATAAAACTAGTTCATTTCTTTACATTCTCTTTTATTATGTTTTTATACAATATTTGTTATTTATAAATACTTTTTCTTATTTAAAAACACTCAACAAAAAAATGCTGGGGCGGCATTTTGGGGGCTGGAACAGATTAACGGCATTTCAATTAATTTCAGTGGGGAAAACTGATTTGATATACGAGCAGACTGAGTTACAAGCTCAGTAATGGAACAAATTAAACTCCTAAGTCAAGGTACCACTGTACAAAGGAGCTATAGAGACGCTATCTGCACCCAGAGTAAGAATTGACAAATAGGAGTACGTATAGAATAATATAGAATAATTTTACATATATATGTTTATATTTACATATATATACAGTTTGTGA
>CM053581.1:339908636-340023442 GCA_028627135.1 Pseudochirops cupreus | reverse complement strand
TATTGTGGCCACTGTAGTGAAAACTGTGTGGCTATTTTCTGTGATAAGCCTTGTTCTGAATATTGTGGCCACTGTAGTGAAAACTGTGTGGCCATTTTATGTGATAAGATGTAATGTTGTGAATATTATAATGTTTTGAATGTTTGTCTTGATTTGTAATGGAATAAACAGAGTGTTCACTCTATTTTGTAATCTGAACTCTAAAAGCTGTTCACAGTAGCATTCCTTTGGGAATCTGCTGGTGAATGGCATTACACATAGAAGTGGTGCTTATAGATGAAATGGGCAGCGAGGTGGTGAAGTAGAGCTCAGGGCCTGGAATCAGGAAGACCTGAATTCAAATTTGACCTCAAACACTTACTAGCAGTTACTCAACCTTGTTTGCCTCAGTTTCATCATCTGTAAAATAAGCTGGAGAAGGAAATGGCAAACCACTCCAGTATCTCTGCTAAGAAAACCCAAATGTGGTCACTGAGAGTTGGACACGACTGAAATGATGAGCAACAAGTTACCAAGTCCTGACATCACCTCCACATCACCACCTAACTCCACCTCCACAACACTTTTGGCTTCTATAACCCTTCTGTTATCTATACTGAGCTGAACTATTGCAACAGTCTCATTAAAGACCTTATCTCCTCTAACAAAACCCACTGCCAAAATAACCTTTGTTAGACATCGATTTCTCTCTCCCCTCTGGTCAGAAGACTTCAGGCGCTTGCCTCCCTATTGTCTATTGATGTAGAATATATATTCTTTTTCTTGGTTTTCCAGACCCTCTACCACAGTGGTTCTCAACCATCCTAATGCCGCCACCCTTTAATACAGTTCCTCATGTTGTAGTGACCCCCAACCATAAAATTATTTTCGTTGCTACTTCATAACTGTAATTTTGCTACTGTTATGAATCGTAATGTGAATATCTGATATGCAGGATGTATTTTCATTGTTACGAACTGAACATAACCCACAGGTTGAGAACCGCTGCTCTACCATCTGGTGCCCCCCCCACCCCGATCTTTCCAGCCTCGTCTATACTCTGATCAGACTAGGTCATTCTCTTCACCCAAGCCATACCTTTATTCGCTCTATTCACTCTGCCTGGAATGCCTTTGTTCCCTTCTTTATGTGTTGCAGCCCTATTCATCCTGAAAAACCCAACTCATGTCAAATAGGCTTGCTCCTCTACATCAAGCAGCTACCAAGCAGCGTCAGACTCAAATAGAAAGAGGGGCCACTAAATAGTATATAATGATCCTTGCGAAACACATATTGGTTTCATTTTAAAATTAAATTTATTTAAATTTTAATTTATTAAAATACTTCCCGATTACATTTTAATCTGGTTCAGGTAACACTCAAGAGTGCTGTGGGCCACATGCAGCCTGTGGCTGTGTGTCTGGCACCTCTTATCATGGTGATGCCATTTGCTGCTCGTGCTTGGGCCAAGAACTCCTTTGCCTAGATCCAAGAGGTCTGGTGCATGAAATCCTCCACCATTCCCCCTGCTGCTCCATCATGGCACTTCAGCTCCCAGCTTGGTCCGGGAAAGACTCATTTTGCTCTGTCCACTGCCATCTCTGGAGCCATGTGGTTCCATCCTCTCCTGGGGCCACGTAGTTCCCTGATGCACGTGGTTCCCTGGAGGGGCCGTAGAACCACAAGGTCACAAAGCTTCCCTGCAGCAAGAGCCAAAGCCTGTCTGTGCCCACTGCCATCTGGCGAGTGCTGTTTCCTGCTCTCCAGCCCTCCTTTTACAGGTTAAATCCAAAGACTCAGCTTGGTTATGTGCCTGACATAAGTTAGTTATCCTTAATAAGATGTAAAATAACCAACAAATATCTGGAGCAAAGGAAATTCACACCTTTTGAAGGAAACAGTCATCAATCCCAGAACAAAGATTTTATCCATGTTCAGCTTTCCAAAGGAAACTCACGGAAAGTCCTGGATACGCCCATACTTAGTCCTCAGTTGGGGTTCTGTAACTTCCTAAGGTGTTTATGATGTAATATCATCTATTATAATTATATTCCTTAACCCTTGATCAGAACATAAGCTCTGCCTAGGTGGTGGTCTTGTCTAAACTTTGTATGTGGATCCTGCACTAGTGGGTGTGGGTAAAGACTTCTACTGCTAGGCATAAGAGAAACCCAGAAATCATACAGAAAAAAAATTCACTGAAATATGAAACAAGGTCAGTAGCAATCGAGTAGTAAAACATTCTCTGCACCCAAATACAAAGAGATGTAGATCAACACCTCCAGAAGAGTTGCTATCTAATTCCCCATCAGTCTACCTGACTCCCCAGCAGAGCAGGTAGTGATGAGTTACCTCGTGCTCACAGATCCTAAAAAATGATTCCTGGTCTGATTCTTCGAGTCTGTCTCATAGCAGAATGAAGAACAGCTAACAGTTCTTTTATCAGTTATGGAGTCACCATCAGCATCCTGAGAGGACACTGGAGGTTCAGGACAGAACAGTTGCCACCACACAAGATCATTTTGTCCTCAAATAGAGCTCTTGGCCTTGCTGCTTACATGTTTTCCCTCCCTTCCTTGGCTTTATTAGCCACACTTGTAAGAGCCTCCTTACTCAATTAGGGTACATACCAAGACCACCATCAGGCATGCAGACTCTTGAGGGCCTTTAGCTAGCCCAAATCTTCTGGGAAATGTATCATGATAGACACTCTCATACCCTTCCCCTAGTAAAAATCTGCAGAGCCTGAAAATTTTCCCAGCTACATAGGTACGTAAAATCATAGACCTAGAGTTGTAATGGACCTTAGAGACCATCTAATACAACCTTCATTTTACAGATGAGAAAACTGAGGCCCATGGAGGTCAAGTGAATTGCCTAAAATCAGAAAGATGGTAAGGATCTGGGGACAAACACTATAAACTTTCATTAGCTGGCTTATAGTAGAGAAAAAGTTAAACCAAATACAAAGAACGAACATATGCAGGTACGTAGAACATCACAAATGCATTAATGTTTTATGCCGTAGACTAGATGCAGAGGCCATATCCATAAACCCCCACAACACGGAACGTACAACACACAAAAGCTGCATGTTGCAGACCAGATACGTAAGGCATGTGCCTTTTTTTCTTGCCACACTTCATGCCATATCAATGCTGCATAAAGTAAATGAAATTGAGGTTATATGTAATATATACCATCGCATGATCAGGTTATATGCAAAATATGTAACATCCCCCATCGATGAATATTTTCTGTGCAACTTCCCTATTACCTTCATCTTCAGGGTGCATCTTCACAGCTCATTCCTGTAGCCTCATATCCACTGGCCTAGAGTGCCATTGCTGAGTCCATGGAAGGCCCAAGGTGACCATTATTGTTCCTAAGCCCTACTGAATCATTATCTCCACTGGTTTTTCAGTCTAGAGTTTTCTTGGCAAAGACACTGGAATGTTTGCCATTTCCTTCTCCAGATCATTTTACAGATGAGAAAACTGAGGCAAATGGGACTAAGTGACCTGCCCAGGGTCACACAGCTAGTAAGTGTTTGAGGCCAGATTTGAACTCAGGATGATGAATCTTCCTGCCTTCAGGCCTGGCTCTCTAATTACTGCACCACCTAGTTTCCTCTATCATCACTTCCATAGGTTGCCTCAATTCCCACAGCTCGAGGACTGGGCAGGAAAAGGATGTTCTTAGTGTCATACCAACCTCTTCTCCCCCATCCTGACTCCTAGGACAGTTCTGACAGGTTTTCTCTGATCCTTAGCTAGTCAGCATCAGCTCAGATAGTACAATGGACAGCACTGGGCTTGGAGTCAGGAGAACCTGAGTTCAAATTTAGCCTCAGGCACTTACTAGCTGTGCGACCTTGGGCAAGTGACTTAACCTCTGTTTGCCTCAGTTTCCTCAACAGTAAAATGGACACAATAATAGCACAAAACCTCCCAGAGTTGCTATGAGGACCAAATGAAATAGTATTTGTAAAAAGTGCTTAGCGCAGTGCCTAGAGCATAGTAGGTGCTGTGTAAAATACTGATTCCTTTCCCTATCATCATGCCTTGTTCTCATCATCCACATTTTGAGATGGATCTTTGCATGGGTCACTGTCTGACTCCAATGATCCATCTGTGGGCAGAAGACAGGTCCTACTCAGAGCCTGCTTGGCTGATTCTCCATTGCTCCCACCTTCCTGCTAGTCAAGAGTACGGAGCCTTTTCCACATTAGCAGACACAGAGTGCCCCAAAGGATGAAAGCAGTAATCCCTCTGTCCTCTGCCCTGGTCAGACCACATCTGGAGCACCATGCTCTGGAGAGTGCAGAGAGAGATGACCAGGATGGTGAGAACATTCAACAGCATTCCAGGTACAGGCCATTTGAAGGAGCAAGGGATATTTAGTTTGAAGAGAAGACTAAGCGGGACTTGACTTTGTGTCACGCCTTTTTGCAGTCTGGTGAAACCTATGGACACCTCAGAATGTTTTTAAATATATAAAATAAAATACATAGGATTACAAAAGAAACCAAAAGTTGGTGATAATAACAATGCATTTTATTTCATATTCAAATCCACAGACCCTCTGAAATCTCTCCAGATACCCTTTAGGGGTCCATAGACAAGATAAAAACCTCGGACTTAGAGGTGACCGCTGTCTGCCAATGGAAGATTTAAATTTGTTCTTCTTGGCCCCAGAAGGTAGGACCAGAGCAATGGGTGAAAGCTTCAGAAGTGGACTTCAATATATGGGGGAAAAAATTTCTAGTCATTCAAGGTGACCAAAAGTTGAATAATCGGCTAAGAGAAAGCATCTCACAAATCACATCTTCAGTTTGCATCCTCACCCACCCAACATTTCCCCTGTAAATATGAGATTTTGGTCCATGTCTTTATCTCCACGATAAAAAGACAAAATCCTTCAACTCCCACACAAGTATCCATGCCTGTATAACATCAATTATAGGACAGGTTTTATTTAAACAACAACAACAACAAAGTAAAACAGAATAGACTTGCACCTAAGCCCATAATTTTGGGGGATAGCATTGGGGATGGATACGACTGGGTCTCCCTATCTTGCCCATGCTAGAAGAGCAGTAGTCACTCACAGGCCCCCTCCACTGCCAATCGGCACCAAAGCTTTGTCTTGCTCCATTTCTGCTCCTTCTTAGGCAGCCTGGTTTCCCTTTCCTTCCCCTTTCCCTCCCCAGGGCTCATCATATTTAATGTTGTGCTTAGTATGGACATCCATACTCAAGTTCATATTCTTTTTAATAAAAAATTATTTGTTAGGCAATCATCATTTCTCCTTCCCACCTCCCTTAACCCCAAACCACCTCTGAGAAAGCAAGAAAAACATAACCCCTACTACAAATATGTGTAGTAAAGCAAAAGAAATGTCCACATTGGCCATGTCCAAAAAGTATGGCTCAATTTGCACTCCCGAGTCCATCATCTCTCTATCAGGAGAGGAGTAGCATGACTTTGTCATGAGTCCTCTGGAATTGTGGCTGGTCACTGCATTGGTCAGAGTGCCTAAGTCATTCAAAGTTGTCTTTATGTTGTTGTTTTGTATAAACTGTTCCCTGATTCTGTTCACTTCACTTTGCATCATGTCTTCCTAGGTTTCTGAATCCATCCCTTTCATCATTTCTCAACAGCATAATGGCATTCCATTACATTTCTATACCATGACCTGTTCAGCCATTCCACTTTATGGGCACCTCTTCATTTTTCAATTTATTGTCATTTCAAAGAGTTGCTATAAATATTTTCATACATATGGGAAGTCCATAAATTTTTAGGGCAACCCCCCCTCTCCGTTGGGTCTCTATCTCACCCAGGCTTTCTGTGCACCCCATATATAACAGGGCTTTTACTAACCTTCCTGTAGCAATTCTTTTGTAGATGTGAGATGCAAAATGTGATTATGTCTTGCAATGTGAGAGAAACACGTTTCAAATATGCTCTCTAACGAGCTTATCAATCCACCTCAGCAGCCCTGAGCTTGCTACTTTACTTGTTAGCTTATTAATTCTATCACATCTTGTTCAAAGGCAGTCAAGGGGTATGTTCTAAAACTATCTCATAAATTTACACACACAGAAACTATTTCATGAACTAATTAGCTCTAAGCTCCTATCCCAGTTTACAGATTTAAAAAAAAAAAAAGGAAAATTTATTTTCCCATAAAATTTTCTCTTTTGTCAGTAGTAAGCAAGTAGTTTAGACAAACATTGGCTATATAATTTATTTATAGTAACAAATACTGCAAAGGAAAATTTCAACAGTGTATCGAAAAAGGTCTCAACACACAATACCAGTGATTCCTCCATGGCAAACAGGAAGACTGGAATCATTATCCAACAATTTGGTTCTCTCAAGACAGAAGTTTAAGTATCCTGGGCATTCTCGGTATGTCTCCTCAACACAGTAAGAATTAAACTCAATTCGCGTCTCTCCAAACTCTGAAAAAACACAGTTAACTCTCACAATCTCTTAGAGCCTCTTTTCTCCATGACAGTTAACTCTGGGTCTCCTCAGGAAAGATTCCCCCCATGTGTGCCTCTCAGCCTATCCGAAAGTTGTCAGTTGGTTCTCCCTTCTCAAGAGGCTATTCCCTCTCTCTCTCTCTCTTAAAATATTATAATAATATCAAAAATCTTTGTGAGATGGGCTATTGAAGGAAGGGTTTCATATTCTCAAGTCCTTCAAAAAAAGGCTGGATGACCACTTGCTGGGATTGTTGTAGAACAAACTCACACTTTAAGTAGGAACTGTGCTAAATGAGTCTGAAGGTCCCTTTTAAGCAGGGCAGTGGGTCAGGAACCAGATCAACAGCCAGCATAGCAAATAAAGAAACCATAAAGCTGAGGTTAACCTTAACCAGGAGAAATCTGTATAGGATGCCCCAAACACTTAAGCTTTATTAGAAGAAGAAAAAGAAGACAGAAAGCTTTTAAAGACTTTTTGGGATACTTCTAGGCAAGAGCCAGTCTCAGGGCCTACAAATGGACATAGGAGAAACAAATTAGGGAAATAGTGGATTAATTTGTTTGGAATCAGTAGGATAAGGGAAGAGCCAAGGACAGATCCTGACACCTGAACAAGTTTCCTAGCCATCATATTGCTACAGGATCCTCCAACTACTTTAGCTGACCCATCGGTGAAGGAAGCAGGTACAGTGGAGGAAGTGCTACACCTAGAGGTAGGCAGGCTAAGGTCTGAATCTCAATTACAGCAAATAATATGCCCTTGATCAACTCATTTCACTTCTTTTAACCTCAGTTTTCCTCCTCTGTGAAATGAGAATAATAATTCACTATATCCCTCATAAAGCTCCTGGAAAATGCTGTAAGAATGTGAACCATTGTTATATGACTATGTAACCCTTGTGTAAGAGCCTCTCAGGGTTTTTTAATTTTCTCGGCATAGAAACCCACACCCAGTCCAACACCTCCCCAGGAAACATAGGGAAACTTCTTCCCAGTACCTACCACTCAAAATACTGAAATTAACATCCTATGAGTGTAAGCTCAAGGTTCAAAATATTATAGAAGGAAGTTTTACAAAAAGGTGTGATACAAATAACCCTTAAATGAAGATGTACGTCCATCCAGTTACTTTCATATACCTTCAAATACAAGAGCTCCTCTGACAGGGACGTCCCCCATGGCTTTGTCCATGCTCTCTCAGGATCACCAAATCCCAGAAGAAATGACCTTGGACATCACCTAGTTCTTGTCTGCCCTGTACCGGAACCTCCCCAACAAGTGGCCAGAAAGCCTTCCTGAAGACTCCTCCTCCCAGGAAGAATGGAAGTTCTTTCCATTTGTGGGTGGCTCTAAAGGTTAAAACTGCTTCGGCAGCTAGGTGGCAAAGCAGATAGGGCACTGGGCTTAGAATCAGAGACTCGTGTTCATTGAGTTCAAATTCAGCCCCAGATACTACCCTGGTCAAGTCACTTAACCCCATTTGCCTCAATTTCTTCATCTGTAAAATGAGTTGGAGAAGGAAATGGCAAACCACTGCAGTATCTCTGTGAAGGAAACCCTAAATGGGCTTACAAAGAGTTGGAAACCACTGGACAACATGTTCTTATAGTCCACCTAAAAATCTGTTAAAAATTTTTTCAAGCAGAACAAATTTAATCCATCTTCCACCTTGAAAATGTTAAAATAGTTCCTGAGCGGGAGGAGGAGACTGAGGTGACCCCAGGGCCGAGGCTGAGGCTGAGGCCTCGGAGGCGGCGGCAGCAATGGGTTCACACCTGACTCAGCGCTATTTTTGGGACTCGGAAGTGGAGCCCGACCCGTTGCACATGCCCACCTTTCCCCCGGATTATGGCTTCCAGGGACGCAAGGAGCGAGTGATGGTGGCTACACAGCAGGAAATGAATGATGCACAGCTGCTGCTACAACAGCGGGATTACTGCGCACACCATCTCATCCGACTACTCAAGTGCCAGCGGGACAGTTTTCCCAACTTCCTGGCCTGTGGCCACGAGAAGCATGTCTGGGACCTCTGCGAGCACCAGGACTACGTGGGCCGCACGAAAGAGTTTGAGCGGGAACGGCGTCTGCTGGCACGACAGAAGCGGCAGCGGGTGAAGAGTGAGGCTTCAGAGTAGAAACAGCCACAATTTTACTGAGACCCCAGCTCTTTCCCCATTACCATGTACCAGCTGGATAAATAAACACTGTTTTGACCTTCCTTTCACTAAGTCATTGGTAAAAATATGAAACAGTTCAGGTCTAACACAGATCCCCGAAGTGCTCCTCTGGAGCCCTCCTTCCATAGCAGATATCAAACCATTAATGACTTCTCTGGGTTCAGTTGGTTCCAAACCCACTTAACTGTAATATCATATAGCATACATCTTCTCCCATCCTGACCACAAGGGTAGTATGACTTTGTGAAATGTCTTGCTAAAATCTAGGTAAATTCCATCTACATTGCTCCATTAATCTACCAGTCCAGTAAATGGTCAAAAAAAAAAGTCAGTTTAGCAAAATTGGCTTTTGATGAAAACATAGTCTTGCTTCTGTCTTCAACTATCTTCTCTGTAAGTCACTGAAAAGTGGCACATGCTGGTGAGATATCTTGAGATATACACTCAAAACTATTAAAAATCCAGCTGGTTAGGGCGGCTAGGTGGTGCAGTGAATAGAGCACCAGCCCAGGAGTCAGGAGGACCTAAATTCAAATCTGCCCTAAGACACTTAAAACAAACAAACAAAAAAACTAGCCGTGTGACCTTGGGCAAATCACTTAACCCCAACTGCCCTCCCAAAAAAAGAAAAGCAAACAAAAAAATCCAGCTGGGCAGATCAAAACTGTATCCTCTTTTGTCTCCCTTTGTCAAACAGATATGGAAGTAGCCACCTGCATGAATCCAATACTTAAAACCGCTTAGTCCCTAGGGGACATCCCTGGGTATTTTAAACTTTTAGCACATGCCCCAAGGGTGGTGAGAGGGGGAAGACCTGCTAACACTCATTCCAAGATATCTGTTGCCTTTGACCTCATCTTTTTTTTATGTCCTGATGCTGATTGTTTGGGCATCGACAACTTCTAAATCAAATTCCCATTCACTTCTCAAATGCATTTAACATATGCGTGGTGATCTCACCTACATTTGAAGCAGAAGATGACTACACCTTTCACCTTTCGCCTTTCACCTGCTCTCTGTTCATGGTGTCCTTACATCGGACTGTCCTCTGGTCTTCTGACCCTTTTCTTCTCCAGGTAGAACAGATCTGCTGCCAACTGCTCCATTTCTTTTTTCAGATAGTATTTTATTTTTCCAATTACACATAAAGACAATTTTCAACACTCATTTTTTTATAAGATTTTTCCGTTCCAGATTTTTCTCCCTCCTTCAAAAAATGTCATTACTTATTTTTTTTGAGACAATCCAGGTTAAGTTACTTGCCCAGGGTCATACAGCTAGTAAGTGTCTGAAGCCAGATTTGAATTCTGGTCCTCTTGACTCCAGGGCTGGTACTCTATCCATTGTGCCACCTAGATGCCCCCACTATCCCATTTCTTGGCAAAGCTGAGTGAATAGTGATGTCCAAGGTGAGTTTGCCCAATCCAACCTTATCTGCTTCCTCAAGTTTTACTGCTTCTCTTTGATGAGGTGCAATGGATAGAGTCCAGGCATGGAATCAGGAAGACCTGAGTTCAAATCCAGCCTCAGATACTTACTAGCTGTGTGACCCGGCGCAAGTCACTTCAATCTGTTTGCCTCAGTTTCCTTGTCTGAAAAATTATCTGGAGAAGGAAACGACAAACCACTCCAGAATCTTTGCTGAGAAAACCCCAAACGGGGTCATGAAAAGTAAAACACCACTGAACAACAATAGCTCTGTTGGCTTTCAAAATAAACCACACACACATTGTGAAGACAAACAGCTTTGAGATTAATGGTAAACTGAGTGAATTTAGCATATGCTCATCATGGTGTCCCACCACCACCAAACTGCCTGGCCACACTTCCTGTTTCATAGTCTTCATACCTTGCACAATTCCAAAAGCTGTTTCCTTTTCAGGCCTTCCAGCAGCCTAACCTTTCTGTTTTCCTGCCACCATGCTACCTACCACTGCTGTTCTCCTTCCCTTCCCCCCATATATGCCCTGAACAGCCACCAAGGAGCTTGCTGACTGCCCAGGCTCTTCACTCCTCCTCCCCCTAGCAAATAAAAGGCAGGTGTATGACAGGCCAGAAAGGTGCCGCCTCAGAGAGCCTGAGAGCAGCAGAAACAAGGGCAGGTATCTAGGGAGGCAGCTGCCACCACCACCACCTACCTGGTCACTCAAGGAGCTAAGTACAGAACTTACTCAGACCTGCAGCCTGACTCCCAAGACCTTCCTCCTTCCCATAGCCACTGGAAAGCTCACGGCAAATGGAGAAGCCACCTGTCACCTGGAAAACAGGGCCTACCTTGCATCCACCCTGCCGCTGACTACAGTCTCCCCACCCAGGCCTTAGACCTGACCTCTGGTGACCAGGCCCCCTTCTGATATCAGGGCAAACAGAAATGTGCTGACTACATTTTTAATAAAAGTCTTTGCATAATTGGTGAGGGACTAAAAAAAAAAAAGGCAGCAGCATGGCTTAGAGAGGGCAGCCACAATTATGTAATTCCATTTGGGTCTATGTGCCTTTGTGAGGCCTAAACAAAACCTTCCAACCTTAGGCTCTAGGCATTTTCTCTGGCTGTCTCCCATGCCTGGAACACTCTCCTTTCCCCATTGCAACTGCTGACCTCCCTGGCTACCTCTAAGGCTCAGCTAAAATCTCACCTTTTACTGAAAGCCTTCCCCCACCCCTCTTAATTCCAGGCCTCCCCCCTTTAATTATTCCCTATTGAGCCTGTATATTTATCCCATATGGTTACTCTTCCTTTGTAAAGATTTCTTTGTACGTTGTTTCCTTCATTAGATTTTAAGCTCCTTGAGAGCAGACACTGTCTTTTGCCTCTTTTTATATCCCCAACACTGAGAACACTGTCTGGCACACAGTAGGTGTTTACTGATTGATCTTTTCTAGCTATGACTGCCATTAAAACTGAGCATTAAAATAAAAGGAGAATCAGACCTTTGGATCACTGTTTTGTAAACTGTTAAATCCATACTTGGAAAAATAATAAAGTACATTATACTGTATAACTCTCAACTAAAAATGTTATTTCTAGTGAGATCAAAAAGATTTTTAATGCTATTCATAAAAAGTAAATATTACTTTAAAATAAAGATTTTCTGATCTTTTCTCAATTATGTTTTTATTTCTGTTTTATATGTTTCTGAATTTATAGAAGATATTGCAATGGTAGTCAACATATATAATTTGTAAATAAAAAGTATATACATAACTGTGTATATTATAAACATATGTATGTAGATGTATATTGTGTCCATGTGTGTATATGGCAGAAATGTACACACATCCATATATACCCCAATATAGGCACATCCATATATCTATAGACACCTATATATGTATATGTGACATATATACACGTGTATATGTCTCTGCACACATATGTGTATGTTTGTGTACGTATCTATGTGTGTGAATACTCAAGATTTCTTACTGGTAGGAGTACGTAATCCAAAGGGTAAAATGGAACATCCTTTCAAATGGAAGGCAGATATTACACTCCCACTAAATCTGCACCCTTTCAGGCTAAACCTCTTTGGTTCCTTCAGGTAATCTTGTAATTCAAGCAGCACTTGCACTTCCCTTCTCACCTTGGCTGGCCTCCTCTAGATCTATGATGCCCAGAACTGAATATAAATTTCCAGATGTAGAATGATGAGTGAAACAATTACTAAAAACAGCCACTGTCTATAGTATAGTCAGGTGAATGTTCACTTGAGTTCAGCAGGTCTGGGTTCGAATCTTGGCTCTGACAGTTACTAGTGTGTGACTATGGGCAGAATCATCTCACCTCTCTTGAACCTCAGTTTCCTCATCTGTTAAAAGAAAAAAGAATGCTGATATCTACCTCAGTTTCTTTTTTTTAAATTTTCTTTTTTATCATGAACCTAAATATAAAGAAACATGAACATTTCACTATTTAACAGAAAAGAGGACTGTATGTGAAATTATAAACTTCTGTTATGTACAGTTTTTAAAGCATATATAAAATTTAACATTAAGGGGCAGCTAGGTGGCACAGTAAATAGAACACTGAGCCTGGAGTCAGAAAGAACCAGATTTCAAGTTGAACCTCAGACACTTACCGGCTGTGTGACCCTGGGCAAGTCACTTAACCCTGTTTGTCTGTTTCCTCATCTACAAAATGACCTGGAGGAGGAAATGGCAAGTCACCCCAGTATCTCTGCCAAGAAAACCCCAAAATGGGGTCTTGAAGAGTCGGACACAACTGAACAGTAACAACGGCGATCCATGTCTGAGTCGGTCAGCTCTCTGTCCAGTCATCATGAGTCCGCCAGAATCGTTGTTGTTGGTCAGAGCCCTGAGCAGAGTCCTAAGTCTTTCAAAGTTATTTGTCTTCACAACACTGTCGTTATTATATAAATGGTTCCCCTGGTTCTGCTCACTTCACTCTGCTTCAGTTCACACAAGTCACAAGAGTCAAGCATGAATGAATGACAACAGAATTCATCATTACAGTAACAAGACTACCCTGCGTGTCTGGGGCCCCGTCTGGCCTTCATTCTGCCTATCTCCACACATTCTGTAAAAATGTTAACTGATGTCATTTTACTTTTTAAATCATTATTACTCCACATTAAGTGTGTCCCTCACCCCCATCTTGCCCTGAAGCCCTTCCTCATAACAAATAAGTACAGTCAAGGAAACCAAATTCACACGCTGTTGTGTCTGGAAAGGTGCGTGCCTTTCTGCATGTTTTTGTCCATCACTTCTCGGCAAAAGGGGGGAAGCGTGATTCATCAGACATCTCTGGGGATCTTTCAAAGTCATTTTCCTTTATATCATATCAAATGCTCTCCTGGATCACTCTACACCAGTTTATACAAGTGTTCCTAGCTTTCTCCCAATCTTCCGTATTCATCATTTCTTGTAGTAGTTCAATAATTTTTCAGTATATTTTCATACCATGATTTTTCATCCATTCTCCAAATGAGTATCTCCTTTGGTTCTTGGCTTCACACACACACACACACACACACACACACACACACACACACACACAGTGCTACCAGAGAACTCTTTGTCTCTGAGTTCTTTGGAGTATATACTTAGTAGATGTGCCACTGGGTACGTCTGGACCACAGTGGTCCAGCTATTCTGGAAAGCAATCTGGAACTATGTGTAAGAAACTTTTAAACTACACATGCCTTTTAACCCAGAGATACCACAAGTAGATCTATATCCCTAAAGAGATCAAAGAAAAGGAAAAAGGACCCAGTTGGACAAAAATACTGAAAGCAATTCATTTTGTGGTGGCAAAGAGCTAGAAACTGAAGGGGTTCCCCCATTCAATTTCCCATTAATTGGGGAATGGTTGAACAAGTTATGGTACACAAATAAGTATGATGGAATTCTACTGTACTGTAATGAATTATGAAGGGGACAGTTTCAGAGAAACTAAAGCAGAGTGAAGTGATAAGAATCAGGAGAACAATTTGTATAATAACAACAATGTTGTAAAGACAAATAACTCTGAAAGACTTAGGACTCTGATAAGCGCTCTGCCCAACAACAGCCATTCCAGAGGACTCATGATGAAACATAATCCCCAGTATGTTTCTACTCCCTTCTACTCAGAATACAGATGGTCGTCATTGTTGCTGTTGTGCAGTCACGTCTGACTTTTCATGACCTCATCTGGGATTTTCTTTGCAAAGATACTAGAATGGCTTGCATTTCTTTTTCCAGGTCATTTTACAGATGAGGAAAATTGAGGCAAACAGGGTTAAGTGACTTGTCCAGGTTCACACAACTAGTACACATTTGGGGCCAGATTTGAACTCAGGAAAATGAATCTTCCTGGCTCCAGGCCCAGTGCTCTATCCATTGTGCCACCTGCTGCCCTAGAGGTCAGATTAAGATGACTGGACCAATTCACAGTTCTATCTACAGTTCATTAGTGTACCCATCTATCCTCCCACAGACCCTCCAATAATTGCAAATTTCTCTTTTTGTTACCTTGTCAAATCTGATGGGTAATAAAGTAGAACCTCAGTGGAGTTTAATTTTCATTTTTTATGAGTGATAGGGATCTTTGTTCGTGTTGATAACTGGCATCTCTTCTTTTGAAAACTGTCCATTCATATTCCTTGACCCTTTATTTATTTGGGACTCGAAAGATTTTTTTGAGAAGGTATTTGAATAACCTAAGACACTACTGAAATAGATTTTATTGCCCATCCCAAATCCTATATTTTTATTCATGTAGCTTAAAATCTATTAACTTCCTACCCAGTTAAACACCCAAACTGTCATCTACATTAGGAAGTTGTTATACAGGTGTTTCACATGACGTGATGTGACATGACATGATGTAACATGATGTGACGTGACATGATACAAGATAATGAGAGGCTCCTACACCTGCTGTAGGCCTATGAGTTAAGAGTGCTGGATTTGAAGTCCGGAAGAAATGAGTTCTGATCTCAACAAAGCACTTAAACTGAGCAACACTGGCAAGTCACTTAACTTTCTTGGCCTCAGGCCCAACATCTATAAACTGGCCATAGTAACAGCACCCACCCCACAGGGTTGTTGTAATTCTCAAACGAGATACCATGAGCAAGGCTTGGCAAACCTAAGACACTAACTATTATTGTTATAATTAAAAGCTTCTCAGGAATCCCAGTCTCAGAAAGGTTTTACTAGTACTAACAATATCAGACCCTCCTCTTACTTGCACAGATTTACAGATCACCATTGCTTCCTTTGATCTCCACCCACGATAACCCTCAGAACGACATTCCCCATGCTTGACAATGAGGAAAGCGAGACCCAAAGGGGAAGTCATTTCTCCAAGAACAGTCACAAGTCTAGTAAGCGGTACAGTCAGAACCAGGGCCATGCATAGTCCCTGGATTCCCAATCCAAATCGGATTTGGCTCCTTCCCTAGTTAAGTAAAGCTCCCTTCTAGAGTTGGCAAGCTAAAAGCCCTCTAGGAAAAATGAATGAGAGGATAGCAGTGAAGAGACCTAGGACAGGCTCCTCTCTTGAGATGATCTCATCATTTGTCCCAAAAGTTGAAGGAACAGGGGAAGATGTCATTACTAGATATGACCACAAGGTGGAGGAAGTATGCCACACAGCAGCTCTCCACGTTTCAACTCCAAAGAGATAGCCTTGCTTGAAATACAGTTAATTCAGGAGACTTAACAAAGTCCTCTTACCCGTACTATCTCAAAATCTTTCTACGACTCCTCAACTCACTGGGCTAAGGTTGTGTCAGCCTGTAGGCTAAAGAAGGCACAGTAGCCTTGCAAATGACATCCTCTCTAGATATGCTATATGCAACCAGATGCAAATCCTAAACAACACACACCTAATGATAAAAGCATCAAAGTCAGAACTAAGCTAAGCACTTGTCCTATTTCTCCCACTATTGTGCCTTTTGGAAAGTCATGCCCCACCCCCTCTGTGCTCTTGGGAGCCCCAATGACTTTCAGTAAAAATCATTAAGTGGGGGGCAGCCAGGTGGTGCAGTGAATAGAGCCCTGGAGTCAGGAGGACCTGAGTTCAAATCCGACTTCAGACACTTGACACTTACTGGCTATGTGACCTTGGGCAAGTCACTTAACCCCAGTTGCCCTGCTTTCCTCCCTCAAAAAAAAAACTTTAAAAAAAGTTATTAAGCTATCTATCCTTCATAACCTGGCTAATTGTTCACTAATTGTATCTGTTCTTTGGAGGACCATTTGTAGATTGTAATGGGAATGGGAATCTGAAGATCTTCCCTGCCGCTTAATAGACCTAGGGGGGAATTTGAAGACTTCCCCTGCTGTGAAGATAAACTCTGCCCCCTGATAGGCTGAATGTGGTCACATAGAGCTGTGGTGGGAGGAGTTTTTGCTGAGGAGAAGCAGAGCTCACAAGAAGCTGGAAGAGAGCTAGCCTGACAGTTGGAGATAGTTGGACACAGTTGGGGACAGAGGAGCTCAGGCAAGGAGATAGAGGTTTGTGAGTAAATATTGATCTGATATGAGTTTGTGGGAAGGCTAAAGGATGCTGTGGCTCTCCGCATTACTACGGCTTTGGAATACCTTTGGTATTTCGGCTCACTGGTTTGGGGATTCGGTTTTCTGGTGTCTAAATAAATTCTTCAACTTTATCCTCTATCTGCAGAGTTTGACATATTTTGCAATCCGACGCCATGTGATAGTTATAGTCACAGTCTCTATCATGATCGTGGGTACTGTAAATATTGCACTGGCACTACATACATAGATCGACAGAGTTCCCCTTCTAAAACCAAAGGTAGTTTTGCCTTCTCAGTTTGGCAAACAAACATCAGCTGTACACTTATGCTTTTGTAAGGAAAAGAATGGCATTCTGTTTTTAGACCCTGGGATCATTTATCTCAGAAAGGAGACACAACCTAGGACTAGGCTGGTGGATCTCTTCTTCAAAATGGATTGATCCATTTTCCTAGTACCTCAACCAGCAAAGAAACTATGGGTTCCAAATGGTTTTTATTGTGTATAGTCAGGGCTTTGATGCACATGCCCAGATTACCTGAGATGGAAGAACTCAAGTGGGAGATGGCAGGGACCTGCTTCTGGGCAGGCATTCTGCTTTCCCCTACCATATAATTGGGTATGGAATACCACATGGGTATCTCCATGTTAAGTGATCTGGGCATGTGCAACAAAGCCTTGGTTACACAGAAATAATCCCTAAAATACATGATGTGGATATAAAAGGTAACATCATAAACAAATTAGAGGGGCAAGGAAGAAAATACCTTTTGTAACTATGGATAGGGAAAAACCTCATGACCAAGCAAAGGATAGAGAGGTTCAGAGAAGATAAAACAGGCACTTTATTAAAAGGTTTCACATAAACAAGACTTAAAAATTAGAAAGCAAACAACTGAAGGAAAATTTTGTAGCAAGTTTGCCTGATAAGAGTTCTCCTATCTAAGAGATATAAGACTTAACTGATTCAAATTTATAAGAGCAAGCACCATTCCTCAGTAGATACATGAACAGGCAGTTTTCAAAGGAAAAAATCCAAGCTATGAACAACCACATGAAAAAAATGTTCCAAATCACTATAGAAATATAAACCAAAACTGCTCTGAAGTTCTACTTTACACTAATCAGACTGGCAAAGACGACTTAAGAAGGGAAAATGACAATTTTAGGAGGGGCTTCAGCACTTCTGGTAGATCTGTGAATCAGTCCATCTACTTTGGAAAGTAATTGGGAACTATGCCCTAAAAGTCACTAAACTGTACGTACTGCTACTGAACTTATACTCAAAACAGATCAAAGAAAGAATAAAAGTACCATATTTTTAAAACTATAGCAGATCTTTTTGTTATAGCAAAGAACTGGAAACCAAGGTGGTGCCTATCACCTGAAGAATGAACAGAAAAATTATGGGATATGAATATAAAGGAGAATTATTGTACTTTTTAAAAGGACCACTAGGTGGCAAAGTGGATAGAGCAACAGCCTGAGTGAGGAAGAATCATCCTGCTGAATTCAAATTCTTGCTAGTTGTGGTCACTCCTCAGTTTCCTCATCTGGGAGCTGGAGAAGGAAACAGCAAACCACTCCAGTAACTCTGTCCAGAAAATCCCAAATGGGGTCAAGAATAACTGGACGTAAATGAAACAACTGAATGATAGCAACAAAAAGAAACAATGGCACCGTTTCAAACAAATTTGGGAAGACATAACAAAGTAACGCAAAGCGAAGTGAACCAAACTAGGAAGATGTATACACTAACAGCAACATGGTAAAGACAGACAACTGTGAATGGAAGGAGCGACTGCAATTGTGGGAGGCCAATGGTGACGCATTTTGCCCACCTGCTGACAGAAAGGTGACCGATTCAAGATGCAGAATGACACGTACATTTTTGGACTCAACCCATGTGAGAATTATCTTGTGTGACAATGTATATTTGTGACAAGAGTTTTGCTTTTTTGTTTTTTCATGAGAAGGGGAGGAGAGGTTGGAAGGGAAGAAATGGGGCTGCCCCAAAAAGAAGAAAGAAAAAGAAATGAGGTTCGTAGAATATTTTGTTGTTGTTGTTACACAAAAGAGAACAGAAGGAAGATAAGAAGTAATCACAAACAGGACAGCTTTGAAAGTTACAGTCTGAATTTATTATAATTTATTAAAAATGAAGCAAGATATATACATAATAAAAGATTTATCAGTTTCATAGACAATTCATTTTTTGCTACTCTACTATCTAATTTTATTTGGTGTTTAAAAATTGGAATAAAAATAAAATTTAACTTAAAAAAAGGAAAAATGAAAAATAATCCTGAACCATAGAATATGATGGCAGAAAAGGGAACTAAAACAAAACACCAGCACTGAAAGAGATTTAAGAATCCCATAGTATAGAATGTCAGAGCTGGAAGGCTGGCTTAGAAATCTTCAGCATCGCACTTCCTTTTACCACATGCTTTTTCCTCCTAGATTACACCCACCTTAAGCAAGGTCACCAGTAACCCCCTGCTGTCTAATGACAACTCCACTATAATTCTCTCTAGATCTGCCATATACAGCTAGGTAGCTGCGAACCCTGATGATAATAGTACCAGACTAGGAGACCTCTGACACCAATTTACATGTATCCTTGGACAAGTCATATCCCCTATCTATGTTACTCCTCTACTATCATAGACCTTCAAGGCCTGCATAGTAAGTACTACATGTTCCAGGATTCTTTCATTCTCCCCACCCCCTTTATCAGCTCATTTCAAACTCAGTAATACAGAATCTCAGAGTCTGAAGGGACCATCTAGCCTCCCTCCAAATTATCTTCTAAAGTATTCCTGACAAGGGACCTTCAAGGGCTTCCAATAAAAACAGTGATTTGAGAGGTTCCAGCAATGCCTAAATTCCCTAAGGAATTCCAAAATGATTGAACAGCTCACCAGACAAAATCAGAATAGGCCAGAATAGGCTCCTCTATCCCGTCCAGGACTGTACCTGAAGCCCTCCAAACCAGGCAGGAAAGGCAGATGGGGGATTAGCCAAGGTAACTACCAGCAGCACCGTGGGCCACCAGGAAAAGACTGAGGTTTCCAGGAGCAAAAGGTTCAGGACCCCTTGGAGAAAAGCCTGAGGTCAGCAGGCCTGAAAGGGGGAAGAGACCTGAAGCTTCTAACCCAGGATTAGAGAAGCTGGGTTGACTAGACACCACTAATGTCTAGGGGCCAAAAGCCAAAAAAGACTGGCTTCAACAGCTAAGCTGACTCAGTCCGACTGGTTTCTGGGTGCCAGGAGTCGGGTAGACACAATCCAGATGGCTGTGGGATATGGGTTGTGGAATCTATGAGAGAATAGGCTGATGCCAACAACACCAGGACAGGGAACTACTAGGAGAAGAACTGAGACCAATGTAACCTGGAGCCAGGGAGTGAGACTTGAAGCCTATACAATCTCATCTTCCTCTTGGGACTACTCCTGGAGAAAAGCTGAAGCCAATGTGTCTTACCAGATTGCACCAAAATGGACTGCAACAGGATGTAGAGCTTGGTCCCAGTTTCAGGTCAGAGGCCAGAGTTCTGAAAAGAGTCAAGGTCTGATTCTAGGCAACCTCCTAGTTGAGGGCTATGTGAGGGAAGGCAGAGCTAGGACCCAACCACATCTAAAAGCAGCAGCAAAGGAGGGGCATCCTGACTACAAAAGGGGAAAGACCTAAATTTCCCTAGCAATTTCCAACTAACACTTCATCTAGACATAGGACCTAGCCTTAGGCACCCCATCCATAAGTGTGGGAAGAGACGGGCCTTGGCCACGGTACAAAAGACCCAATTTAGGAAATAAAACTGAAAACTGGGTGGGGGGGGGGGAGGGATGGGAGAACTCTTTTGAATACAATGAAGAAATTCTATGTGTTAAGAGAAAGTCCAAATAAAAAGAAAGATCCAAGGTAAAACCCCAGAAGAAGAAAAATTACGGTAGAACCCCAGAAAAAAAGAATAGATTTTCCAAGAGGACGACAACAGCGGATGCAAGAAAACCAGGGCCAAATTTTAAAAGGTGGACACAATATTTCAAGAAATCATAGGAGAAAATTACCCAAAAGTATTTGAAATCAAAGGGACAGCTAGGACGCGCAGTAGATAGAGTACCAGGCCTAGAATCAGGAAGGCTCATCTTCTGCATTCAAATCTGGCCTCAGACACTTACTAGCTCTGTGATCGTAAGCAAGTCACCTCACCCTATGTGTCTCATTTCCTAATTTGTAAAATGAGCTAGAGAAGGAAACGGCAAACCACTCTAGGATCTTTGCCAAGAAAACTCCAAATAAGGTCACAAAGAATCAGATATGACTGAAGCGACTGAAGAACAAAATTTTGAAATAAACGGGCAGTGTGAAAATGGAAATAATCCACATGTCACTTCCTGAAAAAAAAAAACCTTTAAATTGAACAGACCCAGAAATATCATTGCCAATATTTAGAACTTCCAGGTTAAAAGCAGGCAGGAAAAAAAAATCAAATAACCAAGGAAGAACAAGCAGGTTTATATAACACATGCAGCAATTATACAAATGGAAGAAAACTTAGAACATAACCTGTCAAAAGCAAAAGAGAAAGATTTACAACCAAGAACAACATCTTACAAAACTTGAGTGGAATTTTAATAAAACAGAGGATTTTCAAGCATTCCCAGCAAGAAAACCTGAGATGGGAGGCTCTTCAAAACAGAAAGCCCTAGAAAGGTAAATACATTGGAACAATTTGCAGAGGCTTAAATGATTTTCAAATGCTTACATCCTAGAAAGGGCAGAAGAGAAAACTATCCATCCAGAATCTTGCTGTCCTCAACCGTCAAAGAGGAGCCAAAGAGAAACAAACGTGATGTATTGTGAGAGAAAAGGGCCAAGTGGCCAAGCGCGGTGCTACACACCTGTAACACCAGCTACTGGGGGGCTGAGATCCGCCCATCTCTGGAGCTCCAGAGCTCCGAGCTGCAGCAAGTTCTGCTAATGGATTGTCTAAATTAAGTTCAGTCCTGTTACAATGAGTCCCCCCAAAGAAGAGGGTTTCTGGGTCATCTAAGGAGGGGCAAACTGTCTCAGGCTGGCAACAGGGCAAGTCAAAATGCCCCTGTCAGTCAGTGGCGGGATCAGGCCTATAAACAGCTCCTGGATTTCCAACCTGCAGGCAAGATAAGGAGATCCACTCTTTCAAAAAGAAAAATAATAAAAATAAGAGGGAAGGGAAAAGGAATATGCTGGAGGATGAGATGGATAGATAATATCATGGAAACAATGAACATGAACTTCAAGAGACTTGGTGAGATGCAGATGTGCTTGGTGTGCTGTGGTCCACAGAGTCACAAAGAGTCACAAATGACTGAGTGACTAAACAACAACAAGGGGGAATGATGAATAAAAAAAGGAAGGAATCTACCATTTCTCCTATTTGGCTATATTAGAAGAATAAACGCACTTGGAAGGTTCATGAATCTCATTCAGTTATGTCTGAACTAGGCAAAAGAAATCTGAACATACACTCATGAAGACTTTAGTATAAAAATATATTAAACTCAAAAAAATAGATGGAAACAGAAGGAGGAAAAGGGGAGAGTTAAGAGAGGGTGGAATTTGGTAGGGTGTATTTACAAACAAAACAAACTTCAACTACAGAGGAGTGATCAAAGGGAGAACTAAAAGAGGAAAATGAAAATTTAAGAACCAGTGATATGACTACATGAAGAGAAGGACAAGGGACTGGGATAAGAACACTCCGATTATGGGTTACTAGTACTGATTTCATTCCCTTCTTTTCCCTCCTTCTTTTTTCTTGATAGAGGAGGGCATGGGGAGAAGGGATTGGCAAAGGGAGCAAATATTATAGTAGGATATGATAGAGGGAAAAAACACAACAAAACATCCTTAACTGTGAAAGCAAACAGGTTGAACTTACCCATAAAAAGGATCAGTGTGGCAGACTGGATTAAAGAGAAGTATGTTGCATACAAAAAGAAACACACATGAAATATAAAGTTATACAGAGTTCAAATGAGGGGCTGGAGTCAAATCTATTATAGCTCAGGTGATACAAAAACAAACAGGAGTAGTAATCACGATCTCAAAGAAGGAAACAATAACGCGGTAAACAGAAAATCAGAAAAACTATGGTGCTTACAGGCACCTTAGATAATGATATGATATCAATACTAAATATTACATTATTTTTATGAAATATCACAGCATATAAGTGCTTAATGGATAATGGAAATTGAACTACAGGGAGAAATAAGCAGCAAAAAATAAGTACTTGGTAGTTTAATTAAGTCTCTTTGCAGCCTTACACAAATCTAGCAAAAAAAAAATAAGAAAGAAGTTATCCAAAGAACATATATGAGAAGGCATATCCCCCGAATCCTTTGCAGAGATCATGGTTCACAGACACAGAATGTTGCATATGACATAAAATTTTTTCAGTATGTTGGTTTCACTGAATTTTTTTTCTGTTCCTCTTTCTCTTCCTTTAAAAAATTTTTTTGTTATAAGAAATGGCTTTCTAGAAGGGTGAGGGATACAGAAAGAAATATATATAATATAAAAACCAAGATAGCAATAAGAATCTTTTAAAAAGAAAGGCATTAAAATATGAATAGCACTTAAGTTATAAACCCTGTGAGATAGCTGAATGGAAATTACAAAGACTACAACTATCTCAGGTTTACAGGATAACTTTTTAAAAACTGACAATATGTGATGGAATTTAAAAAATCTCACAAATGAAGAAAAAGAGAGTTAATAAACACATCCTTTACTGAACTAATGCAATAAAAATAAGAGTCAATGAGGAAAACCTGAAGAAAAGAGTTATACTTAAATGGAGAATAAGTAATATAATCCTAATGAATGTATGATTCAAAGAACAAATTATAGAAACAGTAGATAACCTTATCAAAGAAAATTAGAATGAGACAATGTATTGAAAATTCTGAGATGAAGCAAAAGCAAAATTCCTAACTCTAAACACTTCTACAATAAAAGCAAGAAATAAGAGATCAATGAATTGGATATACAGCCAAAGTGGGGGAGGGAAGGTTAGGGGAGGGGAGGACAGAAAAGCAACAAATCAAAAAAACCTTAAATAAAAGTAACAATTGCTAAAGTCAAAGAAAAAAATAAAGCTGGAAACAAAAAGTCAACAGATTAATAAATAAAAAGTAGGAGGGTTTTTTTTAAAGACTAGTAAGGTAGACAAATTATCAGCTAATGTGACCAAAAAAACCCCCAAGAAAACCAAATTATCAAAATAAAAAATGAAAAAGGAGAAATTACAATAAATTAAGGGAAAATAAAGGAAATTACTTTGAAACTATTTTGCTCAATTATATGTTCCCCAAATTAATAACTTAAATGAAACAGATGATGATTTTTTAAAAATTCATATAAAATTTCCAGATTAACAGAATAATAGGGAATTCAATCAACTCAATCAAAGAAAAAGAAATTGAGAAAAACATAATATCTAAAGGGAAAAGAAAAAAAAAAAGCTCAGGTCCAAATGGATTTAAGTGAATCCTATTGACCCTTTAAAGAACAATTCATTACTGTGATACATATTTTTTTTGGTAAATGTAGAGAAAGAAGCATCTTACCAAAGTTCTTTATACAGTAAAAATACAGTCCTGATACCTAAGCTATGAAGAGAAAAAGCAGAGAAAGAAAAACAAATAAATAAGGGATTAAGAAGCATCTGCTTAAACACTTTCAACGAATTCATGATATTAGGAGGCAACCCCTTCCACTGCTGGACAGAACTGATTATTACAAAGTTTTACCTACTAAACCAAAATCCGTGGCCCCACAATTTCTACCCATTATTCTTAGTTCTGACCTTCACGGTCAAAAAAGACAAATCTAATCCCTCTTCCCCAAAATGACCCTTAGGATAAAGGTCAGTCCTTGAAAAACTCTCCCTTCTAGGATAAAGATCTACAATTCTTTTAACAGGATTTAAAGTTCTCTTCCCATCCAGCTCCCTCTTCTACGCAACAGTCTTTGAAACAGCTGAAGAAACCAGACAATATGTCTGTCTGGAGTGGCCAAGAAGCAGAAAGACCTTCCACTAGGGACAACCTCCTCTCTTGCCTTCCCTTTACCCCCTTCCCTAACCCTTGGGACACCCAGATTCTAGTAGGTGGTTGAGCGGTAGGAAGGCCCACAACTAAGACCACGTCCCCAGCCCCCCTCACCCTTTTACCTTGCCTTAGCACCACACAATCAGGAAGAGAAATGTGATTGCTCAAACCTCTTGGATGAGATGGGATTCACCAACTCTAATCTTTCTGGTGAGATAAATGACCACCAGGAACAGCATCTACCCTCCCACTGCATCCTAAGGCCCTCCTGGACTTACCATCTGGCATTCCTATACTCTCCAGACCTTAGGGACCTGACCTACTAATGCATCCTAAGGACTCCTGGGTTTTTGCTGTTCTCCCCAGTGCTGAACCTTTAGGACACCTGGGTCTTGTGCTGTCTCCCCCAGTTAGAGTCTGAGTTTAAATAACTTTTTCTATTTGTATCCCAGTACTTATTTAATAAATGCTCTTTCATTTATATATTGATTTATTCATTCCTCTCTGAAAATTTTCTATGTTGAATTCCCTTTTTGAAAATCATAATGATAATAATAAGCTAAAGTAATAAAGGACCAAAGCATTAGCTGTGTAATCTGTTACCCCTCCCACACAGCAGAGTGTTAATCTTTAAAAGAGGGAGGCTAAGGCTAAGAACTTCAGATACTATAAAAGGAACTATAGGAAGTACATGGGAGCCTTTCAATCTACCTCGAATCTGGGATAAACGATCCATTAATTAATTTTCTTATATTACATGGCTGACATGCAGTCTATGAAACAGGAGTCTCTAAACATTCTCTTCTAAGCTGATCAATGTGGCAGAGGGCTGAGGTCCTGACATGTCCCTTCCTCTTCACTAGCATTTGTTCAGAGGTGCATTAGCTGCTGCAGTTATTTTAAAACATTATATCATCTAGTCCAGCGGTTCTCAACCTGTGGGTCACAACCCCTTTGGGGGTCGAACAACCCTTTCACAGGGGTTGCCTAAGACCACTGGAAAACAAAATTACAGTTATGAAGTAGCAACAAAAATAATTTGATGGCTGGGGGTCACCACAACACGAGGAGCTGTATGAAAGGGTCGCGGCATTAGGAAGGTTGAGAACCACTGATCTAGTCCAACCTCCTGATTTTACATGTGAGGAAACTGAGGCTCAGAGAGGAAATTATCTACCTTGGGCTGTACAATAAGTTAGTAATAGAGGCCAATTTCCTGATTTTCTCAGATTTCCTGAGGTTAGGGAAAAGACCATCTAATTGTTTTAGGGAGACACTTTGCAAACAGCCATAAATAAAATCCAGTGTTTTAGAAGAGGTGTACTTTATCTGTCTCTTTTAAAAAAGAAAAAGACCGCTTAGGTCTGGCCTCTGCTCAATAATGTGTCTGACCGCACCATTAGTGGATGGCTGCCAAAAGTGAAGAGCCAAAGAAAAGATTAAATCAGCCCATTTTTAAAAATTTTCAGTAAGCAATTATAAAGAGGACTCAGATAGCACACAACTCCTTTAACAGGTACAAGGTAGCTGGTGTTTTTGAGAAATCGTGCTTTTTCAGTCTTTAGAAACACATCAGAAGCATTTCTGACAAATCTCTTATTGCTATATTAAATAAAGACATAAGGACAGTGATGTTCTGTTTCCTCCTCTCTAAGTCTGAGGGGGTTGGACACTCAATGTTCATTAAGACCTAACATTCTCTGGTTTTGTGAGTCTCAGTCCCTGTCCCCACCCTCTCAGCACTGACACCCCTCGACTCTGTGAATGTGATTTTTATTATTCAAATGACTCAAACTGAGGCACAGATGAGAATATAATGTGTGACTGACTTTATGTTGAGGCCTGTATGCATCAATGTTTGTAAATGTTTTGTTCATCTGAAATTTGTTGGGGGGTGGGAAGGTCTGGTGAGTGCTCTTAATGGAATTTATTTTTAAAATACATACAATGAATGCAGTTAATATTAATTCAGTGCAGTTAACACATGCAATGAATTCAAAATTCTATAATCTTGTTTATTTTAAATACTTACATTTACTGGGATTACCGATGAATCACAGAATAAAATCACAGACTTCTAGAAAGTTTGAGTTGAGAAAGATCTGCATCATCACCTAATCAGACCTCTTCATTTGGCACGTGAGAAGCTGGAAGCCCAGACAGGGTAGCTTCCTCAAGGCACGCAGTGAGAGACAGAGACAGAGACACAGAAGAGTTAAGAGTCAGACTGTGAGTGAATGTGTGACTGAGTGGGGGGAGGGGGGGGAATGGAGACTGGGAGGAGACCCTAAAATCTGAAGTTCCCTTCTCCTAGTCCAGTGCTCTGCACAGTAAGAGGTGGCACACTATACCATACCCACCAAAGCACAGGTCTGAGAGTCAGAAGACACAGCTGCATTATGGTATCTGCTACTTACAAGCTATGGGGTCATGGGCAAGTTCAAAGTGCATCATCTCCTCTGCCCCATCTCTTCCATGGGGATTTTGTGAAGACCAAATGAGATCATGGATGTAAAAGTGCTTTGGAAAAAAGACAAATATGAACTGTTGTCATTATTTCTACTACATCTGGAAGAAGGATGTGGATGGGGTCAGCCTTTTTTTCTTTGCCTCCACAGAAATAAACTGGAATCCAGCTCCGATGCTGTTATACTGGGTCTGTGGGCCCACTGAGCATGCCCATAGTTAAACATCCTTAATTTGAGATAAAAACCCTCCTGTCATGCCAAGGACTGGCATGACAGTGATGCTATGCCAGGGCAGCACAAGCCTTGGCATATACTACCGAGCTAGGAAGCCTCCATCTGAGGACCACCCTCGGATGCAATTTTAAAAAGCACCTTACCAGAAGGTGGACCCCCAAGTGACGACTTTTTTTCAGCCATAACAATTCATGAAGATCATCTGATGAGGTGTAGAGGTGGTTGCCATCTGTGTTCATGAATGAACAGCCTACATACATGAAACCACAGATGAATATATGAAATGTTTATTAAAGGGTGGCAGAGTCTATTATTATATTTCAATCTAAAGCTGTAGCTTGCAGAAAATACTCAGCAATAGCTTCCTTTGTAAATAGACACTGTTATTATTCACTCTAAACTCACAGTGTTTCTTAACTTTCTTTTGTGTCACACAGACCCCTCTGGCAGTCTGGTGAAGCTATGAACTCTTCTTAGAACAATGTCTTTAAAAGTATAAAATAAAATACAAGGGATTACAATGGAAACCAAAGGTTAATGAAAATAAAGATGCATTTTTTCCCATCCAAGTTCATGGACCCCCTGAAACCTATCCATGGACTCCTTGGGAGCCTGTAGGTGAAGAACCCCTGCTCCACTGTCACAGGTCCACATAGATCACAAGAACCTAAGGTAAAGCCCATTACATTGGGGATTTAATATCCTCTAAAACAGCTGATTGCTCTGGTCCCCCGCTGAACTGGGAAGCTTTTGCTTCCTAAATTGGACCCCAATAGCTTGTGCCATCACACTGTAGGCAGCAGCTGGTTAGCATCACCTCAATAGACTGCTAAAGGGAAAGAGCAGCCCGGTCCAGGTCACTATGCACAATGACAGGGCAATAGGCAGGTGGACTGAAATAGCCATGGGCAAGTTCAAAGTGAATCATTTTCTCTGACCCATCTCTTCCATGTGGATTTTGTGACGATCAAATGAGATCATGGATGTGAAAGTGCTTTGGAAAAAAGACAAATATGAACTGTTGTCATTATTTCCACTACATGGATTGCATCACCATCCAAATGAAAAGGGCTCTAGCCTAGAAGGTGCTTTACCTCCCAGTAAACGGATCTTGGCCTACTATGTGCCAATCCTTCCCACAACATGGTGGCACCAATACGGTGACAAACTCCACTTTTTCTATTTCCCAGGGACAGTTACCTTTGCTAGGCCACACATGGGTGGGACTCCAACCTGATGGCACTGAGACAACCTCACTCCCCCCTCACTGAGTCTCTAACAGGAACACACTCACTATGCATTTGGTCTGATTTGCCATTAATAAAGGGATGAGGATAAAAGGCTCCTGGAGCTAGCCTCCACACACCCACCTGAATCTTACCTCACCCTTACCAACAATGGTGAGCTGTACCAATACCAGCAGTACCGAGCAGTCCCAGATAGAGCTGTTAGCTGAGGGTGACACAAGCATGGTGCTTTCTGTTCCCCATAGTCTTAGGTGTTACACCTGATTAGATCTAGACTAGAGGAAGTGCCTCTACTCCAAAGAGTAGCTAGACATATTCCAGGAAGTCTGAGTAGAGAGGAATTTGGATAGTTAGGGAGGTAAGTACACACAGAATTTTCAAACTAGTGTGCTGAATGGATGCCCATCAATTTCTCCTTTATTTACCTCATCAGTCATCAGTCAAATGACTGATGACCCACCTACTCAGGTCATCCCCTTTCCTTGGGTTTCTTCACTCCCGGTGTCTGACTTGCTTTTCTCTTCTAACTAGATGGGCTTAAGGGCCTGTATTCTTGGTTTACCCAATGAGTGCATGACACACAGCACAGCAACTATCCAGTCCTATGCCGGCATATGCCTAGTACTAGGGCCACACGGGGTTTCCAAGCTACAAGTGTCTGAGACCTCTAGCACAGTGGCTGATGCCGACAGACTAACCTACCTGATGGATGACTCTTTGGGTTTACAAAGTGTGAAGTCACCATCCTCACTTCCCACAAGAGGGCGGCACCTAAAAGGTAAAAAACTCTACTTTGTCTATTTCCCAGGGAAAGCTACCTTTGTTGTGCCACACCTGATGACTAGCCTCCTCCACCCATTAGAAGGAGGTTTGTGAGCATCCTCCCCAACAAACTGATGGCCTCCAACGTGGCTTGAAGAAAGAAGCCTCTAACAGGGTGTCTCCTGCTTAAATTCCCCACTTAATGAGACCAGCTCCATTTCACTACCCACACATAACCAATATGTTCATCAGTAGACTTTTGTGAGTACTTAACCCAAAACTGAACTAAGTCTCTCCAATTATATTTCTGTGTTTCCATGAAACCTTATTTAACAATGACAAAGCCTGGCTATCTCTGCCAGTCAGGTCTTAACAGGAATGAATAGGTTCTCAGGGAGAGCACCCAGAGACTCTCCATGATGGGGCTGGGCTTTGGATATCTCCCTCTCTCTTGGACCCAGGAACATAAATATTCCCCCAATTTATCAACCACCCTCTTCCATAGGGACTGAAAGCTCCTTCTGACCCATCCTTCCATGTCCCCTCTTCATCTTTTATTTCCAGGATTTCTTAGGAGAGTGCCTCTGAGGTAGAAAGAACTGACAAAAGCTCCAGAGCTCTTTTCATTTGGATGGTGATGCAATCCATCAATCTTTCGTGCTCTTCCTTTGTTAGTACAGTATTTTGCCAGAAGATGATTAAAATGGCCCCCCAATTTTCTT
This sequence comes from Pseudochirops cupreus, assembly GCA_028627135.1. Taxonomy (NCBI): domain Eukaryota; kingdom Metazoa; phylum Chordata; class Mammalia; order Diprotodontia; family Pseudocheiridae; genus Pseudochirops; species Pseudochirops cupreus. The sequence continues at coordinate 339,993,265 of CM053581.1, read as the reverse complement.
CAGTGTCAAGAGAAGCAGCCACAGAATAGTAGCACACACTGGAAATCCAGTATCCATACAACTGTCCCTTCTGGGATATCCTTCCTCATCCCATAGGTGAGATTTCTCTCATAGTTACCTGAGGGTCCTTTATTACCAAGTACCAAAGGTGGTATTAAGTCACTCCAGGAAATATAGGGCCTGATCCCTGGCCATACTCCCCCTCTCTTAAATCAAGAGGTCATTCTGGCTTCATTCTGCCAACCACACAAAATTAATTAAGCCTGGGAAACTCAGATTTGGCAAGAATGAGCTCTCAAGCAATAATGCACTACTATCCCTTCTAATGTTGCCACGGAAAGATACAGATGCAAAGACACATTCAGAAAACTGAGAAGTGAAAGGTAGCTAGCTTCCCATTGCCTCTCGATTCTTCATAGAAGTACTGCCCAAACATGCCCCAGTGCAAGCAGTTCACAGAAAGTAAGGATTCTGCTAGGACAGAGAAGCAACGATCCCCTCCCAGTGGCTACTTTTATCCTCTCTCAACTGTTGGTTGCCATATCAGCCCCAAGGGCCAGTGAAAACAACTGTAAAAATACTGGCATTAAAGCAAAGGTGCTATCATGTGGCTCAGGCCTGAGTGTGTCTGGACTTTCTCCCCTCTATCTTTACAACTTCCCCCCCCATTTCTCCAGAGTTAAATACCTTGTTTATCCATATAGTTAAATGTCTACTGTCCTTACTCTGATTCCATATAAACCAGCAGACCATAGTGCAGAATATAGCATGATCTGGCCAAAGTACACCATGCTACTCCTGGTATCATCAGCTTGGGGTTTTTTGTTGTCTCAGAAGATGGAAAGGATACAAACACCCACAAACTGTACATTTCTTGTCTGAGAAGCTCAAAGTTTACCAACTAGAAATGACTAGCTCAACAGAATGATGTCCAAGTTTACTTGATGCTCAAGGAACACACATGTTAGCAGATCAATGAAAGGCTACCCCAGACCAAGTTGTTCAGAGACTGGGCAACTTGCCTGCTTACAGAATTGCTCCAGAGAGCAGCGTGGATCCTGTACAGTAACTCATACAACAACCTTCTGTCCATAAGGAAGATGGACACTGAGGAGTAGGAAGGAAGAAATCATGGATAATTAGCTCAGGAGATTTCAAGTAAAAATTGTACAAATTTTTGTACTCATTGTACAAATAGTACATAAACAAGACAATTACTCAAGAAAGTGATGTTTCAGATGAGAAAAATTGCTCACTAACAACCTTGCCTTGAATTGAGGAAGATTCCAGTCAGATGGAGGCAGCTAGTGGAATCCATAAGACTTATCTTCTGGGGCTCAAATCTGGCCCCAGACACTTACTAGCTGTGTGACCCTGGGCAAGTCTGCCTCAGTTACCTCATCTAAAAAATGAGCTGGAAAATGAAATGGAAAGTTTACTTTGCCAAGAAAACCCCCAAATGGGGTCACAAACAGCTGGACACGGGAAATGACTGAACAGCAACAAACCAGTCAGATGGAAGAGGAGGAAGCAATTGAACCTAGAGGTAGCATGCTCATGCCTAGGACTTTAGTACCACACAGATGATCCACAGAATCTAGCTGTGCTGATAGCCAGCCCAGACCACCACCAAATTCAGATTTAGATATGCAGATCAATAGATAACCCAAATGACAAAGATCTCATGCCACGAAACAGATCACTTTAGAAACAGGAGTCAAAAGGTCTGTAAGTCCCAAAAGAACAAGATCCAACTGACCAGACTAATTTATGATGCTATAAGACAATCTGAAGAAGTGATTCCACATAACACTAGTAATGTTTGTCAATATGCTTTAAAATTTTTTGTTTTATCAACCATTCTGGAGAGCAATCTGGAACTATGTCCAAAGGGCTATAAATAATTTCATACCCTTTGACCCAGCAATACCACTTCTAGGGTTGTATCCCAAAGAAACCATAGAAGTGGGAGGAAGACCCATATGTGCAAAAATATTTATAGCAGCTCTTTTTGTGGTGGCAAAGAACTGGAAATTAAGGGGATGCTCATCAATTGGAGAATGGCTAAACAGGTTGTGGTATATGAATGTAATAGAATACTACTGTGCTATAAGAAATGAGCAAATGGACTTCATATTTACCTGGAGAGGCTTATATGAACTGATGCTAAGTGAGAAGAGCAGAACCAGGAGAACTTTGTACACAATTACAGACACAATGTATGTGTCACGAAGAACAACTTTGATACAGACTGGACTCTTCTCAGAAATGCAGGGTTATAAGACAACTCCAAAAGACTCATGATGGAGAGAGATGTCTACATTCAGAGAAAGAACTAGAAAGAACAGAGTTTGAATGCAGATTGAAGCAAACTACCTGCTCTCTTTCTTTTTTGTTTGGTTTTGTTTCCTCTTTCCCATTGTTCATTCCATCCGTTACAACCCTTCCCTATAACCTGTCTAATGTCTAATGTGAAAGTATTTGCAGATCCTATATTGCATGTGGCCATGGGGGAAGGAGGAGAAAATTTCAAACTCAAAGGATTGTGGAACAGAATCTTGTAAACTAAAAGTAAACAAACAAATTAAGGCAAAAAAATTAAAAATTAAAATTAAAAATAAAATTTTTTAAATTTTATTTTTAATTTATGTAATAAAACAGGCATTTCTATAACATAGTTCAATAAAAAGAAGACTGTACATGAAACTGCAAATCTGCTCTGTACAATTTGCTATTCCTTCCAAATATACAACAAATTACGGAAATTTATTTTTTTCCCTTTCCCTCCCCCATCCCTGCCCTAGAGATAGCTACCATTAGACATGAGTAGGTGTACATGTATGTGTATATATGTATGTATATATACATACACATACATACATGTACAATTATTCTACGCATATTTCTGTTTGTCAGTTCTCTGGATGCTGATAGACTCTTTCTTCATATGTCCTTTTTAGTGACAGTCTTTATAACAGTCAATGTACTTTCATAGGATTCATGTTTACACAAGGACTAACTTGAGCGATTGGAAGTTTTTGCTCACAATTCCACTAATTTAATAAAAACTCTTCTAAGGAGAGTAAGACTATTCTTTCCTGAGAAAACCCAGACTCGTGGATCATTGATTTTCCTCCTCTTCCTTTTTTCCATCTGAAAAGGTGGAGGTTAGACCCTAAATCTGTTTCCTTTTATTAAATAATTTAATTATTTTAACAGTACTTCAGGTCTAGTTTTCTCTAGATAAAGATACAATTATTCAATAATTATTTTTCTTCAAAGACGTTGAGAGTGTAAATGGAAAGATGGAAATGATTATTTGAATTCATAGATTTTTATAGTTGTACTCTATGACCTGGGGACTAGAAGTCACTCAAGTCTGAATTGTTTCACTATTAACCTGCACTAATAAACTTCTAAAAACATCAGGAAAAGGGTGACGTGGACCAGCGGACCACTGAACTGGGCTAATCTTGTACTTATCTGATAATGCCAATAACTTTGGGGAAAAAAACAAAACAAAAAATAATCCAGAGCTTGGGCAATTTCTACCCTTACCAGTATCCAGAGAAGGAAGGGGAGGAGAGGGTTGTGGCCTGAGGAAAAGTAATGCCCCAAACTAAGAAAGTTCCTAGGTATAATACCTGTCTACAAACATCTATAACCCTCTTACATATTTGAACCCTTCCCTGCAATGTTTCCAAGCCACTGTGACTCTGGAATATGGCCTCTGGTCCCCTTGTAGTCTTGAAGTTAGAACAAAACCACCCTGAAAGAGCTTCCATTCTTGCCCCAAGGAGACTCATCCTGAGAGTCCCTCAAGTCTGGAGACAAAAAACACGGGTGGCTTGGAAGAAGCAAACGGGGTGGTTGCTTTCTGGGATGTTTTAAATTTGGGTGTGGTAGAAGGACCTTTACCATCCCGATCTCAAGACAGTTTTAGTAATATTTATCTCCTTTTCAACTGCATGTTCTACTGCCTGGACTATGCTTTTGAGAGAATTTTATGTCACCTGATTTTAAAAATACTTTTATTGTTTGTATTAATCTTTTTTCTCCAATGCTGCTTGTGTTGGGTTTCTTGCTGAGGTCATAACTGTTTTAAGTAGTGGTGATCTCTGGCAGATTTGGAAGGCTGGGGTGTAGTAGGGACAGCATTCATTTCACATAAGCTAATATGGTTTGCCTTTAAGGAGGCAGTCCTTGGGATTGGATTGATCCAGAGAAACAGACATAAACCACTCTATGAGGGGTTGGTGCTCCTAAAGTTTACCAGAGTTTTCACTGACCTGGTGAATTATTGCATTGTGTGGTCCACGGATTTCTAATTTAATTCCTGTATCACAACACTGACCCAGAATCATCTCTCAGAATCACTATTCCATCACCTGTGTTAGGGATGAGACCTCCCCCCCCAAAGCAGAAGCAACAGCATCCAGGCCCCAGGGTTCCGCTTCATGCTCACATAGGCAAGCACATGTTCTTATCACCATTGTGCTATTGTCACAATGGCTTTGAGGGCAGGAGAGGCAGCAAAGAGCTAGCTGGGCAACATCAGAACAGGTGGAGGAAAGAGAGGCAGCAAAAGAAGGATCAAGCCAAGGAACAGAGGAAGAGAACGAGAGCAAGCAGAGAGGGAATCTTCTGTTATCAGGTAACGGGAAGTAAGAGCAGCACCTAGCCAGCTGCCCCACAACACAGGATATTTCTTTTAAAGGAAGTCATGTATGATGGGCACTGCCACCCTCTCCAGGGCAAAGAAGTTGTTCCCAAGAGACGGGGAGACCTGTGCAGTGGCAGAGGCAGAACTGCTGGGACCCAGGAGGGCAGAGGGAAGGTGGTGACTGACATTGGAAGATGATGGCACTGGAGATGCATAAAGGGTATGGGGAAGGGTGAGGGGAGGCGAACAGTGTGCCAGCTCCCAAACTAGGCATGGTTTCTTGGTAATCAGAAAGCAGCCAAGAAGGAAAGGAGAAGAGGAGAATGGGGAGCTAGGAGAGGCCTCCATGATTAGGGATATAGTGAAGAGGGGACCTCACAGCCCCTGCTAGACCTCCCTGCTTTCCTCTGCTCCTCTTCCCCCAGTCACCAATCATCTATGATACAACCTCCTAATCATAGGGACCAGTAAAGAATTTCTTTGTCATCTCAAATTACAAGTCCTTTAATCATAGCATATATCTTCCCATAGATAAAGAGCATGCCCACCCAGTTCCATGGGAGGCAGCAGATGAGAGCTACCCCCTCCCCACAAGGTGAAGAACCCCCAGCTTAGTTATTATCTAAGGATCGATCCCCTCCAATATGAATGTTCTGTGTTCTAAGCACCCTTCTAGTTCTTACATTTTGTGGTATCAGTCAATGGCCCTTTCTGGTGCTGATATTCTCAGCTTGGAAGCAAAGTACTCTGCTTACCCCTAAGGCATGCCTGTTAGGCCTATTAGGATGCAGAATAACAACAAAAAAGTTAAATTAGTAGTACATGATTCCTCCTCAAAGTGTAACTTATTTTCTGGATGAAACTAGATGGTCTATGCTCTCAGATTAAAACCAACCAGAAACTCTGGCTGGGGTAGAAGACAGCAAACAGGCTACTTCCTACTTAAATCAGCTTTGTCTATATACGATGCTACACTGCTCTCTTTAACCTTGGATTTTGCTCTCTTTAACCTTGAAGGCACTGATGTGGTTCATGCAATGATGACCTGGATTACTCCTTTTCCCTTCTACACATTTACACCTAACGCAACAGTAGGGAATCTTTTTCTACAAATGGTCAATGAGCTATGGGAACAACAAAAACAAAAATCTAACGTTAAATAGTAAGAGTAATTTAGTTTATGAGTTTTCTACCCTTAGAGAAAGAATTCACTTTTATATTAAGACTAGGGGATATAAAACAATTCAATAAATATGTCAAATATTTTAAAATATCTCTCATTTCTACATTTCGGCCTGTTGGAAGGGGCAAGTAAAAAGCAGTGGGAAGAGATGGAGAGCAAAAGAGGAGAATGAGACGTGAAGAGTTAAAAAGAGAGAGAAGGAAGCATTTAGAGAGATAAAAACAGAAGGGAAAGGAAAAGAGAAACAAAAAGAATGAGAGACAGACAGACAAAAAAGGAATAGGAGAAAGACACACAAGAGAAAAGAGAAATAAACATAAGATGGAAGAGGAGAGAGGAAAAATTAGACTCAAAAAAGGATCGGGGTAGAGAGAAAAGGGGAGGGAAAAAGAGAAAGACAAGGGGATAAGATACAAGCAGAGAGGGGAAAGAAAGATGCAGAGAACTCAGGTTTGGGGTACGGGTTAGACTAGGCCAGAGGTGTCAAATAAATCGACTGCTTACAACACTCCCAAGAACGGCCTGAACCAGATTACAATGTAAATGGGAAACTTTTAACATAATAAATAAAAATACATCAGAACATTGTTAATAGATGTCTTTCTAAGTCAATATGAAGCAGCAGGGATCTTTACGTGCACTCCTTAGTGGTTCATTTCCATTTGAATCTGACACCACTGGACTAATGACTAATGACACCACTCTGAAGGAGTCCTTTCTAATCATGAAACAGACACAAAAACCCAACTGGGGAAAAACAGTCTGACTTACACATATAATCAATCATCATCATTATTATTATAACCACCACCATAATTAGCAATTCTTATTAAGACCTATTTACATGCAATATGTCTGCCCAGAATAGAGAAGGTATATGTGTCTTAGCCCTCAAGGAACTTATAATCTAATTGAGGAGAAAGGATATACGCAAAAAGACAAAGATTGATATAAAGAAGCATATGAACGAAATGAGTGGTACTGGCAATAAGCAAAGAAATTTAAATTTTAGTCACCCCCAAAAAAATCACATTAAGGGGGAAAAGATAAGTCAAACCGGAGGCTGGATAAACTGGATAAACAAACTGGAGGCAAGGCAAAGGACTGTTGATTCTTTATCTAACAGGTACAATCAACTTGAGCGCTCTTCTGAAAATTCTGGGAAATGATCTACAAGAAATTAGGAGATGAATATTTCAAATCTTTTCAGTGATTCCACAGTCTCACTTGCAATTCCAGATATCCCCTAACCCTTAGTCAAATTTGTACTTTTGTACCTTTCTGCCATAGACAGAAATATGGACTTGGTTCATTCCTTTATTCATCCATTCACTTCTTCAACATGTATTTTTGAGCACCTTGAGCAGGGCCTGGTATTTGGTGATTTGGGGAATAGGAAGCTATAAAGGAACCGCTTCCTACTCTTCGGGAGCTTATCACAGCTCAAGTACCACCTTCTGTATAACATCTGTCCTGATTCCCTCCCAATACTAGTCCCCTCTTTCCCAAACTAACTTGTACTTAACTGCTTCATATTCATTTGTGTTTCTTCTCTTCTGTTTATTGATCCTGTTCATACTTACACATGTATTTGTCTCCCTCATTAGAATGTAAGTTCTTTGGAAGTAAGTAGATCAGGGGTTATCGTATCACAGACCCCTCTGGCAGTCTGGGAAAAACTATGGACCTCTTCTCAGGATGTTTTTAATAATTGAAGGAAATGATAAATTTCATCAGAGGCCAATGAAAATAGACATGTTACTTTTTTTTCTCATCCATGTTCACAGCCCCCCTGAAAATCATTCATGATCCAAGGTCAAGAAACCTTAAAGTAGAGATTGTTTTGTTTTCTTTCTGTTTGCATACTTAGCACCTAGTAAAAGGCCTGGTACCGTTAGGTGTTTCACCTGATTGAGTGACTGAAAGGAGAGAAGATTCAGATACTTAAGTCACTTGCTTTGAAAGATTCACGATGTGATTGTTGCGGGTACTCCTTCCACTAACACAGACCACCATCTTTTTTTGAGTTTCTATGGCCCCCAAATTAATCACCTGATTTTTAACTTCATGCCAATGAACTTCTCTATACTCCATCAGTCAAGGATTCACACAACAGGCACAGAATCCACTTCCATGTTGTATCTGAAACCTTTCTAATTTGCTAGTACTTTCCAGAGATTGCACTCCAGTGCATATAGCCTTGGAGAACACCCATGGTCCTCTCCCTTATGCCAGGAGGAATGAGAAAAGGACTATAAAGCAGCATACCACTTTTTTTCCCCTCTTGGACAAAAGTCCTTCTCCCATGCGTGCCTCAGCATGAGATGAAAGTGATCTTAAGTTCTGAAAGACTAAGGCAATGAAGCTGAAGCTTTGGTAGGGCTACAAAGCTTGAAAGGTTTCAAAAAGGAGTCAGAGACAAACTGAGTCTTCTGTGCCAGGACCAGCCTAGCTAAATGTGGACAGAAACCCGCCACCAGCAGACAGGGCACTAGGTAAAGAACCTATGTCCGTGGCAACCCATGAAAAGTAGATGACAATTAAAAATGGTTTTTGGTCCAGTACAGTTGGCTTCCACACCAAATATTAGAATCTAGGGTATTGTCAGCAAAAGGGATGTGTGCCAAGGGAGAGTCAGGTTGGAAAGTGAGTGTGGTGTGTGTGTGGGTGTGTGTGTGTGTGTGTGTGTGTGTGTGTGTGAGACAGAGAGAGAGAGACAGAGAGAGATAGACAGACAAGACACTGAAAGACAAAAAGAAAGAGCCAGAGTGGGAAGGAGAGACACAGATGGAGGAAAGGAGAAAGAGGTGCAGGGGAAGGGAGAGGAAGAGAGAAAGGCAAATAAAGAGGTGGGTATGGCCCAGTTATGTATTGAGCTCTGGTCTGTATCAGTAATCTGAATCCTACTTCTCCCACCGAGCAGCATAGAAACCCAACGATGAGAAGCAGATGAGATATGTTCTCATATCACTTATCTGAATTGGGCATTTCCTGAAGATCTCCCAGTAGTTTCTATTTTGAGAACACAGGGTGACCGAGAGAGAGTACAAGAGAACTGTACGGGACTAGCTGAGATAAGCATTACCTGTAAATGAAAGGTATCTGACAACAAAGTGATGGTGAATGGCAGAAAGCTTGACTGAAGTCATTGCAACAAATAGAGTCCAGAGGGTATTAAAAAAGAACATACTTTTAGATGATCTAAAACCATTAATTGCACTGGTTGTGCTCTAAATGGGGCATTTTCATAAAACGTATAAATTAATCATCCCCTAGGAAGAAATGAAAACTACCAATATTTATCTTCTCAGTCCAAATGAAACTGAACAACTTTATCCCCTCTGAAATTCATAGATCCAGGGGGTCACTGTGGGGAAACGGAGGTCAGTATAAGAATCCAGGGGACCTGGGGAGAGACTAACTAAAGCTGGCTGGGGTGGAAGCTGGACCTGGTCCAAAGCCCAAATTCAAAAATTAAAGCTGCAAATTCAGTATTTGTGAAATTATTCTCATCTGAGTATCTCTTGGATATCTATCTTAAAGTTAAACCACAGCATTTCTTGCAATACTAGGTTTATACCCCAAAAAGATCAAAGAAAGAGGAAAAGGACCCATGCATAAAAAATTATTTACAGCAGTTCTTTTACTACTAGAAGTAAAAGGGGTGCCCATCAAATGGAGGACTGAACAAATTACAATATGTAGATGTTTTGTTGTTCAGTCATTTTAGTTGTGTCTCTTTCACGACCCCATTTGGGGTTTTCTTGACAAAGCTATGGATATGGTTTTCCATTACCTTCTACAGTTCATTTTACAGATGAGGAAACTGAGGCAAACAGCGTGAAGTGACTTGCCCAAGGTCACACAGCTAGTAAGTGTCTGAGGCCACATCTGAACTCAGGAAGAAGAGTCTTCCTGACTCCAGGCCCAGCACTCCACTGTGCCAACTAGCTGCCCACTGTGATTCACAGTGGCTCTTTATGTAGTGGCAAAGAAGAACAAGTGGGGTGCCTGTCAACTGGAAAATGACTAAACAAATTATGATATATGAATATAACATATTATAGTGCCTTAAGCAATAATGAAAAGGAATGGCCTTAGAGAAAACTGGGAAGACTTCATAAACTAATGCAGAGTAAAATGAGCAATCAGAGAACATTTTTTATAACATTGTAAAGATAATCAACTTTTAAAAGATTTGAGAACTCTCATCGATGCAACGATCAACAATGATTCCAAAGAACTGAAAATGAAGAATGCCAAACACCTCCAGACAGAGGGGTAAGGGAATCAAGATGCAGAAGTTGTACATTTCTTAGGAACAGCCAATAAGGGGATTTGTTCTGCTTCACAATTTTTGCATATTTGTTACAATATATTTTTCCTTTTTCTTTTTTTCTTTTTCTAATAAGGGAGAGGAGGAGAGAAAATACATGCTTACAAGTTAAAAAAATAAAATAAAATTTAATCTGAGCAAAAAAAATTTAAATATATAAAATGACTCAAGATGTTTGTAGAAGACATATTTCTTCATTACATTCAGTGTTTTCTTCTGTTTGGGGTTTTTGGTTTGGGACTTTGTGGCAGAGATAGGTTCTGTGCCCTCCCATACTCCCGGATGACTTGGTCAGGTTATTTATTTAGTCTTGTCTGTGGTTTCTAGTTCTCTTGTCACTGGAATGTACTTTCCCAGGTATGTCTCACAATACTGAAGCCTTCAGTGCCCCTATAGTACTATGGTACAGAGTACTTTGGGTTTCCAGAATGCAGACTTCTAGTCTCCTCACTCTCCATGATGTCTCACAAATTAAAGGTTTCTGGTCTGCTCACCTAAGCTCCCAGTGGCCTCCCTAGCGTGACCCCTTTCTCAGTGCCCAGTGTTGTGTCTTTCCATGAAGCCTTCAGCTGGACTGGGAAGGCTACTGTTCTCTTTAGACTGCCTGAACATCTTTCGATCTGGTACGCTTTTCATCTTTATATGGGAACACTTGGGGGAGAGGGAGTACGCTCTGTGGCCTTTCCCGGCACCACTTCTAAGCAGGAGTCTCATGCTAATAACGTTTTACCTTGACAGGAATCATTTCATTCATCCTTCAAAAAGGGGAGGAATCAACCAGAAAATCCTATTGTGTTCGATATCTGATTCTCACTAACAGTGAGGAGAAACTAGTTTGTATAGGAATGACTGAACTCCGAGAAGAAATGACCACTCCTTCCCAGAGTATGCGACAGAGATAAAGATTTCTTCTCTATAGTGTCAGAGGTCTGACAGGCACCACAGACTATGGTAAAGCAGATGTCAAGTGGTGCAGAGAAAAGATGGGTAGAATCCTACTTATTAAAATGTTAAAGGAAGGTCAGCCCAGGAAGGATAGGAGATGTTCAAGAAGAAAATCCTGTGTGAATACACAGGAAACAATTCCAACAGCAAGGAAGTGATTCTATTTTTCTTGCTATTTCTTAAAAGCACAACCAAAGGTAAGATTACTGCTTAGGGAAGCCATTTATGAGGATAATCCCTTTTTGACACAGTTATCAATGATAAGAGTCAAGGGTAGGAAGTGGCATGGTGGCTATAGCATTCAATCTGCAGTTACAAAGATCTGAGCTTGAATCCTGAGATTTAATCAGAGACTTAATGTCTGCGAGACCCTGGGCAAGTCACTTAACTGCTTAACCTCAGTTTCATCATCTGTAAAAAGGAGGCCTTCAAGCAAAAGCTGGATGACTTATTAAGTATGTCACAGTGAGGAATCCTATTTGATATGAATCAAACTAGAAGGCTGCTGAGATTCCTTCAAACTCTCAAATTTTGTAAAAAATGAACTTAACCAAATAGAAAAAGCATTGTTTGGGTGAGAAATAGGGTGTTCTGTTATGCAGTGTGAGGCTTTGTTATGCTATTCTTTGTAATGGGATTTTACTGTAATAGCATTTATTTAAAGAGAGCTTTCTGAAGGCTGAATAAAACCTAGTATCAGTTTTGACTGGGTGTGTCAAAAGAGGACTGTCCTTATAAATCAAACCTACGAAAGACTTCCGTGGGCAACACCTGTCTTTAGCTGTGCTTTTGACAAACAGAAGAAACATAAACATCACCTCCTCACAGTTGGAGAGATTAAAATGCCCCATTTGGGAGTTGTGAATACTGTTCTTCATTTTCCTTCCTACACTAACTCTTCTATTAGGGAACATTTATTACTGCAGTTGCGTGAATAATCTGGAATTATATCCAAATTCCAGGCAGAATATACTTTTATTTGCTTTCAAAAGAATAAATTTATTTCTTCCAGAGGCTTTTAAGGACAACCAAGAAATTAAGCTCAATAACATTCAGTAACTGTGAAGTCTTGTTACTGAAGGACTTCCTTTAGGCCAGTCTTCATTGTTGAGTAATAAATCCCGCCCATTCCCCTTTCCCTGTTATTAAAGACAACAAATATTCATTATTAAATGTTGAAGTCAGCACATCTACTATGCTTAGCCCTATCCTAGCTGTAATTTGTGTTAGTTTTTTGTGCTGCAAGCCAAAAAACTGCTTTCTCTAATTTCCACCCTTTCAGGATGCTGGTCCTAGGTCTATTCTCTCTTCCAGGTTCCTAAAATTAATAATCCTGTCCCTGCGTAAGTTATCTCTTCTTCTCCATATTAAATGTGTCCAGTCCCTTCAATTACTTCTCAAATGACATAGCAAGATGATATGGTTACAGAGTACTGGACTTAAAATTAAGAGAGATATGAGTTTAAATTCCAGCATTATACTATCTATTTAATTTCTCAGTTTTCTCATCTGAAAAATGGGAGATTAGATGACTTTAATTACATGCTTACCCTGGAGGACTGATGCTAGGAAAGCTCCTTGTAAGCCTTAAAGTACTATTATGGACAATATCAGTAACCTGTCTAAAGCACTGTGTCTAAAACTGTCCATAGCCTTTCAGAAGGGGCTTCAACATCACAGGGAATACTAAGATGAACTGTTACTTCCTTTGCACTAGATAAGATACTTTTCTATTCATGCAGCTTACAATCTGAATACCTCACAAAAATCTGATTCAAATAACCAAAAACTCCATTCCTTTAACAAGCTGACAATGCTGATTTTCCAAATGATTTATTAAGGAGAGTGGTTGTAGCCAATATGCTATGGTGGAGAAAGTTAGCACAGCTTAATAGAACTAGATTTACAATCAAATCTAGCTTTGACCCTCAGTTCTGTCATTAGCTGTGCGCCCCTGAACAAGTGACTTCCTGTCTGAGGCTCCGCTTCCGTACCTGTGAAATGAGGATGTTCAGCTAGACGCCTGTGAGCTCTAATTTTCTATTGTTTTATGATTTGAGAATTAACAAGATGATACTCTTCTAGATTACAGAAGCTGGTAATGTAATCAAAAATGTTAGCAAGAAGAATAATAGGCCCTACAGGAGAGCGGATTAAGGATGCTGTCTAATTTTCCTAAGGACTGAAGCATGAATCATTGGAACACGTAGGAGAAGGTGAAGAGAGAAAAGCATAAAACCCCCAAGGATTGCTGTTGTTTCTCTTTAGACTTCTTGAACGTTTTCCAGTCTGGTCTCCTTTTTATATCTCGGCTGAAATACTCATGGGAGAGTTAGGCTGCTCTATGACCTTTCACGTCACTATCTTTAAGCAGCATAAAACTTCCACAGAAACACATGATTTTGGACCTCAGAGTTCAATGGATCAAATGCCCCTCTACAGATGAAGAAAACGAGGCCCAATAACCCCCTCCACGCCTCTCCCTTCCCCCCACCTCACACCCAAAGACACATGCAGTCAACCACAGCAACAGAATTCCCCAGGGCAGAACTTTTCCCCTTATACTGACACTGCAAACCAAAACTTTTGCCCCTCTTTTATTTTGCAGATAGTTCAAGGTTCTTTTAGTTAAAAAAGAGATCAGTAATCAATCTCTTGTCTAAATGCATACCAGGAGTTGTTTATTTACAATTCATGACTTCCAAGGTTCTTGCAGTACTAATATTCTGACTCAAATCAATTAGCAGACATGAATTGAGCACCTATGTTTGGGCCAGGCAATGGGGATACAAAAATATCCTTTGTCTTCTTCCCACCTATAAAACTCAGCTTCTACATGAAGCCTTTTGTGATCACACGCTCCCACCCCCACCCTGGCCCCTGTCCTGCAGCTGGTGCCTTTCCCCTCCCCCACCAAAAAAAAGTACCTTGCATTTTATACAAACCTGTATGTACATCTCTCTTCTGACAGAATGTAAGCTCTTTGAGGGCAGGGACTTTCTGACTGCCTAACACAAAGTAGATATTTCAAAATGCTTTTTGGTAATCTCATAGTTGGCAGAATTTTACATTCCTAATGATGAATTCAGAACTATAGACACTGTGCATATAGAAATTTGCTCATAACCCATAACTTAAGTTAAACAAATTCTTTAAAAAGAATGTAGTTTCATTTGGTTTACTGAACAATCTTTTAACCTTTTCATGGTTTTTTGGTAAGGAAATAAAAATCCTCCTCCTATACTGAGTGCTATGCATCTGTCCTAAAGACCTACAAATTCATAAACCCTAAGAACTAGGACTTCGAAAGGTTCCAATTCAAACCATTCATTTTATAGATGGGAAAATAGGACAAAAGATATGTTAAAGATGAACCTCTGTCATCATATGATAAACATGTCAATCACATTTTTGTAATTCAGCATGTTGAATACAGTATGCCAATATACTTTATGAAATGAAGTGTCTTAGTTACATTTTAAAATATTGCTATTCAGCTGGAAGGCTTCCAGGAGTTAGGGTACATTTTTATAAAGAACTTAGGAAAAGGAAAAGATAAAAATTTTCTATTATGAAGAAAAAGGACTGATTTGTGCCAATGGAGAGAAAACCCACATTGATGTAGTGCAGTCAGAACCATGAGATTTTTATTCAATGATAGTGGCACTGTTTGCAGTTCTTTCCCGTTTTCTGACAGACTCATCTCACCATGGAGTACTTCACCTTTTAATTTTATAAATTGAATGTGCTCAGAACTTTGTGTCTCAATTTACCTTTGTTTCAATTAAGACACTTTCCTGAGATGCAGGCTATACAGGATGAGTTCCCTCCACACCTCTTCTTCACATTTTAATTAATTCACAAGCATTTGTTAAAGGTCTACTCTGTGGCAGGCATTATAAGGTTCCAGGGGCAAAAAGACAGAAACACAAAATCCCTGACTTCAAGGAGTCTACATTATATGGGGGTACACATCCAAGTACATATAATATACAAGGGACAGGAGCCCAATCTATGATTGCCTTGGGGAGGTCATACCTCTACTAAGGCAAGCTGCCACCTTTTCTACAACTTACAATCTTAAAATAGTTGCCTAAAGCAGTGATGTCAAACAAATAGAAACTAATTCCCATAGCTGCATACTGACTTAGAAAATCCCAAATTAACATTATCTTATGTTGTAGGGTATTTTTAATTATCTTGTTAAAATATTTCCCAGTTTCATATGAATCTGATTTGGATCCACATGGGGTGTTGCCCTCAGAAACCTCTGGTCTCCCACACTGGGAAGTTAAATTGGCCAGTGCACAGAGGCAGTGTCATCAGAGGTGCTCCTCGAACCCATGTCCTCCTGACTTCAAAGCCAGTTCACCAGCCACTGCTGCATACTACACAGAATCAGGAAAGGCCTCATGGAGCTTTAAGAGGTAGGAAAGAGGAAGGAATGCATTTCCGTCGTGGGAGAACAGCTGTGCAAAGGCAGAGATGGGAGACAGAATATAGCATTTGGGAAAAGCAAGCACACCAGTTTGGCTGGAGCACAGAATGCATGAGGGAAAGTAAAGAGCAATAAAAGCTTGGACAGGTAGGTTAAGGGTCCAAATGTGAATAGCTTATGAGATCAAGCAGAAGACTTTGCATTTTATCCTAGAAACAATAGGGAGCCACTGGAGTTTCTTGAACAGAGGAGTGACACAGAGCGATGCATGAGGAATATGAATTTATAAGCTGTGTGGAGAACGGACAGATGAGGGAGACTGAAGATGGAGAGATCAATTAGGAGACTATTGCAATAGCGCAGGCAGAAAGTAAAAAAGGCCTGAACTAGGGTGTTTGTGGTGTGAGTGGAGAGATGAACAAAAAAGATGTTGTAGAGTTTGAATCAGTAGGACTTCTCAATTAACTGGATGTGAAATGCCCAGCTAAAGAAATTCCAAGGTTTTGAACGCAGATGACTGGAGGGAATGGTAGTACCCTCAAAAGAAACAGGAAGGATGGGTTTTGGTAAAAAGGTGAGAAGTTCTATTCCAGATAGGGTAAATTTAAGTTATCTATGGGACACCTAGTTCAAAATGCCCTATTAAGCAATTGGTGACGTGAGACTAAACTTAGCAAAGAGAGCTGAGAGTCAGAGAGAAAATAGGGCATAAAGACGATAATTTAACCCATGGAAGCTGATGAGGTCATCAAGAGAATGTAGGGGGAACTTTGTGGCTTTCCCATTTAAGGAAAGGGATATGCCTAATGATGCTGAAAAGGAGACTTGAGAAGGCCCCAAACATTACAGGTGTCCAATACATGCCGGCTGACTGATTTAGAATTGGAAAGAAGCTTAGAGATTGCAATGTAAATTAGCAACTCATCAGCATGTATTTAGATAACAGATTGATTACTAATCTTTTTTTAACTAAAAGAACTCCAAACTATCTTCAAGAGTGAATGGACTGAGAAATAGAAGGGGAAACAAACAGGTAGGAGAACCAAGAAGAGTCGTGTCACGAAGAAACCGAGAGAGAAATGTACCAATTTAAGAGAGTGCTCGACAGCCTCAATAGCCTCTCCCTGCCTCCTTCCATCTTCACCAAAGGTAACCCTGCCATCTGTGCCTTCACTGATCCCCTTCCTCCTGAGACATCTTCAATCTCTCCCTCTCCATTTATTCTTCTCGTCTGCCTACAAACAAGTTCATCTCCTATACTAAAACTATTGATCAAATGTCCTACTCACTCTGGCTATCATTCCTTCAATTTCCTTTCACAAATAAACTTGTAGGAATACTCTACTCTTGAGGGTTCCAAATCTTCAATGCAACTCTAGCCCATTACCTAAATGCCATATCCAATTACCTTTACAAAGTTCTCATTCTCTTTGACATCTGAAGCATCTGACATGGTGGTTGATCCCTCATGATAATCTCTCCCACTTTGCCTTCCTATAAATTGTACTCTCTGTGTTCCTACCCTTCTGTTCCTTTTCGTACAGCTTCTCTCCTTCTAACATCTTAATACAGACATTTCCTAAAGCTTTGTCCTCATGCCTATATCTCTAATCGACTCTCATCATTTCAATCAGGACCTCTCTGCAGAGGACTTCCAAATTTATGGTCAGTCAATAACCATTTATTAAGCACCTACTATGCACTAGGCTGGGGATAAAAAAGAAAGGTTTAAAAAAAAGTCCTTGCTCACAATCTTTTGAGGGAGACAACAGCCAAACGATGACATATACAGGTAAGGTAACAGACAGAATAAACAGCAGATAATCAACAAAGGAAAGGTGCTATACCCTTAAGGGGGATGGAGAAACGTGTATGTATCTCCTAGCCAACCTATTTCACCTGAATTCAACTTGGATTTCCGAAGTCTCCCCCATTGATTTGTCCCACAAAGCACCTCAAGCTGTCCAAAATGATAACCATCTTTCCTCCAAAATCCGCTCCTTTATCTTGGCTTCCCTCTTTGTACTAACAAGCACTATCATTCTCCTCATCATATATGCATGAAACTACAGTCACCTTTGACTCCTCTCTTTCCCTAACATCCCGTATCCAACTAGCTGCCAAGTCTTATATATATTTTACCACAAATCATTTCTATGATTCGTTCCCACCTTATCATTTGCACTTTGTTGAACAAAATCTAATTCCTTATTATCTGTACCACTATCCTCATAGTCTACAATAGCTTAACTTCTTTTTCTAATGCATCCTTCACAACTGCCAAATTGTTTCTTAAAAGCACGGTGACAATTGTAACTCTATTTCTCAAAAAACTTTTAACATCCCACTTTCCACTCCACTTTTAGACACAACACACGTCCAATAAAATACAACCTCCTTAGCTTAGCATTCAAGACCCATCATACTCCCTCATATACTTTCCTACAGTAGTCTTCTCTCACGCTATTATCCTTCATACACTCATTCTTGCTGAACTATACACTCACTGTTCTAACATGTCCTGTACTTTTTTACCTCTGTTCACACTATTTATTCCCTATATATGAAATACTCTCCTTGTACTTTTTTCCACCTGCCAAAATCCTAACCACACTTCAAGATGCAACTCAAATTCCAATTCCTCCAAGACTTTCCTCATGTTCTATAATCTTTTGTTTTTTGAGGGGGAAAGGTAGGGCAATGGGGGTTAAGTGTCTTGCCCAAGGTCACGCGGCTAGTCTTTTGTGTGTGTTAAGTGTCTGAGATCACATTTGAACTCAGGTCCTCCTTACACCAGAGCCGGTGTTCTATTCACTGCACCACCTAGCCGCCCCTCTAACAATCTGATATCACAATCTCCAGAAATAGATGGGGCCATCTATTCTACAGTGTAGCAGATTGAGAAAACACTGATAAGTATACCTTGAAGACCTCCAGTAATGGCGAACCCATATCTTTCTAGGTATCTCATTTCATTTTTTTTAGATAATTGTTATTGTTTTCTTCAAATCAAGGTGAAATCTAATTCTTTGCAACTTTCACCACAGCTCAAGCTCTGCTCTCTTAGGCCAAGGAGAATGTTAGTTCCTTCTTCTTAAGGCACTCCTTCAAATACTTGAAAAGAGCCATCCATTCTTTCAATTTAACAGTTATTTTTAAAGCATCGACATAAATGAACAGGACTGGGCTAGGCAGAGGAATACAAATAAAAGAATGAAAAAGTTTCTGTCTTCATTCAAGAAGATTTCATGTTACTGGTTCATACATGCAAACATAAATAAATACAAGGTAATTTGATGGGAGAGCAGACACAACTAAAGAGATCAGGCAAGGCCTCCCTTAGGGCCTGCACCCAAGATGAGCCTAGAATGAAGCTAGAGGAACAAAGGAAAGAATGAAGGATGTTATGCTGATTTGAAATTCAAGAGTAAGGGAAAAGAGGGAACTTAACAAAGAATGTAAATTTTGATGACAGAAAGACAGAAATCTAGCAAGGTATCTTGAGGTTTATGGGCTAGACTTCCTTCTTAAAAACCATGCCTTAAACCCAATTCACTCAGGCTCTCACTGACTGGCCAACAATAACTCCCAGCCCAAGCCCCACTTAGTCTTAGTATATGTGAATATATATGTATGTAGATAGTAATTTTTTATGTTTGGGCCAGTCTTCCCCTCCCAGACTGAGGATGTTTGTGGTTGTTTTTTTTTTTTAATTAGGGGAAAAAGGCCATCCCTTGGCTCATTTCTTACCTAGCCTTAATAACTGAATGAGCATTACCTCAGTCAAAACAAGAACTTGGGAAGATCCTAGCTCAAAAAAGGCCACGATCTCCCACTGCATCCAGGACCACCTCCAAGTTGTCCTGATCTTGTCACTAGACCCAGATGGTTCCAGAGGAGACTGATGGCTTTGCACAGCCCTCCTTCACTCAAATCCAAAGCAAAATGAGAAACAGGCATTATGTCGAGCTAGAACAAGAATTCTCAGTGTCTTCAGTTGATTCTTATCAGGGAGTCAGCTCCCCAGACTTCTCACCATTCTAGCAGCCCTCTTAGGAACTGAATATACTCTACAGCAAGAGGTATCAAACGCAATTCAGCACTTTGGGCTGAACCAGATTAAAACATAACTGGGAAATATTTAACAAATACAATGAAAACATGTCAATGTGCAGCAGGCAAGGATCTTTATCTGAGTTTAGTGGTCTCTTCTTTCTGAGATCAGCATCACTGCACTAGATGGATATGCTTAGTAAAATGTGGCTTACAAGCACCTGTCCTGACTGGGGCTGACAAGACAACCAGCTCACAGGTGACTCATTCATGGAGAGCTTCTCTTGTACCTTTCATGCCCCATCTCCAGCTCTTCTTCTATATAAAGTTCTGTAATCACGCCTTCACTATTCTGTAATTCTACATTCGGATCTTGGACGCTACATGTATCTCACTTATACCTATTAAATTTCATTGTATTCAATTCAGCCCATTCCTGTCAAGGTCTTTTGCTGTCTCACTTTTGCCACATTATTCAGCCAAACTGTGTCAACTACAAGTGTAATAAGTACGGTATCATCCAAGTGATTAATGAAAACGCTGGAAGAGCAAAGGATAACTATCTAGGGCACACCACTTCAGATAGCCCTCCATGTTGCTATAAATACATTAATATTTTTGGTTTCAGTCATCTAATGCAGCAAGCAACCAGTAAAATTCTGAGGGCAACCAAGACAGATTAAAATGCAACTGGGAAATATTTAATAAAATAAAAATCCTAAGTAGATAATATTAATTTGTAGTTTTCTAAGCAAATATGGGGCTGCAGCAATCTTTTAAGAGTTTGACACCACCCATTTCACCCCGTTTTGAGTCTACCAAATGGGGCTATTATCTAATGCACATCTCTTCATTTTGCCTGCAATGACAGTATGTATTCCCAGATTTCAGCAGGAAGATATATAACACAGTGAGTATCAATGCTTCTGAGAGAAATACAAAGTTTTATCTAAACAAATTCTTAGGAAGTAAGGGTAACTATTTTTGGATAGGTTTATACTTGACATTAGGGGATTCTCTAGTGGCCTGTCAAAGTGTTTTCCCTCCTCAGTACACAGCACTTGGCATTTGTCTCAGAAATCTTCATTTTAGTATTTATAAATTAAATAAAATGTGCCTTGAAGGACCTTTGCTTCCTTAAGCACCTAGCTTAGCACTCCTGTTTACTGAATTAATGAACTGACAATTAGCTGATCCAAAGAATGATGCCGTACTACAAGGGCAAGTCTAATGCTTTCAAGCACTATGGTTAATTAGCACATTTCATTTTTTTTATATAGCAGGGCACTAATCGGATTCAATCACTGTAATAAACCACTTAGCCTCACAAGAAAACTAACCAATACACAATAGGTGAGGTGGATGTCTGGTGTAATTTATGATTCCTAAGGTCCCCTTGAACTCTAAATCTACATCTACTAAACTTTATACAAGATCTCACCTCCTAAAACAGGCAAGTAGGAAAGTATTATACTATGTATGAGCTCAGATGTGAAGTTCACATGACTAATCATTTGAGATTTACAAGCAAAAGTGGTTATCAGTTTAGAAAGGCCACTGAATCTGAATTATCTAGGTAAAATTGAGTTCTCACCTTCAGAAGTAGTCTTTTGGTATGTACAACAAACCCATTTAAATTTTCTTTTATTTTTTGAAACCCTGGTTGAATCTTAAACTTTATCTACTGTTGTGATAGATTTATTGCTCTAAGTCACTCACTAAAGAGTCAGAATTTAAGAATGAACCAAAAAGTAGAATATCAAACATTTTAAATGTTTTCAAAAATATTTATTAAGTATATTGCTACAATTTGTTAAAACTTACAAGTAGATAATCCATGGATTGGGGAATGGCAAAACAAATTGTGTTGTATGAAATATGATGGAATATTACTTTTCTGTAAAAAAAAAACCGTGAATATGAATACAGAACATGCAGAAATACATATTAACTGATGCAAACTGAAGCAGAACAAGAAAAATAATATGCACAATAACTACAGCAATGTAAGTTGGAAAAACAAAACAACTGACACCAGCGAAATTATAATGAACAACCTGGGCCCCCCAAAACGAACTAATGACCAAAGAAAGAAAAAAATGTATTATTTACTATTGCCCAGTATAAGAAGTACTGGAGATGCAGAGAGATAAAACAAAACCATTTCTGATCTGAAGATCACAATCTAACTGGGGGTGGGTGGGTGGGGAGAACAGATACACGCGCTCAGCTGCAGTGGCAGACAGCAGGCCCCATCAGCCGTGCACCAACAGGGCAGATGACAGTACCTACACCCACAGGTCTCAACATACAGCTGAAAACCAGGTGTACTGGCTCCAGTAGAATGTAAGCTCAAGAGCAGGAGGTGTCCCTATGTACCTACAGCACTTAGTACAATATTTATCAAATATGCTTTAATACAATGCCTTTTCACCTTTTTGATGGTTAATTTTACTTAAATGCTTTCTTATAAAGGAAGGTTCCCTGGGAGGGAAGAGAGTGCCATATTGGGAAACAGATAATATTAAAAACAAAAGATAACAATAAAATATATTTTTTTAAATGTCAAGCATATTGCTAGACTGATTTAGTTTGCTAGAGCAGCAGTTCTAATCTGGGGATAAAAGCTTATATCCAAACTTTCTAATGTGAATTAAAAAGCTAAGGATTGAATCTACAAAGCTAAAACAATCACAGGATCATAGATTTAGAGATTATCTAGTCCAATCACTACAATTTACAAACGAGGAGACATTTCCAATAAAGTGAAGTGACTTGCCCAAGGTCACACAGCTAGTAACAGAGAACATCTGAAGCTCGGTTGGTCCCCTTTCTCCAAATCCTACATTTTCTCTTGCACCAGAGGGTCAATTGAGACAATCATCTCTGTGGCTTTATTAAAAAAAAAAATCTTAATTTATACCTAAGAGGAAAGGTACTTCTGTGGTTATATTTTGTTATACTAAGTCAAATGCCTTTCTGTCAGATGAACAACTGTAAAAATAGGGTCTCAGTTGCAAAAAATTTTTAGTGACATCAAACTTAAAAAACAAAGGACACAAAATTAGTTCCATACAAAGTATCTGGAAAGCAATTCATTACTGTCAAATACATGACAGAAAACATATGCTAGAAGAGGTCAGTCAGGAGGCAGTTCAGGTCAATTATACAAACATTTATTAAGTGTCTATTGTGAGCAAAGCCATTAAACTAGTTCCAAAGTTTGGACAAGACATAATCCCTGCTCTCATGGAGCTTACAGTCTAGTAAGTCATATAATACAATATTGTCTATGACATGCAAAATACTAAGGGGTAACACAATTTAGATAAGATACTTGTCCCTGTCACCCAAGAATTCACTATTAGAAAAATGAGACTCTGACACAGATACATTAGGATTACAAAACAAAGTGTTCCATTGTTTGAGGGTAAGACTGTTACCAAAATCACCAGGAAGTAGGAAGTGGCATTAAAGCAGTTTTAAAAGGGAAGGAAAAGCATTCCAGGAACATACAGTGTAGGTTTGCGGAGTCAACTAGTCTGGCTAGTGTCAAGTGTGCAAAGGAGAAATTGAAAAGCCTGGAAGGAATTTATGGAATTTATAACAGATAGCAGAATGGCTTGAATGCCAGTCCAAAATTTATAACTTCGCTAGATAAGAAATGGGGATCCAGTCAAGATTTTTGAGAAAAATGACATCACAACTAAATCTATGCACAAGATTACTTGGCAACGGTATAAAGGATAGGAGAGGGAAAGAATAAATGAAGAGACAGGCTAAGAAATCACTTCAACGGGCTAGGTAGGTGGTAATGAGGGCTTATGTTATTGTGAGAAAAGCAGAAACTGAAGGAGGGACAGAATGAGAACTGTGGTAGAAATGGAATTAACAGGACTCGGTGACTACTTGAATGAAAGGTGAAGAAGCAAGTTATAAACACTCAGGGGACAGAGGGAATGGTGATGCCACGGACAGAAATAGTTAAATTTGGAGGAAGGGTAGGTTTAAGGCAAGAAAAACAAAACAATGAAACTTAGCTTTGGATATGACTAATGTGCTGTGCCATAGGGACATTCAGGTGAAGAGGTGGGTATCGCAAGCAGCTGAAGATGACTGTCTGGAACTCTGTACTGGAGATAAGGTTTGAGAGTCATCTGCATAAAAGGTGGCAGCTGAAGCCTTGGGAGTAAATGAACTTGTCAAAGGAGAGTAAGAAAAAAAGACATCAGATGAATCATCTCAGCTTATAGAAGAAACACACATATTCACATACTGGATGGCTCTAACTTTGCAACTTACCTTTTTCTTCTATGCAAGCTCCCTTTGTAATACAGGATACAAAAATATTTTCCACAAGACCTATAGGTCCAGGGCTTCTTCGTGCTAGGCTCCAGAAAGTTGCTTTTATGGGTGGAGATAAAATAATCCTGACTTCCTGGGACAATATTAATTCATGGCAGTGGTGATGACAGTAAAAAATTATTTCCTCCCAGTATCAAACTCAGTTTTAATAGCCATCATTATTCAATTTTTTCACTTGTCTATAATTAAGTATTATTTAGGTATTGTCAGTAACATTCCTATTTTATAGATAAGGAAACTAAAGCTCAGAGTAGTGAAATTATTTATTCAAGGTCACACAACCAAAAGCAAGTATGGCTGTGAGCCTGGGTCTTTTACCTCCAAGTCCACTACACCACACTACATTCTCCGTCATCCATCATTTTGCATGAACGATTTGGGTGTGTCCATATCAGATATTAATATGTCAAGGATGGATTAAGAGAACAAGAAGTTTTCAAAGGAAACTGTTATTTTTTTCCCTCCAACTACACCTATACAGAGAAAAAAATACAATTAGACAGTCATTGCTCTTTGACCAGCCTTCATATACAGGATTAGATCTGAAAGAACTTAAGAGTTCACTGAATTCAACACTCTCATTTTACAGATGAGAAAACTGAGGCCAAAAAAGAGTACCTCTGTTAGTAAGGACAGTCAGAATTTGAATCCAAGTCTGAGCAATTACAGTTAAATAGTAGGCTCAGAATTAAGAGAAAAAGACTGGTTTCCATTTGGAAAAATTACTCAATTTTCATTTAGTCAAAATTACCCTATAAATTTTACCTGTGAAATATCTAAACAAAATTTACAAGTTATAGTCTGGCTAACTTTATTCAGATCTGAGCTTGCCAAATTGAGTGGGTGCAGAATACCAAAGGGAATTTATTAAAATTTAAATTAAGGAGTCAAGTTTGAAAACTCAAGTTCCACAAAATTAAAGCACTTTTCTTTCACACCTCTTAAAATCTCCCATAAGGTCTAAATGTAAGTCCTATTTGAATGTATTAAGTATGTCATAGTTTAAAATTTTAACATGTGAATCCCTGGTCTTAGTCCCTTTGAAATCAAGAATTCTAAAATGTTAAATTAAAATGTTTACTTAAGAGAAGATCCCAATAAAAGGAATCAATGTACAAAAAAAAAGCACATGCTATTTTTCCATAAGTAAAGCTGGGAATGTATACATTTTCATTAGTTTAAGGAGATTCTTAAGAGGCAGAAAAGCTTCCCAGGATTCCAAAAAGGTGCATGCTCAAAAACCCCCAATACTATAGAGATATTTAGTTTGATTCTATCATGTTACTTTTATTTCAAGTCTTCGGTTTACAATCAAGTTGGCTAACTGTATAACATAAACTACATGGTGATCCACCTAGCAAAAAGGATTGCTGCAGAATAGAAATTTAGGACAAATTAAATGTAATTACTTTCACTGTGCCCGGAAAAGAAAGTTGATATCCCTGTGACCTGTAATTCATAACACCATGAAGACACACAGTATTAATGCTGCTGAGTTAATGTTGAAAGGGGGTCATTAACTGTACTTTATTGGCTGTGACACAAAAGGTTAAGGAATATTTGAGAGAACAAATTTAATTTTCAGCCACAGGTTTAAGAATATATTTGAAAAATGTAAAAAGATGATTTAGGGACAAACATATATACAACACCCAGGCTAACTATTATTATTCTGGTGACTTTCCATCTTTCAAAAAAGAAAACTGAATACTTAGTGCAATACCAGGCATTATATTCTTAATCACAATTAAATAAATGAGACGCCCTGACAAGAGAAGCTCACAATCTAAATTAAAGAATACCAGTATCATGAAAGTGAGCGTATGTAGGAAGACTCCATTGTCTTTAAAACATCAATCTTATTAAGGCAACAATTCAAAAAATCCAATGGAACAGTGGAAATTTTATTTACCTGGTCTTTAGATGGGGGGAAGAGGGCTGATCTATATCACTGCCATCTTGTCTCTTTAAAATTTCAGGAATTTTTTAGTATAAACTTAGGAACTGCTGCTGCTGCAACCTGGTGTCAAATCACCTCTCTATTCTGAGGAAGTCTAGAGCAAAAAGACAAACTGAAGTACTCAAGTGACAAAGGTACAAGGGGTATTTCTTATGCAAGTACATTTTCTCTGAGCAACAAGGTCCAGGGTCAGAGAAGCTATAAGGTCTTAGCCTCAAGTTTAAGATGCCCCACAACATTATCCAAAAATGAGTACTGTTCCAATAAAAAGATAAAAATAAATTTCTATTTGTAAACAAGTCTGCAACATCATTACAGATCTAGAGCCAGACCAGAGAGGCCACTAGTCCAATGCCCTCATCAGATGCAAGTAAAAACTACACCAAGACCTTACTTTGTAACAGGTTTATTTATAGGCCTATGAAATATCTTTACATGAAAATGCCTTATTTTCCTCTGAGTATATGAATGAACATTTAGTGATATAAGTTGATAATTTAGAACTTACTACAGGAAGAAATTTATATGTTTTCTCTGTAACAGAACAGTAATCTCAAAAAATCCTAGGAAAACCATTGTTGGTGTCAAATGATATCAAGTTTCCCTTCATTTATGGTCATAAGAATGAGGGCAGTCAACTTTTCTTGTTGTACTGTCCATAGTTCATTTTTTGGTAAGGCAGCTATATAACAAGGCCCAGACAATTCGAGACTTGGAAAAACCTGAGTTCAAGTCTAGACTCAAACACTTACTGTGTGACTCCAGGACTTGTCACTTATGATCAGTCAGTCTCCTAATTTCCTTATCTATAAAATGGGTTAATAACACTTCACCGTGCTGTTAAGAGAATCTACTAAAATAACATTATGTAAAGCAATTTGAAAACCTTAAAATGTTATGCAAATGCTAATTATTCTTTTCAGTTACAAAAATGATCTTTCTCCTGAGCAGCCAATTAATTACCATCAGGCTCAAAGAAATCGATAATACTGCTTCCTTATTAACGAAAAACAACTTAATCATATACTGGAAGATGGTTTGTTATTATACTTTCCAGTAAAATATTTTCATTTGGTTAATTACACTTGTTTGCTAAAAGCACCAAAGTGTTTTATTTCCTTACTATCACAGTGATAAGCATCATAAGTGTTACACGTTCTAGGACCACTTTTCCAAGAGACCTGAATGTGTGTCTGCTCTTTTCAAATCCAGTTCAAGTGCATTCACCATTAAAATATCGATAAACAGTACTGCATCATATGAATTGGCATCACTGACTTTTTTGTTATTCTTTTATTCAACCACAAGTAATTACATCAGGAAATTACTCTTTTTTGCTTTGAGTTCAACTTCAGCTATATCTTCTCAGACCTTTTTCAAGATATGTTTATTGTAAAGGTTTACAACATACACTCATGAGAATCCTGAAGGGTCTTTCTGGTCTTATGGAACTTACCCAACAAATGATTCCAAAGACCTTATATAAGCACTGACTTTTGAATTTCCTACATTTTCCCCCGAAGAAGGGCAGCTATCACCTTTTTCACTGTCAATATTGTGAACATGAGCAAAAATGTTAATAACTGAATCGTAACACATAGCAATGATAAAGCAACTTTTACATATGCCTCCCAACTATTCTTTGAGAGATTGTTACATAGAATCCTTTACTCTGAAGAATCCCTAACATTTTGCTAAAGAACTAAGATAGATACAGACAGAAGACAAGACATGCTCAGACACATACACACACACCCCATCTAGACAACAGCAAAATGTAACATGGCCCACAAATTCCAGTGAACGTATACAGTGCATGAATATTTTTAACATACTTCTCTGCCAGGTTGGTTGCTCTTTCCTCTACAAGTCACTAGCTGAGTTTAGTTACTGCCTAGAAAACACTACCAATGGGACCATGTTCCCCCTTTTCTAATTAATGATTTTTAAAACAGTTTTTAAAAAGTGTTCAAACCAAAGAGACAAACCTCCTAACAATTTAACTGTTAGCACATAATCTAGTTCAGAATCATCCATCTAAATTATTCAGCTTAAGTCATCCAAAGCTGACATGTTTACTTTGAAGACTACGCACTATTATTTTACATTAGAATAAAGATTTCTGAGATCTACTACTTCCATGATCTGTACAGTTTGCAAGAAATGGATCCAACTCGGCCTTGATCTCTCTCAAGCCTAAAAAGTTCCAGTTAAGGATAGATAGGGGGCAAAATGGACAGAGCACTGGAACTGGTGGTCAGGAACATCTAAGCTGTGGCAGATCACTTAACCAATTTAAGCCAATTTTCTCATCTGCAAAATGGAGATAATAATAGCACCTGGAGCTGTTGTGATTAAGTAAATAATATATGCAAAGTTATTTGCAAACCTCTAAGTGTTTTATGAATGTTAGCTATTAAGCGGCAAGTAGAGCTTTTTGTTGATTTCACTAAAAGCTAATGCACAGACTGCAATAATGTTCTGATTTCAGTCCTCACTACTATACTTGAACAAGAAATAAAACCTCAGCATAGTTATCTAATTTGGTTCTTGAATGACAACTTTGAATGTTCAAATGTCATTATAGCACTTGCTACCCTTAAAGATCTTTCTACATTCCAAATGAAATTTCAGCAGTCAAGATAGTTCTGACACCAAAATCAGAGGACTAAAGATTTAAAACTAGAAGGGATTTTGAGTGTCATCTAATCCAACCCTTTAGTTTAAAAATGAGAAACAGATGGGCAGAAAGGCTAAGAGGTTTGCCCAAGATCAGAAAGGTAGCAAGTGGCAGGGCCAAGAGTCAAACCCAGTTCCTTTTTAAGTCCAAATCCAGTGCTCTCTGCAATAGCAAATTATGATCTATCAAGTTTATCCTAGAAGAGATGGTTGTTTTGCTGCTGTTGGCCTGGCTTTTTTTTTTAATTGTGAGTCTTTCTTTATAGCCAGTCTAGTAACAAGTTTTCAATCATTTTAAACTGCTCTTGGAGTTTTTTTTTTCTTTTCTGACATTCACTTTCAAAAGTCCTCTTCATTTCTAAAAGCCCTCTGAAAAAAACAAGACTATCATTAAGCAAATTCTTCCCTTGGAAGGTCTTGTATCACTCTGAAATTCTTTTGTAAATTACCATTGTATCAATTGTGCTCATCTTAGGTATTATCTATGTCATTGCTCAGCACAGTGACTCTGCAAATAGTAGACACTTACCTATGTGACCTTAAGATCTTTTAATAACTTCTCTAGGTCTCAGGTTCCTATCTAAAAGTAGAGGAAGTTGAGATAAAATGATCTCTTAATAATGTCTTTGTGATTACTAGCTTTATCTCAACACTTCTGCTCTTTCCTTTCACTCTCTTCACTCCTATTCATGCAGTCAGCAATTACTGCACTCCCGTTGCTTGAACGGGGTCACAAAAACCAAACAAAAGCACATACCTGGTGCCCAACCCTCGGGTGACAGAGCTCTCTCTGCAAACTTGGGCTAATTCTTGGAGCCTCTCCAAATGGCCCAAGCTATATTGGGAACATTATGGCCCAGTGTTCAAGAACCCAGTATTCTCCTTTACCTAGGGCAGCATCAAAGTGAGTAAGTGAAGATGTTTACAGTTGGGAGGGGGAAAAAAATAGCACCAAGAAAATTTGACGACCAAGATAATTCTCAATTTACAGGTTTCAGAGCTACAA
This sequence comes from Pseudochirops cupreus, assembly GCA_028627135.1. Classification (NCBI taxonomy): domain Eukaryota; kingdom Metazoa; phylum Chordata; class Mammalia; order Diprotodontia; family Pseudocheiridae; genus Pseudochirops; species Pseudochirops cupreus. The sequence goes on along the minus strand of CM053581.1, from coordinate 339,963,637 downwards.
ACAGATATTAGATATTGTGTAATACAACTTCTTTGTTTTATGGATGAGAAAACAGGTACAGATCGGTGAATACGCCAGACCTCGGTCACAGAATACTCAGTGGGAGAGCCCGGATTCCAACTAGAAAGCTAATATTCTCCAAGCCTCCACAGCTGTTAACAGAATGCCCGATTTTACACCTTCATGCCCAAATCTCACAAAAATTATCTGCAGATCATGGGGGGGGGGGGAGTCTGGAGCTAACATGCTTTTACAGAACATAGCCTAAAACGCTGACGACAATTTTGAAGTGGCTTTCTCCTCCTTCCTCCGCCCTCCTCCCACCATGATTCAGCTGCTCTCTGCTCACTGCAGAACCCCCAAGGCACCTACGACGGATCCGAGGCTTTGTGGGCAGCCGTAACCTGCGTAGGTCCGTCATCGCAGCTTCAGATTAAGCCCAAGGCGGATGCCTTCCTGACGGAAGCTCAGCAAGAATCGCATCAAAAGCTCGGCGACGAGCTCGCCCGAACCGACAAAGCTGCAGTCATATGGCGAGGACAAACTTTTCCGTAGCTTCCCTTCTTCCGCCCCCTCCCCCCACGCCCGTCCCCCCACGCCCCTCCCCCCTCAAGAGGCATCGACCCCAGGGTGGCCGCCCCAGCCGGCCCGGGCTCCCTGGCGGCCTGTTCCGGCCCGATCACCCTCTCACCTCGCGGTCCCGGGCCCTCCGGCTGCGGAGCTGCCGACTCGCCCCCCTTCCATCTTCCCCGGGCCTTCCCGCTCCCGCTGCCGCCTGAGCCCCCGCCCCGAGAGCTCCACACCAAAGCTTGCCCAGGCCCATTCCCCCACATCGAAGGTGGCGGAGAAGGGAGTGGAGAAGCGCGGCGGGCGGGGCTTCCACGGCTGAAGGCCGGGGAGAGGACGGGAGTGCGGGAAGGCGAGCCGCTCAGCAGGCGGTGCAACAACGCCCCGGTAACCGAGCGCAGTCCGGAAAGCCCGAGGCTGTGCGCACACGAGCAGTTCCGACCGTTGGGGGGGCCGGGAGGAGCAGAGGAGGAAAGAGAGCTACGAAAAAGAGATGGAGACGTCGACGTGCTGGCGTCACTCGCAGAGGAGGCGGGGCGATCCCCTCCCCCTCCCTCAATCCGGGCGGAACTGGGGGGGGCGTAGGCGGGGTCTAAATCACGGCAGCCTGTCACAGCAAACGGCGAGGTCGGTTGGGGGGAGAGGGAGGAGCCAGCGAGAGTGAGCGAGAGACGAGGGAGGGAGAGGAAAGAGCGGAAGTCTCGCGAGGCGATACCGGAGCGAGTGTGGCGGCGGCGAGATTTGCAGTCGGGCTGAGGAGTTGGTATTTGTGTTGAAGGAGGAGGCGGAGGAGGAGAGGAGGAAGAGGGGGGGAAAGCCCGGAGACCCGGCCCGAAGGGTGGGGTGGGAGGGGAGGGGGGGGGCAGCAGCCTCTCCAACCCGGACGAGAAGCCCGAGCGAGCGCGGAGCGAGGAGGGGGACACAGAGCGCCGACAGCCCGCCCGCCTGCTCGCCCGCCCCCTCCCCCTTACCCTCCCTCCCCCCTCCCCGGGTTCCCCCCCTCCCCTCCCTTCCCCTCGACCGGCCGCCTCGCCCGCCCGCAGCGGAGGAGGACGCGGACGAGGGGGGCGGAGAGCGGCGGCAGCGGCCGGGGCAGGCGGCGGCAGGCGAGGCTTCAGCCATGGCCTCGGGCGACACCCTCTACATCGCCACGGACGGCTCGGAGATGCCGGCCGAGATCGTGGAGCTGCACGAGATCGAGGTGGAGACCATCCCCGTGGAGACGATCGAGACCACCGTAGTGGGCGAGGAGGAGGACGACGACGAGGAGGACGAGGACGGCGCGGGCGGCGGCGGCGGGGGGGGCGGCGGCCACGGCGGCCACCACCACCATCACCACCACCACCACCACCACCACCACCCGCCCATGATCGCGCTGCAGCCGCTCGTCACCGACGACCCCAGCCAGGTGCACCACCACCAGGAGGTGATCCTGGTGCAGACGCGCGAGGAGGTGGTGGGCGGCGACGACTCGGACGGGCTGCGGGCCGAGGACGGCTTCGAGGACCAGATCCTCATCCCGGTGCCCGCGCCGGCCGGCGGCGACGAGGACTACATCGAGCAGACGCTGGTCACGGCCGCGGCGGCCGGCAAGAGCGGCGGCTCCTCGTCGTCGAGCGGCGGCCGCATGAAGAAGGGCGGCGGCGGCGGCAAGAAGAGCGGCAAGAAGAGTTACCTGAGCGGCGGCGGCGCGGGCGGCGGCGGCGGCGGTGGGGCCGAGCCGAGCGGCAGGAAGTGGGAGCAGAAGCAGGTGCAGATCAAGACCCTGGAGGGGGAGTTCTCCGTCACCATGTGGGCCTCAGGTGAGCGGCGCCAGGCCGAGGCCCGGCCGGCGCGGCCCCGGCTCCCTCGGCCCCGGGATGTTTTTGTTTTGAAGGGAAGCCATGTTTTATGTGTGCGATGGGCGCCGCCATCTTCTTCGCCAGGGCAAGTATGGCGGCCCCAAAAGATGGCGGGGCCTGTGCGGCGGCGGGGGCGGCGGGGCTGCTGGGACCCGTCCGGGGGGAAAGAAAGATGGCGGCGCTGGCGGTGTGGAGGGGACGTGGGGGAGGGGGGACGGCGCGCCGGCTCCACAGCTAGGCCGCAATGGCGTAGTTTCTCCGAGAGGGGGAAGCGGCTGCGAAGGGGAGGGGGAGGGGAGGGGTGGGGGTGGGGCCAGGCTCTGGTGGGGGGGGTGGGGCAGGGGTGTCTCGCAGCCTGTAACTCCATGCGGCCGCCCGCTTCTTTCTCCCCTCCCCCCGCTTCTCCAGCCACGCGCCCGCCCCGTCCGGCCTGTCCGCAGCCTGGGGGGGGGCCCTCCCCGGGTCACCGTTACCCCGGGAGGGGGGGGGTGGAGCCGCCGCATTGTTCTAGCCGCGGCTCGAGGCTCCGCTTTCTCCTCCTCCTCCTCTCCCCCCCCCCCGCCCTCTTCCCGCGGGGGCGGGGGAAGGAGCGGAGTCGTGCCTTGGCGGCCCCTTCGCCAGCCCCCGGGGCGACCCTGGCGCGGGGAGGAGGGGCTTGCCCGTCCTGGCTGTTTATCTCCGTCCCGTTGGAGAAGGGAGGGCCGGGGTTCTTGTAGTGATTCGATTACGGCGCACACGCCCAGGGTCTGCCCCTCCGGCCCCACCCTCTCCCCTCTCCCGGGGGAGGGAGAGTATACCCCCTTGACTCAGTCTCTTTAAGTTTCTCTCAGCCGGGTGGAGATCGGACCGTTCTCCTGGGGGGGTGCTCGTTGAAGCACCTCGCTTTGCATCCTTTATTCCAGCCTTTTCTCAGTGTTGGTTCATCTTCTTACTTTATTCGTGGTGACAACAACAGACTGAAAGATTTGATCTGGACCTAAGTTGGAACTAGGTTTGGAAATGAAAACTTAACAAAATAGGGTCAGAATTTTTTTTCTCTTTAAAAATATACCAAATTTTAAAAAATTAATTTAGCTTGGGTTTTAAACATAAAAAGTATTTTGGGAGAAAGTTAAATATATATGAGGTAGTTTTGCTCTTTATCTGAAGAAACTAAAGAAATCTTACTTTCAGAAGTGTCGTGTCGTTCACTTTTAATGCTGCTTTTCGCATAGCAATATTGTAGAACTACATTACCTAGCAAAATTGGAGGGTATTAAGTGGGGGCTAAGAGGGTTACAACTGCAGCTAGTAATTCATCTTCTGAGGTTTCAGGGGTGACACGAGGTCCTCCCTATAACTCCCTTTTCTTTTCTTCTCCCACCCCCAAAAAACCCTGCCTAGCAGTAGTTTCTTTGAAATTGCCCTCATTTTAACTTTGAATTGAAACAGTTCTGTTGTTTGTGTTGTTAAAACCAGGAAAGAACAAACGATGGATAAAAGACTAGTATATATGAATCTCTTGGGTCTGTCCCATGAGAAACAACGTAGCTGAAGCCAGGTATAGGTATGTGATTCAAGGAAAAGCTGAACAAATGAACTGTGCCCAGATCTCTTAACATATGTTGACTTGGTCTAGAGATCTTAAAAAGTCAGGATGCCCTGGGGAGATTTTAGTACCTCGGCCTCCCCTCACCCCCACCCCTGCAGAATTTATAGAAACTATTTACAAAAAAATGCTTCCTTGTTTAATCAGGATACAATTGTTACTAACAGGTATTTTTGTGTTTAATTTAGCGACTTCTGGGCTGTTAGAAATTTGGGTCTAAATAAGTTTGCTGATTTTAATTTCTTTTTTCCATCGAATTTTCCCAAAATTATTTGGGGAGGGTAAATAAAAATGTGTATAATTAAAATGAGTTTTAATATAACGTAATCCTGAAGTTATGGTTACTTATTTAAAAGACAGTTAATTGTACATAAGCACTTAAAAACCAATAGGAAAATTAAGGTTTAAGGAGAGACAGCTGTTAGAAAGTGATTTGGAGTCATGAAGACAAGTTCAACTTGATATTACCATATGTGACTAAACAAGTCACTTAAACTATATTTTCTCCTATTAAAATGGGAATAATACCTTGTTAGAGTCACTGTGAAGAAAAGTAGTATATAAACATCAGTGTAACAGCATCTAGCATTTCAGGTACTTTACAAATATTATTATCTCATTTGATACTCACAGTAACCCTTGGAGGTGAGTGCTGCTATCCCCATCTTGCAGTTAAGAAAACTGAGGCAAACTGAGGCCTAGTGACTTGCTCAAGTGCCTGAGGCTGAATTTAAGCCCACGTCTTCCTGATTGTAAGGCTCAGTCCTCGACCTACTGTGACCTAGCTACCTCAGTCTTAGCTTCCTCATTTGTAAAACAGATAAAATATTCTATGTTAAATGTTTAACCCAGGGGCATCCCTTTAACATGAGTGTTGTGCCTGTTTTTACCATTGAAGAAGCTTGAGACTTGGAAGACATGAGTTAGCTTGATACAAAGTGTCAAAACTTGTATTTTAACTCAACTCTGACTCCTAAATCTAGCATTCTGTTTTTCAATTTCAGAAGGGTAATAGAATTACTTCAGCCTTCAGTTTTATAGGAGGTAACTTGAGAGAGACCCAGTGGTGCCAGGTTAGCCTGACTAAAAATCTGCTAGCAAAAGGGTTGAGGATTTTTACTGTTTTAAGTAATTAGAAGTTGATTATTGGCGTTTTAAAAACATTTCACCTCTGCAGGTAGCTATTCACACAGTTGCACAATTGAGGGTTTATTTTAATGTAAATTAACATAGGATGGACCTGTAGCAGTCATAAGCATACTGACATTTAGTTAACATTAGATGATAATATATGGCATTTTGCTTCCACTGACATGTTTTGTGGTAGACTATCCCCCTTCCTTCTGCCTTTTGTGGTTGAGGACATATCACAGAAGAAAAGCTACGTGATTTGTGGTCAACAGGGCATGTCCTAAATTCCTATTCACAATATGATTTTCTTCTTAGAAGTGGGATAACTTGAAGTAGAAACGTGAGTGAGGAAATGATTAAAACATTCCATTGTTTCAATAAACGTAGACAAAAATGTAAGCTTGGATTTAGGGGTTTTTTTTAATACTTTAAACCTTTAGCATAATAATTCTGCATTGGGATTATAATTTATAACAGTCCAATAAGATAGGTCATGTTATTCCCGTCCTATAGATTAGGAGTTCTTAATCTGGGGTCAATGGATATGTTCCAGGGGGCCAGTTAACTTGGATGGGGGAAATTTTTTTCGTCTTTATTTTGATTAACCTCTAAATGAAATTTAGCAATCCTTTCCATTTATTTGAGAACACTGGACTAAGAACAGATTCATAGGCTTCACCAGATGGCCAGTGGGACCCATGGCGCAAAAAAAAAGTGTGTAAGAAGCCCTGCTGTAGATAAAGTTATCCATGGTAAGGATCCTTGGCCATAATAATGGTGAAAAGTCAGAGAAGCTAGGCTTGAATCCCATTCTGCCACTTAGTGCCTATGTGACATTGAACAAGTCATTTACCCTTCTGCCCCACAGTTGTCTTCATCTATAAAATGAGAGGGTTGAATTAAATGATCCTCAGGCATCTCCTCTAAATCAAGATTATAATCACAAATTTAATTAGTGAAGAAGTGAAAGAGTCCCAGGTTTAATGCTGTCAAATATAGCAAAATGTCATTTGGAGTAAAATTCTGTCCAGTATTCAGTAATCAATTATCCAAGTTGCAAATTAACTCCTATCTCACCTTCCTGCTGCTGCCATCTACCTGCCCTTACCAAGAGGAGAGAAAGAATCATGGAATCCCATGAGCTAGAAGACCCCAGAATACCTGATCTACCCCGAAAGTCATCATTTTAGGGCCAAAACTGAGTTTTAACTTACCCAGGGTCACACAACTAATTAAATATGAAAGCATTCTTTTTCTTAGTACACCTAATTTAGAACTGTAGCCTCAGTGATTATCTTTTGAATGGAACACAGGCATGAGTAGAACAAGAAAGTAATTGGTTCTTTTTAAGAACAACCTAGAAAGTTACGAATTTTGGGCAAATGCCTTAGTCTCATGCTTGGGGCTTTTTTTTTTAATCAATCTTAATCAGTTCAATTTAGAATATTGTGAGCAAATTGTTTTTGACACTCTTAAAATGATTTTTTTCTTATGAATAATTAAAACCAATTTTTCAATGATATCAAATTTAGAACGAAGTTTTATATTGGGATTCTCCAGAACTCATTCTTCTCTTCTAAATATTGAACCATTGTCTTAGTGAGAACTGGAAATTCCATAATTGTGATAGAATTGCTCTACGTTTATTTGAGGGAAAGCTGTGTATTTATCATCTGTCCAACTGGATATTGAACTGCTTTGTGTTTGAGCTGTAAAGGATGTTAGAGATCATCTAGTCCAGGGATTTTTAACTTTTTTTGTATTGTGGATTCTTTTGGCAGTCCAGTGAAGTCTTAGCACTCTTCAGGATAATGTTTTTTAAATGCATAAAATACATAGAATTGCAAGAGACCAAATTATTGAAATTTTTTTAAAGTAAATTTAGTAACCCCAAGTTAAGCATCCCTGATATAATCCAGTCTTTAATTATGCTAATGAAAGTGAATACTCCAGACTCAGTGGCCTTTTCTTACGGCACATAGAAGCCCACATTCTTTGCTTCTGTCTTGAGAGTGGGTGTGTGTTTATGTTGAGTTGTGTATATAAAAAGGATGAAGATGAAATACATATCCCTCCATGTTTCAGATGAAGTGCATTATAATCTAAAGGATGTTACATATGCTTTAAATGAAGTTGTATGGTCAGTTTTTCCTGAACTGTTGACTGTCATATGTGTCTGTGTGTTTGTGCAAAGGAGAGTATAGAATATGTATGAACAAATTGACTAGATTAGACTTCATTTTCAAAAGAAAGCACCTGAGGTCAAATCTTTTCTTAAAGGAGAAAACTACTATTGACTTCATATTTTTTGAAAGATTAAATCTGACCTTTCTTACATCAACAGTGAAGAATTTGAGTTGTGAATGAAAAGCTGTAAGGAAAAATAAATGTAACACATGGAGGGAAGGCTGCAAATTATAGATGTTAAAATATTGTCATCTAATCACTTGAGCATTCATTTATTATTCCTTACTTTGTTGTACTCCTTATTATGCTCTCCTTTTCACTTAGGTAAGCTATGTATCACGAAGCTATGTGAGCAGTGGTGTTGAGATATGCCAGGTTGTATTGGTTCCTGTGACAAATATCCAAAAACCACTTCTGGAGGAAAAGCCATCAACTACAAGATAGAGATTTCTTACCATCTAGAGAGGATTCCCTAGAAAGTAGAGGAGGAAGGTTATTCAATGTCTGAGCCAGTGCTAGAATTAATGTTTGCCATCTCCAAGGTTTAGCCTAGGACTAGCATTTTAGACCTTGGTAGAAATTGGTTGAGCAAGTCAGTAGCAAAGTAAATTAGAAGAACTAAGGCCCCTTGCATTCTTATCCCTCTGAGCCACTCTTTAGATGGATAGTATTGAGAGGATCCATTTCACTTCCTAAGAAAAAGATGGAACAATAAAGTTTTGCAAAAACTTAATGGGTTCAAGATGTAGGTAAAGGTAAAACTAAATGGGTCTTTAATTGAATGTTTAAAATAAGTTTATGAGTCATTTATCAAATTAAATTGTACAGTTGGTTAAAATGTTAGCAAGAAAAGTTGACTATCCTCTAGTATTTAGGATATATTGAGTACTATAAGTCAGGTTTTTAAATTTTTTTATGATTTTTTTTAATTGGGGAGGCATCATGGTACACTGGGAAGAGCTTTAAATTTGGAGTCAAGAGACCTGAATTGGAATGGAATGTTGGCTCTGTTAATGGGTGTAGCCTTGGGCTTCTCTGGGGCTCCCTTTTCTCCTTTATAAAATAGAAGGAAGATAAGGTGACCTCTAAATTTAAGCTCTAATTTTGATACATTTTATTTAGATGTGTTTGAAGTATCAGAATAAGTGCATAGCTCAAATTGAACCAAACATTAAACTAAAGAAACCTTCATTCTGGGAACAAGGGGGAGGCATTTCTGGAGGCAAAATGGATTTAGATAAGACTGAAAGCAAACAAACAATTCAGTGGAAATAGATTGGAACTTGGGTCTGAGACCTGAATTCAAATTCCCCCATGTCACATATCACTTGTTTATCGTCTTAGGCAAGTCATATAATCTCTCAACTTCAGTTTCTTCTGTAAAATGAGAGTTTGGGAAGTAGATGGACTCTGTGGGCTCTTTTGGCTCTAAATCTATTATGCTAATATAGTTTATAAGGAGCCACTGTGGCATTAGAACCCACAGGTTCTTAAGTGTCTGCTTCCAAGTACAGTTTTTGTTCTTATTAAATTTTAATATTTAATGGGTGCTACCAGAGGGTGTGTTTGAAATGTATTGATATAATCATTACCTCTTCACTTCAGGAAAACCCAGAGTGCTGACCTAGGAGTCAGAAGAATTGGGTCCTTTGACCAGCTCTTTTAATCTTTGTGACCTTGAAAAGGGTCACTTAAACTTTTGAGAGCTTAGTTCTTCTCTCCAAATTAAGATTATTGGCTCTTTGAGGTGTTTACCAAGCACTAAGTGAAGATAGCAGATTGATAACCTCTTTTAATTTGTTAAAACTATCTCACACACACCCCTAAGGGCATGATTTGGCCAGAATGTTATTGGGAGGACTATTTTTAGGTTAAATTTTTGATTCTTCCTGGAAGCTTCTAATTGATTTAGAGGGAAAGATTCCCTATTCACCCAGAACAGAATTCCAGAACCCCTTCAAGTCTATGTAATCTGGGAGAACATATGTACATATTTGCAGGTAGAAAGAAAACTACAAACTATTTTGGTTATTTGATAAGCAGAATTACACGCCTCCTGATCTCTGTTGGTAATGTATTGCTATAGCTTGTTTGTTTTTAAATGGTTAATTCTCTGAATTCACGTGAATGCTATGTTGTGTTCTTGATCATTAAAAAAGAGGGGGCAACTAAATGATTATTTAATGCAAGAACCTATTTTTTATGTCTGTCAATTCCATTAAACATTTACTAAAGATGTATTGTGTGCAAGGGCTGGTTGTTGCTAGGAATACAGATATAATCCAAATCCTGCTCTCAAGTAGCTTGTAATCTCATACGTTAGTAGAGAGGATGTACACAAGTCACCATAATACAAGGGAAGGTGAGAAGTGCAAGAGAGAGGTTCAGGCAAAGGTAAAGAAGAGGAAAGAAGTTTCATTTGGGGAGCAGGTGCTCTCCTTTCACAGACGCTGAGTTGGAAAAGACCTCAGAGGCCTTTCTAGTCCTATCCTTACATTAACTAGGATCTCCCTCTACTAGATTGCTGACCAGTATGCTCATCCCACCGTTTTTATTTCATTCAACAAACACTTAGTTATTAAGTACCTCCAAGCACTTTTTATATAAGGTACTAGGGACAAACAAGCTGTTCCCTGCCCACAAGGAACTTTCCTGTTAATTTGGAGAAACAACTGAACCGTTAAACCAATACAAAATGATGTTAGTAGAGGGGAATGCTAAACAACTGAGGGGTTAAAGACATCCATCCAGTGAAGGAGAACCTGTTATATATTCCAAGGCAGTCCAGTTAGATTTTTGGAATATTTCTAATCATTGGAATGCTTTTCTTTACATCAGACCTAAAATGCTTGGAGTTTCTGACCTCTAGGTCCAAGCAGAAATAAATCTAATCCCTCTTCAGCATTATAGCTCTTCACATACTTAAAGAAACTTCTCATCTCCTGGCTAAACATCCCCAGTTCTTTTGACTAGTGACATTCTTGAGGCCCTTTACCATCCAGGTTAACCTTTTTTTTTGAATGCTCTACAGCTTAATCATTTGTGGTTAAAATGTGATCCTCAGAACTGAGCAGTCCTCTTACCTGGTATGTTATGAAAGCCTTACTGGTCTCCCCGCCCTTTTCAATCCTTAACCTTAGATCCCGGCCAAAATAATGTTTCTAATGTGTGGGCCTGATCATTATACTCCATTATTCAAATCTGTTCAGTGGCTCTTCAGTCACCTTTAGGATAAAATGTAAACTGTTTATGCTAGTTTCAAAGTGCTCTGTAAAATGGCCCCAAGCTTAGTTTCTAGCCTTATTTCACACTATTATCCTTCATGTACTCTGTGTTCCAGCCAAACTGGACTAATAGCCATTTCATGGTCTCATCTTGCCCTTTTCCACCTCTTCATTTGCACAGGCCATACCCCATGCCTGGAACAGACTCCCTCCACATCTCCGTCTGCTGAAATCCTTCTCTTCCTTCAAGACTCAGGTCTGGTTGTCAACTCCTTCCGTGAAGTCTTTCTTGTTTTCTTTACCCACCCTCCCCCTCCCCGGTTCCTGTCTATAGCTAGAAGTGATCTCCCCTACACACATAACACATTTTAACTTGTATTAGCTAGTAAGGACAGAAATACAGTATTTTGTTCTCTCTAGGTATGTTCAGTAAGATTGAAAGTCTTGTTTCAACTCTTAGCATAGCTCTTGGAAAATTTTGCTACAGTCATTTGAACCACAAAGTATTTGTGACAGTAATTTGTGTTCAAATCACTAGTGTAAGATAGGGCTTTAGACATTGTCCCAAATGTTTATAATCATCAATTGATGATTGTGTTATTGAGCATCTAGTTTTTGTATGGCACTGTTAGCCACTGTGGTAGATACAAAGACAAAAAACTCATAACTCCTTTCTCAGAACTGACCTATTTGGAGAGACAAGCTATATGCCAAACGGCAGCTAAGAGCTCAAGAGTTAAACACATACAAGAAGCCACACAGGAAATTCAACATTAATGGATGGTGTCCCGTGAGAGAGTTGCCAGTTATTAATAGAATTTAAAATAATCCAACAATTGCTTGATTTTGAAATGGGATTTTGTATTTATTTGCACGTTTAAAATTCTTTATTGGTGTCTTTTGTTTTTACATCACCTTCATTCCAAATGTATCCTTCTTCCCTATCAGCCAGTCCTTGAAACAAAGAATAAAGGGGGTGATTGGTGAAGCAGTTCACCCAAATTAACAAACAGCCAAGTTGAAACGTACAACATGTAACCCCCAATTTCCCCCACCTTTACTAAGAAAGAGAGGAGGTAAATGTCCTCATCTTTTTTTAGGGCCGGGCTTATTGCCCAGCAGATGCAGCTTTTGGTTTTTTCCATTTATACTGTTGTCACTGTGTGTATTGTTTTCCTGGTTCTCATTATATTATAGAGGATCAAGCTTCCAGAGCTGAAAGGGATCATAAAAGCCATCTAGTTCCACTCTGCTGAGTTCTTGCGATGCTTTTCTCAGTTTTTCATATTCATTGTTTCTTATGCCACAATAATATTCCATTGTGATCACATTGCATTTTGTTTAGCCATTCCCCAACTGATAAACATATTAGTCATTTTTGTAAGGTTAATTTCAAATTGCTTTCCAGAGTGGTTTGGACAGATTTACAACTCCACCAACTATGAGTTTCCCTGTATTTCTACAACCTGTCCAACATTTACTATCTCTATTTGTTGTCATCTTTCCCAGTTTTCTGTGTGTAAGTTGAAACCTCAGAGTTATATTTCTCTTACTAATGATTGGGAGCAATCTTTATGTGGTTAATAGTTTGCAATTCTTTGAGAACTTTTTCATATCTTTTTGTCTTCTGTTCATATTAGTTTCCTACATATCTTGGACTTTAAACCCATATTAGAAATATTATTTGCACTTGAATATTCTGAAATTTAACAGAATATTCAGATATTCTGATAATTTTCTTCAAATGAGAAGTGTTATTTGAGATAGTAGAGAGAGAACTGGCCTTGTAGTTGGGAAGACCTGAGTTCAAGTTCTACCTCTGACACATTACCAATCTGCCGAGGAGAAAGTCATTTATTTTAACTTCATTATCTTCTTCCTCCAAACCCATCCCTCATCCTAACCTCTTTTCTGTCAAGGATACCACCATCTTTCCAGTCACCCAGCTTTACAACCTCTTAGTCATCCTCAACTCTTCATTCTCCTTCAGTCCCCCACCCCCACATCAATTTTGTCAATTCTACTCACATAGCTTCTCTTGCATTGATCCTCTTTATTCAAAATACATCCTCTACCTAGATTCCAGCCCTTGTAAACTCTCACCTGAAGCAATAATTTCCTTCTATTCAGTCTCTCCCTTCTCCAATCCATCCTTAACACAGGTGCTAAATTTAGTAAAACCAAAAGTATACAACTGCATACTCCCTGTTCAAAAAGATTTAGTAGCTTCCCTTTTTTTTTTCTAGGATAAAATACAGATTTGTCAGTCATTTAAAGCCCTTCATGATCTTGCTGTATAACCTGTCTTTCCAGACTCATTTCACATCATACCTCACACTCTGTGGTTCGGCCAAACTGGCCTACTTCTCGTGATGTACATACCCATTGCATCTCTTGGTTTGTGCCTCTGCACAAACTGTCCCCTAGACTTGGCCATGTACCTGCCTGCGAGTTTGCTTCAAGGCTCAGCCTCAAGCGTCACTTCCTACAAAAGACCTTTAGGAACTCCCTTTTAATTGCTTTGCATATTTTGTGTATTGGTTTATCTGCTCTGCACATGTCTACCCAGTATAATGAGTTCTTCAGGGCGAGGACTGTGTTCATTTGTCTGCGTTTCTTCAGCTTCGAGTATAAACTAGGCACTTAAGAAATGCTTGTAGATTGAATGACACATGTGGAAGTGTCGCAGGCAGTTCCCTAGAGCTTTGTTGTAGACAAGTCTCCTCTAGATGCTCCCGAGCCTGCATACTAGAAGTTCCCTGCACTGATGGACAGGTCCTCATGAAGATAACTTGTCACAAGACAAAACTAAGGACAAGAGTAAAGATTTCTAGTTACGCCTAGAAGCATAATAGCACTTCAGAAGGAAGAGATTGCTCTGCGGAACGACTGTCAGCGAAGACTTCCCCGAGGAGGTTAGATTTTGATAAACAGTGAAAGAGAAAGGAGAGAATTTTTGGATTGAGGGCATGAGCTGGATGAAGACTACTAGGGTTAAGGGGAAAATGTCAACAAAATTCAGTTGAGGTTTTATCAAAAGAAAGTTCTATTCGCTGTCCTCAGAGCACTTATAACCTCTGAGGACGACAGAAATGGAGTGACAGTGCTATGTGAGATTGAAGGGAGAGGAAGGGCACCTCTAGCAGGAGCGGGGTAAGGAAGGTTTTGTGGGGAGGTACGCCAGAACTGAGCCTTGGTTTTAATAATCCACGTAACTTTCCCTGAACGCCCACCTTGTAACAAGAGACGTTAAAAGAGCACGCAGACGAAGTACAGCATACATGAGGTGTCCGTGCCCATAACCCAGTACTTCTTCCAAGGGAGGAAGGAAGCACGTTCTCCTTTTTCTTTCAGAGCTGAGCATTTAATCTCAGTGGGGTTTTCTTGGCTATTTACATTTCCATTTGCATTTTTGAAGTATGTGTTTTCATTATTTCTTGTTTCTGTGTTTACTTCATTTTGCATCAGTTTATAGTCTTCCACTACTTTCTGTGTTCTTTTACAAATTCATTGTTTCTGTTAGCTCTGTAATCATCCATTCGTGTACAACAGTTTAACCATTTCCCAGTTAATGGGCATCTGCTTTCTTCCCATTTCTTTGCTACAACAAAAAATGCCCTTAATATTATACTGATTACAGTTTTATCTTTTTATCCTCCTTGGATTAATATTCCTAGTAATGATATCTCTTGGTCAAAAGGAAATGGATATTTCCATAAATTTCAGTTTTGTAAAAATGAAAGGTGGAGATTGAGAGAGAGTTCATTTCAGTCAAGAGTGGCATGTAAACAAAGGCACAGACACTTTAGATTTGGAAGAGAGTAGAGAGCTAGTCCAACTCATTTTGCAGATGAGGAAAAGGCTTAGAAGAACTGGGAACAGTATGAGTCATCAATTGGGGTATGGCTGAACAAATTGTATCTGAATGTAAGATTTTATTGTATTGTAAAAAACAGTGAATACAAAGAATTCAGACACGTGGAAGATCTGTATAATCTGATAAGGAAATTAACAAAAGCAAATCATTTTGTAGGATGACTGGGACGGTATAAAACAGTATTGAAACACTTTAGAACAGAGTGATCAACTGTCACGTCAAAAACCCGTAGACTGAGAATTAGAAGGCCAAGGGTAATCCAACCCCTACCTCTCCTGCCCCATTTATAAATGAAAAATTCTGGCCCAATGAGATTGTGACTTGCCCAGGGTCACACAGTGAATAGTTGAGGTAGTACTGTTGGTGAGATGTAAGTGACTGAAGCCAGATTTACAGTCTGTCTACACTGCACCATATAGCTGCAATGACCTAGCAGTGTAAAATGAAGCAGATAATTGTCAATAAGTGGATGCTGGTGTGACATGCAAAAAAAATTTCATCAAAACATTTCCCTGCCCCCCCAGAAGAAATTAGTTGATTGATTTGAGACCTCACAATAAATAGCCAAGCCCTTCAAATACTTGTATGCTTTTCCACTATACTCATGATGAGTAATTGGAAAGAGAGAATAAGAATAAAGAGAAGTAAGCAGCTCCAGTTTGGCTAGAAAGACTAGAAAGCTAGTTGGAAACTGAGCTGGATTATGTTGGGCTTTTTGGATGCCAGGTTTGAGAAGTTTATACTTTATTAGGGCGGAGGTGGGGAGGTAGAGAGCCATCATTAAAGGTATCTTCGAAGGTTAGTTATATTCGACTTCTGCTTTAGGATAATTTTTTTGGCAACATGTGGAGGCTGTATTAGAGAGGGTAGGATTCCGAAGTAATGGTGTTATTTTAAGATGGTAGGGTGTTAGCTGGGGAAGTAGAAAGGAAGAGGATAGACTCTGGGAAGTAACTTCTTCAGTGTGGGAAAGTATAATGTGTTCTGGGTTCAGTCTGGAAATGCTAAAAATTAGAATGGATTGTCCTTTTATGCCTATCTGTTTATCCTGCCTCCTTTTCAATAATTTCATTGTCCATTGGTAGTTTGGCTACAGATTAGAACATGCTACTGATGAGGCCAGCTACAGAGAACAAATTGTTCATGGCTACAGGCCATAAAGGGAGTTACCCAAATGCATCCATCTATCTCAGAAATGTAACAGAATGAATGAATTAATGAAATCCAGCAACCTTGTTAAGGGGGCTCAAAGTACATGTCCTGTGTTGGAAGGTAGAGCTTCCTCTGTGCTATCTTTCTCATTGTTTTGGATCAAAAGTTACCTGAATGATTTTCCACTAGCCATACAGTAAATGTGAGGGCATATTTAGCCATTTAAGCACATTGGTCTTTCTCATTCTAGCAGGGCAGAAGTCCCCAAGATGTTTTATCCACAGTGGCTTATAGTGTTTGGGTTCAAGTATTAACTCCAAACACAATAGTGGAATCTTGGTCATTTCACCCTTAGCAAGCTATAATTTCCTCATGTGTAATGGAGGTAATGATTCTTGTACCTACCAACCTCATAGTTATTTAGGCAAGTGTTTTGTAGATTGTAAAGAACCATATGAAATGTAAGCTGCTCTTATCTCCATTCTGATTACCCTTCCCATTTGCCATCAGAAAATTTGAATTCTTGGCCTTTGTTACTAGCCATAAAACTGGGAGAAATCAAATGTGCCTAACTCATACTTCCTTGTTGATATATGGTTGTCAATTGATGGAAAAAAATTACTCAAAAAGAAAACTTAGTTATTTACTCTATCCCAGAGTTGTCAAATATGATATATAAACTAAGCAACTGTAGTAGGAGAGGTTAAGTGACTTACTCCGTTACCCCAAGGTGATCACAAGTAGTAATACTCATTAGGTGTAGCCAAGATGGAGGGAAGGAGGAAGCAGGATGGAAAGTTCAGGTCTATTATACCCTTCAACTAACATCTAACCAACAGCAAATATCTACAAAAGGATGCCAGACTGAATAGTGATTAGGAATTCCACAGTGAGTCATCTTTCTAGTTCAAAGTCACAAATTCTCTCTCTGATAAGTGACCAAGGTGGGAACTATGGAACAGAGATGGGCTGGGATCATCAACTCATTGCTCAGAGATGCCAGCTAAGCCAGCGATACTAGAGTTGCAGATCACTGAAAGAATAATTGAACTCCCCTACCTCTCTGCTTCCCACCCCCCCCCCAAAAAGGTGATAGAGCTATTATCAGGCTGTAAACCCAAAGAAACAAAACTAAAAGAGGAGAATTATTCCACAGCACCTAAAAGCAAAACCTCAAAGAAAAATATACTTGGCCACAAGACCAATTTGAATTCCTAGAAAACACGATGTTTGAGATATAAATGAGTTTCTTTTTTAAAAATATAAATGAAATGAGAATTTTGGAGGACACTTGGCAAAAAATTTAAAACTTTACCCCAAATGAGACTCCCTGAAAATTAAAGTGAATCAAACAAAAGTTGATTATTCCATAAGTCATTAAGAAATGGTAAAGTCAAAAGCCTGAAAATAAATAGAAGAAAATAAAAAGTTATTCATAGCAAAAACGATTAACCTAGAAAATAGATCTTCAAGGAAAGGTAATTTAAGAATTTAAGAATCATTGTTTTACCTGAAAGCTATTACCAAAAGGAAAAAAAGGAGCTCAGATATACTTATAGAAACTATTAACATAGAATCCACCTGTAACCTCTTTAAAGAAATCTCAACATCCAGAGTTTCCCAAGTCAAATCAAAAAATATTGTAAGCATCTAGAAAAGAACTTGAATACTGAGGAACCAGTCAAGATCACACAATGTGTAGCAGCTACCACAGTGAAAGAACAGAGAGCATGGAATAAGCCATTCTAATAAAAGGCAAAAGATAAAGGCATCATGGTAGTTAACATTTGCGTAACACCATGTGCCAGGCACTGTACTGAGTGCTTTACAATTATTCCCTAATTCGATCCTTATAGCACCATCATCAAATGAGGAAACTGAGGCAAACAAGTTGAATGACCCACCCAGGGTCACCTGTGTAGTAAGTATCTGAGGCTGGATTTGTTCTTAGGTCTTCCCGACTCTAGGACCATCACTCTTTCCACTATACGACCTAGTTTACCACCAAGAATAAAGTTACCCAGAAAAGTTTAATACACTCCTACTGAGGGGGGAAATGGATCTTAGATGACATTCCCAATGAAAAGACCACAAAGTTGAATAGAAACTTTAAAATTCAAACACTGAGATTAGAGAGGAAATTAAGAAGATTAAATGCAAGCAGTGTTTGCATTCCAGTGATAATGCGAGTCCTCTAGGGGGAAATGTCCGCAGAAGTCATGGAGAATCAGATAGATGGATGGATTGGGAGTAATTTGTGTGGTGATTCATGGCTGGGAGGGGGCAGCGGGATACAACAGAAGAAAAAAAATGTATTTCACTGAACTGGGAAGAGTGCAAGTATAAACAATCAAATATTACTTAAACTTCACTTTAATTGTGAAAAATAATTTTGAAAGATTTAAAAAATCCATTGAAATGATCAACCATGATTCCAAAGGACCCCTGAATTAGAATGCTGCTTTCCTACTGACAGAGAGGGGATAGACATGCAGAGTGAAATTGTGGGAGGTTATTTTGCTTGACTATGCACATTATTTACAGTAATTTGTTTTTTAATGTGTTCAGTTAACCCAAAATAGGGGTGGCTAGGTGGCTCAGTGAGCAGCGAATAGAACACTGGCCCTGGAGTCAGGAGGACCTGAGTTCAAATGTGGCTTCAGACACTTAACACTTAACTAGCCATGTGATCTTGGGCAAGTCACTTAACCCCAAATTCCCAGCTTTCCCCCCTCCAAAAAAATAAAAATAGGTACTGCTTAGAAATAATTTCATTCAGGTTACTTATTGTTATTATTATGTAATTTCTTTAAAGAGGACTTTAAATTTGGGTACGACAGCCTGATAAAGATTCTTAGCCTTAGTTGTCCAGGAGCTCCATGTTCCTCAGCAAGGTCTTCCATTGGGAAGAGAAGTGAGCTTGTAGTCATATAATATAACCAAGGTAGTAAATACATAAGAAACAAGTTGAAAGAGAAGAAACAAAATTTCTAATGTACTATATGTTTAACTTGTTTAAATTATTTAGCTTCCTTGGGTCTCAGTTTCTTTATCTGTAAAATGAAAAATCTCTTTAGATGACCTTCTTTAGGTCTCTTCCATATCTACAACTATAAGCGTATCCTTCTGTTAGTCTCTTCCTTGTCTTATTTCGCATAATTATTATTAAGAACATCTTGTAAACTAGTATGTTATATACAGAAATCAAGTTAATATGGATTTGGGGGAATATTCTACCTATGGATATAAATAGCTCACATTAACATTTTAAATCATTTTCCAACAGGGCAGCACACCAAGCATTGACTAAATAAAACCAATGTTCTTTGTCAACCTGTACAAGTTGACCATGAGTGCAGGAATCGCTGGTTCAAAGTATAATATCAAATAACACTTTAAGCAAACAAATAAACTCCTGCTGTTCTATAAACAGAGCACAGTGTTGGCATAAAAGGATGGTAAAGGCCCTTCCCTCAAGAAGTTTGTCTTTTTTTTCTTTTTTAAAGTTTTATTGATGGCTGCTGTTCCAGTCTTTTCTAGATGATACACATTGAGGCCTCCCTCCCTCCCAACAAAGGAAACTAGAACCAGCACATCCAGCTATAGTTTCTAAGATACTTAGAGTCTCTGATGGGGCGGGAAGGGGGGAGGGCTGTGCAGGTAGATAGTTATAACGGCACTGTTTCTTTTACAAAGAGAAGGGTAGTGCTGGGGAAAGATTGAAAGATGGAGAGGAATCTCTTTTCATAGCGGTGGTGATGTCTCAAGTGGTTCTTGAAAGGAAATACTTACAAAGAGAAGTTACTGTTACGTAATGCCTTACCATTTACAAGATATTTTACACATCCTTATAATGTACTCTTGTAAGGCACAATGTTGTACTAATTAACTGGGACAAAGTAAAATGATTTTGTTGACATGCAAACCTTACAGCTTACTGCATCTTTTTTGAAATTGTAATATACAATAATGCTTTTGCTGCAATCAGTTCCCCTACATGATTTGACATTGAGTTCACATTCACAACATTTTCATTTAATTGTTTAATTCTTCATCATCAAACTTTATGTTGGACACAGTGTTGTCAAAACATGTTCATCTCCATCTCAGGTAAATTTCAAAACCTTGTGTGATGTATGACATAGTATAAAGCAGAGGCTTCCAAATTTGGCCTACCATGGCCTTTTCAAAAAAACAAATTTGCCCAGTGTACATGTGCGCGCATGCGCGCACATACACACACACACACACACACACACCCCTCATATCTACTTTCTTTAACCCTTTAACTTTTTTTTTTGAGATTTGCATTTCAAAAAAGTGTTAAAAATTTTTAACATGCATCTTGGAGCAGCTAGGTGACGCAGTGTATAGAGCACTGGCTCTGGACTCAGGAGGACCTGAGTTCAAATCCAGCCTCAGACACTTGACACTTGACTAGCTATGTGACGTTGGGCAAGTCACTTAACCCCAGTTGCCTTCCCTTCCCCCCCACCCCCCAAAAAAAGAAAGATGCATCTTAAATTTAATAATTTGATGTAAATTTGTGGGGTTTTTCCTTCATTGAAATTTTGATGATGCAATATTGTGTCGTGTATCCATATAGTATCGAGCAAATCATTAGATGCACACATTCCTGCAAATGCATGCTGAATTTCATGACTCTCTGTAACACGCTCACCTGCCCACACTTGCTTGTTAAGACCTGTTGGCAAATTTGACACTGATAGGTTATAACTTGAATTTTGTTTGTATGTGTGGAAAATAATGTCATTACTACAACTGTAACTCTTCTACACAATAGATGAAACACGTTCAAACTGTTTTCCAAAATTTTCATTCAACACCACTCAGTTGTACCTGGGGCATCCAGCAGCTCCCAAGGGACAGTATCACCCACTTTGAGAACCTGTGGCTTTGTACTATAAAATGATGTCACAGTATTCCATCTCTATCGGGGAATTCTGCTTCTCAGCATAGCAATATATATTATCAGATTATCATTCAGTAGGGATAAGACTTTCATGCTCACTGGGATAAACATCCAAAACATTTTTTGATGTGAATATTTTCTAGTCTGAAGATAACAGGTTATACAGGTTCATTCACCTTGGACAACATCTGACAACAGTTTTGGTATAACCTTGAATGAAAAACTGCCTTTTTGTCAGTTAATTTTTTTTCAGTTTGTAATATTCCAGTCTTTGTATTGTCTTGTGGGCATTTTTTTCTTTATAGCAGTGGTTAACAGTTGTTTGGTTACTGCTCTTCTTAATGTTCTTCCAACTCTGAGAAGTCTACACCACACAGGAGAGGAATCAGTAATAGCTGCTCCATCTGCCCGGTCCCTACGAAGGTCTTTGCTTGTTTTCTTAGGATTAATTAAGCTCTTTTGCAACAGTAAAGAGCTTGTCAATGCTTGGTGCTTGACCATAGGCCTTTGTGCTTCAGAGCAGTGATCAGTCCTTTTTGGTTGTGGGCTTAAATGACAGTTTGAAAACTTCCCCACACCAGCAGCTGCTGCAATATCTCTAACAGTCATTGAAGTGTGCTATTTAAGAGCTACATAACTTTTACATTTCCTTAGAATGATATTTACAAAAATTAACATCACAACAAAAGAGAGTGATGAAATGTGTATGGCACAAAATCTAGCATTCAAGTGGCCAAAAACTAGTTAAAGGTAGAGAAATCATAGTGAAACCATATCAAAATTATTGCTGGTCCCAGCACACTATAATTACTGCAAGCGTTAGGAGGATCGAGATAAAGCTTCAACCCGTCATTTCATTGATGTCAGGAACTCCCAGGTCAGGAAAAATTCATACCAATGCAGCTAATATGCAATGTAGTCTTAGCTGCTTTAAAAAAAAAAAAACAACTAAGAAGTTGGTATCAGAGGTGGGACTTGAACTCAAGTCTTCCTCACATTTTTATGTCTGGCTCTCTTTTCTCTGTGCTATAGTTGCTTCTCACTGCAGGTGTTACCCTTATTTTACAGAAATGCTCATTGAGGCTGGAAAAGGTAGTGATTTGCCCATTGTCACTTTCAGCATTTGAAGTGAGCTTTGAAGACTGGTCTTCCTGAGTACTCGGGAGGAATTACATTTTAATTAGAAGAGATGTGTGAACAAATGGATGGAGACAGGTGAACAGTGCAGGAACAAGATCGTGAGAGTGGTCTGGTTTTACTGGATTGAATAATATCAGAAAACAGGAAAGGTGTATTTGAATCAAATTGTGGAGGGCTTCAAAAGCCAGGATCAGGATTGAAGGAGTTTGTTCATTGAAGACATATTGGGGATGAGAAGATAATTGAGGTGACAAAATCAAGGTTTAGCAAAGAATCTCTTGCTAAAACTGGAAGGCCAATATTAACCTCTTGGCTCAACTATTGCAATAGCTTTCTCATTACTCTCATTGCCTCTGATTTGTCCCAATTTCCACTTGGTTCCTCCACATAGTTGCCCCTGGCAGCTAAGTGCTTCCTAAAGTTCTGGTGTGACTGCATCTGTCACTCCTGCCAAAGAATCTCCATTGGCTCTCTTTTGCCTCTGGGATCAGATACAAAGCCTTTTTTTCCAGGCTTATTACATATTACTCCCTTTCAGTCATTCTACAATCCAGTCAAAATGACCTACTTGCCGTTCCTCACACACAAACCACTTCTGTCGCTTATGATGCACTCCTTCCTTGGCTTCAACTTTTAGACACTAGCTCATTGCAGAAACCACCTCCTATATGAAGTGAGGCCTTGATTTTCTTCCCTTCTCTCAAGCCCCCACCCCCCCCCCCAAAAAAAAACCAGTTACTTTCTATTTTTTACTAGATATGTGTAAGTTTCACCTTCTGGAATGTAAAGTACCTGAAGGCCAGAGACTGTTTAGAGTTTGCCTTTGTGTACCAGCTTCTTTCACTGTATCCAAGATGGTTTAGATGTGTAATAAATGTCTCTAGTTGCTTTCCTCGTTAAAAAGATTGCCCTGTATCAGTGAGAGCCCAGTGAAGTTAACATAAATTTGTAATGAAACCAGTCAGCTCCTTAGAGGGGGTGGATATTATCCAGAATTGCAGACCAGATCTCCTGCCTTGGCCCTGCCTAACAGTTTGAAGAACTTTATTAGACTTAGTTCTCTGA
The DNA here is from genome assembly GCA_028627135.1 of Pseudochirops cupreus. Lineage (NCBI taxonomy): Eukaryota > Metazoa > Chordata > Mammalia > Diprotodontia > Pseudocheiridae > Pseudochirops > Pseudochirops cupreus. The sequence goes on along the minus strand of CM053581.1, from coordinate 339,940,932 downwards.
GCTTCAATTTCTCTATCTGTAAAACGGTCTCTCAGTACTTCCCTGACAAGATTGTTTTGTGGATCGCATTTGTGTGTGTATTTTTAGTGTTGCCATAAGTACAAACTTCTTTGCTAGAGGAATTTTTTGTGTATGACCGTGACATAACTGTTATATGTAGAAAGGTATTATAGTGCTCAAATGAGGCTGTGGTCTTATTACCGTGGATTTGTTCCTTCTAAAGCTTCTAATCAGATCCCATCTGTCAAGTGATGGAATATATCACCAGATATCCAATTCAATCCCATTTCTGTTTGCGATTTTTCTGTGAATTTGTATAGCTTTTAGAGCTTATGATAAATATTTAGAAGTGCTTCATTCTTTTTTACCTTGATTATAGACATTAACATTTCATTATAATTCATATTTATTAAACCTCAAGTGCACATCTTATATTTTCTAAAACTTGAATTCTGTGAATTCCTTAGAAGTAGAATATGTAAAATATTACATTAATTAACAGCACATTAGTTAATCTCATGTTTGCTTTATGGAGTTAAGAACTAGAAAGAAAGAAAAACGTGAATTATGTAAAGGAAAAGGATTTGGAATTTTATAACTTGACCATGTGAAATATGAACCTAATGGTTCTTTCATCTTAAAGCTAGCTGAAGTTTAACAATTTTAGACATATTTCTATCCTGTTAATATACCTGTTGGAAAATTAATTTCTTTCCCTTGGCAACCAGTCAGTCCCTTTGTTTAACATCCATCAGGAAATATCAGATAAAAAGCATTAATGCTATCACTTAATCCATTTTCTTATGCAGTGCCCACATCACATGTCCAATTGAGTCCTCCTTTAACCTTTTTTGGGTCGAATTATCAAGGTTTTTTGTTGTTTTTTTTTGTTTTTTGGTCATTTTCTCCAAGGTGACAAATGTATAGTTCCATGGTTTGTAAAAGCCCTGTATCTCCTTTGGACCTTACAATTCTGTGGAACAGCTGGATTCATACATTATCTCCCCTGTCTTATAGGTGAGAAAACTGAGGTGGTTTAGTCTTATTTCTCGTTTTGTTTCTTTCCATACTCTACTCATCTTAGTGACCCACTTTTGACTGACCATCTCTCCCTTATTTCCATGTCCATATCTACTTTAGAAGCATGTGATGATAGTGATTACACCTGACAAGTGTGGGGAATAATTTGAGGTTTATCCTACTTTTCTCTTTATCCCAGTAGTGCATAGGCTGTTTTATATGAGTGAATCAGATGTTCCTGTAAGCCCGTTGGGGGGGGGGGGGTAGTAAAAGGGAGAGGAAGAGAGATAAGTTGTTGTGAAGAAATTTGGTTACATTTCCCTCAAATTGAGTAAAGATGAGTTGGATGAGGAAGAAGGGGACAGCAAAGTAGCATCTTGAACTATTACCTAATAACATTAGGGAATTTTCCTATAAAAACCACCTTATGCATGGGAAACAATATAGCATAGTATAAAGAGAACTTGGAAGTGTATGCTCATATTCATGAATCTTTTACTTAATTTTGGTCAACATAACTTTTCTTGGCCTTAGTTTTCTTAGCTGTAAAATGGGTATAATAATGCTTTCTTTGATTTCATTCCTCGTATGAGGTAAAAAGTTTTCTAAACCTTAAAGTACAATATAAATGGGAACTTTTATTAGTTACATTTTTAACTCTGAGTAATTTTTTTTGTACAGGGATCTATACTCAGCCCGTGTTCTTAATCTGTTGTCCTTGGCAGCAAACGAATAAATTTGAGGTTGTATATGTGCTTTTGGGTGCGTGGGACAGCTCAAACAGTGCAATGAGTTCAGTGGTGTCATTTCTGTGGGAGAAAGTAGATAGGGCACAGGATCAAGGAACTGTTCATAAATGGTCCACTATTGGGTTGCCTATAGAGTATATGAAGAGAAGGCTAAAGAGTAGATTAAAACTAGATTCTGGATTGTTTTGATTGGCAGGCTGAATTGTGGGGGGGTTTGCCTCTAGTAGTAGGCAATAGAAATCACTGAAATTTCTACTAATTTTATAAGTCACAAAATTATTTTGGTAGCAATGTGAAGGCTATATTAACAAGTGTGAGACTTGAAGGGGAGAGAAGGCTTTTCCATACTGCTGCAATCATTAGAAAAAGATGAAAGTGAAGAGTTGGGAGGGAGGATTTGAGAAAGTTCATAATTAATTGGACATAAAGGGAGGGAGAGAGAAAAGTTAGAAATAACTGGGGTTTTAATCCTGGGTGATTATAAAAATAACAATGCCATAGCAGCAGAGGAGAAGTTAGGAGGGGCAGGTTTGGGGACAGAAAAACAAGAAAAAGGCTAGTGTGGCCTGAGTAGAGCCCCAGTGGTTATATGCTTCCTTAATGGACGTAACCTTTCACTAATTCCAAGTACAAGAGCTCCTTCGAAGATGCAGAAGATATTTTGGATTGGATACATAGCATGGGGCCACTTTCAAGGTAGGAGGAGCCTTTGGAGGTTTTTGTTGGCGTATCTTCTAAAACAAAGGCCGGATCATGGTGGATACAGAGAATGCTTCAGAGCCTGGAAGACTTGGGTCTAGTCTCTTGATATGTACTGGCTATGTGACCCTGGGCAAGTCATTGAGCTTTGCGGTGCTCTAGGCAATTTTAAACTCAGAAGCTGTTGGCCTAAATTGATAAGAGTAAGTTACCTCACTAGTAGTTCCCTGTGATCAGTGAAATCGTGGGTCTAGTCTCTATCCCTTTGGTTTGTTTTTTACACGGGGAAGTAGGTGTACTACAGCTTTTGGTCTAAAGATTACTAAGGAAAGTATTTTTGTAAAACTTAAAGAAACTTGCAGTTATTTTCCAGTAAGGAGAGGAAAGATATGAGAGATTTCAAGGAGATTTTCCAAGACTTGGTGACTGAGCACAGGAAGTAATGGGGAGAAAAGGTGATTTGGGTTTTGAATGTGTTGGATTTGAACTTATTTATGGAACAGTATTCCACATGCCACTGTCCTATAAGCAGTTGATCGTTATGGGTATGGTTATGCTAGTTAAAAGGAAAAGGAAGAGAGTCTTCCAACCCCCAAGCCCGAAATGTGTCTCTCAAACTAAAATATGATTTAAATTTTTGTATACATATCATCATTCTTATTCCCTGTCCCCCATCCTCAGTCATCTCTGGGTATCTGTAAACTTCTTTGAGGGCAAGGCCAGTTTTATTTGACGAATTTTTACATCTCATACAGTTGATATTACAGTGCCTTAGTATATAATAAGTTAATACATTATTAACTTAAAAGATCAAGAAGATTTCTTAGGAAATTTAAAGGAGGGTAATTTTAAAAGGGGGAAGAGGTGCTTATCATAATCGATTCAGATACCTTTTAAGAATCTGTGCTTGGAAAAAAAATTTAAAAAAGAATCTGTGTGCTTGGGGCGGCTACGTGGTGCAGTGAATAGAGCACCTGGAGTTAGGAGGGACCTGAGTTCAAACCTGGCCCCAGACAGTTAACAGTCACTAGTCTTGTGACCTTGGGCAAATCACTTAATCCCAATTGCCTTGCCTTGCCTTCCCCACACGCACACAAACCCCTCCCCCACAAAAAAGCAAAAACCAAGCAAAAAAAAAAATCTTTGTGCTTAGGAGTAACTGAAGTAATGCTAGAGAGAAGGAAGGCTGTTTGGAGGGGGGAAGAAAAAGTTATTGAAAACCTGGTTGGGGGGGTAGTGCAGCTTCAGTAGAGGAAAGAGATGGCTGCAAAGTCTAAATTACTGGTTGCTTTAACTTTGAGAAGTTAAAGCAATTCTAACTGAATCTGCACATCTTTATAAATCCTAGGGTAATCTCATAATGTGTTTCAGATGATAAAAAAGATATTGACCATGAGACAGTGGTGGAAGAACAGATCATTGGAGAGAATTCACCTCCTGATTATTCTGAGTACATGACAGGCAAGAAACTTCCTCCTGGAGGAATACCTGGCATTGACCTCTCAGATCCTAAGCAACTGGCTGAATTTGCTAGGTAAGTCACAAGAATTGCTCCCTCCCTATCTTCACCCCCTTCTTAAAAAAAATTTAGAAAATGCTCTGCAGTTCTGACCAGCCGTGATATTTATTGTGCCTTAGTTGCCATGTAGTTTGTGTTATTTTGCAGGGAAACTTTGAAAAACAAAAGTGATCAGTTCTGTTTTAAGCAGGTGTGCTAATGTGTGGCAGCATTTTTGGATCCTTTGAGACCATAGAATAGAGAAAATTTTCCCATCATAGAAACCAGAAATCATCTTTACCACATTAACTCTGCTGTTTTAATCCTAAATTTTGAAAGTATATTAGACTAGAGTTTAGGAGACTTGGGCTCATAGTGCCGTTTCTGTTGACTGATTCTAGGGAGTTATTCAACCATTCTGTGCCTTGGTAAGATATTAGTTAAATTAGAGAATGTTTTGGTCAGATCAGTAAGCAGGTGTAGCCTCATCCCTAACAACACAAGCAGGTGACTGGGAATCTCTAGGTCAGTAACTGGTGACAGGAGAGATAGAGACCAAGGTCCATCTACAAAGGCTCTTGCCTCAGATGTTAGCTACCTTTGTGACCCTGGGTTTGTCACATGACTGACTGCCCAGCTGAAGTTTCCTTACCTATAAAATGAGAATAACATATGCACCTGCTTCTTGGGATTGTTGTGAGGATCAAATAACATGCCTTTAAAGCACTTTGCAAACCTTAAATATTACATAAAGGAAATATTTAGGCAATAATACAGTGTATGGAAAGAACACTGTTTTTGGAGTCAGGACCTAGTGCAAGGGATGGGTACCTGTGACCTTGAGGCCACATGTGGCCCTCTAGGTCCTCAAGTGTGGCCCTTTGACTTCAAACTTCACAGAACAAAATCCCTTAATAAAAGGATGTGTTCTATAAAACTTGGGCTCAAATCCAAAGGCCGCACCCAAGGACCTGGAAGGCCACATGAGTTCTCAAGGCTGCTGGCTCACTACCCTTGAGTAGTCTCTTAATACATGCCAAGCTTCAATTTCTTCAGCTTCAAATAAAGATAACTTCCCATATCTACCTCAAAGGATTGTCATGAGACAACCCAAACTATGTGCTTTGTAAACTTTTAAAGGGTGCAAACGTGGCTGGTACCTCTCTTAACTATGGGAAGGGGAGGCTTCATGGAGCAAGAAGGCATAGTGGAAGTTATTTGGATTTCATCTTTGCTGTCAGAGCCTGCTTGCCTTTACTGTGGCTTAGTGATATACTTTAGCACTTTCAGCCCAATGAATGGGTAACCAAGCTTTGACTAATTGATGCTTGGGGGAGCTAGAAAGTACTGTTGTTAAATGTGGTGGTGGTGGTATGATTTCTTGATTCCTTCTACAAACATCATCAGGTAAGTTGAACTGACTTACCTTAACCAATGGTAATCAAATATAGTGCCTTGCAGCTTTCAGCAAGATACTATTGAAGAGCACTTGTGTAATATGTATTAAAGTGGTTTCTTTATTGGGCATTCTACAAATATTTCTCTTCCGAATTATGACAGTAAGTAGGTATAAAACAAGTTTAAAGCTTATCACCTTGTTAAGACATTTTCTGAAATTTTTTTCTTGAACTTGGGCAGGATGGTTTAAAAGAAAGAGGCTCCTTTATTTCTAAATTTTCTTCTATTTCCTATATTTCTAGTATTTAATATTCCTCGTTAAAAGTGATCTTCCCCTCTGGGGAACTCAACATAGCCCTTCTATTATATATCTGTGTCCTGTTTGTTTTTCTGCCTATCCCTGTTAGCACCTAGGATTTACTTATGATAATAGTTTAGTAAATTCTTGTTGGAATGATGAATGAATCATATAAGTATATAAATTATATTTATATATTGGAATTATCTAGATATATTCTAAAGCAGTTGGTAAATACCATTGGTTATAGAAAGCAATTACTAATTGATTTTGGTAAATTGATGAATAAACACTCCTTGCTTAGAGCTTTAGTTTCTAATTCAGGGGTATCACCTTTATAGGTAGCATGGGGTTGAGAGATGGCCAGCATTTAAAATTATGCTATTGATGACTGTAATGAAAATAATTGTGACCTTTTGAGAGACCTAGTGTAATATAATAATAATCCCTCACTTTTATATAACATTTTATAGCTTACAAATTGGTTTTCCTTAAAATCAGGAAGGCAGAACAAATGTTATCCATTTTACAGATGGGGAAACTAAGGCACAAAATGGTGAATCTATTGTTAGGTAGCAGAACTAGTACTTAAAGAAATGTCTTCTGATTCTAAGTCTAGTTTTCTTAATCACTATAACATACAGAGACTTGTCAAGGTGTCTGATCAGCAGTAGAGAATAGCATTGATGATGGAACTGCTCCCTTTGGGCAAAATTGCCAGACAGCAAATTTATTTGGGCCTATTCCACCTCCCTTTTCCACCCCATCCTCCATCTCTGCCACCTGCTGTGTAGTGCCTTTGTGCTTTGGCACACCATGTTGCTTTCCATAAACTACCCATGCTCCAAAATTGTCTTTTGTTTTCGAGTGGAGTTGAGGGGAAATGGGGGGGGGGGAAGGGGGTTGTACTTAGGACTCATTTTCTTCAAGTCAAAAAGAAAGTCAAATGTTCTAATTAAAAGTCATTCATATTGAGAAGTTTGACCAATAAGACCTTAATTGGTATATCTTAAGCAAGAACAACTTCCCAGTAAAAAAAATAAATATTTTTTAAATTGGCAAGGGAGGAGGAGTTAAGAATCTTTAGTGAATTCTGGCCTTTGGTTTACCCTTAATTTAGTTTTAAGTAATTTGTATTCATTTTTGGCATAACAGACTGCAAAAATCTGTTCTCTGAGCATCCATCCAGGCAGTTCATAAATTGATAGTGAGTCAGTAATATTTTTCATTATGTCAAATACAGACCCTACCTACTCCACGAAGTTGTGCATAACATCAGATGTAAGTATTTAAGAGTATGTCATTAATGAAGAACAACCCATTAATTTAAGGTTATGTTTCACTACGTATTTTTGGTTTTGGAATGACTTGATCATTTGGCCCTTTATCAAATATTTCATCAAAAGCAATGCTATTCTTTCCATAAATCAGTGGTAAATTCTACAAGAGCTTTTGGCCTAATAAAATGGTCCAAAGATCCCCAAAATGTTCAATCTCAGGGCTAAGAGGGATCTTAGAAGTCATCAAATACAAGCTTCTTGAGGGCAGAGACAGTAATTTTTTTATCTTTTGTATAACTGACTTCTTGCTTCTAATAGGCACTTAATCATTGCTTTGTTGGATTGAATATAGCCCAGTAGCAGGATTCACTTGACATCCCCACCAGACCACCCCACTACCTTTGCTTGCTTGAAGATCTTCAGTGATTCGAAACCTACTATATCAAAAGGCAGCCCATTGTACTTCTAGACATCTCAGATTCTTAGGGGAAGGTCTTTTATTGCTAAAAAAAAAAAAATCTCCTGCATAATCCATCCATTGTTCCTATTTGTTCCATAAAGTAGGCAGAATGAGACTGAGATCCATGACTATGTGATGATGTAATCAAGACATTGCACATTGCCACTGACTCCTCATTCCTTTCTTAGGCTTGGACTTCTTTCTGAAATACCTTCTCATGATACGGTGATTCTAGAAACTTAGAGTATAAATTAAAACTCAGTTCCATTTCCCTGGCACTAAGATGACTCTTTTGCAGCAGCTTTAACTGTGTTTGTTTCAAGAAGCCAACTTTCCCAAACTAGCATTACGTACAGTTTCATGGAGGAGAAATGTTGCATTTTAAGCTCATTTAAAAAATTCTGTTGGGATTTCCCTTACCTGGTTTTATAGCAGATTAGGGGTCTCTACTACATAACATGTCTTTTCTGCTTGCTTAGTTCTTTAATCTCGACCTCCCCTCTTTCCATGATAATGGTTTGCACTTTCACATAATTCTGGATGGTTATTCCTTATGAGCCCAAGAATCTTAGCAAGTTTGAATTTTATTTCTGGTACTCAATTTTAATTGCTTCCTAGGGAGTTAGAAAAAGATCCTTCATTAAAACACCCTTGAAAGCAAGTAGATAATCTTAATAGGATTACATGATTTGAATCTTTAGCTGATAGTATTTTAAAAATTAAAAAATCGCCCCTTTTCAGAAAATGATTTCTTTGTTTTAAACTCTTTAATTTTTATTCAGTCCTCAGAATGTTTAGATTACGATGATGCTTTAAGAACTAGATTTCTGTGTGAATCCAAGGGTGCATTTTAAAATATATTTCATACTGAAATTCATTCTCCTATAACCTAACAAAAAAGTAGATGGCTCTTGGTTAAAGTCTTCTGGGTGTCCATACTATGTCTCTTTTACTCTTCTAACTTTAAATATTTTTTGTTACCTTGATTTTATTTTGAAGTCCTCAGAAGTGGAAAGAAGCAAAAAATGTTTGTATAGATTGGATATTTTTGCTAATCCAGAGGGAGAAGGTGAGGGAGTCCTCATTAAAACTAAAACTTTTAAAATTTGGCTTTTATCAAATTTCAAATTTGGCCTGTTTGTATTTGAGTAAAAAGTCCATAGTATTTTTAATACTATTTGCACTGACTTCTAAGAATTAAGCAAATCTGAATCCAACCTCCAGGTGGAGCAGTGTTACAAAAAAATCTTGTACAGCCTACTCATATCTGTTAGATATGGATACAGGCCCAGACCCAGAGATTTATGAGTCTTTGTTACAGAACAAAGGCTAGTTATAGGGGTGGGGAACCTGAGGCCTTGAGACCACATGTGGCCTAGGCCCTTGGGTGCAATCTTTTGACCGAGTCCAAGTTTTACAGAATAAATCCTTTTATTAAGGGAATTTGTTCTGTGAAATTTGTATTCAGTCAGAGGGCCACACTGTGGGACCTAGGGGCCCATCCATATGTGGCCTCAAGGCCACAGGTTCTCCACCCCTGACCTAGTATAATATTTAGAAAATGTTTGTTAATTAATTAGAGCAATAATCCAGTTATCAAGGTTTAACATCCATTTCCTTAAAAGGACCTAGCTATATCTTTTTGGTTTGTAAGGTGAAGCTAGATATCTAGGTGCACAGTCCCTACCAGGGTTGTTCAGACTGCTTGGTTCAAGAACTTACCTCTTTCCTTTCTACTCTACTTACATCCTAAGGGAGAAAGTAAAAGAAGGGTATTTGACGGTCTCGCCCAAAGACCAAGTTTTAGGTCAGTGGAAATGCCAGGTAAGTCAGAGTAGAATTTAGAAGCAGACAGAAATCAAAGAGCTAAAGGTTCTTTCCTCTTGCCCCAAAGCGGGAGGCCGTGGTGATCCTTGGGTATTTTTGTTTCTGTTTACCTCCTTGGGCAATAAGAATCCCCATGGCTAATAGCTGATGGGGTTTGGAAGTTCAGTTTTGTATTTACAAAGTGCCAGCCTTGATCTGCTCTGTCGCCACTGCCATGGCTTTCATTAGCGTGAGACTGTATGGGATGGAAAGCCCTGGGCTTACTCAGATCTGGTTTGAGTCCTCATACTACCATGTAACTAAGCAAATTGCTTCCCCTTCTTAGGCTCTCTGTTCCTTTCTTATACAAATGAAAATAGTAACTTGCACAGATAGGGAAGAGTACTTTATAAGTAAACTATAGAGAGCACTGTGGAAATAACGTTTGTTTCTTCTGAAGTCCACATTTCTTTCCAGTTCTTTTCTGATTCTTTACCTGCTGACCTAAAGTTTATGGTGGAAAGTCAAAATTAAAGAAGATTTCTTCACTCTGTAGTCTGTGCTGCAAGCCGTGTTCCCCTTTTGTCAGAGTTTTTGGTAACTGAAGCACCAGTTCCTAGATTCTTTCTGTTGCGGTTCTAAGATTCCATTGTTTAACTTAAAATGGATAAAAATCTGAAATATTTTAACTGTTGAATACATACCCAATTGTAAACCAGAGATAAGAGGTGAAAATCAATAAAGTCTTACTTCATAGTGCTTGACTTAACTGGTACTAGCAAGCCTATTACAATTAGCTATCTGTTGGTGGGTGTCCAGAGGTGCGTAATCAGGGTGGTGAAGGAACTGGAAACCATATAGTGGGGGTCATGGGAAGGAGCTGACAGTGTTTGGACTCAGAGAGTCTGGGGGAGAGGGGTGACTAGGGTGGGAAGTGGTCATTATCTGTCCTACAGAGTCACAGAGGAAGAGAAATTACGCTTATCCTGTTGATTCAGAGACAGAATAAGGGACAAAGAGACGAAGCTGCAGAGAGGCAGATTTTGACGTGATATATTTTAAAAACAAACTTTTTCAAACTATTAGAGCTAATAAAAAGTAGAATAAGCTGCCTTGGCGGGTAGCAAGCTGTCTTAGCACTGGAGGATTCGGGGGTGTTGTTAGAGATGTCTGTCCAGGTTGGACTAGGCGTTTTCTGAGGCCCTCCTACTCTGAGATAACGGCAGCTCTCTGATTTTTATGTTAGGATAACATTTCAGGGAATATGGTTTATTTCAGTTGAGTCTACCCACTCCTGCAAATACCTGTCTCTCTCTCTTTTGTAAGAATGAAGCCAAGAAAAATTAAAGAAGATGATGCTCCAAGAACAATAGCTTGCCCTCATAAAGTAAGTAATGCTAGGGGGTTGATGGGAGTTTGGTGATGACTGTCATTACATTGCAGAATGCTGATTTTTACAAATTCACATTTTTTTCCATCTTCCTACTGACCATACTTTGCTCGTAGAGTTCTTCTGTTGAAATACAGAGAGATCTGGCTCATCTCTGAATTAGATAATCACTTTTTGATGTAGGTAGCTATTGGATGTAACTCTTTTTTCCTAAAAGGCCATTTTAGTTAAAGGGGACTGCATTGTGCCCCCAGTCTCTTTATTACTGTTATATTAATGGACTGTTAGTCCTTTCTAAGCATTTTATCAGTATTTCAAATGATACTAACCTAATGTTTATCTTTACCTCAAATTTCTGATGAATTACAGGGACATTGGGGTTGTTCTTCCCAAGCTGCATGATGTTCAGCGACCAATCACAATCTTTCTTCACTTGGGGCACAAACTTCTCTGCTAAGTTGGTCTCACAGATCAGACAAAATAAGTCTTGACAGTAGGCGTGTAATCAAAGCCTTTGTAACTTGCAGTAGGTCCTCCCCAAAATTAATTCTCTGCTGGCATATCCTTTGAAGACTTAAAAGAGTCAGACCCATGCCTCAGGAAGTCACTGGAGAAAAAGATCTATATGTCAGCAAATACATAACTTCTCCACATACATGAGTTTCTGATGTATAGACTTGCTTTCAAACTTAGCTCAAACATGAATAATCTCATTAACACTGAACAGCTTTTTTTCATGGGCACTATAGGAAAGTGGGACAAATAGAAAGTCTTAAAGATGCTAGGAAGAAATCTGAATTTTGAGTTAGATGCAGAAATTGGTGAAGGGAATGAGATAAAAAGGTGAGGAAAGTCATAAGATAGGGAGTGAAGATGTGTACATTTAGCTGCAGCAAAACCACACATTATGTAACTCAGTACTCACAGCTTATGTTTGCCAGTCTGACTTCACTGAATTGATGTTGAGATTTGTAAGTGGGAAAGGACTTTGATTGGGATCAGAAATGAATATGGAATTTAAAATAGTGTTGCTGAATTTCTGACATCTCATTTCTTTCAAAGATTTTTAAAAAGCTCTAATTTCCCAAATAGCTACTTAGTAGCCAAGGTGAAATGACTTTGGGTCCTCAAAAAAACCTCCCACCTCAGCTCTGCTCACCACATACCACCCTTTTTGTCTGGGAACTGCTTCAGTGGTTATTTATTCTGTCCTTCTGTCATGCTGTTTGATCATTTTTCCAACCACTCCATTATTTGGCAACAACTGCAGAAGAAATTGTTACTGACACGCTTCTTAAGCACCACATATCCATCAGCCTCAGCATGCATTGCATTGGTAGTCGGTTTGTCTGCTTTTCTCTGTTTCTCGTGTCTCACAGAATCAATTTCTTCTGTAGTTGCCATTCCTTGGAGACCCTCTTGCTTCTTTCTCTGTCAAGAAGGGGAAAGAGGCAAAGAGAGAAGAAAGAGGGAAGTAGGAGATGGAGAATGACAGACCATACTTGCACCAAAGACTATGGGGCCCACCAAAGGTAGTGGTGGAGTGCCATCATTTTAATTCATTTCTTTATCAGTGCTTCTTCCTGTTAATATACTTTTGTGGACAGCAGATTTGGGAGAGACAAAGTAGACTAGATAGAGAATCAGGAGACCTGGGTTCTAGTCCCAGTTCTGCCACAGATGAGCCATGTTGCCTTGAGCAAGTCACTTCCCTTCTATGGGCCCTAGTTTCCTCATTTGTAAAAGCAAAAAGGTTAAATTGCATGATAGCCTTTTTGGTCTCTAATATTCTGTAATTTTATCTTGAAATGTTTCATGTTTGCCATTAGAGAAGAGACTAGATCATAGGCTTTTGAAACCATTGATATTTGTAAAGTAAGTTATACTGAAATTTTTTAAGTAATGTAAGAATTATGGGTTGGAAAAAGTGAGCAGACTTTGAGGGAAGTTTTATGTTACACTGCTCGTTTTGGTTTGGTTTGGTTTTTTTAAGGTGACAGTAGTGACTATCCTAATAGGATTTGAATAGTTAAAGAATTTGAGGCAAAAATAATGAAGTTTTTCTCTCTGCTTTAAGGGATGCTCAAAGATGTTCAGGGATAACTCTGCCATGAGAAAACATCTGCACACCCATGGTCCCAGAGTCCACGTATGTGCAGAATGTGGAAAGGCTTTTGTTGAAAGTTCAAAACTAAAACGGCATCAACTGGTTCATACTGGAGAGAAGCCCTTTCAGGTATAGCCAATTCTTTTCTTCTGTCTGCTCTGTATAGTAGTAATATTAAGTGGGCTGGATGGTAGTATCATCAGTATATTGTATATATTCTGAAATAAACCAATAAACATTTTGCATAATTGTATTATATAGCTGTATTGAAATCATGTAGTATCAAATATTAGGTGTGATTTTATAGTGTTAACACCCAAATGAACTATTGTTTGTTTGGGGTTTTTTTGTTTGTTTTAAGCATTTATCAGTTAAAAGGGTGATTTTAGTTTAGTTTTTTTCTTTTGACTCCATCTGTAGTTAGCTCACAACATCTGACCAGATATTTGGGGAAAGGATTACTAGGAGAGAAAATAGCAATCTTCTATGAGAGGGGGAGTCTGTAGTTTTGTCTTTGTGCTATGGTTTAGGAATATTTAATAGCTTTTCAAGATGTTATTTAAGAATTCTTTTCTGCTATGTTTCTTATTAGGATCATAGTAAATCATTTATGGTTAATTAACCCAATTAACTATGTGTGGACATGTATTATATCTTTGTATATTAAGCTTAATTTTTGTTTCCTTGAGGTTATTCTTAATACAGAATTTAATACAATAAATGGATAAACATACTTTGGAGTAAAAGGCAGGATTTCATTCCCTTGAGATTTCAGTATTAGAAATTTTTATAAAACTGCTAAGGAGCTTGGTATCATTTAGTTTCAGGGTGCTAGGTAATTTGGTAAAACTCGTGCCAGTTTGCCAGATATTCAAACTATACTTTGAATTAACATTCCGATCAGCTACCTGTACACAATACACAATGGGTCAGGTCAGTGTGATCCCTGTCTAGGGATCATATAATCGCACTAGAGAGTAGCTGTGTACAAGACAGTGGGCTGTAGAGGTATCTGATTTCCTTAAAGGGAGAGTGAGCCACCCCCACAGAGAAGCAGAAATTTTGCTAGCCTATCTCCCAAATAACTGTCAAAGTTGCTGAACAGTGTTCATAATGTGGTCTTTCCTCTGACAGTGCACGTTCGAAGGCTGTGGGAAGCGCTTTTCACTGGACTTCAATTTGCGCACACATGTGCGAATTCATACTGGAGACAGGCCCTATGTGTGCCCCTTCGACGGCTGTAATAAGAAGTTTGCTCAATCAACTAACCTGAAATCTCACATCTTAACACATGCTAAGGCCAAAAACAACCAGTGAAAAGAAGAGGGAAGAATGTTCTCGAACTCGAGAAGCATCTTGCAGGAGTATGATTGGAAATAAATATGCCTCTCCTTTGTATATTGTTTCTAGGAAAGAATTTTTAAAAAAAAATTGAATCCTACACACCTAAAGGACATGTTTTGATAAAGTAGTAAAAATAAAAGCAAAAAAAACAAAAAAACAAAAAACAAAAAAAAAACCTTTTACGATGACGTTGCTAAGATGCTCTATCTCTCTCTGTAGCCCGGTTTCAAGAACACGGTGTTTTGTAAAGTGCGGCCCCAATAGGAGGCTGACTCGTGAACTTGCATCAAAAAAGACAGTTCTTTATACAGCAGTGCTCAAATGGGACTTCTTCTCACACTCTTAGAAATATGAAGCTCCCCTGTCGCTGACAATTTTTTTAATTTTGTATTTTCCAAGTGTGCATATTGTACACTTCTTGGGGATATGCTTAGTAATGCTCTGTGTGATTTTTTCCGGAGGTTGATAACTTTGCTTGCAGTAGATTTTCTTTAAAAGAATGGGCAGTTACATGCATACTTCAAAAGTATTTTCCTGTAAAAAAAAGTTATATAGGTTTTGTTTGCTATCTTAATTTTGGTTGTATTCTTTGATGTTAACACATTTTGTATAATTGTATCGTATAGCTGTATTGAAATCATGTAGTATCAAATATTAGATGTGATTTAATAGTGTTAATCAATTTAAACCCATTTTAGTCACTTTTTTTGGAAAAATACTGCCAGATGCCGATGTTCCGTGTAATTTCTCTTTGCCTGTTCAGTTACAGAAAGTGGTGCTCAGTTGTAGAATATATTGTACAGGCATTGACTTTTTATTAACACCCAGTATGTACATCCCATGTAACAGAAAGGGCGACAATAAAATAGTGCTCCTAAAGGAAGAAAATGGCAGAAAATGATCTGGAAGCACAGTCTTTTTTTTTTTTGTCCAGAATAATAATTCTTGAGCCTCCCAGAAATTAGAAGCTAAATAAAGCTACTCAAGTTTCCTTTACTTTTGCATCTAATTACAGTGATTTGTGATGAAAGCGGTGCCTGAAATTTACAGACCATTGTATATTTAAGATCTGCCTAAAGTCAGAATAGGGAATGGACATCTTGGGGTAGAGATGCTTGAGAGCTCCTCAATTCAGGATGGTTGGATTGTCGTTGGTGATGTATTTGTTCTTTCAGCACCCACCCCTGCCATGGCAAAGCCACTCAGTGAAGCTGTGTTGACAGTGACCATCTTTATGTGCTTTGTCGAGGTAAGATACTCCCAGTGGCATTTGGGGGCTGCAGTGGGATTGGGGGGGGAGCGGGAGTCGGTGAGACAGTGCACAGAAGAGATTGGGTTACTCATTACTTCAGTGAGGTTGTATATTCAAACCTGTATTTACAGCCTTGAAGTTGCCTTTAAGGTCATCAGTGAGCCTTTGAGCCTTCCCCATAATGTGTTTGTTTCTCCTGTAGAGGAGTGGACTGTTTCTAAGCCTTTGTTCCTCTCTCCAGTAGAGTCTTTCAATGCTAGTTTTCCCCATTGGTACCAGTCAGAGAGTCACTGAAGAACTGGTAATCTGCATGCTTCTGAATAGACAGTGAGTGCAATTTTGCAAGGTGACTATCATTAGACTGTTACAAAATTGTACTCAGGGAATATTTTACCTCTCATGTTGTAGGTATGATTATAATCTCGGAATTTTTATTCAAGGAATAAAATTAAGTATCAGACACATTGAAAATATTTTTTACAAACTGCCACAATACAGTAAATTCCTTATCCAAACAGCCAGATGCTTTTTTTCTATGTCAGTGCTTTTATGAGAGACTGAAACAAGTAAAGTAGCTGTTATCAGTGATTTATTTCTTTATTGAAAAATAATTTTTAGGCTATATCAGGGTTGATTCAGTCCATCTATCCCATCTCCTAAACTTTCTACATGTATTGTCCCATGAAATAATCATCACTTAGACTTTCACAGGGCCTCAGGGTCATCATAAGTGCCTTCTGAATTGTTAAGAAAGGTTAGGTTGAGTTTAGTATTTTGGTGATATGTGAGAAATAACTGTGTGGACAAAATGGATTTAATTATGTAATTAACATTTTGCTTCTTTTACAATCACTAATTGATCCAAGCCTATCATAATACTTATTTGGTGGTCATTTAAATAATAGTAGTGGTTGTCAGATGGTTAGGCCCTATAAGGGTTCATGCTTGCTAGATGATTAGTGACGACTGGAAAGAACTTTAGAAACCTCTTCCAATCCGCTTATTTTACAGATAAGGAAATTGAGGCCCAAAGAGAAATGACTCCCCTAAGATCACATGACAGATTTTCTCTTTATCTCTTAGTTTAATGTTCTTTCCACTTTAGGGGAAGGGATAAAAATCTCAGGCAACCACCTTTGACTCCTAGGTTGCATGTTTTACACCAGGTAAAAGTTTAATCAGTTAATCATACCAGTGGAAAAACCTGGGCTGCAAGTCCAGGGAAGTGTGTTAGTCCTGGTTTTGTCTTGTTTACTAGGTGACCTTAAGGACATCACTTTTGCTTTTTGAACTAGAATTTCCCCATCTATGAGATAAGGGGGTTTGGAACTTGGTGTTCTAGGTTCCTTCCAGCTTTGGAGTTCTTTGTTCCACAATCCCATTCCTCAGCCCTTCGAGATACATAAGACTTTACTGTATTTGGCAGTATGTGTAAGAAGTAAGCCCTTGGATGGATTTCTAACTTAAAACTGTGTGCTGGCACACATGATACTATGCTTTGATCAGACGTGAGGCACAGAGTCCAACTTATTAATGTAATATAAAATGGTTCATTGTCCTAAGGCTTATTCGTGTCTGTGTGAGGTCATCAGAATTCCAACTGAGCCACTAGTTTGCTTTATTCTTAAATCATAGTTACATTTTCCATTCATCAATCCATGTAATACACTGGAATCTCACAATAACTGAGACCAGGTTGCACAGAGATCCATCCGCTAATTGCACTCATTAGAGCTCCTTGGAAAGGGGGTCCAAGACAGGCCCATGTTTATATAAAGCAAATCTAAGGTAGACCTTTTTTTCCTCTGTGCCTTGTTAACCCCTGGGCATGTCTTGAACCATCTTTTCCAACCAACCGGTATTCTCATAGCCTCCTTTCACACTATACTTGTTCAAATTTGTCTTGTCCGTTTGGGAAAGTATGAATTTTTCTGTTTTTTACTAAGTTTCACGTGGGGATTGGTAGAAATAATAAAAAAGGGATTACAGCAACAGTTAAAAAGTGATAGACAACCTTGAAAAAACGGGGTAGTTCTTTAATTTTGTTGATCTTAAATTGTGCTGCTTATGTTGAGATTTAGAACTTCCTAAAAATACTGAAATTGTTAAAGGGCTTCTCACAATAGATTTGAAGATTTAACTTGATTGATGATAACCCCCATTCTTATCCGTACACAGATATAAATGCGTATTTCTAGGCTACGGGACAGATTTGAGAGGCAGGTTATATTCTTAAATTTCTGGTTAGTTCCTGACTTTGTGGACATTGGGGGAGTCCGTCAGTCCAGAGAATTAGTCTCTTCCAAGGTGACAAAGTTGAGATGATCAGACCCCAAAACTTGAGGAATTCAAGAAAGTGATTGACGTGTAATTTGTGCCTGTTGCAGAAATTTTAAACTGGACTGATGAGAAGGGCCTGTCGTGATTATCACAACAAACAAACCTGCTGCAACATGTGACTAAGTAGAGGTCCTTTCTTATTCCTGAATATATGCATAAGAATTGGATTAGAAAATTGATTTGTATGCAAATGATTCTGCTAATACCCTTTTTGGAGTACTTCTTCAGAAATTCATTAACTCCTAATATGCCTGGTGTGTGCCAGTATATTGTGCTAAGCCTGCTAGAGATGGAGCAATTAGTAAGGCTGCGTCCCTGTCCAAAAGCCTTAGTTTATTGTGAAGAATGAATGGGTACACGAGAGAACACGAAATACGAAAAGTGCCTAAGAGCAAGATAAAGAGCTACTAAATAAAATGCGGGAAAGGTCTGTTAAACTGTTAGAAGGCTTTGAGTATTTTCTGTTTTGTTTTGTTTTTCCTCCTCTTACTAACTAGCTTGGTATTTGTAGATAAGGTATAAGGTCATCTTCAACCCAACATGGCCGAGTCTGTGACATTGCAGGTGTATTAGGATTTGCCGAATATTTGTTACCAAATTTGAGACATAGTCACTTTGAATACATTTCTGAATCTGTAACCTTTTACTGATCTAACTACTTCCACTACAGGCTTATTCCTATCCCTACCATGTTCTCTTGGCTTCTAGGGAAGGTGGCAGTAGCCCCGTTTATATGATCTTTTGTGCAGTACCTGGAAATTTCATCTCTGTTGACCCTGGTGGAGATAGGGATTGAAACTCAGAGGCCATAAGTAAAATATTTAACAAGTGTCAAAGACCTGAGCTATTTTTCTAAGATGCCGCTTTGGCCTGAGAGCCTTTTTCTTATAAAATAGGCTATTCCTTCCTGGTTCAGGCAGCAGCGGAAGGAAAGACTGCATGCCTATTTTGTTGTCCCGACTTTACAAAACCAATGGTGATGCACAACGTAGCCTGGCCAAAACTTTTCAGTCTCCCTCTGCCAACGCCTTCAGTGTCATAGGGAACTTACATATTGAATAACTGTTAAAGCACCTATCACGTATGTACAGTCTTGTGCTAGGTACTGGAAGGGAGATGGACTGTAAGAGAAAATGGAAGGGACATCTCATCTAACCCCATCACTTTTTATACCACTCACTTGGGATTTAATGGGACAAACACCCATCATATAGATGAAAATATAAGGTACAGAGAGGTGAAATGTTTTTTCCCTAGATTACATGAGGGAAAGGCTGGGATTTGAACCCAGATCCTCTTGACTCCCAAGTTTCTGTTCTCCAAATTGTAGCGTATCCAAAAGAGACAACTCTTACACAAATGTGCATTTCTATACAAAGTATATATAGTGTAGGATGAAAGGCGTTACAGGTACAAAATGCTTTTGTAAGGAGGACCGTTTAGAGTTGGGGGCATGTAAGAATTCCTAGAGGAAGCAATATTTTTTACCTGGCTTTGAAAGTATAAGAAACATTCTAACTGAAGGGGTTGTAGAAAGAATAGCATTAACCAAGGGGTAGGATCAGTGAGGAAGTGGTTCATTTTGGCAGAGAAGAGTACTATGCGATGAGACTGGAGAGGTCAAGAGCACCAGAGAATGGAGGGCTCTCCGTGCTACATACTGACATCTCGAGACATTTATTAGGTGACAGGGAAGCAGTAAAGGGCAGCATGACTAGGTTTAGGCTTAAGGAAGGTGACAACAAGAGAAAGATGGTGGAGAGGGGAAAGGATGGGCATACAGAAGCCCTGTTAAGACTACTTCAGTGTTTAAAATCCAAGCTAATGACCCTTCCACCTATGTCAGGGTGATGAACACAGAGGGAGGTCAGCATGGAAGCATTAGGTTCTTGTGTGGTTTTATAAAGAATGGACAGGGGTGTACGACATTCAGAAACTGCCTGACCCTCGTTTTATTTTTAAACAGGCCTGAGCTTAGCCTTTAAGGGTCTTTAATGCCTTTACTTACATCAAAGTAGACCAGAATTCCTTAGTAGTGAGGGGGATTCAGTCAACAAACCTCAGGAGGCATGTAAAGCTTATTGGAAGGCATCCTGGATCCAGAGGTGAAAGGCCTGGATTTAAAACCCTACTTTAGCTGCCCTGATCTTATGTTTTAAATCTGGATGCAGCAAATTGTTAAATGGCTTTTTCTTGAACCTGGTCGGTTTCACATAAAATTCTCTAAATAGACTACCCCTTAGTATAAGGCATAATACCTGAAATAATATGTTTGAGAGGAAGAAAATATGTAAGTATCCGGGTGATGAATGCCTCAGAACATCTGTGATTTCAGCCATGCAGTGTCAAGTATCATTGTATTCAAAAGAGGGGGACTCAGGCTAGGCTAAGAAGACTTGTTTTGAATCCTAGTTCCACCACTTCATAGCTACGTGACCTCAGACAAACTTATTTGTAAGATGGGGACGTTTACACAACCTACCTCACAGGGTTGTTGTGAGGAAAGTGCTTTGTAAACCTTCAAAGTTGATGTAAGTGAGTTGTTAACCCCACATGCAGATCCAGTAACAGCTGGTCTTTCAGAGCTGCTGGGACCAGAAGGGTAATCATCTGTTGGCTAAACCTGGTGATAAAAATGCACTTAACTAGGCTGTTCCTCAGACAACAAACCCAGGTTCTGAGGACAACAACAAAAACCTGTGCCGTGATAAAGTGTTAGAAGAAGACTTCAGTGAAAAGACTAAATTAATGCATAAAATTATCGTTAAATAATACATACATTGCTATATGGAGTTTGAGGTTTGGGGTTTTTTGTTTTGTTTTTTGATGGGGTTAGACTTTTGAGGGGGATTTTTTTTATATTTCCTACTTACAGTTCATTTTTATTCACTATTAGGATCACATGTAATTTATCCTATTAAGAACTAATCATAGAAAAATAATAAAACTTGAGAGAACTCAATCTGGTTTCATACATGTCCAAATTGGGACAACTTCAGAAAACAGCTTTTGTCTGGATCCAATGTAGCACTTCTTTGTCATTGTTTTATAACTTAATGATATGCAAATAAGTGTAGTTGCATGTCTAATTACCTTGAAGCTTTAACTCATTGAAATTCCAAACCAGAAAAAAAAAATGACTGATTTTTTTTTCCGCAGCCTAAAAGGTTTCTCCTATGTTGACTACATTTCATTCTGTATAGAAGAAATTACTGGTCAAATCTGTAAAAGACAGCATTTGAATGTTGAGTAGGATCTTCATTAATTTCTATTGGATGACATTTGTGAGTGCCACATGATGTGTCAGGATCAAGGAATGCACTTTTTTCATTACTGAGGGAAGGGTAACTACTGAATCATTCAACAGAATTTTTCTTCGAAATCTGGAGGCTTTTATCACCTGGAAATAGTAATGGTTTGGTTAGTTAAGCCAGGTCATGGAGAAATTTCATTTTTATCCACTTTCTGGTGACTACTACAGGCCACAATTCAAGGACTTGAGCGGTGCATCTCCTGTGCATTTTTCCTTTAAGCCATTTCTGGAATTTTCCTTGGTTTGTCATTAGCTCATAGATTGTAGCTGCAGAAATACTATATTTGAAACATCTGCATCAAGCGTTCAGATGACTTTGCATCAAGAGAAGCATTTAGCTATGACTCAGTTTTAAGCATCAAGCATGTATAACCTGGCCCTATAAAGTACAATAAAGAAAGAATGTTAAGATTTTTAAGGCCTGTAATTCTCATTTGTTCTTTAATCATCTAATCAATCTGTTCTTTTGCTTATCCAAATTCATTTGTTGCTGTAATGTGGATCCAAGTGCTACAAGAGTGGACCTTGGGCAACTCAGAGCAAATCATAACCTTTCCTGAAAGGTGGGTAATTCAGCTTCCAATTGAAAGCCTCCAGGGATGGGCAACTCATTCCCCATTCACTCAATTTTTAGAAAGCTCTAAAGTGTTTTACCCTATTGTGGAAAAATCTGGCTCCACAATTTGAAGAATAATGGATTTGAGGGCGCATAGGTGGTACAGTGAATGGAGCACCTGCTTTGGAGTCAGGAGAACCTGAGTGTTCAAATCCAGCCTCAGACACTTAACACTTAGTAGCCTTATGACCTTGGGCAAGTCACTTAACCCCAACTGCCCTGCCTTCCCCCCTCCAAAAAAGAATAATGGATTTAGAGACAGATAGGATCTTAGAGTTAATGTCATCTACTTCCGGAGTCAGAAAGATCTGATTCAATTCCAGTCTCCAAAATACCAAATACATTAGTAGGAGAGCCACCACTTGAACCCAAACCCATTGCCTGTTCCACCAGTTTCTTCCAAACCTGTCAACCTGCAGTTGTCTAGACCAGTTCCCTAATCTTAGTTTAAGGTGTCCTTAATTTGCATAGGCAAAGAAACTAACCCAGTTTCCTTCATTTGTGGTCAATGAACTCTTTGTGGCCAACCAAAAACCTTTCCTGCAGAGTTTTGAGTTAAAAGGAAAATCATTTATTATAAAGAATTTACAGTTCTATGGCTAGGCTCTTTTGTATGTAGCTGACATGATAAAAAATGGAGGACTATTGTAGGTCTGCAAGCTCAGTATGAGTCAATAGTAATAGGACAGGTGAGAGCTAAGGCAGTAAGACTTCCATTTAGACAGGTGTGTTCAGAATTGAAAGAACTGGTAGTACCTCTATAGAACCTGCTCTGGTTCAACTACCATCTCCTGGAATGTAACATTTGGTTTGGAGTGTTTTAAGAACAGCATTGCTAGGTTGGAGAATACCTTAGAGACGGGCAACCAGGATGGTACAGACACTGACATTGCCATCTGGCCCTGAAGTTGTTTAGTCTGGATAAAAGTTGGTTTAAAGAGGATATGACATCTGTCTTCAAGTATTTAAAGCGCTATCTATGTGGAAGAACCCACAGACTTGTTCTGCTTGGCCCAGAGCTAAAAATCTATGAGTAGCCAAGGTAGCAATGAATTGCAGAGGCAACTTCAGGCATGACATAGGAAAATTTTGCTAACAAATTGAGCAATCCAAAAGTTGCTTCCAGGGGTAGCTATTTACCTTCAATTGAAGACGAGGAAAATGTGGAATAACCAATAGTAACATTACACACACTGGGGAGCTAGTGAGTTGTTTCCGTCATCTGACTTGATGACCCCGTTTGGGGTTCTCTTGGCAAAGATACTGCAGTGGTTTGTCATTTCCTTCTCCAGTTCATTTTAGAGGTGAGGAAAGTGAGGTAAACAGGGTTAGGTGACTTACACAGGGTCCTGTCACAGCTAGGAAGTATCTGAGGCCAGATTTGAACTCGGGAAGGTGAATTTCCCTTATCCAGACACTCCACTGCAAGAACTATTTACCTCATGTGCTAGAGATACAGATACTTTCTTTAAGCACCCCTTCCCTCAAGGAGCTTACAATCTAATGGAAAACACAAACAGAAAACTGAAGAGAGGAGAGGAAGGCATAGTGAGAAGTCAGGAGTCCCAGCAAAGTATAGCCAAAGCCAGATGAGAAGAATGCTGAGCTGAACTCCCTCCAGTGGAGGTTTTGGAACTCGTGGCCCCAACCCTCGATGAGATAAGGACTACAAGGCTAATAACGTCTTGCAGGATGAGAAGGTTTTTCCAATAATAAGCTTCCTGAGGCATGGTAGAAAAGACAGATGTCCCACGTTAGTGCAGCCCGGTGAGAAATGCCCACTTGGAAGTATGTTGTAGAGGCAATTAGTGATAGGAATTTAATTCAGTGGTTGAAATCTCTGAAATTCTGACACTTCATAGATGCTCCATCAAAATCAAGTTCTCCAGGAGAAATTGAGAAAAATGTTTTTTAATTAAGTGTAAAATATCAAAAAGATCCGGTGTCCTGTTAAATTAGTCATTGCTGCTCCTTGATCTATATGTTTCCTTATTTTAATGGATGCATGAGGTAAGAACGGAGTGCTTAGGTGGCAAATAGAGATCGTAAGTAGCCCTGCTGGTCTGTGATGAACGGAAGTCTTGGTGGGGTTGCCTAACAAGGACAATTATTTTTAAATGTAATTACGGTGCATATTTGCATTATTTTTATTGAAGGAATATCTAGCCCTACCACCTTAGTGTAGCCCATCTACAAAGTGGGTACAAAATGATACGGAGCAGAGGCACAATGACTAGCTTGGAATTTGTGCTGTTGTTCAGTCGTTTCATTTGTGTCTGGCTCTTTGTGACCCCACTTGAGGTTTTCTTGGCAAAGACACTGGAGTGGTTTGCCATTTCCTTTTCCAGCTCATGACAGATGAGGAAACTGAGGCAAACAGGGTGGAGTGACTTGCCCCCAGCTAGTAAGTATCTAAGGCTGGGTTTGAACTCAGGAAGGTAAGTCTTCTTGACTCCAGGCCCAGTGCTCTATCCACTGTGCTACCTAGCTGCTCATCCTGGCATTGAGGAGACCCAAATTCTAAACCCAGCTCTACCGCTATCATGGTATGTGGCCCTGAGCAAATCATTGCCCTTCTCTGTTTCCATTAAGTAGTCATGGGTAGGTTAACCTCTTAGTTGATATGATGCTTTACAGATTATCTCATTTGATCCTAAAAAAAAAGACAGGGCAGGAATTATTAAACCCAGATCACACAGAAAGTGTCACAAGTGAGAACTCAAACCCAGAGGTCCCTTTCAGCTGTAACAAACTGGTACAACCTGAGAGGCAGGAATCCTGCTGTGGGGCTCAAGTTTCCTCTTTACAATGATGAAGTCAGTTGAGATAATCATCAAGGTCCGAGGTAGTTCTGAATCCTATGATCATACTCTGAAATTCTAAGGTCGCCTTTACCTAAAATTTTGTTACTTTCATTTATTCAATAAACAAATAGTGAATCCATCTAGCAAGGCATGCATTCCGTAGTCTGTGGTTCTAATGGCCTTTGCAGCTGGAACAGTCTGAGATTGAAATGTAAAGTATTGCCAGGCTTGGTAGCGCGGGCCTGTAGACCCTGTTACAGGGGAGGCTGTGTGTCCTGGGGATTGCACGAGTTCAGCAGCTGCAGTAAGGCGAAAGCTGATCAGTCGTTCATACCAAGTCCTCCACCAGCAAGGTGGGTTCCTGGGAGAATGGTGGGATCACTAAGCTGTTTCAGGAGTGGACCAGCCCAGGTCAGAAATCATAGGTCAAAGCTTCCATGTCAATTAACAATGGGATCAGATCTTTAGTTGTCAGTTCTCTAAAAACAAACAGCTTCCTTAGGGATATGGCACAGAAAACTCGGACTCTTGTAATTAACCTTAAAATCATGCAATATTTGTTTTTTGAGTATTTCCCTCCTTTATTAGCACTGGAGGGCAGTCTTATGTGCTATACACCTTCAGGATGTTTTTATTTGGGTTTGAGTACTGGTGAGTAGAGAAAACCCCGTGCCTGCTGAGAGGGTTGGCTCCTAGTGTCCAGAAATTTCTAGCTACCTGAATTTGAAAGAAAGTCCATCTTCCAAAAGAATAATGATGTTGATATTTTTGTGGCAAAGTTGGTCAGTCATAACTAGAAATTTATTTTAATTATTTAGGTTTTCAATATTCACTTTATTACAATTTTTAGTTCCAATTTTTTTCTCCCCTCCCCAAGATGGCAAGCAGTTTAATATATATAATATAGTAAAATCATATTAAACATATTTCCACGTGTACCTAGAAATTTCTAGCTTTTAGGGCAAATTCAACACCAGCATGTTATGATCTCGCCCAGGATTCCCTGTCTAGGCAATGGAACTCAGTTCACCCTGCGTAAGGGCAGCCATGCCCTTAGGACAGTATGGGAAAATGGGCCCAGAGAGAGTGACTTTGACAGCAACAGGCCATTCAGGGATGGTGGCCCAAGACCAGGTGAAAGTGAAGATGGAGAAGGTCATACCAGGCAGCATGAGGCTTGACTCCCCTGCTCCATGGTGTGCACCCCGTGTCCAAGGCCCCATCACTCACCTGGTACTGGTGAGGAATCTGATAACCTCAAAGGCCATACGAAAAGCTATGGACACCATGATTCCAGAATAATGATCAGGAAGTATGTTAGCCATTTCCTGGCTAAGGAGCGATGGGCTCTGCATGCAGGAAGGTACATTTTTTGACTTGGTCCAAGTAGAAATTCGTTTTGCTTAACTACCTATACCTATACCCACACCCAGCTCTTGCAACCACCAGGGAGGGGGCAGAAAGGAAGTCAGGAAAGAATAATGCTTGTAGATTTAAGACATAAATAATTTAAAAGCAAGTAAAAACTTAAAAAAAAAAGCTCTGGTGCTTTCTGGCTCACTAAGCTTAGTACCTAGCATAAGCACTTAATAAATGTTGATTAACTGATTGATTGATTATAGGGGTCAGTGACTGATTGACTGATTATATGGGTCAGAAGAACTTTCTGTTCTTTCTATAATTCCTGAAGGGTAGCAGAAACTCTATAAATAAAATTAAGTTCATAAACTTAAGTCAGGATGGAATGTTATGCTTTGAGCCTAGGTACCGTACCACAAGATACCCAGCAGTATTATTAGATTTCCAGCTACAGTGAATGTGCATTTAATCCAAATATTACAGTGTACTAAGGGTTTTCCCAACAGCCTCTACTTCCAGTCTGCCTGGATAGACTCTTTCTTCCCTGGTTTCTTTGTTAAGCAGGGAAACAAAACAAGGTCATAAATTTAGGAAGGGAAAATTACTTTAGAAGTCACCTAAAGATATCTGACGCCCTTATTTTCCCAGAGGAGTAAACCCAAGTTCAGAGGAAAAGTAATTTTCCCAAGGTCACAAACCTGTCCAGAGACAGAAGCAAGACTCAAATGCAGGTCTAGGATTCCTTTCAGTCCTCCTCTTTGTTTAAGCGATGGCCTTTTGTCATTTCTGAAGATATCCTTGTCCTGTCCTTTCACAATCCCCAAATCCAATGAACCTTCCCTTGAAATGGAGAAAAACCAATGGATATGGAGACTGCATTCCATTCCTTTTCTTTTACGGCACTTAAATTTTTAGCTGCTTTGCTCATATGTACTCTTGACCTCATCCCTTCCTATTTCTCCAACAGATTTCTCCCCTAATCATTCCTCATCTCCTTCTTTAATCTTCAATCTCTCCATATGTACTGCTTCTGCCCTGCTGCCAACAAACACTCAAG
The DNA here is from genome assembly GCA_028627135.1 of Pseudochirops cupreus. NCBI lineage: Eukaryota > Metazoa > Chordata > Mammalia > Diprotodontia > Pseudocheiridae > Pseudochirops > Pseudochirops cupreus. Next base: position 339,914,142 of record CM053581.1, on the reverse strand, counting down.
TCTCCCAGTCCAAAAACATCAACAGTAAAACCCAAACCCTCACTGGACCCTAGCATCCTACAAGCTATGATCCTTTAACTCTTCTCCCCTTCACAATCAAATTCCTTTTTAAAAAAAAAAGTTCTGCATTTGCTGACTCCACTTCTCATGTTTTTCTAAACTTTCTGCAATCTTCATCACTTAACTGAAAGTGCTCTACAAAATTACTGGTAACCTCTTAATTAACAAATCTAATCCATTCTTTTACTTCTCCACCTCTATATCATTTGGCACCTTTGACCATCTTCTCCTGGTTATTCTTTTCTCTCTCTGCTTTTGTGACTATTCTTTCTTGTTTCTCCCAACTTTTCTGGCTAATACTTCTCAGTCACTTGCTGATCATCATCTGTGATATATCCCCAAACTACAGGTGTACCTCAAGTCTCTATCTTATACCCTCTTTTCTTTTCTCTCTCTCTCATCATCACTTTCTGTAGGTTCAGTTTTGATCTCTATGGGAAACTCACAAAACTACATAACCTCTTCCTCTAGAATTCTAGCTTCATGTCACCAACTGCCCATTGGGTATTTCAAATTGAATGTCCCATAGACATCTCAAATTCAGCAAGTCCAAAACAGCTCATCAACATTCCCCATAAATTCACTCCCCATCCACACTTCTCTCTCATTTTTTAAAAGAATTTATTTATATAGGGGTGGCTAGGTAGCACTGTGAATAGAGCACCAGCCTTAGAGTCAGGAGGGCCTGAGTTCAAATCAGACCTCAGACACTTAACACAAAAAAAATTAGCCATGTGATCTTGGGCAAGTCACTTAACCCCAATTGCCCTCCCCCCAAAAAAGCCAAAAAAAAAAGTGTATGTTTTTAGTTTTCAGCATTCATTTCCACAAGATTTTGAGTTCCAAATTTTCTCCCCAACTTTCCCCTATCCCCCCATCCCAAGATGGCATGCATTCTGATTACCCCTTTCCCCAGTCTGTCCTCTCATATATCCCCCCATCCCTCCCCTTACCTCCTTCCCCCTTACTTTCTTGTAGGGAAAGATGGATTTCTATACCCCATTGCCTATATATCTTACTTCCCGGTTGCATGTAACAACAATTTTTTAACATTTGTTTGTAAAACTTTGAGTTCCATATTCTCTCCTTTCTTCCCTCCTTACCCACCCCCAGTGGGAAAACAAGCAATTCAATATAGGTTATGCATGTGTAGTTATCCAAAACGTTTCCATAGTAGCCATGAAACTTCTCTATCAAGGACTGCAAGCAACATCCTTCCAGTAACACAAGTTTACAATCTCAGTGTTGTCTTTGATTTCTCTGACTTCCTCACCCCATATATCTAATCAGTTGACCAATCTTGTCATTTCTGCTTCCACAGACTCTCATATATTGCCCCTTCTACTCACACAGCCACCATCCTGATTTAGCCTCTTATAACTTCTCACCTGAACTGCCACAGTAGCCTCCTAATTGGGATCCTTGCCTAAAGTCTCTCCTGCCCCCACTCCATCCTCCACAGTGACAGAGGCCATGTCATCCCTCTGTTCAGTAAACTCCAGTGGCTCCTCTTACAAACTCTAGTATCAGATATAAAATTCGTTCAAAAAAGCTTCTTGATTATATTCTTCTTTGCATATTGAAATGCTCATGTTGGTGTTTGTCAAGTTCAGAAAAACAAAAAAAGATTAAAATTAAGGCTATGCATATATTTCATATACACATAAATTACAATCCATTGTAACAAATGTGTAGAAACATACCCATACGTACATACCCTCTGTTTGGCATTTAAAACTCTTCAAGGCTGGCCCCATGCCACCTTTCCAGCTTGACTCCATCACCAACATCACTATGGTCCAGCCAAAATGAACCAGAATGCACTTCACCCTCACCTCCAACTCTCAGTTCCTAAGATGTGACTCAAGTACCTCCTTCTGTATAAGATTTTTCCTGGTCCTTCCTGGATGTTTTTTTACATCTGTTCTGTATCTGTTTTTTTACATGCCTACATATATGTATATACATATGTGTGTATGTATGTATGTATGTATGCAAGATATGTAGAATGTAAGCTCCTTGAGGGCAGGAACCATTTCACTTTTGTTTTTGATTGTCCGATGCCTTGCACAGTACCTGGCACTTAATAAATGCTTGTTAATTAAAAGCGTTGTTATGAATGTCTTTATATTGTGGATCTTTGTGTCTTTCTTTAATTTCCTTAGAATATGTGTTTAGTAGTACATAGTCCACTGTTGCAAAGGGCATTGTTCTGTTCATGACACCATACTTCTAGGAGAAATGTAGTAAGGTAGAGAAAAAAAAAACACTGGATGGAGTTAAGTGTCTTGATTTGTAATTTCAGCTCAGAAACTATCTTGCTGTTGTCTGGGGCAGTTCAGTTCCACTTTCTTTTTTTATTCAGCCTTGTCAGACTCTTCATGACCCCATTTGGGGTTTTCTTGTCAAAAATATTAGAATGGGTTGCCATTTCCTTCTCTAGCTCATTTTACAGATGAGGAAACTGAGGCATACAGGGAAGTGACTTGCCCAGGGTCACACAGCTAGTCTAAGGGCCGATTTGAACTCAGACCTTCCTTACTCCCAACAGTTCTCTATCCACTGCACCATCTATCTACCACTTCTTCTAAGTCCCAATGAATTTTTTTTTTATCAGAAGAGTTCTGATTTGTAATGGTGTTTTCCATTAACTACCAATTTTCCAATCTGGAAAGCTCATTTTAAAAAGTTTATTGATATCTTTTGTTTTTAGACTATTATCATTTCTCCTTTATTTCCCCACTGCATCACTTTATCCTCTGTAACTATTAAGACAACAGACATGCTGGCAAATTGATCCCATGTTATATGCCACACGTCACATCCATAATCTACCACATCATGACTGAAAGGAGGACAGGGATATCTTCAGGGACAGGTTTGCTTTGTTTTGTTTTGTCTTTGTACTCCTAAGTGCCTAGCGCAGAGCTTGTGGATTGATCATCAGTTTTTCAGGGCTAAGATGGGTAATTCTAGTTAATCAGCGTTCCACTGCCTTGCATTGTTACTGCTTTTTGTCTGTTGTTCTGATTCTGCATCAATTTCTTCCATGTTTCTATAAATTCCTCACACCTCTTACGTCTTAAAGTGCAATACTGTCCCTTTAGGTTCTCTTAGCACAGTTTGGGCAGCCCTTCCTCAGCTGGTAAGAACCCATTTTGTTTCCAGGTTTTTGATACCACAAAAGGTGCCCTTATGAGTCTATGAAGGGAGGAAGAGAAGGGAATTAGCAATTCTATAATACTGTACCTACCATGTGCCAGGCACTAGGATAAGGGCTTTACAAACGCTATCTCATTTGATTCTCATAACAACCCTGAGAGGTAGGTACTCTTATCATTTCTGTTTTTCAGTTCAGTAAACTGAGGCAAACAGGTTAAATGACTTGTCCAGGGTCTCATAGCTAGTAAAGATCTAAGAGTTGATTTGAACTAAACGTCTTCCTGGCTCCAGGCCTAGCTCTCTACCCATGAAATCTAGGTTCCCCTATGAATACGTGAATATTCCCATATGTATGAGATCTTTCTTTTTTTCTTTGACTTCCTTGGGATATATGGCCCTGGCCCTGTCAAAGTCCATTGCTAGGACAGAAATGCCTTTACATAAGAATTAAGTGACTTTTACTAGTGTGTGCTGAAAGAAATAGGTCTGTTTATGTGGCTTGTTTAAAGGAAGGCCTAAAAGGGAAGAACATGCATCTTAATTGGAGACACCCAGAGGGAGCAAGAGGCAGAGACAAAAGCAACAAAAGGGCAGTAGGGCAAGCTAATGATCCCTTCTAAGGCCAGAGCAAAAAATACCTTCAGTCTAGGCCAACCCTATGGTCTTCTCAAAATGGGACTCAGTCAAACACACTAGGAAAGCCCCTTGGCCTTCCTGTCACTGAGACAAGGACCAGTGCCTCCAAAGCAGAACTGGAAAGGAAGGGATAGGGAAGGGAGCTCTAGGAATGAGTCTTCAATCCATGGTGGGGAGTCCACAATAAGTCAGGACTTCTTACTCTCTGCTTCAAGGCAACTTAGGTATCATGGTAGCTCCATGAAGGCTTGGAGAAAAGAGAATCAGGATTGCTCTAGGTAAATACCTAGTGATTGGTATACTTTTAATAAACTCTGTAGTCAAATTAGAAAGCACCTGCCCATGTCTCCCCCATCCTGAAAAAAACCTTCACTTGATCCTTCCATCCCTCTTAACTATTGTCCTATATATTACCGTTACAGGTAAACTCAAAATGGCTTCCGACATTGATGAGGTGCAGCTCTGGGAGCCCCCTTGAGCTCTCCTTGAATCTTTGAAGTACAGGCCCTGAGAGCTCTCTTGAGCTCTCCTTGAATCTTCCCAAGTAAGGCATTTGCCTGAGGCCATGGGCCTTAAGTTGTGGCTCTGCCAAGTCTTTAGCCCTCCTTTGTCCAGTAATTTCCCCCCTTTGATCCTCCTGTTCCACCCTTGAACTGGCCTAGCCCACCATTGTCAGTCCACTCCAGGTAGCCTCCAGCAACTTCCCACCCTTAATCACTCATTACTAGAGTGCAAGGCATCTGACTCATTGTTCAACACAATGCCTGGCACTTAGTAAATGCTTAATAAGTGTTTATTTATTTGATTGAGTGATTGTTGGATAAACACACACAGAAAATCAATACTAGGCAAATATTTCTTTACTCAACAAATTATTTGGAAAACTTAAAACAAGTTGCCAGGACATATTTACTTCTGCTTTTTGAAATTAAAGTTTAAAGAAATTAAATTGGAAAAACAAAATGTGTGGTACTATAAAAGAACAATGAGTAAATATAAGAACAAAGAGAGAATAGAATTTCCAGATCTTAAATGAAAACAGTAATCACTGAAGTTATTTGATATTGGCATAAAAAATGTAAAAATTGGTAAGTGGAATGATTTAAACAAGAATCAGAAACATTGCAACAAAATACTCAAGTATTTCATCAGTCTGAGACCATAAACTCCTTGGCAAAGAATACTCTATCTACTTGTAAACTAAAAGTAAATAAACAAATCAATTAAGAATTGTAAAAAAAACACCCAACTATCTGCAAATTAGTGCTAAGAGAACAGGAAAACAGTGGGGCCAAGAAAATAAATAAATAAAAGGTCCAGATCTGTTTTCTACACGATAATCCACAAAAATTCCAAATGTATGCATGACCTGACTGCAAAAGGTCACAGCATTTTTAATGTAGAAGAATCAAAGAAAGCATGTTTTTTAAACTAAAGCTAGAAAGCATTACTTTTTTTAAAATTGCCTTTTGTGTTAATTTGTAGTTTACATCATTCATTTCCACGAGATTTTGAGCTACAAATTTTCTCTCCATCTTTCCCCTACCCACCACCTCAAAACAGCCATCCCAGTGTATCCCTCCCACCCCCAATCTGCTCTCTCCTATGTCCTCCCCCATCACCCCTCTGACTTTCCAGTAGGGCAGGA
>CM053581.1:339844809-339908136 GCA_028627135.1 Pseudochirops cupreus | reverse complement strand
CTCATTGGCTTTTTGGGCCTCTTTTGCCATTTAAGTTAGTCTATTTTTTAAGGTGTTATTTTCTTCAGTCAGGTTGTTGACTCTCTTTTCATGATTTTCTTGCATCGTTCTCATTTCTCTTCCAAATTTTTTCTCCACTTCACTTATTTGGTTTTCAAAATCCTTCTTGAACTCCTCCATGCCCTGTAACCAGTTTATATTTTTCTTGGAAGCTTTTGGTGCAGGAGTTCTGACTGTTTTGTCTTCCTCCCATTCCATGCTTTGATCCTTTTTTCCCCCCAAAAAGGAATCTAAAGTTGGATTGCTGTGCTTACTTAGCTTCCTTTGCCTACTCATGTTGCCAGTCAGTTACTTGATTTTTGAGCTCTTTGCCACAGTAGAACTCTGCTTCCAGAGATGAGAGCTTTGTCCCAAATTGCTGGGGTTTCCACAGCTGCCAGAGCTATTAGGAGGATGCCGTCTCTATAGCCCCCACCAGCTTTGGCTCACTGGCCACACACCTCAGGACCACCACCCAAGACCGTGATCCTGATCCAGGCAGGTTAAGGCAGGAGCATTTAGTCCCTGAATGGTTGCTTGGCCCCCCTACGATCTGCAGGCCAGGAGCTCTGAAGCAGCCATGTGGAGGCAGCTGCAGGGCTGCCACTTCCACTGCTTCTTGCTCCAGGGGTAGAGGCTGGACTGCATTACGTTCCCTCCAGATCCAGGAGAGTTCCACTGACCTTTTACTTTGTCCTTGCCATTTGTGGGTTGATAATTCTGGAAACTGCCATAGCTGCTGGCGATTCACCCTCCCAAATGCTCCAGCTGCCGCTGGTCTGGGCTGCCCTCTCGTATACCTTTTAATAGCTTCTACCAGTGGGTCTTGGAAAATGACAGGGTTTTCCCTTTCTTTCTGAGTAACTTCCCTAACTTTATGACAGTTTACTTGCTTGTGAAATGCAGTTCTTAGATCTGACTGGCAAGGGGAAAGGTCAGCAGGCACCTGAAGACCAGAAGGTGTCAGAAGAGGAGTTATCCCTAAGCCTGCTGTGGGGGTAGGGCTTGAAGCCTCAGTGGGAGGGGTAGCAGAGGGAGGTACCTCAGCAAGACAGGTGGTTGGGACCTGAGCAGGAGTTCCTGAAGGGGGAAGGGCTGAGGCCCAAGCCATAGGAAGGGGGTCATTTAATTGGTCCCCATTGCCCTTTTGTTGAAGGGCTCTAGCTTCAAGCATCTCACAGTCTTTCTTGAGCTGAGAAATTCAACACAGGCCATTAAATAGGCAACTTCAATCCATCTTCCTTCTCTGAACAGTATAATTCTAACTGCAAGAGAGTATTATCTTTTAAAATCCTCAAAACATGCCACAATTCATTTCCTCTGGGTGATACTAAGGCCAGACACTGTTGCAAAAAAACACCAACTTTTCCTTTTTAAGTTCTCCAGAGAAACTAAATTTTCCCCAATGTTGTAAAAGATAACCCAAAGGCAAACTTTTGGGAGCTACAGGCATGGGTCCTGGAAGTCCCTTCCTCCATAAAGGAAGGTTTTAGAGTAAGCCCCCCAAAACAAACAAAAAAACCCCACAAAAACGTACCTGAAGTTTTCCTAGTTCCCTAGCGCCAAGAGAATTGAAAGAATCTGACTTACACTTCCTGATGGGGCGTCTGTCCTTGTCCTCCATTCTTCAGAAGCTGCATCCAGGTCCATGTTCTCCCACATAACCTAACAGGACTAAGAACCTCAGAGTGTCAGGTTGAGTATTGGACAGCCTCCTAGATGTCTGACCTAATGGGACCTGAGAGGTCAAGCCCCACCCTCCAACACAGACACACAGACACACAGACACACACACACACACACACACACACACACACCTCCAAGGTACTTGGATACTAAGAAGGCAATGCAATAGGGAAAGAGAGAGGCTTCCATACCTTCCAGTCCTGACTGGAGGAGAGCTTGAGATTAGCAGTGTTTTCCGGTGTCAGGGAACCATAAAAATGATGTGGTTACCTATAAAATGTATAGGGTAGGGTTAAGGGTGCTTGAGACCCCAAAATACCAACATGCCAGGTCCTGCCGAATGAATTCAACTCAAGTCTTCTCAGCCAAAGAAAAGTAAACTTTATTGAAAATTTGCCAGACTGGGTAGACTCTTAAGAAGCCTCGGTATCTGTGACTTGCAGTGGGCAAGTGGGCCAGAGCAAGTCTGTGCTAAGTCATTCTATGGCACTCTCACACCACTTGGAAGCAAGATGGGGTCTTATGTACAGAAAAGTTGTGGGAGGAATCTAGGGGTGGCCCAGAGGAGGAGTTTAGGGAGGGTCTTCAGGAGTCAGATGAGGTCAGATGCCAGTAATGAGTGATTAAGGGTGGAAAGTTGCCAGAGGCTACCTGGAGACCACAGACAATGGTGGGCTAGGCCAGTTCAAGGGTGGAACAGGAGGATCAAAGGCGGGAAGTTACTGGACAAAGGAGGGCTAAAGACTTGGGCAGAGCCACAACTTAAGGCCCATGACCTCAGGCAAATGCCTTACTTGGGAAGATTCCAGGAGAGCTCAAGAGGGCTCCTAGAGCCTGCACCTCATCACCATCTCACTGAAACTACTCTCTCCAAAGTCACCAGTGATCTCTTAGTTGCCATACCCAATGTCCTTTTCTTTTATCCTCATTCTCCCTGACCTGTCTGGAGCCTTGGACACTGTTGTGTGGGTCAGAAACCCCACTTACCCAATCAAAGGAAATGCAGAAGAACGCTTGCGGTGGACAGGAATATTTATTTTTTTAAATACCCTGGAAGCGGAGAGGGGAAGTCCCTCCCCGATGCATGTCTGAAGAAAAAGAGAGAGTGAGCCCCTCCAGGTGACCTCTTTTAAAAAAACCTGAGTGTCATAAAAAGTACATTCCTCTGTCCTCCCTAACTTCTGTTCGGTGAATGTGGGGGTACAGACTCAGCACAGGGAAAGTCAAGGGCGTCCCTGACTTCTCATTGGAGGAGGGGCGGGGTCTTGTTTTGGCACGAATTTAAACAAAGAGAATTCATCCCTCTGTCCCGCTATCCTTTGCTTCTTTTTGAGCAAAAGGTGGGGCTCACAATCTTACATAGGGAGGCAACTCCCATCCTCATTGATTTGTCCCCACCCTATTCCCAAACAGAAGTTCCGGTCTGCATTCCGATAAGTAAATGAGACCGATCTGCCTGTAGCCCACTTCAAACAAAAGTTCCGATCTACCTTCTGGAGAGTCTCAACTTAAAAACTCTCCCCTTTCACTGCTGATCCCTCCTTCTTCCTTGATATTCTCTTCACAGTAGGTTTTCAGGATATTACCTTCTCCTGGTTCTCAGCCTACCTATATGACCACTTATTCTTTGTCTGATTTTCTGGAATCTCCTCTAGATCTCACCCTCTGACCATACCAGTCCTTCAGGGCTCTGTTCTTGGTCCTCGTCTCCCTCTTTCCTACTTCCATTGGAGATTTCATCAGCATCTCTATGCTGATCCCCAAATCTAATTATCCTGCCTCAGTCTTCCTGACCTCTAATCTCCTATCGCCACCTGCTTTTCAGACATCTTGAACTGGACATCCAGTAGACATCTTAAACTCAGTATGTCCAAAGCAGAACTCATTGTCTTTTCTCCTAAACTTTCTCTATTCTTGTAGAGGGCTGCCCCATCCAGTTCCTCAGACTTGAATCCTACAAATAATCCTGGATTCCTCACCATCACACACATCCTCACACACAAGACCCTCCACCGTATCCAAGCTGGTGTCAATTTCACCTTTGCAACGTCATCTCTCAAGTATGTCCCCTTTTCTCCTCTGATACTTCCACCCTTCTAGTGCAGACCCTCCTCACCTCAGACTTGTTTGATTGCGATAGCCTTCTGGCGGGCCTGCCTGCTCCAAGGCTCTCCCCATTTCAGTCCATCCTCCATTCAGCCACTAAAGTCATTTTCCTAACGCACAAGTCTGATCATGTCACCCCACCCCCCTCAAAAAACCCAAGTGGCTCCCTATTTCCTCCAGGATCAAATATGAAATGTTCAGTTTTGGTATTCGAGGCCCTTTATAACCTGGTACTCCCCCTTAAACCCTGCCCCCAACTTTTTTTTAAACATTTTTTTGGCCTTTTCTTTTTGGGAGGGCAATTGGGGTTAAGTGACTTGCCTAAGGTCACACGGCTAGTTTTTGTGTTAAGTGTCTGAGGCCGGATTTGAACTCAGATCCTCCTGACTCCAAGGCTGATACTCTATTCACTGTGCCACCTAGCTGCCCCGTGCCCTCAACTTTTTATACTTTACTCCCCCACATTCACCTCTTGGCTATTCCTTGAACCAGACACTCCAGATCTTAGCTCCAAGCATTTTCTCTGGCCTGGAATCTGTCCTAACCAAAATCTTTTGCTGGAAAATTTCTCTGAACCCTCTAAATTCAAGTACCTTTCCTCTCTCCGTTATTTCTTACTGATCTTTAATAGAATTTGATTGGTGTACATTTGTCTCTGTCTGCCCCCATTAGATCGTAAGCTCCTTTCACTCTCCAGTAAGAGCCTGCTGTGAGGGCACCCAGTATTTAAGCTTCAGAAATGTCTGTTGGTGGATGATCTCTCCAAAGCTTCTACCCAGGAAATTCTCTGGGGCCAGTCTTCACAACTCTTCCTTAGGGGCAGCTAGATGGTACTGTTGCGGGATAGGTTTTGGGGGGATTTCTAATGAGAAATCCTTTCTAGGTTCGCGTCTGAAAAGAATTACAGGCTCAGCTGTCTTTTGGCAGATTTACAAAAGTTTATTGATTCACAGGACAAAAAGGGGTAGGGTGAGGAAACCTGGCTAGGAAAAGCTCACAAGGGGCAAGGGAGTGGGGGAGTCAGTGTGACGCTCTGCAGTGGGCAGATGGCCTGCTAGAATGCCTACTTGACCTGCCAGAAAAGGCAAGAGCTACACAGGTCCATCTGCAAAGTTCTAAGGGGCAGAGAGGCATATTTAAAGATACAAAGCTGTCAACCATAAGTTCATTAAGCTAATGAGGTGTACAAAGGTGGAGTTAGGGAGGAGCCTGGGAGGGGCCAGGGAGTGGCCAATGCTTAAAGGGACATGCACCCTTCACATCAACTGCGCATGTGTTTTACCCATAATACACTGGGACAAACAGCAGGAAGGAAGGGGCAGGGGGTGTGGTTTGAGCCCTGAAACGTCATTAGGTCGACCAGTGGTCAGATTTGAGGTTGATGTTCCCATCTTGATTTGCAAGTGGATGGGTTTGGTTTGCTAGGACAAAAGGAGGTAGTACCTTGAATGAAGAATTAATGGTTTGAGAGGAAATACCTCTAGGCTGGGGCTGGAAAAGACACAGTACAGCTGGGGGAAGGGGAGAAACAGTTAAGAAATGTGGCTTTTACAACTTAACACAAAACTGAATTAAAGTTACCCCAAAATATATTACAAAGGCCATTCAGCACCTCTTCAGTACTGTAGTTGTATTGTATTGGGCTTAGAATCAAGAAGATCCAAATTCAAATTCAGCCTCACACACTAGCTGTATGTCCTTTGGTGAGCTAACCTCTGTCTGCCTCAGTTTCTTCAACCATAAAATGGAATTATTAATAGTAGCCACCTCCCAGGGATATTGTGAAGATTAAGTAAAATAATATTTGTAGAGCGTTTAGCGCACAATCTGGTAACAGTAGAAGCTTAATACACATTTATTTCTTTCTTTTCTATCAATCTGATTGGAGAATGTTCAAAAGAATGATACAAAAACTGTTACAAAATGGAAAGTGAGAAGAGGCAAAGAAAGGGCTTGTAAGGCTTGTAAAAGGAAGTGATTTGTCTCAGTTCATTCAGGTGATAGACAGCCATGTACTTATGGACTTTCTACTACACCACAGTGCTCAACTTGCAAAAAAAAAAGGGGGGGTGGGGTGGGGCAGGGTTCTAAAGATTTAAGGTGAACATCTCTAACTTTCCCCTTTATCACCTGTTACAGATACAGTGTCCACAGAAGACGTGTGGGCTAGTCATATGTTCAGCCCCTAGTTCTTGATTCCTCTGGCTCCCTTTTTTTCTGGTTCAGGTTCCAATCTACAAGAGGCCAAGCAGCTGGTTTTACTCACTTTATGCACTCCGATGTGCTTCTTATTAACCTCTGCAGTAAGAGGTAGCCCAGCAGGAGCAGAAGTTTTGGTAGGAAGCAAGAAGAGACAATTTGGCAGATAGGATTAGGTTTAGTTTACTTGGTCTTGGAGGGCAGAACTAGAACCAAGGGGAGGGAGTTAGAACAAGACGTATCATTGAGACAACACATGGCTAGCGTCCAAGGCCAGATCTGAACTCCAGTCTTCCTGACTCCAAAGCCAGAACTCTATCCACTGTACCACTGTCCTGGCTCTCCATCTCTACTTTATAAATGAGGAAACTGAGGCTAAGGGAGATTCACTTATCCTGGTTCTCACAGTGAAGAACCTGAGGCTAAAACTGAACTCATCTTTCTGACTAACAATTACTTGTCAATGGCCCCAGGACCAGGAAGGGCAGAGCCACAGTTAAAACTTAAGTTTCTGTACTTCTGGGGAAGATAGTGAGCTTCCTGGAGCCTTTTGGACATTGAAACAGAGGTTGGATGACCACTTTTTTTTTTCAATTAACAAGCATTTATTTTTTCTCCTTCAATCTAAAAACCTTACAATAAATATGCAATACTAGTTCCCACACTTTCTGTGTCTAAAAATATCTTACAGTAAATCCATCATTTAGGAGGTGGGCAGCCTAGATTATCATTAGTTCTCTGGTATCAAGTTCATCATTGTATTGATTTGATTAGAGAGCTGAAGTCTTTCAAAGTTGTTTATTACCTTTATAATTTTGTTACCATATAATTGTTCTCCTGGTTCTACTCACTTCATTCTGCATCAATAAGTTTTCCCAGGTTTTTCCAAATCCATGGCTTTCATTTCTCCTAACAAAATGGCATCCCATTCTATTCATATATCATAGCTTGTTCAATCATTCATTACTTGGCTGATAGACACCCCCTTAGCTTCTGGTTCTTTGCAACTAGAAAAAGAACGGCTATAAATATTTTAGTATGTATAGGTCTTCTTCCTCTTTCTTTGACATATAGGACTAAGTATTTCTGGGTCAAAGTATGCACAAAATAGCAACAACAAATGGGTATTAGGTACAACCTCAGCATTGCTCTAATATGCATTTCTCTATTATTAGTGACTTGGAACATCTTTTAAAAAATTATTTATTTATTGACTTTTAGTTTACAACATTCAGTTCCACAAGCTTTTGAGTTCCAAATTTTCTCCCCTTTCTCTCCTCCCCCTATTCCCTTCCATGGCAGCATGCAATTGGATATAGATTCTACAGATACTTTCACATTAAACATTAGTCAAGATGTAAAGAAGGATTATAACCAAAGGAGTGAACAATGAGAAAGAAGGAACAAAACAAAACAAAAGAGAGAGAGCAAGTAGTTTGCTTCCCTCTGCATTCAGACTCCACAATTCTTTCTCTGGATGTGAATCTATCTCTTTCCATCATGAGTCTCCTGTAGTTGTCTTCTAACCTTGTATTGCTGAGAGGAATCCAGTCTATCAAAGATAGTCAGCACAGATACAATGTGTCTGTAATTGTCTACAATGTTCTCCTGGTTCTGCTGCCCTCGCTCAGCATCAGTTTATATAAGTCTCTTGGAGCATTTTTTCATATGCTTTTGGATAGCTTAGATGCTATCCTTTGAGAAGTATCTAATCTAGTCAAATCTTTGACCATTTATCAAGTGGGAAATATCTTATTCCTATAAATTTGAATCAATTCCATATGCCAGATCATCATTTCTCAGGGATGTTGTATAGAGCTTTGTTGTTATTCAGCCATTTCCAACCCCATTTGGGGTTTTCTTGGCAAAGATACTGGAGTGGTTTGCCATTTCCTTCTCCAGCTTATTTTCCAGATGAAGAAACTGAGGCAAACAAGGTTAAGTGACTTGCCTAGAGTTACACAGCTATTGTCTGAGGTCAGATTCAAACTCAGGTCTTCCTGACTCCAGAGCCAGAGCTCTATCCACTGGGCCACCTAGTTGCCCATCTTCATTTTGTAAATGAGGAAACTGAGGCTAAGGGAGATTAAGTGACTTACCCAGGGTCTCACAGTGAAGAAAGAACCTGAGGCTAGAATTGAACTCTGATCTTTCTGACGCCAAGTTCAGCACTTGAAACCTAGATGATTCCTGCCTCCATTTTGATCATTCTTGTACCCCACCCAAGTGGCTACTTCAGCTAGGTACCAGGAACAGCATATTCCTCCTCTTCTCCTGACCCAGAGTACACAGAAGTGGCAACGGCTACCTGTCAGAAACCAACCACTTTGCAGTCAAGACCTACCTTGAAAGCTGGTTCTAACACTCACCAGCTGTGTGAACTCGGGCAGACAGCTTAAATTCTCCCGGAGCTTGTTTCATCTGTAAAAGGATAAATCTCATACTATTCACGGGGCTGTTATTGTAAGGAGAGATCTTAATAAATCTTTGGGTGATCTATACAATCTGAACAATAATTGTTACTCTTCTTTGAGTGGCCTCACACTTTCAAGGCAGAGCCCTAAGTCAGATATCTCAGAGCTAAGTGAACATCAGAAGCAAGTATATGTGAGACGTTCTGGGCTCAACTCAAGGCCCTGTCCCTGGTACTCCAGGCAGTTCTCCTTCTCTAAATATTAGATTTGGGAATACCAACTATAACCATAGTTTACTGTTGGTTTTCTTTTATCACTGCTCCTAACAGAGGAGCCTTAAATCACATGAATCTTTGTCCTAGGTACATTCTCAAGGCCAAAGTCCATCAGCATCAACTCTCTTCCCATTTTTATGTCATAATGTCTCATTGAGGAAAGGTTTTTAGCCCATTTTCCTGCAGTCCTCACCCTTTGGGTGGGCTTGAAATCATCTCTCCTGTTAAATTTCCAGGACCACCTCACAGGGCTGTAAGGAAAACATCATGTACACCAGAATGCATCAAAAAAAATGTGTATCATTTACTCTGGATTTATATCCAAATTGGTCATTAAGCACTTAGTCTATGTGAGGCCATATGAACACTACAGGGGAAATACAGAATATCAAGTCCCTGGTCCAAAGTGTTTTGAATTTAACGAGGTAGAATAAGTTTCAGAAGTAACCACAATACATTGTGGTGAATTCCAGGCAAAATACGGAGATATTTGAAGGTGCAGGTAGATTTCAGGGATGTGGAAGAGAGGAGGGTGAAAGAAATGGCCTAAGGTGGGTCTTGAAGGGAGGAAATGGAATGGTCAGAAATTAGAAGGGCAGCAGAAAGGTTGTACAGGCTAACTCCAGGACAGGGATAGAAAGATGGACTCAACCAGATCTTGAAGGACAGTTCCATTCAATGAGCCTTGAATGGCAAACTTTACTTGGCACAGGGAGTTACTGTAGGATTTAAGAACATACAATGCAGGTGAAGCTATCGTGCAGACAAAGCCTTCTCCTTACAACCTGATGAAATAGGTGCAGAGTAGACTTCCAATTATTTCATCATCCACTTTTCAGATGAGGAAACTGAAGAGAAAAGTGGCCAGATCAGTCTGGAACAGTACAGTGGAATGTAAGAAACACTGAATTTCTACAAGACTTGTGGCCAAGTCCCAGCTCTGCCACTGACTAGTTGTTGACTTTGGAGAAGTCACTTCATCTCTATTAACATCAGGCTTTACCTTAATTCATTCCTGGGGACTTTGTCAAATACAAAATGCTCAAAGAAAGATTATTTAAAAACAAAACTGAATGCTAATTTTGACCGAGCTGCTTAGATGAGAGAAATGTTCCTTCCCCCTCTCCCCATCTTTTTTTTTCTTGCTTTTTGGAGGGGGGGAAGGCAGGGCAATTGGGGTTAGGTGACTTGCCCAAGGTCATGCAGCTAATAAGTGTTGTGTCTGAGACAGGATTTGAACTCAGGTCCTCCTGACTCCAGGGCCGGTGCTCTATTCACTGTGCCACCTAGCCACCCCTCCCCATTCTTTTCTTGAAAGTTATAGGGGTAAGATATTCCATATTCTGTGTAGTTAGAACAGCCTCCTCAGTACTTAAAAAAAAATAATTCCTTGTCACATATAAGGAACATTTCTCTGGTCGTAAGAGCAGTAGAAATTTATTTAGAAATGGAGGTGATACAGGAGCCATGTCTTTTTCATCTTTGAATGGTCCTCTGAATCCAACAGTAGCTCTCTGCACAGGTCAACATTTAACTGTTTGTTGAATTACTCCCTTCTGTATTATAAAAAGTAAAGGAAGACTGAAAGAAATTGAAAAGCCAATTGGTCCCAAATCATTAACAAAACACAACTCCTTTCCTTAAAGACAGACTCTGGGACTACCCAGGGGCAGGATGTTTTAATTAATGCCTGATCAGATAAAGTCTCCGTATCACTCTTCTTGTTCACTGTTTTGTTATAAAAGAGGGTTCAATAGAGAGTTGGGGGGTGGATTAACAGTATGCATATCCAGAACTGATTGATGTAAAAAAGGCATCAATAAATTTTTTTGGAAGTCTTGATTTTAAAAAATTTTTATTGAGTCTGTACAGTAATTACAGAATATCTTACAAAGATATCATTGACTTGCATACATAAACTTGGGTGACACATTGCACATTCAGGGTGAACCTCAGTGGGAGTCTACAAATGGCCACAATATCCTTCTCTGCCTTCTGCCAAATATTTGGATCCAGAAAATAAGTGTCTCCAGCATAATTTCCAACAGTGCAAATTGCTTAGTTATGTTTTCTTAAAATAAAATGTAAAAGGGACCCATCCCCTGAATTCCCTAAACTGTCCCACACCCCCTGCACCTGTCACCAAGGGGAGCCACTTCCTTGCTTCTAGGAAACAATATGGTGAATGGCCCCATTCTCTATTATCTGCAGCTCATTCCCACTATCAAAGTATTTGCATTAACAAGGCTTATTAGATCCGCAAAAATGAGAATGCCATTCTGACAGCAATAAATATAAAGATTCCCAGGGTCCACATTTGATACTATACATCTCTCAATATGTCAAAACCACATCTACCAACATCACTGTAGGATATGGCCTGAAACGCTCATTCAAAATGTACAGTGCAGGGGGTGGGGGCGGGGGATATGACTCCATTAGTTCTTCCTGTCCCAAGTTTAACAAAACAAAAATATTAGTTGACTTCATTATCTATAAAATACCACAAGCAGACTTTCTGTGACTGGGAAAGGTGGAAGAGATGCCATCTTGCTGGGCAGTGATGCTCAGGCCTCTCTGCCTGGGCACCTGGCTGCAGCACTGCACTTCAATGAAATGCTTGATGACCCCGAAACATGATTAAGGGGAAGTGTTTCTTGGCCCAGGGAGCCAATGCTTATCCTCCGGGATAAGAAGATCAGGAAGCCTACAACATGCCTTGACTATGACCACAGGGGATTACCAATTCCAATACCCCCCATTTTAGGATAAAAGTAACTGAATCCCATGGAAGAAGTGATTTGCTCAGTCACACAAGAACAGAGGTGACAATCAAATCCAGGCCTGACTACAGCCTTTGCTCTGATCACATGATAAAGGTCTCTAAATCTAAGCCTAAGAAAAATCCGACCAGCCCAAAATAAAAAAGTAATATGTGACCAGGTCCAAGAACAAATGGCCTCCAAGCTCTTCAAAAGTGGTGTAGCTGTGACCATCTTGGAGAAGGGTTGGGTTGATTAAAATCCAGGGAAGAATGTCAGAATGCTGGCGTCAACAGAAAAATAATTAACTCCAGCGTGCCCTAGGATCAGAAGGCTGGCACCTGAGGTGCTTCAGAACAGAGGCTGGTTCTATTACCAAGAAAAGAACAGAAGGAACGATGGTGTCACTGGGAGGGATGATACCCAGGCTCTCCCAAGGACAAGTCAGGTGAAAAAGCTTAGTGGAGTTTGTTTACAGTTTTCTATAAGGACAGGCATTTACAAAAATAAGATAGGGCAAAGTCCAGCTCTGGGAGGGAGAGGGACATGTCAAAAGTGAACAGGGGACATCCTGGGGCTGGGGGCAAATCTTTACAAGCTGGAAGGCTGAGGGAGGGCTGCCTCACACTCTGTCATCACCTCCTCTGACCGCATGTACATAAGGAAAATGGTGACAGTGGCAAAGGTGGCTGCATTGACCGGGAAGGCCCGCAGCAGGGTGGATGTGAGACCCCGGGTGAACACCCTCCAGCCTTCCACCTGATAACTCTTGCGCACACAGTCAAGGATGCCACTGTACTGCTGGACACCGCGCACACCATCTGCCTGTAGACGGGACTTAATTACATCCACGGGGTAGGTCGAGAGCCAGGACACAATCCCAGACATGCCACCTGCCAAGAGCAGCTTGGGCACCACAAAGCTGTCCTCGGGCTCGCAGCCCAGGGAGCGGGTAAGGCAGTCGTAGGTCAGGAAGTAAAAGCCAAAGCTGGGTGTCTCCCGGATCAGAGTGGACACCATGCCCTTGTTAATGCCGCGCAGGCCCTCTTGCTGGTAGATCTTTGCCAGGCAGTCCAGGGAGTTTTTGTAGGTCCTTGTCTTCAGTTTGTATTCGCCCGTGCCCTGAAGCTGCATTCGAGTCTTGGCCAGTTCCATGGGACAGCAGATTACACACTGGATGGCGCCTGCAGCAGACCCGGCCAAGAACTGGTTCATGGGTGTGTCCTTCCCCAGGGCCCGGATTGTGTTGCCTTGGACCCCAAACACAAGGGCATTGATGAATGTCAGGCCCATCATGGGTGACCCAATACCTTTATACAGGCCAAACACCTATAATCAAAACAGAAGAGAAAAAAAATCAGTGATAGGGAATGGTGGTGGTAGTGATAACTGCCCATGAATGGAGGAAGGCACCACATGGGGGAGGGGGGAAGGAACCCAAAACAAACCCTGAACAAAAAAGAAAATTTTAAGCCCTAGGCTAAAAGTCAGAAGACTGGGGTTGATGACAGGCTCCACCATCACCTCACTCACTGCCATGGCCTTGGAAAAGCAGCCTTCTCTTTCTGGTGCTCAGTTTTCTCATCTATAACATGGAAATAGTAATAAAAACACTAAGAACAAAAAAATCAAGGGTAATTGTAAGGATTAACTAAAATTAAAAAGTTAAAACATGCTGGAGGAAGCATTTATCAATATATGAAGCAAAGAGTCACAAGTGTCAATGACAAGAGTTCACTCTTCATTTTTACAAATGAGGAAACTGAGACTCCAAAGGAAAACACGTGCTTGGAGAATTAGTAAAACCACAGGGTCTAGAATTCAGGTTTTCTGTCTGGCTCTAAGGCTAATGTACTCTGTAACCACTGGCACACAAAAGTCAAAACAAGCCCCCATCTCTGTATGCCCACAGTACCCCTCTAACAAGTCAGGACACAGATCACATCAAATCACAGTACTGTTTAGAGCAGTGGTTTTCAACCTTCCTAATGCCACAACCCGTATGTGGGCGTATCTGCATGTGGGCAGACCCACCTGGAGCCAGATAGAGGAGTGGTGTCTCCGTTCCTAAGACCATCGGAAATAGGTGTTTTCCGATGGTCTTAGGCGACCCCTGTGAAAGGGTCGTTCAACCCCCAAAGGGGTCATGACCCACAGGTTGAGAACCACTGGTTTAGAGGCTTTAAAGAGGAGCCGCATTTCTAAAGTTTGGTGGACAGGGTGGTACAGGGTTAAGACCTCCAGATTAAGAGCTAGAGACCCTAGGAAGTAGGATTACATGGAAGCTGGCTTCCTTTAAATCCCAACTAAAATCCTTCTTAATTCTAGCTTCTGTTCTCTGTTAATTATTTCCTATTTATCTTGTATATATTTGTGAGCAGTTTGTCTCCCCCATTAGAGCATAAGCTCCTTGGGGGCAGTTAGGGACTGTCTTTTGTGCCTGGCACTCTGTTGCCTGTATAATTTTTTAGTCAAGTCCGACTCTTATGACCGTGTCTGGGGTTTTCTCAGCAAAGATAGTGGAGTGGTTTGCCATTTTCTTCTCCAGCTCATTTTACAGATGAGGAAACTAAGGCAAACAGGATTAAGTGACTTGCCCAGGGTCACACAGCCACTAAGTGTCTGAGGCAACATTTGAACTCAGGAAGAGGAATCTTCCTGACTCCAGGCCTGGCTCTATGTGCACTGGGGCGCCCCCCCCCCCCAGCTCCCTGGCACTTTGTAGGCACTTAATAAATATTATTTTACTAAAAGTCACAGTGATTGGAAGTTACAGAGAAGCAGATTCAAGTTCTATTTAAGAAAAAAATATCTTAACAAAGTTATTTTATGATGGAATGAGCAGGCTGCCAATGAGGGATTCTGTCTTCACTAGAGAGGTGGAAGACCTCTTGCTGAGGGTGTGGTAGTGGGGCCCCTTTTCAATGTGTTAGGTGGCACCATGGACAGAGCCCTAGGTCTAGAGTCAGGAAGACCCAGAGTTAAAATCTGGCCCCAGACACTTACTAGCTTTGTGACCCTGGGCAAGTCACCTAACCCTGTTTGCCTCAGTTTTCTCATCTGTGCTGAGGGCAGTGGCCATGTCTTAGTTATCTTTGTATCAAGCATTTAATACTACTGGCTGTACCTAAACCACTCAGGCTCTTTGTTACCTGCTTTATAGAAATACAAATCTTGTCATGGCACCTGGATTCATGCACCCATTTTGCTGTGTGCAGAGCCATAGCGATGAAGGGACATAAAGATAAGTGTACAGGGCCTTTGTATATTTACTCAGATACTTACTGGTTGTGTGACCCTGGGCAAGTCACTTTACCTCTGTTCAGTTTTCTCATCTGTAAAATGGGGATAATCACAGCCCTGTACTTCTCAGGGTTGGTGTGAAGATCAAATGAGATAATGATGAGCTCTGCCTTCTCCCATGTACACCTTCCTCATCTGTTTCTCAAAATCCACTACACATCCTCCTCCACCAAACCTCAGCTGCTACCTGGTAGAATGTGTCTCTCCAAATTACCTTATCTGTGTACATCTCATACCTGCCATTACAATGTGAGCTCTTTACGATTAGTTCTTAGCACACACTGCTCATCAATAGTATGTGCTTTAAAAAAACATCAGTAACAACAGAAACCTCCCATGACCCAAGCCTTCTACCTTACTGATAGGGAGGTACGTTAAAGTGAGCATCCCACTAGATCAGGATTCAAATCTATTGTTGTTGCTGGTTTTTTAGTCCTGTCTGACTCTTTGTGATCCCACTTGGGGTTTTCTAAGCAAAGATACTGGAACAGTTTGCCATTTCCTTCCCCTGCTCATTTTACAGATGAGGAAAAATAGGCCAACAGGGTTAAGTGACTTGCCCACAGTCACATAGCTAGTAAATGGGACCATAGTCCAGTGATTCTGCCTCTAAATCAGAGAGAACAATTCTTAGACTACCTGACTTCTGAGAACTGCTGTAAAAAAGGTGCCCAGTGAACCACAATGCACTGAAGAAATGTGAATTACTATTACTTACACTTTCTTGCTTGATAATGGACTGAAAGCAGTGGAAAGTCCCTCGGTAGAGAGGTTTCTCTACACTCTGAACCTGGAGGCGTACCTAGAACAAAAGTTCACAGTGAAAAGGTTTGACAAGCCCAGGGAAACTCACACAGTTTACTTGTGCTCTGTACTTAGCATCTACAGCACTAGGGAGGCCCACATGTGGCCATCAGAGAGCAGGAAGTGGTGAGATGCACTAGGCAGGTTATTTTATCATTAAGGTAAAGAAGGTTGGGGGGGGGAACAGAGGGACAGTGCACAAAACATTTCATGGGCCTTGAATGGGGACGGAGTTAAAAGGAAAGCGCTCTTGGTGAAAGCATAGCCCTCTCTTTACATTTGTGACTGACTGGGCCCTGGAGTGGGAGTGTGTGGTTGCCTCTTGAGGAGTCCAAAATCAGGTCCTGAACTGTTCAAGGAAGGAACCCCTCTTGTTCTCTATTAGGTCCTAGTTAATGGCTCCCATTATATCAGCAGAGAGGTTTAGGACAATACCTGCTCTCAGTTTATTTAACTGTCCTTGTTATAAGGATCGAAATGATGCATCTCTTTCTTTTTTTAAAGGGAGAAGGAGAGGTTAGGCAGAGTAAATACAGCACAATTTATCTTTCTTCTATGCTCAACAGTTTGGTTTTGCCAGGAGCCCCAAATAGAGTTATCAGAGTCCCATTTCAGTTAAAAAACCTCTTATTTTTAAGGAGAGGGGTATTAGGACCAGACCAGATCCCACAGGGCTCTCTCCAAGTGGCAGGCATTAGACTTCAAAAATCAGCAGCTGGGAGGAGGTTCCCTTGCAGACAATACAGGCCTTATGGCCCTGGGGCTTAACTCTTCTCTTGATATGCATGTTTTTTAAAGTTGCAGGGACGGAGAAACATTTCCTCAATCTGTAAGTGACTGAGGTAGGGAGCACCCTGCCCCCCACCCTTCCTCCAGTAGTTCCTGAGCCAAAGTGTACTGGATTTGGAGCCTGAGGACAACCTAAGATTAAATCCTTGTGTTAGCCAAGTCTTAGCTTCCTCTTCATAAAATGAGTGAAGACTTCCAGCACTACATCCTGTTGTCCTTATGGGATTGTTAGTATGTGGAGGGGCAGAAGAGTTGAGGATGAATTTATTAAAATGCTTCTTTAATCTCAAATGACATCTGCCCCCCACCCCCAGCACTTCTGTAGGTTAATAACTCCATGAAAAAAAAGTGTGACTGTTTGTGCGAGTCCAGAGGAAATGCCCACATAGTTCATAACAAACAGTAACAAAAGTTCGGTTCTAGGAAAAGGAGTTGTTCAAAAGCATCTTAAGAAAGGGTTACTGTGTGGCTCAAATTTTGAAAAATAAAAAGAGTCAGGTTTTACTTATGTGTTGGTTTTGAAACACAATGGGATTTTTTGTGGGGTGCTTTTTTCCACTAACATTCTGAAAGTTATTTTAATGAAAACTCCCGTGAATGAGAACATGCTATTCCTTCCTAGAGACAGGGCTTAGAAATCCTATGGGGAGGAGGCGCCCAAGCCCTGAACACTCTGAAACCAGGACTTCATGATAGCCTGCCGTGTCTGCTGGCTTGGGTTTGCTTTAGAATCGGGCAGAAAACCTCAAATCTCTGAAACAAACTACCGTTTCCCCAAAAAAGCAGCCCTGAGGTTCATTCATCTCCATCCCCAACACTCCCTCCAATCCAAATAATCCCCCTCTCCTTCCAGATCCTGATGCATCCTAATCATGGCCATTCCATCTCCCATCTCTGGGGTAGAGGGAGAAATAGGGTTCAATTCTCAAGCATCGGAGGAAATAGTTTAAACACTTGGAATAAAGGGTGCACGGAAGTCAGGTCTAATTATATCGGGAGTGATGACTGTGTTGCCAATTCCCCCAGGATTTTTTTTTTAGCGGGAAGAAGACATGGAAAACTGGGCTGGTCAGTGGAGGCTCTAGCCAGGCTGGGATACTCTCCCTACCCACAACCCTCCACCCCCAGATTACCAGCCAGGGCTTGGGGGGCCTGGGAGGAAGGACTCCGGGTGTGTGTGTGGGGGTGTTTATGTCCATTCTTGGCACTAATCATACATTCTGGGAGAAATTCCGACTGAGAAAAACAGAAGGTTCTTCTGGTCTGTACTTACTAGGTAACTCTCCAGGGATGAGGCTTATCTCTCATCTACAACAAAGTAACACTTTTGCTGTTATAATGAAGACAGCCCTGGGCTCAGAAAGTAAAGGCAGTTAAAAAGCAACAGAACACATTTTCAACATCACATCAAACACACAGGGGTGGGGAAGGAAGGAAGGGGGAAGTAGTGGCAGGGAGGACCCCGGATCCAATCTTGTTTTCTAGAATTGGAAAACCAGCGGCCCCACCCTCTGGGAGCCAGACCCTGAGCCCCTGGGGGGGAGGTACTATGGGAATGACAAAAGTCAAACCATTCACTTCACAAAAGGGATTTCAAGTATTTCTTTCCAGATTAGCAATCAGGTGGATGGGGGAAGAAAAAAAAATTTAATTATGCCTTCCTAGGCCCCAGGCAGGAAGGGCCAGAAATTGAAAGGACACTGGATTTGGATCCAGGAACCTGGGTCCAAATCCAGCCTCTAATGTTCAAATTATTTAACGTTTTAATTCCTTTATATGTAAAACTAAGAGGCTGAATAAAGTGACCTCTAAATGCCAAAGACAAAGATAATGCCATGCTTAATGACCATCACAAGGAACCAAGACTTAGCCTACAATAAAAAAGGAGGTACATACTGGTCTTGGAGACAGGACACCTGGGCTCAGAGCTCTGTGGGCTTACTAGCTGGCCAAGTCTATTCCGCTCTCTCAGCCTTAGCTTCTACACCTATGTAGGAGGGGTCCCCTTGGGGAGAAAAGCACTTTGTAAGCCTTAAAAACTTATTTGGAATTTGTTATTATGTTGGTGGTAAACTACACTGGAAGGAAACTATCCAGAAAAAAAAGAAGGGCAGCCTCCCTAGCATCCTGATTTAGGGAGGAAGGTTTTCAAAGAAACCCATTTTTTAAACAGCATTTTATATTTTGCAAGCATCTGTTTTCGAGATGAGAAAAGCTAAATGATTTGGATAAGGTCAGCTAGCTAGTAAGTTTTAAGGGATGGACCTTTCTATACTATACTTTCTAATACTACCTGCGTTTCTCAATTTACAGAAACTTGAAAGAACAGGAAAATTCCCCAGACTTGGGGGAAAATTCGTTTTGAATGACTTTTTGAAGAAATCGATTCCCTTCCATCCTGAAAGCCCTAATACCCCACTCACAGTAATAAGTGGGCTGGTTTGGTCTGAATGGAGACTAAGCAATGGGAGAATGCTTAGGGAGACCGGAGTAAATATTTTGTCTCCTCTTCCTGCAAGCACCTCAGGCGTAATAGCTGTAATTTTCTTTAAAAACAAAAACCCTGAGACTATAAAACTCATGTGAACAACAAAATATCACATTCAGGAAACAGAACATGCTATTGAGCTTGCAAGTTCAAAACCTTGCTCTAACACTAAGCCTCAGTTTCCTCTTCTGTAAAATGAGAAACCTTTAAACACAGCAGAAAAGTAGAAATTCTCTTTGCACCTACTCCACAGGAGAGGGGCAAGGAAGGAGGGCCATTTCCTGCTTTCTAAAAGCAGCTATCAGGGAGTCAAATATAATGCTAATTCAGGACCATGGTTCCAGGCCATGCAGGTATACCTTTCTAAGAGAATCTGAATTTATGTAACAGAATGAATTTGGAGCTGGCCTCTTGGTTTTTTAAGACTTCCCTTTGGGTTCCTCTAGGAAACACCTCACCAGCAAACATTTAATATATGATCTGACTTGCAAAAAAGTTTTAGGAATCTCGGTTGCCTAACACAAGGTAGGCCTTGGGTCAAAATTAGTAAATATACCCTTTTAAAGCCAAACAAAAAAAGGCCTATGCTTTAGTTTATTAGTTTGGCAGAAAGGAAGTAAGGAATTCTTAGTTTTAGTTGTAACTGGACTTATTAGATACATTTTCTTCCTTCCCCTATGTAACCTGACTTCCCCGCAGTGGGTAGTGGCTGGGAAAAGGAGGGGAGGGAGTGATAGAGTTGGTAATAAGAGATATGGATTTACCTTTCAAAGGTTTGGATAGTTTTCCCTGAGGTTTCCCCCAAAGTTTCTCTTTGATCCCAGGCTGGTCAGATATGGGGGGGTGCAGCCAGTCCAGAGGGTAACCCATTTAAGCGGTTAGCTTGCCCTTCTCCCCAACAACAAATAAAATAAAACTTGGTTGAAATTCTATTTATAGGTTTTCATTTTCCTGAGAAGTGCCTCAAAGAATGGCTTTCTCTAGTGACCTTGGAGAGGTGTGTTTTAACTAAGTCAGTTGTTCCCAAAAGCACATGTCAGATCTTCACAGCAACATGCACTCCAGTTTCAGTGTCCACAACCTCAAGACTATTTCCAATGAGAATTTATAAATGACTCACCCCCTAAGCAGTTTTAGATTGAAAAACAAAGTCTCGATAAAAAGGTTTCTCCAGGTATACACCCAGACACCTCTCCGAAGACACCCAGAAAGCATTTTCACACACTTCAGGTAAAAATGAAAAAAGCTGGAAAATTTCCCCTGAAATGGTGGTTACTAGTCTTCCCCAGTTCCCTTTTTTGTTGGGGCCACCTTGTGAGCAAATTCATTTTATAATTAAACCTGTGGAAAAAAACCTCACCTTGACAGTGTCAAAGGGATGTCCCACCAGCACACCTGCAGCACCTATGAGGATTATAAGACAAATGGAACTGTCAGGTGGAAAGACATGTGACTCCCCAGGCCACCCCATATTTCCAATTCCCAAGGAGGCTGAGGCTGGCAGGAAAACCTTTTTTTTTTTTTTAAAGCAAGTGGGAGGGGGAAAGAAAGAGGACAGCAACTTTGGTAAAATACAGAAGAGGGGTTAAGTTCAGTTGTGTCAGACTTATGGGGAGGGAGGGAGGGTTCCTGGCAAAAATCCTAAAGTAGTTTATTATTTCCTTCTCCAGCTTATTTTACAGATGAGGAAACAGAGGCAAACAGGGTTAAGTGACTTGCCCAGGGTCACACAGCTAGTAAGTGTCTGAGGCCAGGTTTGAGCTCAGGAAGAGGAATCTTGCTGACTCCAGGCCCCACATTTCTATCCACTGTGCCACTCAGCTGCCCTAAAGGGAAGGGTATAAAGAAACTGAATGTGAGCCTGGAATAATGGGTCAAGGATGCCCCAATCGATTATCAACCCTTATGCGATGCAGTGGAATGAACACAGGCTCTGAAATCGGAGGCTGCTGTTCAGCTCTTTTCAGTCCTGTGGTTTTCCTTGGCATAACTGGAGATGTCTGCCATCTCCTTCTTCAGCTCACTTCACAGATGAGGAAACAGTCAAATGACTTGCCCAAGGTCACTCAGTTAGATCAAAAATTCCATCTCTGAAGTGTACCTATGTGATCCTGAGCAAGCTACCTAAGCTCTCTGGGCCTCAGTTTCTCCATCTGTATCATGAGGGGGTTGGACTCTGTGGTCTGAGGTCCCATTCAGTCTCTTCCTTTGACCCAGACTTCTCTGCCCCGGAACACTCCACACACCTGTGCCCCTTCGAGCCAGCTTTTTACCTATGCCTCGGAGGTGTTCCCTCCTGGCAGGGTCCTTTGCCTGCTGAATTCCTATTTATTCTTTAAAGCTGAACTCAATGTTCTCCCCTCAAGAGGAAGCTTAGAGGCAGCTGAGGGCTGGGCCTGGAATCACAAAGTCCAAGTCCAGTCTCAGACATTTACTAGCTGTGTGACCCTGGACAAGTCACTGCATTTCTGTCTGCCCTAGTTTCCTCAACTGTAGAATGGGGATCCTACCACGTATCCACTTCAGAGGGCTGCTGTGAGGATGAGAAACATGAGAAATGGGCAAAGCACTTAGCACGATGTCCCGCACCCAGCAAGTGCCTTCTCCTCAAGAAGCCTTCTCTAATGATCCATCCAGACCTTCCCCACTTCCCTTCCAGCTTCAAACCACACTTGGTGTCATATACCCCATATACACTTTATCTATGTTTGTCAGTCTTACTCCTAGACTCTAAGTTCCATGAGGGCAAGAGCTTAAACAGGGCATCTCCTCCAAAAACTCATTTCAATGTTAAACATTCAGCACATGTTTGCTGGTTGAGGGGTCCTCTTTAGGAAGGGTCTCTGGAGAGTGACTATGAGGTCACTGTGTAAGGTAGAAATGTAAAATGCCCATTTGGGGGGCAAAAAGAGGAGTCCAGCTTGAATGGACATAGAGTGAGTGGCTATGATTTGATTCTTGGCTATTTCTAAAAATCAAATCCATCTCCATCATCAGAGGACAAGATTCGGTAGTGCAGGGGATGTTCAAAGCCTGCCTTCAGGGCTACGCCTGCATTTCCCAAAGGCGAGTTTCTGAAACACCACAAGCAATAGTGCCCAACTCCCAAGGAGACCTGTGGCTTTGAAGGGAATGACCCACTGTATCTGGATGTAAAACCTAGGTCTCGAGTTTCATAAAGTGTCAAAGAGATAAGGAATCCATGAAAATTGTATAACGATCAGAGTCCTGTCTACTGAAGAAAAATGAAGTGCCGATGTATTATACCAGATATTATTAAAAAGGTCTGTTCAGAGTAGGGGAGTTCTTACAGGGAACCTCCTCACCCTCCGCCCCATGACTACTGACTTAAGCATGTAATTTCACACATAATAAGCAAGTTCACTTTTATTGCCCCTTCCATTGCATGGACCGACTTTGTAAATTATGTTGATCACATTCAACCCTTACACAACAGCTCAATGAGGAGGAAGAGCAGAGTGTATCACTACCACCTGGCAGAGAAGAAAACTGAAGGCTAGGTGGTGAAATAGAAAAGAGTAGTGGGTCCGGAGTCAAGAAGACATCTTCCTGAGTTCAAATCTGGCCTCACTTACTGGTTATGTGACCCCGGGCAAGTCACTTAACCCTTTTGGCCTCAGTTTCTTCAACTATACAATGAGCTAGAGAAGGAAATGGCAAATCACTCTAGTATCTTTGCCAAGAAAACCCCAGATGGTGTCACAAAGAGTCAGATACAACTGATCAACAATAATAATTAAGCTGATCAGCTAGTTAGTTGTACAAGTCCAGCCCTATTCTTCTTATCTAGATTGTGATCCTTCTGCCCATGGTTTATCAATAAATCACTAACAGTTTCGTAAGGGCCTTCTATGTGCCTGGCACTATGCTATAAAGAGAGGCCTCATTGGAGGCAGCTGGGTGGTGCAGTGAATAGTGCACCAGCCCTGGAGTCAGGAGGGCCTGAGTTCAAATCCAGCCTCGGACCCTTGACACTCACTAGCCGTGTGACCTTGGGCAAGTCACTTAAGTCCAACTGTCTTGCCTTCCCCCCTCCAAAAAATAAAAATAAAAAGGAAAAATAGAGGCCTCATGTAGAAAGTGATGCAAGATTGCTGCTGATCAAATATTTGCCCCTGCCACCTCAAGGACAGATATCAGGCACATATTGTGTTGAAGCTGAGACACCCAGACACCCAGGTCATACACTCACACTCTCCCTCCCCCCCTCTCTCCTGCAATACCTTCCATACCTCACCCCTTTGATGGAGATTCTCATCACCCTTCCAGGCCCTTAATAATGTCTGTACAGCTCAAGCATCTATCAGCACAGATATCCTTGAATGGCCAGGCCGGTCAACAAGCATTTGCCAAACACTGTGTTAACCATTAGAAATATGAAGAAAGACAAAAATGAAAGACAAAAATGCTGCTCAAGAGACTCATTCTAATAACCGTACATACAAGATAAATATATAATAACCTGCAGACTATCACAGAGGGAAGACTTAGGCTAGCATTACGGGGCTTGGAGATGTCCTTGGAATATTTGGGAAAAAAAGGCCTTTAGTTGGGACCTGGAGGTAGAGGTGAGGCTTGGGGGACAGTCAGGGGGAAAACGGATGGATCCTCATGTGG
Organism: Pseudochirops cupreus; assembly: GCA_028627135.1. Lineage (NCBI taxonomy): Eukaryota > Metazoa > Chordata > Mammalia > Diprotodontia > Pseudocheiridae > Pseudochirops > Pseudochirops cupreus. Next base: position 339,884,633 of record CM053581.1, on the reverse strand, counting down.
TAGAAACAGCTGGAAGGCCTGAGCCACTGGACTGTAGAGTACTTGGGATGGGAGAGAGTAAGGCACAAGAAGAAAGGAAGAGGGCCAAGTTAGGAAGGGCTATAAAGGCCTAACAGGGGACTCCATATCTGATCCTGGAGACCACAGGGGAGACAAACAGCACAGAGCTTACGGAATAGGGGAGTGCCGGCCACTTCAGTTAAAATCACCTTGATAAATGTTAAAAATATATATGTATATATATACATATATATACAATTATTATTACTATTATTTTTAACTACATCCAATTGGAACTTAAGATACACAGGCACTGTGGAAGGGAGATCCATCCTGCCCTATCAGAAAGTTAGAGGAGCAATGGGGGAGGACATAGGAGGGATTAGATTGGGGGAGGGGTCATACAAGGGGATGGCTGTTTTGAGGGGAGGGGAGGGGAAAGATGGGGAGAAAATTTGTAACTCAAAATCTCATGGAAATGAATGATGTAAACTAAAATAAATAAAGAAAAAATACAATAAAAAATAAAGAAAGAAAAAAAGAAAAAGGTAGGATGTGGTGAAAATAATGAAAAAAATGACCAACAGAGAGTATATAATAGAGAACCTGTAATAGAAAACCTAGAACACCAGATTTACTGTAGTGGGAAAAATAAAATTTGAGAAAATGAAAGAAAAAATCACCTTGATAAACTGAATGGAAAACCCATTAGAATGGGAAGAGACTGGATACAGGCAGAACAATTAGGAGGCTATTTCAATGGTCCAGGGATTGTAGTAACAGTAACAAGAATTAGCATTTATGTATCCTTCAAGGTTTGCAAAGCACTTTCCACATTGTTTCACTTAACATTAAAGGATTTATCCAGGATCACACGGAGGCTATTACAGTAGTTCAGGTATAATAATAACAACAACCAGCATTTATAAGCACCTTAAGATTTGTAAAGCACTTTACAAATATTCCCCTTTAAGGTGACTTGTCCAGGGTCACACAGCTAGTAAGCATCTGAGGCTGGCTTTGAACTCAGGCTTAGGCGCATGAAACGGAGGGTCCAGGGTGGGGGCAGTGTCAGTGGAAAGAAGGGGGTCTATAGGGTAGAGGTGTTTTTGTGGTTGTTCAGCCATGTCTGATTCTCCGTGAATCCATGGACCATAACATGCCAGTAATGTCTATGGGGTTTTCTTGGCAAAGACGCTGGAGTGGTTCCTTCTCTGGTGGATTAAGGCAAATGGAAGTTAAGGGACTTGCCCAAGGTCACACAGCTAACAAATATCTGAGCCCAAATGTGGCTTCAGGTCTTCCCAACTCCAGGCCTGAGGCTCCATCCACTGCGCCACCTAGCTGCCTACACTACAATTACAAAGGTAGAAATGACAGGATTTGTTGGCCAACTGGATGTGGGGTGAGTGAGTGAGGGGCTGAAAATGATTCCGAGTGGGGCCTTCAACAGACACAAGGAAGTCAGGAGGAAGGAAGGCTGGTTTGTTTGGGGAGGGAAGACAATGAGGGGTCTGGGGCATGTAGGCATTGGCAGGCTTTAGCCTTCTACCTGGATAGCTCCAAACAGGAAACCTTTCAGATGGAAGGTGCTTATTATGGAATAACAGAACACAGAACATCAGAGCTTAACAGACCTGGCATTCCACCAGGTCCAGGAGCCTGCAAGCTCCAGCCTGCCCACTGGCCTGGGGGCCAAACCCTGCCCATGGCCTGTCTTTGTTATTACATGCAGGCCCTACAGAAATAGTGCTGGCGGTGGGGAGTGGGAGGGAGTGGGAGAGGGTGGCCAGCACTAATCCAAACTCTTTCACAAGATGATAGTCTTTGAGAAGGAAAGACAAACAAGTAGTTTAACTCGTGACTCCTGGGCCAGTGGTCAGGAAGACCTGAGTTGATCGCAGCCTCAGATGCCTGAGCCATGTGACCCTCGACAAGTCATTTCACCTGTCTGCCTTGTTGTTCTGAAGGAAAGATGAGATTTTTGTGAATCACTCAGCACAATGCCTGGTATAGTAGGTATTGTGGAAATATCAGCTTTTATTATTACCATAAACTTGTCCAAGGTCACACAGTAAATGATCACTTTCCCTTTGTTATTCCCATCCCTTCTGGCTCTCAGTTTGGCATTTTCTTGGCAAAAATAGTGGAGTGGTTTGCCATTTCCTTCTCCAGCTCATTTTACAAATGAGGAAACTGAGGCATGCAAGGTTAACTGACTCGACCAGGGTCACTCAGGTCTTCTGTGGCCAAATTTGAACTCAGGAAAATGAGTCCTCCTAATCCAGGGCCCGGTGCTCTCTCTAAACACTGTGCCATCTGGCTGCCCACCATACATCTTTTTCTGTAGATATATACAGGATGAATTCAAAACAGTCAGCAGAAAGAAGGCACTAGAATTAAGAGGTTTCTCACAGAGGATGAGTTTAGCTGGACTTAAAGGAGGCCAGGGAAGCCTGGCCGCAGAGATAAGGAGGGCAGGGAATATTTCAAGGGCAGGGGTGGGGAATGCTGGGAATCCAGAGGTGGAAAGTCATTGAACCTTTCTTTGTTCCTGTTCCCTCATCTGTAAACGATGGAGTCGGAGCCTCAAGGTTCTCTAAGGGCCCTTCAAACTCTAAATCCTCTAATCATATAGACCTCCCGCCCATTATTCTGATTACCACCCTTATTGCTTCAGCACCGGATTAAGAACACAGCTTTGCTCCAACTTTTGCTCTCGCTCAGCCCTTTTCAGCCATACCAAATCTCCAGGACCGCATCTGGGGTTTTTGCGGCAAAGATACTGGGGAGCTCTGACATTGCCTTCTCCGTGCCTTTAGCTATCAATCAACATTTATTAAGCGCCTACTATGCAGGGCATTGTGCTAAATGCTGGGGATAAAAAAAAAAGGCAGAAGAAAAGGACCTTAGGATCCATCGAATGGGGAAAGGGATGGATAATTGGGAATGATAAAGAGGGAAAGAACAGAATGAAGGGGAGTTGGAGTAAGAAAAATTTCCCTGTCCTTGGTTCTGCTTAACTTTATTTCTAGGTTCTGGGGGGTGGGGTTGGGTCGGGTCACAGTCAATGGGATGTGACAGGAATATAAAAAACACGTACACAAAAATGTCAGTAATAAAAAAGTTGAAAGGGAAAGTCATTGCTCCCTGCTGGCCCATGGATCTTCCCACGAGAGCCAAGAGTGGGAATATGGGACGGGGCTTCAAGGTTTACAAAGCACTCGACACATGACGTGGTTTTTTTTTTTAAGTCTTCACAATCCCGGGAAGCAGGTGCTATTTTTATTATTCCCATTTTACAGATGTGAAACCCGAGGCTTGGTTAGAGTAGTTCAGTAACTTGCTGAATAAAGGCTCACTCTGCCACCTAGCTGCCAGACAGGAAAGTGGGGAGGGTTATCATCCTCCCAGGCTACTTCATAACTGCTCAGAGTTTTGCATTGTTTCCTTATTAAGTGTTTTGAAGTCAATTATCTGAAGGATTGTCTAGTGAAGAAAGAACGAGACAATTTCTGGTGGGTGGAGCAGTGATTAGAGTCTCTGGGCACGGACAGGTTGGTTTCTTACAGGGAGCAGCCGTATTCTCTGGGTCAAAGGACAAGCAGGAATAAATGCACATCGGGTGTCCCTGGTGCCTAAGCTGAAGAAAGGGGTGCCAATGATGACAATGACAAAAACTGAGGCAGCTAGAGTTAGGCTGCTGAACCTGGAGTCAGGAAGACCTAAGTCCAAACCCAGCCTCAGATACTATGTGTGTGGGGGAGCTACTGGCAGTCATTTAACCTGTCTGTCTCAGTTTCTTCAACTGTAAAATCGGGCTAAAAATAGCACCTAACTCCAAAGGCTGTTGTGGGGATGAAATGAGACAATCTCCAGCACAAAGGAGACATTTACCAACTGCTCATTTCCTTCTTTCCTCAGTTTCCTCATCTGTAAAACTGGGATAATAGAACATACCTCCTCTGGTCATTGTGAGGCTATTATTTGAAATGCTCTCTGCAAACCTTACAATGCTATATAAATTCTAGTTATTATTATTATTGGTGGTGTTATTATAATTTTACTTGGTACATTACTTGCTTGCTGTTCTTTGAGGCAATCCGGGTTTAAGTGACTTGCCTAGGGTCACACAACTATTAAGTGTCGACCCATTGTGCCAACCATATTCCTTGTTCTTTTTGGCCCCAAGGATCTTGGGGCAGTGGGTGGATGAGGCTTGATGTCATTAACAATCACAACTACAGGTGGAGTGAGTTGCAGGGAGAGGTGGGCTTCCTGATCCCTGGTGGTCTTTGGGCAGAGACTAGGTGACTGCTGGTCAGTTTTTTATCACAGAGGATTCTTTTCATGCAGAGGTTGGACTAGACTGTGGCCAGAGTCTCTTCTCCCTCCAAAATTCTGTGATTCTCTGATGTTATCTGCACCAGTGGGAGTGTCCAAACCGACAAAATCAAAGACATTCTCATGTATGGAATGAACTCCTTGAGGGAGGAGACTGTAGTCCCGTCTCCAAATCTCTCCACCAGTACAGACAACAGAGCAGAGAACTGGACATCATCAGCTCACATTTGTACAGAACTCTAAAACGTGCGAGGCGTTTTACATTCATTATCTCATTTCATCATCACAATAATTCTGTAAGGCATCTTAGTATTGCCAGTTAAAATTATCCCTGTTTTGTATTTGAAGAAACTAAAGTTTAGGAGTTAAATGACCTGCCTGTGATCTCCAACCTGATACTTCACTTACTGTCCTAGAGACCTGGGCTTCTGATTGGAGAGTCTTCATTTTGGGGGGGGGGGGGGGAAAGCAAGGCAATTGGGGTTAAGTGACTTGCCCAAGGTCACACAACTAAATAAGTGTGTGTCAAGTGTCAGGCTGGATTTGAACTCAGATCCTCCTATCTTTAGGGCCAGTGCTCTATTCACTGCACCACCTAGCTGCCTCTTTACCATTTCTAATAAACCAAGATGCCCATACTCCTTTTTCTCCAGCTGTCTTCATTCACCTCATCTAACATAAGACCTCTCCCCATTCCCTCTATCTCTAGGAAGAGTAATCAAATCAATATTAACTTTCTCAGAAAGGATGTAACACTCTATGATTCCACTGGAGATTTCCCGGAACAGCCCTCCCTGTATAACTCTCCCCTACATATATTATCTTCTTCATTAGAATGTAAATGCACTGGGAGCAAGACACTGTCTTTTTTGCTTGGCAGGTAGTCTTAAATGTTCATTCATTCATATCACACAACAACTAAGTATTGGAGTTGGATTCCAACTAATACCACCCTTCTATCCATGAATGCCTTCAGTAATGGACTGAGCACTGAAAGGACCTCCGAGGTCATCTATTCTAACCCTCTAATTTTGTAGATGAGGAAATTGGGCCCCAGAAATCAAATGATTGGCCCCAAGTTTGAACCTAGTTTCTCATTCCACATCTAACTCTCTCTTGCCACACCACCTCCTAATAAATCACCTTCTGGAGCTCTGCAGTACAGGTGTCTGCCCCATTTTACAGAAAAGGAAATGGAAGCCCAGGGAGTTCGCCCATAGTCACACCACAGCTTTCAGAGTTGGGGCTAGAATTCCCATCTGCTAACTAGACCATACACCTCTCCCAAAAGCCTTTATTTATTTTTGGAGGGAGGTAATTTAGGTTAAGCCCAGGGTCACACAGCTATTAAGTGTCTGAGGCCAAATTTGAACTCAGGTCCTCCTAACTCCATGGCCAGTGCCACCAAGCTGTCCCCAGAAGACTTTTTTTAAAAAAAGGAAAAACAGGACAAAAAAATTTGCTTGGTCACAGGGATTCGAAGAGGCACCTACTCTACAATTTAATTTAACTAGAAGGTAGTGTGTCTTTCTCAAGATGCCCACAGCCTCCTGGGGATCAGTGCCTATTATGGTGGTTAACTAAGTGGATAAATGATTTGTCCATGAACATACTGGTTATGTCAGAGGTGGGATCTGAACTCAGATCTTTCCTGACTCCAAGTCCAGAACTCTGTCTACTCTGTACAAGCTGTGTCACAGTTAGGTAGTACTAATTTAACCTTTCTTCCTTAAAGACTTTTTTTGGGGGGTAATCAAGGTTAAATGACTGGTCCTGGGTTAGGCAGTGAGTAAATTTTAGTCTGAAGTTGGGCTTGAACTTGGTTCCTCCTGACTCCTGGGCCAATGCTCTATTCACTGCACCACCTGGCTGCCCCTAATTTCACCTTAAAGAATGAGCATTTTCTTAGGATGATGGTGAGAGGTGGGTAGTTGATAATTTAACATTAATAATAAACTTAACAATTATTCCTATTTTGCAACCAAAGAAAACTAGGGCTCAGAATTAAAGTATCCTTCCTTAGACCACAAAGCTAGTAAGTCATGAAGCCAGGCTTCCTAATTCTAAGTCTAGAGTTCAATTTTTTATTTTATTTCTTATAAGTTTCATTGATGTACTTTGTTTTTATGTTACACACATTTACAGGATCGCCTTCGCTCTTGTAACAAAGCAAAATAATTACAACAAACTAACAATATAATGACTTATATGGACTAAAAGTGAATGTATTGTTCCAAAAAATAACAAATCTATTTTCTCTCCTTACTTTCCCCACACCCAACAGAAAAAAAGAAAAAAAAATCCTTGTAAGAAATATACATTGTCTAGCAAAACAAATTCTTTCACTAGCTATATTCAAAGTAGGGGTGTGTGTGTGTGTGTGTGTGTGTGTGTGTGTGTGTGTGTGTGTGTGTGTGTGTGTGTACACGTGTGTGTTTCATTCTGTACTCTAAATCTATCATCTTTCTGCCAGGAGGTGGAAAGTAGCCCTCTGACTATGGATGGTTACTGAATACAATCATAGCTTTCAAAGCTGTTTATCTTTATACTGTTGTGGTCACTATTTAAATGGTTCTCGTGGTTCTGTTCATTTCATTCTTTATCAGTTTATAAAAGTCTGCAAAATTGCTTGTTTTTACAATATTAATGTGATAAGTTGCTCTGATTCTTCTCACTTAACTCTGTATCCGTTCATATAAATCTTCCCACATCTTTTTGGAACCATCTACTTCCTCAAAATTTTCCATACAATATTATTCCATTATATCTGTATACCATAAATCATTCAGCTATAGTCATCTATGGCTATCTCTGCAAATAGTCGTGCAATAGTCCAAGGCCCTTCTGCGGCTTTGGGGAGGGCCAGGGAGTGGCTCACAGGCCCAGCAGTTGCAGAGCTGAGCTAAAGGACCACTTGTCTAGTCACTTTTTGTGAATAAATGCAAACCTTTCCTGAATGGCTGTACTTATGCACAGGCCCACCAACATTAGCATGCCTGTTTCCCTACTAACCCTCCAACATTTATCATTTTGGTTCTGCTGGACTGTTTTAAGAACTAGAAATACCATTCTGCCTTTTCCACAAGATTTTTTTGAATTCCAAAGACAGTAAATGTGCATGGGTTTTGAGGGAAGAGTTGATAATGTTCATCATGGTGACCTCCTAGAATCCTAGATTTAGAGCTGGTGGTCATTTATTCCAACTCCCTAATTTAACAGATGAGAAAAACTTGCTCATACTCCCGTAGGTTAGTTAAGAAACAGAGCAAAGATTCAGTCTGACTCATGCCCTCTCTGTCCGTCCTCCCTGCGGCCTGACTCAGCCCACAAAGTTCATTGGCTGGCTAGGACCCCTAGGGCTTACAGTTTGTCTTGGACCAACTCCCTGTTCCTCCCTTGGAAGCATCTGTGCCAGGAGACACATCACTGCTCCAGACAGTGTGTTCACACAGAAGGAGAAACTTTCTACTTTTTGCTCTTAGGTTGTATCCTAGTCTTTGTGACCCCACTTGGGGTTTTCTTGGCAAAGATGCTGGACTGGTTTGCCATTTGCTTCTCTGGCTCATTTTACAGACGAGGAACTGAGATAATTGGGGCTAAGTGATTTGCCCAGGGTCACACCACTAGTACCTGAGGTTGGATTTGAACTCAGGGCAATAAGTATTTGAGTCCAGGCCCAGCACTCTATCCACTGCAGTTTATTAATGAACTTCCTTGAAAACCCCAAACTGGTGCCTGATATCTCTCAGTTGGGCTGTTAGCAATGGGGTTACAGAAACAGCAGTAGGACAGCATATCAAAGTTGGGACTGGATCTTAAAATTACAGGCCATAAATTATTATAGCTGGGTGGGATATCTTAGAAAACTATAACCTGTTTGTTAGCATTTTAGTCCAGTTTTGGACACAGTAAAAGCCTGGGGCAGGAGACCTGGGCAAGAGATCTACCTGGATTCTAGTTCAGCAAGGATTCTTACTAGCTGTATGAATTTAGGCAAATCCCTAAACCACTGTGAGTTTAAGTTGCCTCTTCTGTTAAATGGGCTTAGCCTCTACACTTACTACACACAGTGCTGGGTTTTCAGGAAAGCCATTTTAAACATTAAATGCCAGCTACCACATCTAGGGTCCACAGAGGTCCTTTGTCCACACAGACTCAGTTAGGGTCAATGGCCCAATAAGAAGCCAAGTGTCTGTATCGGTAGTCTCCAAAAGGCAGTTTTTGTTATTAATTTAAAAAATTTTCTTTACTAGAATTTATTCTAACGTTACTTTTTCCTATAGGGGTACAGCATTTTATATTTCCCAAGCATATTAGTTCTGATCTTACCAGCAGCCCTGGTAATGTAGGAGATTAAAAATCCACGGCCTTCCAACTGGACAGATGAGAAAACTCAAGGCCAAAGAAGGAAGGTGATTTGTCCAAAGATCACAAAGCAAAGCTTAGTGGTACATCAGCAACTGGTCCTTGGGGTCCAAATCTCCTTCAACTTTCCAAACCCTCCCTTGGGCTGTAGAGGGAATTACAGGGTGTGGATTCTGGCCCTGCCCAGGCCAACAATTAGCTATGCAACTGAAAACTGAAAACAATCCTCTAAGAGCTGATACAAAAAGTCCAAAAAGTCTTACTGTGGCTTTCTGCTTAAAACAGCAGTAAGACTTTGTGGGGATACCTTGGATAGTACTATAACAGATGAAAACCAGTTTATATCCACTCTCTCATCTGGTCTCCACAACGCTGTATGGGCACTACAGGTAACATTCTGTTCTTCCTCTCCTCTCCCCCCCACTTAATAGTATTTTATTTTTTGTGATGATAGGTAAAGATAGTTTTCAACAATCACTTTTATAGGATTTTGAGTTGCAAATTTTCTTCTCCCTCCCTCTCCTCTTCCCTTCCCAAGATGGCAAGCAATCTGATATAGGCTATACATGTATGTTCCTATTAAACAGCAATATTATTTTCATTTTAAAGATGAGGAAACTGGCTCAGAGTAGAAACCTGCCCATCATGATGGCACAGCCAAATAAGGTGGCATCTAAATCCAGGTCTTTCTGACTCGAGTCTAGTTCTCTATTCATTATGCCATATTCCCTTCTTCCTTCAATAGTTTAAAAGTTTACTAGTTCTTTCCAAACTATTTTTTATACTAAGTACACCTGATTCTATGAAAGGCAGGGTATTGAAGCTTAGAGAGAAGGGACATCACAAAAACAGTTTACCCTCTTGGCTACTTTCCCACTGCCTTCATCTCCATCACTAGCTGTCTTCTCTTGGCCAGTGAACAGACAGCTGCTATGGGCTGTGAGCCCCCAGTGTCTGTCAATTCAATGCCTTCTCAAATCCTGAGAAACTGCTAAAGGTCTTGACCATCTGATATGTGGCACTCTGGGGATCCAGGGGCGGAGAGTATTTCCGGTAAAGAAACAAGCCTTGTGGCTGAGCTGATGAAAAGACATGTTTGCTGGCATTGTAGGGCAAGGGCCAAAAACCAGGCTGAACAACAACAGACCAAATGCCACAGAGTAGAAGGAGACAACTCCCCACTCTCTCTCCTTGAAGGCAAACTCACTACTAAATCAATGCTTGGTCTGTGGTTTGCCAAGGAGGTGTCCAGAAAAAGAAAAACGAAATTCTGAAAGACATAATAAAGTCATTGTCCAAAGCTTGGAGCAAATACCAGCCTGGCCGGAGAGGTGTCACGTGGCTCTCCTGGAAAGACTAAATTCTGGCTTCCTCTGCCAATCCTTCCCTGTTCTAGCTGCAAATATAATTTGCTTTCTTTAAATAAGGCATAATGCTAACGTTAAAACATCAGGGCTGAAAAGAGGTTGATGAGGAGAGGACTGGTTTGACCTCACATAACCGCCTTCATGTTCTAGGTTAAAAAAAAAGGCATCTCTAAGATGCTTTTCAGTTCTAAATCCTATGATACTCACCATTTTCTTTGACTTCCTCTTCCTTGCCATCTCCCTCCCCACCCTCACTCTGGCTGCAAATGTTTGAAGTTTTATCATCAAGGTTCTGAAGAGAAGGAAAATGGGCATTTCTTGATTTTAAGTTAGAGCCTGACAGTTTCTGCAATTTATGTCCCTGTGGGGAAAAGGGCTTCTTCTGCTTCTTTTTTTTGGGGGGGGGGTTTGAAACCAAAACAAAACCTAGTCATGTTTGTAGAAAGTTCTGGAGCTCTAGCCAGAGACTTCACTCAGTTAAGAGTTAAGAAACCTGAAGACAGGAAGTTATTTATTCATGTGATATGCAGTCAGAAACCCAGCCTCTTCCCTCTCTCCCCCCAGGCTAAAACCTTTCTGAACCAGCCACTTTTTTTTTTTTGGTTTCAAGTCATGGATCCATCATTTATTAGCCGTGTGCTAGTTATATATATTCAACAAATCATGATTTCCTTATCCACAAAGTTGCAATAGTAATTCTTGTATTACTGAACACCACTGCATTCTTGTAACAGCAAGCATCTTTGCACACCCAGGATGTGTGTGCTAGCACACATCTGCTAGCACAGTGAACCAGCCCCTCTTGAAGTCTGGATTTCACTGGGTCCTTTGACTACCACTGCCCCCCTGAAAGCCCAGTGGGTTGACAGAGAAGCTGCTATGACTACGACACCATACTGTTTCAGAAAACTTAAAGGGAAGGAGTTATCGATGGTATAGGAATAAGGGTTGACTCTATTTTTCAAAGAGTCATTAGTTGGGTAAGTGTAAAGAAAGGAATTCTCACAAAGGCATCCGATAAGTTAAATATCTGGTGGGCACCTAATAGGTGGCTGAGAATCTCATTGTAATGAAAGTTAAAATTCAACCTTGTGTATGGTCTTCCCACATTAAAAAGCCTTGGAATTTTCTAGTCCAGTCCCCTCATTTCACTGGAAGAAACATGATCCATGGAGAGAGGAATTTAAATTAAGCTACACTGAGTCTAAAGGGCCCTGGAGAGGGAACCCCAGCTTTACAATTACCTCACTTACCGCCCCTCCCAAGTTAAAGCAAGAAGTAGGCAAACTCTCTGTGGGGAAATGGGGTTTTAAGGAGACTGGGGGGGGGGGCATGAAATGGGAGAAAGTGAGACTTGCTTATCTAAGCCTGAGGGACAGCGCATGGGTGCCGCCCAAATCAACAAAAGGAGGAAGGATCGAGCTACCGGGGGTGACCCCCCAGCAATGAAGAGCCCCGCCTGTGAACCCGGTTCCACCCAGGTAGGGACACAGTTAGACTCGGGGCCGAGGGCAGGGGGAGGGGAGGTGGGGCACGCCCGGCCCCCCCGCTAGCCCGACCCCAAGCTGATGATGCTCGGAATGCAGCGGGGGAAGGGGGCGAGGCGCCGCCACGATCGCCGCAGCGGAGCCGCCGCCTCCCCTCGCAGCCCATTGTTTGCTTCGAGCTCGCCGGCTCCCGCCCGCGCCAAGGCCCGAGTCCCGCCCCGGGGCCCGGGAAGTCCACGCACGCTTCCAGCTTCACCCGCACCCCTGCAAGCCCCGAGGAGTGGGGCGCACGTGTAGGGCTCCTCGCGTCCCGGGAATGCACGCCCCCCTGCCGATCCCCGTGCCCCGTTGCACACGGCTGGCAGCCGGCCCCGGCTCCCCCACTTACCCCCGACGCATCCTGCCAAGAAGTCGAGCGCCATGGCCGGGCTCCCCCTCCCGGTGCCGGGCGCAGCGCCGCCTCCTCCGCCGCCGCCTCCGCCGGTCGTCCCCCGGGCCGCCTCCCGGCTCCGCCCGCCCCACCCGCCCGGCTCCGCACGCTGGGCTGGCCAAAGGCGGAGGGGCAGGAGATGCGCCGCCCGAGCCCGGAGCCGCCCTCCCCCCCAGCCCCCGAGGGAGCCTCGGCCCGCTACTTCCTCACTGCTCGGCGGGGCTGGGCGCCCCCTCGCTGCTCCAGCCTTTGTAGGGGACCCCGGCCAGTCCTCGGTGTGCCCGGCTCCGCTCGCGCCGGTTCCGCTTCTCTCCAGGCAGAAAGCGAGCCTGGGCGCCCAGCTTTCTGCAGTACTGCTGCCAGGCCCGGCGGGGAGGGCCAGCCACAGCCAATCAGCCCGCGAGGTTCGGACAACACCCCAGGCCGGGCACTGAGCGCCGAGGCCCCCGATTGGCTGCGGGAGGCGAGAGGTGGACGTGGCGGGCGCGGCCGGAGGGGGGGTGGCCGGAGTGGGGCCGGCCGGCTCCCGGGCTCGCAGACAAAGGAGCGGCTTTGTGCGGGTGGGCGGCTGCCTGGCCCGTGAGGGGCCCAAAACGGGGGCTGCTGAGTGGGCACGGAGCGTACCTGAGCCCACTGGCTCCAGGGCGGGCAGTTACTACCCCGTCCAGAAATGGAAAGTGCTCAGAGATCCATCTAGTCCGCTTAGAGAACAGGTTTACCGAGGGCTGTAAGGTTTGTTGTGTAAGTGTTGGACCCTCTCCAGCCCGGGGTTGTAGGAGGAGCAAGCATCCTTACTCCCACTGCATGGAAGAGGAAACTGAAACGCAGAAAGCTGAGAGACTTGGCCCACGTTATATTGCTAGAGGTGTTGGAGAGGGGGCGGAGGTGGGTGGGAGGTGAGACCGGAGAGGTAGAGAAAGAGACAGATTCCAAGTGGAGGTAACAGGGAGTCACTGGAGTTGAGTAGAGAACGTGGTCAGATGCAAGCTTTTAGGAAGATCATTTTGACCATGATGAGGTACAGGCTCTGGGAACCCCCTTGAGCTCTCCTTGAATCTTCCTGCCTGAAGCCATAAGCCTTTCCTTATAGCTCGACCCAAATCTCTGTTACTAGTCCAGCCCTCCATTGTGCAGTTATCCCTGACCCCTGATTCTCCCAAAATATCTATGCCCAAATCTGTTACCCTTAAACCAGTCTAGCCCTCCATTTTCTGTCATTTCCAGGTAGCCTCCAGCCATTTCGCACCCTTAATCTCTCATTACTGGAGTCTGACCTCATTTGACTCCTCCTGAAGGTCCTGCCCAAACCTTCTTCTAGACCACCCCTATAATCCTTCCACAATCTTTCTTGAGACAAATCTTGCCTCCATGAAGGAGCCTAGAATTATCTAGTGCAGACTCACTCTGTCCGGTTATTGTGGTCCTCTTGTCCAGTACAATGGTGGTGGGTACAGAGGCTCCTTAAGAGTCTACCCATTATGGTGAATCTCTAATAAACTTGGCTTTATTTTGGCTGAGAGAAGACTTGAGTCTAATTCATTCATCAGGACCTGATCTGGCACACCCCTGAACCTTAAATCTCAACAACAAGAGATGGAATGGAGCAGGGAGAGACTTGGGACATGAAGACCAGTCAACTTTAGGGTCTACCAGGGTGATGTCGGTTTTTTGAAAGTAGGAATGGCAGGACTTGAGTGAGAATGAGGAATCAGCACTATTGTGTACATTTCAAGCCCAGGTGACTGATTGATGAATCCTCTACCATAATAGGGAAATTAGGAAAGAGGGGAGGTTGGGGTGGGAATGGGGGTGAAATATAGTGAGTTCAGTTTCAGACATGTTGAGTTTAAGATGTCCAACAGGCAATTGTAGATAGGAAATGGAGGTCAGGAAAGAGGTTGGTTATTCTTTTCTGCCTCTTTGTGACCGAATGTGGGGTTTTCCTGACAGAGATACTGGAGTGGTTTGCCATTTCCTTCTCCAGCTCATTTTACAGATGAGGAATTGAGCAAACAGGATTAAGTGACTTGCCCAGGGTCACACACAGCTAGTGAGGGACTGAGGCTGGGTTTGAATTCATGAAGATTAGTCTTCCTGGTTCCAAGCCCTTGGCTCCATTCACTGTGCCACCAGGAAAGAGGTTAAGACTAGATCTATAGATCCTAGCATCATCAGCATAGAGATGATAGTTGAGATTATCAAGTGAAATAGTATTAGTGGGAGAAAGAGAAAAGAGATAGAGCCTGGGGGACACGGGTAGTTAGCTGGGTGTGGCTGTGGGATGATCCAGTAAGGACACTGAGTAGGAGTGGTCAGACCGGTAGATGGAGGACCAGAAGAGAGCAATGTTGTAAAAACCCAGAGAGGAGAGACTATCAAGAAAAGGACTCAAATTATCAAAGGCTTCAGGGAAGTCCATAAAGATGAAGACTGAGAAAAGACCTTTAGATTTGCCAATTAAGAGATCCTCAGTCATTTTAGAGAAAGCATTTTAAATTGAATGATGATGAGGTTGGAAGACAGACTGCAGAGAGTTAAGGGAGGGAGAGAGACATTGATTGTGGATCACTCCTGGAGTTTAGCCAGAAAACGGAGAAGAGATAAGAGAGTGATAACTGGCAGTTGCGGATAGATTAAGTGAGGTTTTGTGTTTGTTCGGAGACAATAAGAAAACAGCTGATACTCGGGGAGATTGAAGAGAGTAAGGATGATGGAGGGACGATCTTCTGGGAAAGAGGAGATGAAATGAAATTGCTTGTCCAGGTGGAGGAGAAGGGCCATCTCTTCATGGGAGATGGGGGTGAAGGAGGAGGGAGTGACAGAAAGCACCTGGGTGCTGTGAGATGAGGAAGAGGAAGACGGGAGAAAAGGGTGAGTGGCCTGTTTTTTCAATGAAGTTCACAGCCATAATCCTGTTATCTTAGAGATCATCCCTTTCATTTTGCTGCCATCACATTCAACCTTTCATGATACTTGTTTGTGTAAGATGTTTCCTGCTATAGATAATGGAATGATGGAAGTAAAGTGTGAGAAGACTGGAAAAGTAGGAAGGGGCCAGATTGTGAAGGGCCTTAAAAGCCAAACAGCGGGGTTTATATTTGATCCTGGAGGTAATAGGGAACCACTGGAATTTATTGAGTAGACAGTGTATTGGAGTGGAGAATAGGCTGGGGTAGGGAGAGACTTGAAACAAAGAAGCTATTGTAATAATCAACCAGCAAGCTATTGTGGTCATCTAAATAGGCATGAGTTTGTGGGTGCCTGCACCAGGATGGTGGTAGTGTCAGAGGAGAGAAGGGGGTGTAGACTAGAGATGTTTAGAAGTGACTTGGTCAAGGTCACACAGCTGGTTTAGGTTAGAATTGAGACAGTAGGGGAGGTTTACTGACTCCCAGTCCAGTGCTCTCTCTCCTAAACCCAGATGAATAATTTAACTTTCACCCTAGAGGAAGTTAAATCACAAAACAACAATTAAAAAAGAGAATGGACAGATAGGAGTGGTGGGAGGGGAGGAGAGATTAGGTGGGCTGGAGGAAGGCCTGTGAGGGGCAGTGGGTGTGAGTTAAACTCGCCTTTAAGGATGCAGCTATCCTATCCTATTTTTCTTGTATTCATTTCTCAAAACCCATAAAGAGAAAACTGGGCCTGCCAGTTTTCCCCAGGATCAGTATGTTAACTGATTCTTGATGGCTGAGATGGGGCAAAGTTCCAGCTTTACCCGGTTTTGCCCAAACAAGAACCACATTTCTTTCTTGAGAAAAACTTAATGAGCATAGAGAGAAGCTTTCCAAGTGCTGGCAAGGACCATCTTAGAGAGGAGGAGACAAAAGCCTGGAAAGGGGAAGGGACTTGTTCTTGGTCACACCCATCCTAACAACTTAGATTTATATATTATTTTTAAGCCTCTTTTCAAAACTTCTGTCCCCGCCCCCAACAACCCTGTGAAATAAATTGAGATGGGAAGTGATTTGCTTATAATCTCACAGCTGGTAAGTGGCATTTGAAGACTTGTTGATCTCCAGGCTCTATCAGTTTAGCCACTATACCAACCAGCTGTGATTCCATTCTACTCCCTCAAAGATCCATTGGATTTGAATAGCCAGCATACTAGGCAGCCATCCGGGCTGCCATTTTTTGGCAGAGGAAACACCTGAGGGTATTTCTTGGGCATTAGGAAAAGTAGAATTTTTTTTTTAAAGGAGGGGAGCAGAGGGGTTTTTCTCTTAGAATCATGGTTCCATGAAACTGAAAACATGTGGGACAAGTTAAAGAAAAACCAGGGAAGAATTCAGGACTTGGGTCTAGGGCAGTGGTTCTCAACCTTCCTAATGCCGCGACCCTTTAATACAGTTCCTCATGTTGTGTTGACCCCCAACCATAAAATTATTTTTGTTGCTACTTCATAACTGTAATTTTGCTACTGTTACGAATCTATCTGATGTGCAGGATGTATTTTCATTGTTACAAATTGAACATAACGACAGGTTGAGAACTGCTGAGGGAGAGCTGTGCCTGGTGCCTTAGACGGATGAGAGAAGAAAGCTACTCCTAGAATCCTAGAGCACTGTCCATTTTCTAAGGCTACGGAGGTATGATTGACTGCTTAAGCTCACCAAGACAGTTTTCTTGATGTGAAAGTGAAAGTTAATCCTGGATTGCAAAATTGTTCTTGCTCCACGGAGGAAGGTTAGGGTCCACCCTTAATAATCACCCTAGGAGGTTGTGAATCAGGGTGATTGGCATGGGCCCTGTTCTTAACTCCCACCTCCCATCCTCAAGGCCTCTTCCCCACAATTTAGAGTGGGAGATGCCTCACAGTTCAATAAAAGCTTGTTGATATGGTAGTTTCATAATCAGAATCTGGGCCCTGAAGCTGCTGCCACTCACTACCTTCCTTTTTTCTGAACGAGAATATTCTGTCCTGGGAGTGCCTGAGAAAATCAGTTTGTAGGATAATAAATTTCCAGCTGGAAAGGATCAATTCAGTTAAACATTTATCAAAATTTATGAATAGGCGAACAATTTATGAATAAACAAGAGACAGAACAATATGAGGTATGAAATGGATAATTTAGATGACATTAAATTAGAAAGGATTTGTGCAGATAAGACAAATTGGCCAAGATCAGAAGAAAAGCAGAAAATTGGGCAAAAAATTTTATAGTTTCTCAGATAAATGTCTCATATTTCAAATATATAAAGTACTTTGTCAATTCTATAAGAATACGAGTCATTCCCCAGCTAATAAATGGTCAAAGGATATGAACAGTTTTCAGTGAAGAACTCAAAACAGTTTATAGTCATATGAAAAAATGCTCAGTCATTACTGATTAGGGAAATGTGAATTAAAACAGCCTTAAGATATTTTACACCTATCAGATTGACTAAAGTGATGGAAGAGGAAAACAACGAATTTTGGAGGGGATGTGGAAGAATTGGGACACTAACTTATGGTTGGTGGAACTGTGAATTGATCTAGATATCTTGGAGAGCAATCTGGAAGTAGGCCCAAAGAGTTATTAAACTCCCTTTGACTCAGAAATAACACGATTAGGTCCGTTTCCCAAGATGATTAGGGAAAAGGGAAAAGAACCTATACGTTCTAAAAATGTTTATAGCAGCTCTCTTTGTGGTGGCAAAGAACTGGAAATTTCAGGTATGTGCACCAACTGGGGAACGATTGAACAAGTTGTGGTATGTGATCATGATGGAATACTACTGACAAATATATAATATTTAATAATTCATATATTAATTATATATAGGAAATTATGAACTCAACGATCTTAGAAAAACATGGTTAGACTTAGACAAAATAATGAAAAGCAAAATGAACAGAATCATGAGAATGTTGTATACAGTAAAAGCAATATTGTTTTAAGAACAACTTTGCTGACTGTATGACCTTGGGCAAGTCACTTAACCCCAATTGCCTTGCCTTCCCTCTCCAAAAAAGAAAAAAAAACAACTTTGATCAACTAAGTCATTATTATAAATACCCTAATGAAGTACAAAGGACCTATGAAAAAAGATACTCTCTGTATCCAGAGAAAGAACTGATAAATATGTTATGTGTGTGTGTGTGTGTGTGTGTGTATGTATATATATGTATATGTATTTGTTTCTAATAGTAGCCATCTCTAGGTTGGGGGCAAGGGGAGTGGGAAGAAAAGAAGAAAAAGTTACGTGATAACTATTACATATTTAAAAGGAATAGCAAGTTGTATGTAATAGATTTGCAATTTCATATGCAATCTTTTTTTTTTCTATTCTACTATGTTATAAAGTTTAGATGAGACAAAGTCCCTGTATTCTTGGAACTTACATCGGAAGATATACTCTAATAGGTGCAAGGCACAAGAATACAAGTGCTTAAAAGAGGTACAACCATCAGGGTATTTGAGATCAAAAGTTCTACAAAGGAAGAGCGATTTCTAAATTAATCTTTAAAAGATAGGAAGGAATGTAATGCACAAAAGACTCAGAGAATATTCCAAACCTTTGGAACAGAATTCTTCAGGGGATGGAGAGTAGTCCAATTTGATGGGAGATTAAGAATGTATGAAGACCAATATGTGATGAGGAAGGAGCACAGCTCTTGTTGCTGGGGGAAATTCAAAGCTTAGATAAGATACTATCCTTGTCCCTCATGGAGTTTACAATCTAAGACAAGGCATTTGAGCTTTGAGCAAAAGTGAAAGATGGCTTGATTTATGCATTAGGAAGACAACTTTTGAAAGTATATGAAAGCTAGATTGGGAAGAAAGAGCAGAGATAGAAGGACCATTAGGCATCCACTCCATTAGTTTCAACAAGTCATTTGTAGGAGCCCATATTAGGTCTGGTGACATCGAATAGGCAGAGTTGGGTGATTGGGGCAGTTTGTGAAGAGCAAGTCTAATGAGGGCAGTTTTTAGTCCAGGAGTTCTTAACTGGAGATCTGGGAACTTTTTAAAAAATGTTTTGATATTTTGCTTTTAACTTTTTTTTTTTTTTTAGTAGTGTGCCTTGGTCTATATTCAGATGCCATCAGTTCTTTCTCTGGAGGCAAATAGCATTTTTCATCAGGAATCCTTTGGGATTGTCTTGGATCATTGTATTTTGATAACCTCATTTCAACATTATTGGTTTCCTTTGTAATCCTCAGTATTTGAGGGCAGCCAGGTGGTGCAATGGACTTAGAAATGGAAATACCTGAGCTCAGTAGCACCTCTACCACAGTCACTACTGTGTGACCCAAGTCATTCAACTCTTGGCCTCAGTTTCCTAATCTCTATAATGAGAATAATACTGTCACCTACCTCCCTAGGGTTGTTGTGAGGATCAGATGATAAAGGACGTGAAAGCACTTTGCAGGCCTTAAAAAGTGTGCTATAAATACTAGCTAATAGAATTTTAATTCCAGTTACTCAGCATTTATTAAATGCTTTTAGCCCATCTCCAAATCATACTGGGGTGTGGCCCAGGATTTGAATTTAGATATTCCTGACTCCAGACCCAGTACCCTACCCACTGAGCCACCTACCCACCCCAAAAGACTTTGAGAAATTTGAGTAGAGAGGTTTTCATTTCTGCTAGACTGAAGTGATACCTAGGTTGGACTTTGAGGAAAGAAGGTTTGGGAGACTTGGAGTTATTAGCATGAGACAGTAGAATCAGAAGACTTGGGCTTATGGAAGGTGGGATGCCTTCCATACATCCTACCTTTGTGAGCTCAGGCCAGTGACTTCATTTCTTTGGTTCTCAATTTTCTTATTTGTAAAATCAATCGGTCAATCGATCACATTAATTAAGCACTACTATGTATCAGGGACAGCTAAGTAGTGCATTGGCTAGATTACCACATCTGGATTTGGGAGAACTCACCTTCCTGCGTTCAAATCTAGCCTCAGATACTAGCTATGTGACCCTGGGCAAGTCACTTAACCCTGTTGGTCTCAGTTCCCATCATCAAAAGAACTGGAGAAGGAAATGGCAAATCATTCCAGTATCTTTGCCAAGAAAATCCCAAATGGGGTCATGAAGAACTGGATGTGACTGAAACAACTGAACATCAACAAACTATATACCAGGTACTGTGCTGAGTGCTGATACAAAAGATAGCCCCTGCTCTGGAGAAGTTTATGTTCCAGTGGGAAACATTTGAGGTGCTTTCCAGCTCTAGATCTCCAATGTAGATGGGGGTAGGAGAAAGGAGTAGTCCATTCTAGGCATGGCAGTCCAGCATAGACAAGGCAGAAACCAAGAAAGGGCAGGGCAAGAAGAGAAAGGAGAATAATCCAGTTGGGACTGTAGAGTTGATGAAAACAATAGTATGGGAAAGAATGGAACTGTGGAAGTTTCTCTTTGCCCTATAGCTGTTGAGGCAGGATGGTTGAGGGGAAGGAGCACTTGGGAGTTCCAATTTGGGCTGCACTATTTACTAACAGTGGGACCTTTGGGCAAGCTGTTTCCTGGGTCCTGACTGTAAATTTTCTAATCTATAAAAAATGAGGGTTAGAATAGAATATGATCTCTAAGAACTCTTCTATATCTGAATTCTGTGATCTGGTGACATAATCCCTCCCTCTCCTGCTTACTTTATCCTTCCAAGATCCAGGGCTCAGAATGACCTCCTCTCTTTATCACTTTCTTAGAGCTCTCCTAGGCCTAAAGCCCAGTTCCCAGGTATGTGAGAGTAAAGGACATATTTAATCTGAAACTCTTTTACACAGAGTGTGGCTAATAACAGAATAATTTTTACTACTGCCTGGGGGAAAAGAAAAGAACAAAAATTGCATTTTGAAAAGTAAATCCACTTGGGACAAAAGAGAAATAAAGCCAACCCTGATTCCTGTTAATCAGGGATGAAGAATGCTACCCACCTCCTGAGAGATGGACTTGACTCAAGATGTGGACATGACCAGTGGATAGCTAGGTGACTCAGTGGGTAGAGGACTGAACCTGGAATCAGGAAGATCTTAATTCAAATTAGGCCTCAGCCACTTACTGACTATGGAACCCTGTGCAAGTAACTTAACCTCAGTTTGTCTTAATGCACTGGAGAAGGAAATGGCACATCACTTCAGTATCTTTGCCAAGAAAACCCCATGGATAGTATGGTCCATAAGAGTGGAAAATGATTGAACAACAACAATGAGGGAATTTGTCTGGCTTTGCTGGGCATATTTTACTGACTAGTTCATTCCCTTATTCACTGGCCTAGAGCAAGGATAGCTACGTCTTCTCCTTGGGTTTCTAAGGACACCCTAAAGGATTCGAAGTTATTTCCCCTACTGCCATTGGCTCAAGCGTGCACCAGTTGTGTTCCCCTTACTGTTGGGTACTGGTGTTTAGCACATCAACTCCATTTAAATGCTTAACATTGAGGAGCTTTTACAGAGGGATATTTACTTCAAAGATAAAGTAAGAACAAAAGTACAAATATTTTCTCCCAACACGTTAGGGGTATACTCTCCCCTATCCCATTACAGCCTCTGGGGAGAGTAGGCTCAAACCTGGCTCAGTTCCTGCATGACATTAGTCACACCAAATTAACATCCAAATGTAACCTTGCTGCTAGATGAGCCCTTGTTTTAGCTCCCACCATAAGGGGTCCTGAAGGCCACTTTCAACATTAATTCCTTACTCCTTAGGCCGTTGAATCTGGGCTGGCTGCAAAACCTAAACTCTGAGATACTAGAGTACCTTTACACTTGCTCTCCTGAACTTTTGAAACTCATAAGGTTGTCATCTCCCATCTTTTTACCTGCAGTGGGAAAAATCAAATATTGAGGCAGGCTTGTGAACTATAGTTTTGGGAGTTAAGATGTGAACTAGAGCTCACTGCCTTGAACTTGGAGGTAGTCCTCCTCTGAATGATCTGTCTCCCCTTGGGGTGTCACATATGGAAAGGGAAAGGGAAAAAGTATTTTTATGGTGCCTACTAATTGTTGTGCCCAAACCCAAATCCCAGGTTACTACACTCCGCCTGACTTGTGGCCCACCATTAAGCCCCTCTTGTATTTCTGTCTTTGTCCCTGTTTTATATTTTAGCTTGAAACAGTTTAAGGCATGTCTGGGCATATTGTTCAAGGTGTTCCCTGACTCTGTCTCCCCTAATCAGCATTTCATATTTTCTCCCTGAATCATTATAGTGTACTAGGTCCATTATGGTGCAAGGATCTTATCTAAGTACCATCCTGTCCTGCCCCACTGACCAAGCAAGGCTCCCACCCCCTTTGCCTGGAACATGACCCTGGCCTGTTCTGGGAAATTCCAGTCCCCCTCATCCCATGCCCCTCCACCCTGTGCCCTCCACCCAGTTCCAGGAATGACCCCCACTTCAAAAACAGTTGCACCATTGTACTCTTGCACCATACTCCCCTGATTCATGTTCCATATTCCCCCAAATTGTGTGGATTTAACCAATGGCTGTTCTCTGCTTCTATAGGTCATAGCTTTAGCTAACTCCCCTCCCTGTTATAATTTTGTGGTTTTAGCCTTTATAACCAAGATCTGTATTTCCAGAAATCACTGCCAATTTGAGTGAGAACTCTGGCAGTCATGTGCTTGCTTAATAAATCCACACCTAAATTTATCTTGAACTCAGATCTTGGCTTGCTCTTATTTTCTGTACAACACTATGTATAGGCATGTGCTGAGCACTTTACAAATATTTTCTCATTTAATCCTCACAACAATACTAGGAGGTACATGAGGTTATTATTCTCATTTTACAGTTGAAGAAACTGAGGCAGGTGACACTTAAGTGACTTGCCCAAGGTCACATAGCTAGTAGGTATCAGAGGATGGACTTGAACTCAGGTCTTCCTGACTCCAGGCCCAGGGCTCTATCCACAGAGGAACACAAGTGCCTCATATGTGTATCTATACACATGTTAGTTCTCCTGATAGAATGTAAGTTCCTTGAGTGCAGGGACTATTTCATTCTTATCTGTGTGTTTCTGGCTCCTGGCACATAGCAGTTATTTAATGAGTGCTAGTTGATTGGGAAATTTATCCTTGCATTGAAATGTAATCTGCCTTTCTACAATGTTCACCCCTGTGCTCCTAGTCCTCCCCTCTGGTGACAAACTCCTTTTGCACTACCTAGTCCTTCAAAGGCTTAGAGATAACAATCCTGTCTCTCTTAAGTCTCTTGCCTAGGCTAAGTAAGCATCTCAGATCCTTTCAGAGTCAGTTTTTGCATACCCTGGCAAAACCTCAGTGTCCTCAGGACAATACAGCCCAAATTGCAAATATCATGTCATTCTCAAAATTTCTAGGACTCATAACAGTAGTCCAGATGTGACTTGACCAGGTCAGGGTATAGCAGGATGGTCACCTCTCATTCTTATCATTACATGTCTGTTGAGTCTGAGTTTCAGGTGAATTTCTGTGTCATACCATTAAGTGGGCATTGCCCCTGTGGAAGTAACTGGATCATTGGGAAATAAGACTTGGACAAAAATCCATCAGACTGTAAGACAAGACAGTGTGATATTTTCTGTGTAAGGGAATAAGGGAAGGCTTATTTTCTACAAGGAGGGGAACTGACCTGTGAAACATGATAGATGATGATGGTTTCTACTCCCTAGGTAATATATGAGAGCCAGGAGAAGCAGAGCCTTTAGTCCAGTGCTAGGCCGGCTTAATATTAATATTAAGATATGAGCTATGCGAAAAGGATCAAGAGATTCAGGTGTGTCTCTGTGGTAGAGTATCTGAGGGTAGGGTGCACATAGGAGACAATAAATGTTTATTAAATAAAAAAGTGGGTGACTTTCTGCATGTCTGCAATCTTCCATGTTATGTGTCTCTCTTGGAAAGCCTGGCCCACTATCATGCTGGATCACAAGGCTATGATGACAGCTGTGTCCTTGATAACATCTACTGAATTCTTCCCTGTTCTCTTGGGTGTACATAGCAGAATTCTTACTATTTGATGTTATGAAGATCAAAATGATTGTTTAGGCTGAATTTAATTGGTTTTTAAACTATGAGATTGCTACTGAATAAAGTAAAACCCCAAATTTAGCAGCAGCATTTAAAAAAAGTCTTGATTTCTTTTCTTTGGGGCCATATAAAAAAACCTAGTTCTCAGCGTTCCCCTCAATGTGGCCATTAGGAGTATAATTATTGATAAGAGATAAGTAACCAGAAGTCTATAGCCTTGAGACCTGAAGACATGAAAAACTACACCATATGGATTATACAACTGGGACAAGAATCACAAGAAGGAGAAAAGTTTATAAATAGATACATGTCAAATGTCCCAGTAAAAATAGAGCTGAGCAGGAGAGATACGATGAGGCACCGAGGTGTAGGAAATCTAAGGAGAGTGGGCCTTCACTGAGTTTGTAGCTACATGTGCCAACTGGGTTGGAAATTACCAGATGAATTCATTCAAGCAACAAGGCATTTGGTTTATAATTGAGTCAATTCACTGCAACCGCTGGTTATTTTGAAAATAACCTAGTAAATCAGTCTAATAACCCATTATTTTGAAAATAAACGGGTGAATTCAGTCAAGTAACTGTTATTTAAATAATGGGGTAAATAAATCTAGTTATTCAGTCAAAGAAAGACACCTTTTGGCATAGTGGATAGAGAGCTGGCTTCAAAGCCAGGAAGAAATGAGTTCAAGTCTTCCTTCTGCTGTGTGACCCAGAGCAATTCACTTAATCCCTCACTGCTCTTGGCAGTTCTCTAAGACTGTAAGTGGCAGAGAAGTTTCTCTGGCTTGCATTGGTAGTGGTAGGTTAGTCTCTATTGAATTCAAACAAATTCCCTTTATTAGTGAAATAACCAGTTTCTAGTCAATTCAGTAAATATTTTGTTAAGTACCTATAGCAAGGGCAGCTAGATGGTGCAGTGGATAGAGTGCCAGACATGGAGTCAGGAGGACCTGAGTTCAAATCTGCCCTCAGACACTTACTAGTTGTGTGATCTTGGGCAAGTCCCTTAACCCTATTGCCTCCTCCCTGCCCCCCCCTCCCAAAGTACCTATAGCAGCAAGGCCTTTACTGGGAATGCAGGAAATCACATGCTTTATTTAGCATAGAGAAGGTGCTAAATAAATGTACCTGCATAAATTCCTCCGGTGGAATGGGTAGATGAGAACAATTTGTTCCAACAGCCATGAAAGTGGCTGAAGCAAGTCATTAGGGAGCTCTGAGAGCTTGGTCAGACGTCGAAGACACCAAAGTTGTTCACTGCATCTCATAAGTTGTTCTGACTTCCAGCCTGCCACTGGACTTCAGTGACTGGAAGACAGAGTGAGGTGGATGACTTTGTACAGCCCTCCCTCACTGAGGTCTGATTCATGTGCAAGTCAAGACACATCCTGTTCTGTCATTGGTTTTCTTCCAAAAGGAAGGATGAGCAACAGCTCTATGCTACACATTGTACTAAACGTCTGAGATACAAAGAAGTCAGAACAGTTTCTTCCCTCAAAAAGTCCATGTTCTATTTTTCCCCCCACTTAATAGTTTTATTTTTTTCCAATTACATATAAAGATAGTTTTCAACATTCATTTTTATGATTTTTTTTTGGAGGGGGGAAGGCAGGGCAATTGGGGTTAAATGACTTGCCCAAGGTCACACAGCTAGTAAGTGTTAACTGTGTGAGGCTGGATTTGAACTCAGGTTCTTCTGACTCCAGGGCTGGTGCTCTATTCACTACACCACCCAGCTGCCCCCATTTTTCTAGGATTTTGAGTTCCAAATTTTTCTCTCTCCCTCTTGTCCTTCCTTCTCCAAGACAGCAAGCAATTTGATATAAGTTATACATGTACAACCACTTCAGACATATTTCCACATTAGTCATGTTTTGAAAAAAGAATCAGAAAAAAGGGAAAAATCATGGGAAAGAACAAAAAAAAGTGAAAATAGCATGCTTCAGTTTGCATGAAGACTCCATAGTTCTCTCTCTGGATGTAGATGGCATTTTCCATCATGAGTCTCTTGGAATTGTCTTGCATCATTGTTTTGCTGAGAAGAGCCAAGTCTATCACAGCTGATCATCATACAATGTTGCTGTTACTGTGTGAAGTGTTTCCTTGGTTCTGCTCACTTCACTCAGCACACAGTAGATGATAAATGTTTGTTAAATAAATAAATGGGTGACTTTCTGCACGTCCGGAATCTAGTTCTATAAAATAATTTTTTTTGAAGTTTTATTGGTATGGCACTGGATAGGTAAATTAATTGAGGCAGAATTCTCATTTTTATTGTATTAGTTCAGCCTACCCATTAGTATTTGATATTTTTCTAGCTTTATTTGTGTGAGAGGTGTTTTGTAATTGTGTTCCTGGGTTTGTCTTGGCAGGTTGACTCCCAAATATTTCATATTGTCTACAGTTATTTTAAATGGAATTTCTCTTTCTATCTCTTGCTGCTGGGTTTTATTGATAATATATAGAAATGCTGATGATTTACGTAGGTTTATTTTATATCCTAGAACTTTGTAAATGTTGTTAATTATTTCTAATAGTTTTTTAGTTGATTCTCTAGGATTCTCTAATCTGTATCTCTCATCTGATTCTCTAACAATGTATCATCTGCAAAGAGTGATAGCTTTGTTTCTTCTTTGCCTATTCTGATTGCTTCAATTTCATTTCTTCTCTTAATGTCAAAGTTAATGTATCTAGTACAATATTCAATAATAGTGCTGATATTGGGTATCCTTGCTTCACCCCTGATCTTATTGGGAAGGCTTCTAGCTTTTGTCCTCATTACATATAATGCTTGCTGATGGGTTTAGATAGATACTACTTATCTTTTAAAGAAAACTCCATTTGTTCCTATGAGAAGCCCATATTCTAATGGGAAAGACAACATGCAAATAATTGCACAAACAACATACATACAGGGTAGATTGGAGGTAATCTCAGAAGGAAGGAACTGGCACTGAAGAAGGTCAAGAGATGCTTCTTGCAAAAGGTAGGATTTTGATTGAGATGGGAAGGAATCTAGCAAAGTCAGGAGTTTAAGAACAAGAGGGAGATCATTTCAGTGAAAATGCACCGAGTTGGGAAGTGGGGTGTCTTATGGGAAGAACAACAAGGAGACCAATGTCACCAGATCTGGAGTATGTGGAGAGGAATAAATTATTAAGAAACTGGAGAGGTTGGAAGGGACCAGGTTATGAAGAGTTTTAAAAGCCAGAGGATTTATATTTGATTCTGGAGGTAACAGGAAGCCACTGGAATTTATTTAGTAATGGAGATGACATGGTCAGAACTGAGCTTTAGGGAGATCAGTTCCATAGCTGAGTGGAAAATGGATTGGAATAGGGAGCAACTTGAGGCAGTGAGACTAAGGCTATGAGATCTTTTACTGGAAGCCTTCCCCAGCTCCTCTTAATTCTAGTGCCTTCACTCTGTTAATTATTTCCTGTTTGTCCTGTACATAGCTTGCTTTTTATGTATTGTTTGCATGATATCTCTCCTGTTAGATAGCAAGCTCCTTGAGGACAGGAGCTATCTTTTGCCTCTTTTTATATCCAATAAGAAACATTATAATTGTATAAATATATTTAAAATAATTTTTTTTTCCTAAAAGAATTTCTGCTAATCCCCAGCCAAATTTCCTGGCTCTTTTATATGTAAATGAGATACAGTTTGACAGGGGCATGCTTACACACACACACACACACACACACACACACACACACACACACACACATACACACACATGCACGCGCGCGCACACACACACCTTTACAAGGTAGAACTGGGCCACTTCAAGATAGAGAAGGGGATGGGGCAGCCAGATGTCTCAGCAGATAGAACACTGGTCCTGGAGTCAGGAGGACTTGAGTTCAAAAATCTGCCCTCAGAGACTTACCGGCTATATGACCCTGGGCAAGTCATTTAACCCCCTTTGCCTCAAAAAAAAAAAAAGGGAAGGGTTCATCCACCTCTTTATTAATCTAGACATGAGCTATTCACAAACTATTTTCTGAGATTTTCCAGAGTAAACTCTGGGTAGGAGATAATAGGGTATTGATTTTGGCCTGGAAGGGAGCTTGGAGGCCACATAACGTAAACTCATTTTATATTCAATGAGCAAACTAAAGCATAGGGAGATTCAATGATTTGTCCAAGGAAGAGGCATATGTGAGCTCTAGAATCGTGTCCTATGACTCCAATTTCATCATTCTTCTTGTTGGGCCATGCCACCTCTTAGATATGAAAGAGAATGATAAAATAATGAGAGAGAAAATGACCTGTTTGGGGGTCAGCCTCCAAGCCTGGACCTTATCTTTGTGAGTCAGGAGTGTGGCTCTGGGCTATATCTGTAAAAAGAAGAAATGACAGAAGTTGCCATACAACAAATACAAGCCAGCCCCCACTGGATCACTTCCTGCCCCAACCTATGAAGGACCAGCCTCTTAAGGAGAACTCTGGCAAGAATCTTGCCAGCAGTGACTAAGAGAGAGACCCTCCTGTTGTTGTCACAGGACAATCTATTTCCTTTACCTTTATAGAGATGGACAATGGAGGCATCCTTGAACTCCTAGGGGATGACCTCCTCTTGCCATATAACCTGGAAAATTTCAGTCAGCTTTTGTATGAGCGGTGGCCCCCTTACCTTGTAAATCTCAGCTGGAATAGAATCAGCACCAGGTGATTTGCCACATGAAAGGACCCTAATGGCATTCAAAACCTCTTCTTCAGTTAAAACTTTATCTAGGAAGGGATTGACTTTAACCTGAGGTAAACAGTCAGTGGTCTCAGCATTGATTGATGATAGTCTATTGAGAACACTATGGAAGTGTTCAGCCTATCTCTCTAGGATCATATTATTATCACTAATCAGTGTGGCTCCATCAGCACTGAGTAGTTGAGATGCACCATAGGTCTTTGGCACATAAATAACCTTTAGGGCATCATAAAAACACTTTGGATTGTTACTATTTGCTTTTCTTGTTACCTCCACATGTGCCTACTGTCTCTGATGACACTGGGTACATTTGTGAGAGGGTATAGCCCAGGTTATTAGGGAGAGCTATTCTGCTTCCTTATCATGTCATCTTAGTAAATACCTTTGCTTTGAGCTAATTGTATCAAGTGGTCACCTATTGAGGGTAAATCCTTTGTGTGATACAGAGTGCTGGACTAATTATAGACTTATCCTCTCCAAGCTAAATATTCACACTCAACAAAACTGGTGTCCCCAAGGAAAAATGACTACCGGAAGAATTAACATAAACAAATTAGAGTTTTTCTCTGAGAGGCAACAGTTTGTTGATAACTCGAAGGGAAAGTTGAACCAACACACAGTTGACAACAGTAAAGCAGAAAAGGAGTAGGCAGTTTTCAGAGATTTTGTGTGTAGCACTGCATTTGCTCATCTGGACCAGAACACTTGCAAACACCAAGACTGGTTTGATGAAAATGACTGAAAAATTCAGAAACTTCCAAATGAAAAATGAGAATTCCACAGGGTTTACTAGCAGGATAGTTCATCCATCTCTAAGAAGGCAGCATTTCATGCCATCAGAAGTAAAGTACAAGCAAAGCTTAGAGAGATGCAGGATTCTTGGCTCAGCAAGAAGGCAGATGAAATTCAGTTTTATGCCCCAACTTTACTCATTAGTTAAGTACTGCAAAGGATGACTGCCCCAAGGTCAAGGTATTCTGTGGGCCTCTACTACTAAAACTAGTGCTCTTGAACTCTCACCAAAGGATTTACCCTCAATAGGTGACCACTTGATACAATTAGCTCAAAGCAAAGGTATTTACTAAGATGACATGATAAGGAAGCAGAATAGCTCTCCCTAATAACCTGGGCTATACTCTCTCACAAATGTACCCAGTGTCATCAGAGATAGTAGGCACATGTGGAGGTAACAAGAAAAGCATACATATAGGAAACATACTTGTGCAGGGAGGTGCTGCTTACATCCCCAATGTGGCAGGGCCCTGACATCTTTGCATTACTGCTTGTTGAGTGGGGCATCCCCACTGGAACTGGGTCCCTTGGGCCTGCTCCTAGGATGAGTGCCTGGCTCTGAAGCTCAGCTATGGTCTCTTATCATGTCCCACATCACGTTCATCCAAAATCCCAGCCTAGGGTACTGCTAAGCGCTTTTAGAATAAATCAGAACTCATACCCCAGGACAGACCTGCACAATATATGACCTGTGGGCTGTTTGTGGCCTGCCCAAGGATTTCAGATGACCTGTGAAAAATGTAGAGGACATACAGGAAAGTAAAGATATAATGAGTGCTTTGTCCATATCCCGCTTAA
This sequence comes from Pseudochirops cupreus, assembly GCA_028627135.1. Lineage (NCBI taxonomy): Eukaryota > Metazoa > Chordata > Mammalia > Diprotodontia > Pseudocheiridae > Pseudochirops > Pseudochirops cupreus. The sequence continues at coordinate 339,854,400 of CM053581.1, read as the reverse complement.
CTCCCTTTCTGCTAGTCACTATTGTGCCTGGCACGTACCTTGGTGGATGGTTGTCACTGCATACTCTCTCCTGTTTGTCACATGACCCCCGGCAACCAGTTGTCATCAGTCTATCTCTAGTATGAGAGGAGCTAGAGTTAGTTATCTTTTGCTGTGTTTTCTGTTGTTATTGGCATTGAACAGGGATGACGTGAGTGTGGCCACATGCCAGTGCAACTGATACCCACTATGTGATGAGCAGCAATAACACGAAAGCTTCTTCCCTTCCCTTCCCAGGTTACATGAGTATCTGGCACTCTCCAAGGTCAGACACTCGGTTCAGTATTACTTTGTGTGTGAGCAGCTGCTGTGGGGATTTTTTGGTTCTAACATTAAAGTTTGGAGGGGACTTTGTAAAATGTGTGATAAAAAGAAATGGAAGGTCAAATCAGACCATAGAGTGTTTAATCTGCAGTGGGCAAATAGATACTTGTTTACTTACATGAGAGACAAAATGTTTGCCAAGAAGTAATAGCCCTTCTGAAGGAATACAATCTTCGTCACCATTTCAAATGAAAACGTGCAAATTGGATATCAGTGAAAAATTACAGCACCCAAATTATTGAAAAATCTCAGTAGAGAACAATGGTTTTCCAAGAAAGTAAACTCAGAAAATGAAGCAGCTGCTAAGGTTGGTTTTCAGATTTCTTTTTTTTTTAATTTTAATTTAATTTAATTTTTTTATTTTTTGGTTTTTGGAGGCAGAAGGGCAGGGGCAATTGGGGTTAAGTGACTTGCCCAAGGTCACATGGCTAGTTTTGTGTTAAATGTCTAAGGCTGGTTTTGAACTCTGGCTGAATATGTGTGTGTGTATATATGTATGTGTGTGTGTATATACACACACACATACACACACACACACACACACACACACACACACACACACACATATTTACAATCATCACTGACTCAAGGAAGCACTAACACCTGACCACACAAGCTGGGGAATCCCAGGTACAGCCTTCAGGGTCCTGCTAGGAAGGGCCCCGGGAGGATGTCTCTTCCATGGATAAGATTCCAATTTGCGGTCTGAATCTTACAGTTTAAGTAGTGCTGAGAACAAAGAAGGCATACTGCCAGGTGGTTTTTTTTTTTAGCACGCATTATATCTTATGTGAGGCTGGGGAGGGAGGCCAATCCCTCCGAGGCCCCCCCGAGAGTGATGTCTCCTTGGAATGGCTAATTCCAGGAGTTGGGTGGTTAACCATATATCTCCCATCAAGCAATAACCAACAGCCCTGCTCAGTTTCAATCTTCCCAAACTTAATCAAATTTTCCTTTTCAGCTTCTATGAACACAAGTATTGCTTTTGTCTTAGGGACTTGGGGTTTCAACACATACATCTTCATTGATTTTATGGACGGGGGCAGTCTCCTTAACTTTCTTGTCCACTAATCTGTTCCCCATCATCTTATACCAAAGATCTTATAAAACATTTCTTGGTAAGAATATTTCCCATTTTCAAAAACAGTTTATCCTGATATCATTAACTACTATACAATTCCTAAATTCTCTGGTCATAAAATCTTTCCCACATAATTGACAAAACTTACACAAGGTGGTTTTACAGGTCTTTTCTTCACATAATTATAAATAATTACCTCTCACAAGCATACTTTTGTAAATACTTGATTTATACAATAACTCCAAATAGCTTGGTTAAGTCTTACAAGTTTAAACAATCTTAACTGAAACCTTCTTTTAATACAACTGTTTACCAGTAACAATATCATAAACAATTGCCATGTTCTTAAATTTAAACTTTGAAATCAAAACCAATTAATTACCAATCAACTTATCACTAGAAATCAATTACATCCTGGAATCTCACCCATGGAAGAGACGTCCTGCCTGGGACCTCCCTGAGCAGGACCCTGATGGCTGTACCCAGGATTCCCCAATTCCCCAGCTTGTTTGGTCAGGTGTTGCTGCTTCCCTGCATTGGTGATGATTGTAAATATGTGTGTGTGTGTATATAATTGATATTAATTGAAATTTTCCTTTTTAAAAAATATGGCTTATTATAATAGTTTATTATTTATGCCTTTACTTGGAAAGTGAGCTGCAACTGGGAGGAGATTAGCCTATTTTAATTTTGGTCCCTACCTACTGCCAAGTTGTTCAGGTCTGCCCGAGGATCAGTATTAGGGTGGCCTCCCAGGCCTGCCATCTCCTGAGCAGGATCCCAGCTCCAGGTGTCAGTCCACATTCCTTCCTTGGCTCAACTCAACTCTGCAGCTAGACTGCCATATGCTTCTGTTTCCAGATGCTGTTGCCACTGTAGAGGGGAAAGGACAGAGAAATCTTCTTCCTTCTCATGTTTGCTACACTGTCCAAGAAAGGAAAGGGAAAGAATAAACATTTTAACATTTGAGACTTTACTCCATGGCTGGCCCTCTTCTCAAATGACTAAGAAACTCAACTGCTAGATTACTGGCAGGATATGCCCCATCACTTTTCAGTCCTCACCTGTAGTGCCAATGCAATATTTACAGCACCCACAATCACTATAAATAGACTTGACAGTGCTTGATTGTGAAATATAACAGGCTTTCCATATAGAAGACAGAAGTAAAACATTTATTCAGACACCAGAAAACCAAAACCAGTAAGCCAATTCCATCATAATAGCAAATAAGTTAATAAGCCACAACAGCACATGGAGCCACAGTATCTTTTAGCCTTGCCACAAACCAACATAAGCCTAGCTGTCACAGCAGGTGGCAAAAACCAGCTTTTACTCACAAGATTGACTGACTCCTTGCCTGAGCATTGTCTCTCTCTCCCAGTGTAACTAGCTCTGACTCTCAGCTTTCTGAGAGCTCTGCTCCAACAAACTCCTCCCACCACAGTCTCCATGTGACTATATTCAGTCTATTGGGGGCAGAATATATTTACAAAGCAGGCAAGGTCTTTAAATTCCCTTAGGCTTATTAAGGGGCAGGGAAGATCTTCAAATTACCATTACCATTATGTCATCAAGGCTAGTCCTCCCCAAAGCAAGTCTATTGTCTGCCAATCCTCAACCACATTTCCTGGTGCTTCTATTCACAAATGAGCCAAAGTTTAAAAAAGACACACATACCCTTTAGAAGGTGTGAACGGACTACTTCAAAGTCTTAAAGGGTCACCCTTATATCTTCATCATCCTTTAACTTCATCTTAAAAAATTTTTTTTGTTATTCTGAATTCCATAAACACCATCATACATGAGCATTTCAATATAAAAACAATAGAAAGAGCATTTGTTACAGTAATTACTTTAGCAGATACTTAGCCCTTAGTAACTTAGGGCTAAGTACCTCTTGAAAAAAACAGAAGGTATGAACTCTATCTCTTGTTACTGACATCAGGATGGGGTTGGCTGAGACAGGAAGCCAGTGTGTGTGTGTGTGTGTGTGTGTGTGTGTATGTGTGTATGTGTGTATAAGAAGAACCCCAGAGACAGAGAGACAGAATCAAGAATTTTCCTCCTGGTGGCTCCCAGTGGAGGGAGCAGAATTTTCACAGCATCTGGGAGCTAGGCTGCTGGACTGAGAACTGAGTTGGACTTTTCTATGAGACCAGAATCTGGTGAAGTTGCCTGGAAGGCCACCTGTAAGGCTGAGATTTCTCCTGGGTCCTAGGGCCAGTTGAACTGCTGGAGGACTGAAGAAGCATGACTGGGATAAGATTTTGTTTGTTTGTGGCTTGGTCGATCCTTGAGTTGACAGCAGCAGAAGCAGTGAAGGTTTTGAGATGTGCTGGACCCTGTGAACTTCAGTGTGTACCAGGAATGTCTTGGAGGACTGGACTAGAACCTGCCTGTTTGGTGTATTCAGGTAGGAACTGGGACCATAGAAGGGGATCCAGGGAATCTGAGAGACCACCTTGAGTCAAGATGAAAAAAAAACCTCCCCTTGGATGGGTGATGAAATTGAAGTTTACTAGACATCAAGGGGTGGAGGGTTTGTGTAATTTTCTAATGATTGTATTTAATGACTGATTGCTAGATAAGTGACTGATTAAGTTAATCTATGATTGCCCCATGAGTGGAAGATTGATTATTGTATTGTGAGATGACTGAATGACTGAGTGAGGAGACAAACCTCCTTAGGGAAACCAGATGATTATTCTTTTCTTCTTTGTTCTTAATACTGTGGCCACTTTGGTGAAAACTACATGGCCATTGTAATGATCCGCTGTTGTGAACACTATATTGTGATTTTCTGTGATAAGATGTAGTATTGTGAGTATTATATTGAGATTTGTTGTGAATGTTTGCCTTGATTTGTAATGGAATAAAGGGAGTGTTCACTATACTGTGTAATCTGAACCTTAAAAGCTGTTCACAGGAGCATTCTTTCAGGAAGCTGCTTGTGCATGGCGTTATAGCATTGCATATGAAACCCTGAATCTCTGCTATTTCTAATTTGTTTTCTTTAATGATGCATACATCATATATTAATATATACATGTGTGCATATATACACATTATATTTATATATATAACATTTATTTACATACACACATTTATATAGCTTTGTAACTGTCTGTTCAGACAGGTCCCAGACCTTTAAGCACCTCTGTGCTTATCTGCTTATTCCTTTGAAACTGATTCCTAATTCCACCCAAAAAACCCTCTCATAAGAAGTAAGCATAGTTAAGCCAAACAAATTTACATGTTGTCCATGTGTGAAAATGTATGTCTCATTGTGGACCTCAATACCATCGCCTCTCTGTCAGTATTTATAAAGCGTGAAGGCTTCCTTATCAGTCCTCTGGAGTTGTGATTGGTCATCGAGTTGGTCATTAATATCAGTATTTCTTCTCTTGGTGTTATATAGCTGGAAATCATGGACCTCTATAGTCTCTAAAAATTTGAAATTGAGAATTTCTGAGGGAAAATGGGTAGGCCTTTTTTTTACTCAGTTTTCATCTTCTTGGCTTCTCTGTAGCATTTGGTGTGGTCAACCCCCTCCTCCTACTGGATGTTCTCTCTTCCCTCATTTTTGTTTCTGCCACTGTTTTCCTGTCCCCCCCTGCCCCTCCCCATATCTGTCTAACCACTCCCTTCCTTAGCTGGACTGTCATCAGTGCCCCATCCCCTATCTCAGGATTCTATTCTGCTCCATGTCCTCTTTTTACATTTTTTCTTGATGTCATCAGGTCCTGTGTATTAAAAAGATCAGTTCTATGCATGTGACTTCAAGATCTTTACATTCAGTCCTAATTGTTCAAAACAGAATTCTTCACCAAAGAAAAAAATCAACTCCATCTTCTTCCTAATTTGTCTACGTCTTTCGGAGAAACCATCATCTTTCCAATCACTTAATATTCAGCCTCAACAATATCTTTGACTCTTCCTTCTCCCTCACCCCTTTTATTGTAATCAGTTGCCAAAACTTATTGCTTCTACCTCCTCAACATTCTGTATCTGTCCTTTTCTCAGCACTCACACAGCTACCGCCTGCTTCATACCCTTATTTTCTGTCCCCTAGATTGTTGACGTAGCTAGTCTCCTAATTCCCTAGAGAATTTCTGGTAGCTCCTAGTGTCTCTCCTTTCAAATCTATGGTACAAAGAGATGCCCAAAAGTGTTTCTCAAATATATGTCAAAACATGCCACTTCTCTGCTCCAAAAACAGCACCTTTCTCTTATTCACTGGATAAAATACAAGCTTCTCTGTCTGGCTTTTAGAGCCCTTTTCAGTTTAGCTCTAAGACACCTTTCCTGGATTATTGCACATTATTCTTCAAGCACTCTGTGTTCTAGTCAAAGTGACCTCCTCACTGTTCCCTGTATAAGACATTCCATTCTCCTTGGTGTGCATGGATGAGTTGTAATCTGTGTTATTGCAGGGGGTGTTGTGACTGGGCCAACAAAACTTTGATTTCTTCAAATCTTTCCATAATGTCTGATCTTTGTGGTTCTCTACCCATTAAAAAAAATTATGTATATAAGACTGGCTTTCTTTCTTAAAAGTTTTGTAACTTTACATGCTATTCTTCCTCCTTCTGAGGAATGAAATGAACTAATATTGCTTTCTTTGGAATATACACATGTGGAAGGGAGGGAGTTTCCCTGGCAGCCTCAGCTGATATCATAGAATATAGTCATATATGATATTTTAATGTGTAAACAAGTTGTGGTAAGCCTTAAGATCCCATTATGAGATTTGAACTTCTTGTCAACAAGAAAACAATCAATCGGTTAAACAAATAAACTAGTTGTGCCTCTTAAAGCCTTACACAGCTGGAAGAAGTTCAAAAGTTCAGAATTTCCAGTTCAAAATTTGGAGGCAGTTGTGAAAGGCTAATTCTGCATAGGAAGAGAGGGCAGCAAAGTGAAAGGGGATTTTCTTCTCTCACCATCAGCCATGTTATTACAGCAGGGGTCGGGAACCTGAACCTGTGGCATTAAGGCCACATGCGGCTGCCTAAATCCTTAAGTGTGGCCTTTGACTGAATCCAAATTTTACAGAACAAAATTTACAGAATGTAAGTTCTGTAAAATTTAGATTGAGTCAAAAGGCTGCATGTAAGGATTTAGAAGGTCACATGGGCCATAAGGCCTCAGGTTCCCCACCCCTGCATCAGAGGTTTTGAATCAGTAAAAGACTATGCATTCAGCTGGGAACAGACACACACCTTAGGATAGACTGAGATGCAGTGAGACAACAGCCCAAAGGAGCATGAGCCACTGTGGAAGAGAGGAATGCTGGCTACAGTCGGAAGAAAAGAGAAGACCCTGGGAGCTTAGATGAGTGTTCCACAAAGCAGAGGTGTGGCTCCCAAAGGGAGCTCAGGCCCGGTGGTAACAAGAGTTATAAGTAACTCTGCTGTTCACATATCCCATAGATGTCCCTCACTACCTTTGTAGTGGGGTGTATAGGGTGTTCAAGGACTAGCGCCTGCGGCGTGAGAGCTTGCCAAGCCCTTTTCAGAGCTGCTTATCCACCTTTGGTGTCTATCTGTCACTCAACTCTCACCTGTTACTCCAAGAAGCTGTAGCTCACACAGTGACCACACCTTAGCAAACAGTCTTGACAAATGGTTAAGCCAGGTTGAGGGTAACTGACAGGCCTTAAACCCGTCAGTGAGTTAGGGAGATGTCTACTCCAAGCATGCTAAGACTTCTCCCAGTGGGTTGGATGGATGAGAAGAATTTGTTCCAACAGCCGTGAAGGCGGCTGAAGCAGGAGCTGTGGAGTGCTTAGAACTGGGGCGGGCACTGAAGATGCCAAGGTCATCCGCCGCATCCCAGGCCATTGCCAGTCATCCTGAGTTTTCTCTTGTCACTGGATTTTGACTTAGAAAGAGAGAGTGAGGCTGATGACCTTGTATAATTCTGCCTCACTTAAATCCAATTCACCCATGAGTGAAGATCTCACTTATGGATCCTCTTCCAAACTAAGAAAAAACAACAAAACAACACCTCAAGTTAGCTATATGTATTTGTAATAGAATGCACTCCAGGGGAAATTTGGAGGGGGGGAAATACTTTGTACCAATTATTCTTACTATTATACCTTAGCGAATATCTTTTTGTTGTTGTTGAGTAATTTTTCAGTTGTGTGTGGCTCTTTTGGCCAAAGTAATGGGGTTGTTTGCCATTTCCTTTTTCCAGCTCATTTTTACAGGTGAGAAAAGTGAGGCAAACTGGGTTAAGTGACTTACACAGGGTCACACAGCTATTAAGTATCTGAGGACAGATTTGAACTCAAGAAGATGAGTCTTCCTGACTGCATTATGTACCCTTGCTTCTAAGAGCTAATTGTGACTGTTGTTTGATTGTTAATAAAAAAACGCACCAGTGGAGACTTGTGATCTCCAATAGTAGAAGCAGCCACCCAGGTTATTTCTAGAACTTGGATGTAGCACTCACCTTCTTAGGGACTCAACCTGTGAATATGAGTTCGAGGTGGTCGAGTAGCCCACAGGTGGTATGCTATTATATATGCACGCATTCACATTTATACATAGCTATGTTGATAAATAAGGTCTTATTATTATCTTTATATAGAGCTTTTTATGTGGAAATTTTATCTCCTTCACCTCCCTCTGTTATGGGAATTTGAAGATCTTCCCTGCCCACAGGGCCTTTGCTTAAGTGGCTTAAGTGGCTCTGAGAACCTTCCCTGATTTGAAAGTATACTCTGCCCCCTAATAGGCTGAATGTGGTCACATGGAGCCTGTGGAGGGAGGCTTGTTCTTCAGGACTGCCCACACCTTGTAGCTTTGTGATTGGGCAGTGGGTCAAGAGGGCTGTGACATTCTCTGAGCCAGGAGAGGGCTGTATATACCCTGATGGGAGGTTTTGCTTTGGGGCTCACTTTGAGAAGAGTTGTGTGATTTGGCCAGACAAGACTCTGGGCAGCTGTTGAGCCCCCGGCTTTGAAAACCCAGATGTTGGTGCTTCCCTCTCTGGTAACTGACTAGGTAACTGATGTAATGGTCAGACGGTTGGAAGCCCGTCTGTTGATGTTTCTTTGTCTGCTTGTAACTTGTGTTTGTATTCTGTTTGTATTCTCTGAAGTTCAGGGTGTTGACTTTTTCCCCTGAACTAGGTAAATGATATGTGTTTGATTGATTAAAGTAAGATTGTTAACCCATTTTGAGTTGCTTTCCTTTACAAAAGCAGATCTAAGAACCTGTGCCAGCAGCCATGCCAGGTATGCTAGGGTGCTTGCTGCTATACCCTCCCACTCATATCTGAGTTAATTGTGCAAAGTCAAGCCAGTGGGCAAAATATAGTCTTAGTGACCCCCATATTTTAACCTTATTTAACCTTTGGGTACTATACTCAGTCAGACTGCAAGAGAGAGTGAGGTCCCCTTGAGGAATATTTTCATCGCCTGAAGACTAACCCCATGATCTCCCAGTGCTGCTCCCAGGGAGAAGTTGAGGTAATATTTATCCTATCTCCTCATGGAATAATCTACCAATCAGGATCATTTTGCTTTTATATGTAAATTGTTCTACTACTAACTATAAAAGCAGGCTGGAGCTTGGATTTGGGGCTGGTCCCACTCCAACTGCTTGGTGCCTTGGGGTACCAATAAATTCCATTTGTCTTGTGTCCTGAGTTTGTCCTTAACTCATCAGGGTGAGGCCCAAACCCGAATTTTTCTTTAAACATAATATTTCACATAAAGAATCCTAAGTGCAAATCAAAACAACTTTGAGGTACCACATCTCACCAGTCAGATTGGCTAAGATGACAAAACAGGAAAATGACAAATGCTGGAGAGGATGTGGAAAAATTGGAACACTAATGCATTGTTGGTGGAGTTGTGAACTGATATAATCATTCTGGAGTACAATCTGGCACTATGCCCAAAGGGCTATAAATAATTGCATACCCTTTGACCCAGCAATACCACTGTTGGGATTATATCCCAAAGAGATCATAGAAGTAGGAAAACGTCCCATATGTACAAAAATATTTATTGCAGCTCTCTTTGTGGTTGCAAAAAACTGGAAATATAGGGGATGCCTATCAACTGGGGAATGGCTGAACAAGCTATGGTATATGAATGTAATGGAATACTATTGTGCTATAAGAAACGG
>CM053581.1:339824855-339844309 GCA_028627135.1 Pseudochirops cupreus | reverse complement strand
CTTGGAAGCTTTTGGTGTGGGAGTTCTGACTGTGTTGTCTTCCTCCCATTCCATGCTTTGATCCTTTTTTCCCCAAAAAAGGAATCTAAAGTTGGATGGCTGTGCTTGCTTTGCTTCCTTTGCCTGCTCATGTTGCCAGTCAGTTACGTGACTTTTGAGCTCTTTGCCACAGTAGAACTCTGCTTCCAGAAGGGAGGGTTTTGTCCCAAATTGCTGCGGTTTTTGCAGCTGCCAGAGCTATTAGGAGGCTGCTGTCTCTATAGCCCCCACTAGCTTTGGCTCACTGGCCATGCACCTCAGGACCGCCACTTAAGCCTGCGATCCAGATCCAGGCAGGTTAAGGCAAGAGCGCTTAGCCTCTGAATGGTCGCTTGGTCCCCCTGCAATCTGCAGGCCAGGAGCTCTGAAGCGGCCACATGAAGGTGGCTGCAGGGCTACTGCTTCCACTGCTTCTGGCTCTGGGGGCAGAGAGCCGGTCCCGCTCCTCCATCCCCCCCAAATCTAGCCGAGTTCCACTGACCTTTTACTTTTTCTTTGGCATTTGTGGGTTGATAATTCTGGAAACTGCTACAGCTGCTGGTGATCCACTCTCCTGAATGCTCCAGCCATGGCTGGTCCTGTTTGCCCTGGGGCCAAAACCTTGGCTCAGGCCAGGCTGGGCTCCCAGTGCCACTGCAATGAATCCTTCCTGTCTGCCTTGTGGGTTCTGTAGCTCTAAAATTTGTTTAGAGTCATATTTTATAGGTATTTGAGGTGGTTATGTGGGGAGCCACAGAGTTTTTTCTGCTTTTGTGCTGCCATCTTGACTCCACCTCCCTAATTTTCTTATTTTTCAATTAATAAGCATTTATTTTTTCTTATTTCCCCCCTCCAGTTGAACGATAACCAAGAAAAAGGAAAAATAAAAAGTCTTTGTAACAAATATGCATAATCAAGGCAAATTTTTTCATTGGCCAGACTGTCAAGTTTATAATCAAAAGCATTATTTTAGAGAGTAAGACATTATTCATGAACTCTCTGGCTTCCAGTTCTGAGGTCCATATATTTAGTTCTACTATGATCTAAGGCAGTCATGCCATAGAATTTCTGAAAACATCCTATAATGGGAAGAGCCCTGGCTTTGGAGGCAGAAGACCTGTGTTTAAATTCTACCTCTGCTTTACAAGCTGTGTAAGCTGGAGCTGGGTGGAAGATTAAATCATCTTTCTGGGCCCAAATTCCCTTGTTTGTATTTTTTTTTTAAAGACACATTTGAGAAGGTAGGATTTGTTGTTATTGTTTAGTCATGTCATTTGCGTCTGTCTTTGTGACCCCATTTAAGTTTTTGTTGGCAAAAAAAATGTACTTTGCCATTTCGTTCTCCAGATCATTTTATAGGTGAGGAAACTGAGGCAAAGAGGGTTAAGTGAATTGTCCAAGGTCACAAAGCTAGCAAGTGTCTGAGGTCACATTTGAACTTCCTGACTCCAGCTCTTACTCTATCCACTGCTCCACCTATGCATCAAAAGCATCATTTTAGGATACCTGAGAAGGGACTGGGCTGGCTTGGCAGCGTTTGGGTTTGGTTCAGTATTAGGTTCATTTTTTTAAGATCATATCTTTTTGTTTTACATAACTTTCATTTTTAAATATCTTTGGAAATAACTGCCCAAGGGTAGAATTAGATGATCTCTAAATTTACATGGTCCCTTCCAACTTTAAATCCTGGGATCCTCCTGGAGATTGAGTTTCCTTATCTGCATTAAAAGAGAATGGTATGGTAATTATTAAATTACCTGGCTCTTCAGGGCAGTTGTGGAGAGCACCCTTTGTAAATAAGGGAGAAGCATAGAACCTGGGCACCTGAATTGGTGTTGGTCATTTTCTTTCTTTACTCAAGTGCAGATTTTGTTGGGTACCCATTTTCTCTGTACTCAACCATGACCTTTTTGCCAACCTATGTTTTGACTCCCCATGCTTCTCCTTTCTTGTCCTTGTTCACTTTGTACTAGCTGCTCTAGGGACTGATCTTCCTCCTTTCCCTCCCACCCTTCCCCTCCCTTTTCTCCCTCTCCCCCTTCCCATCTCCTCTTCCTCTTCAGAGCCACCTCTTATTTCTCAGGAACTGAGACTTTACAGTTGTGGAATTTCCTTCTTTGGCCAGACTTTCTCCATGGCACCATATCCCCTCCAGACCTCAGCCAATGCCATAGATAGGCTGCAGCATCTGATCATAATCAACTCACCAACTCCCCTCATTCTCATGCTGTGGGGGAGGGGTGTGATGTCCAACAAGCACCATCATCTTCTACCTTCTCTAGGGAGTTTTCCCTACCTAGTTAGATGTAGCGGATGGCTGGGGTGCGGAGTGTAGATTTAGGAAAGCCTAAGTTCAAATCCTGCCTCAGCTACTTGTTAGTGGTGACCTCATGTTTATGCTTCACATAAGTCCCTAGGACTTATATACTAAGATGAGATGCGCTTCTACTTTGAGAAGAACAAGAATCCTTCATGCATTTGTCATAGAGTTTGGGAGAAGAGGCCCATTACCATGTTACCATCATTGGAGAAGCAGGGCAACTAACCTCAAAGAATCCCTAGAATCTCAGATATTAAAAGGATTTTGCAGATTATCTCCAACAGGAATCCTCTCTATAGCACCCCCAACAAGTCTCTGCTTGGACAACAATCCTTTGAATACTTGAAGACAAGTATCCTCCTCACCCCCAACTCCCAGCCTTCAAGACTTCTTCAAAGTTAAATCTCCAAGTCACCAGGCATTAAGGCTTTGTCAAACCAGACGCCACACTCTCTCGACAGTCATCTGGAAAAGGCCACCAGCTTCTCTCCCCTTCTGTGGTTGCCTGCTTACATAAGCAGAGCTAGCCCAGACTTCCTGGGTTGAGGTTTTGTAAACTGGTCCTCATAGTCTAAACTGATTGTGTTGTCATGAGGAAATTCAAGGGAACCAGGCAAGAGAGAGAGACCTATGTATAGGCTTTCTCCAGGAGTCTCATTTGTGTTCCCTGTGCTGGCTGTGTGTTACTAGGGACGATGGCCTGCAGTGAGGAAGTACACTGCAGTCTTCTAGAGCTCTTAAGGCACAGAAGACTCCCCAGAGTCCCAGTGTTCAGATGATCAAATCATCACAAAGTCAGTGATATCTCTGTTCTTTTTTTCTTTTTTAAAATTATTTTTAGTTTTCAACATTCACTTCCATAAGATTTTGAGTTTAAAATTTTTTCCCCTTCCCTTCCCCACTCCTTAAAATGGCATGCCGTCTGACATAGGCTCTACATATACATTCATATTAAACATATTTTCACATTAGTCATATTATAAAGGAGAATTAAAACCAATGGGAGGGAACCATGAGAAATAAGAAACAAAACAAAAAAAAAAAAGAGAGAAAATAGTCTGCTTCCATCTGCATTCAGACTCCATAGTTCTTTCTCTGGATGTGGATTCATTTTCCATCAGGATTCTTTTGGAGTTGTCTTAGATCCTTGCATTGCTGAGAAGAGCTAAGTCTATCAAAGTCAGTCATCGCACAATGTTGCTGTTACTGTGTACAATGTTCTCTTGGTTCTGCTCACTTCACTCAGCATTAGTTCATGTAAGTTTTTCCAGGTTTTTCTGAAATCTGTCCACTCATCATTTCTTATAGCACAATCATATTCCTTTATATTCATATACCACAACTTTTTCAGCCATTCATCAATTGGTGAGTATCTTCTCCATTTCCAATTCTTTGCCATCACAAAAAAAGAGCTGTTAGAAACATTTTTGTACATGCGAGTCCTTTCTCCATTTTTAAGATCTCTTTGGGATAGAGACCTAGAAGTGGTATTTGCTGGGTCAAAGGGTATGCAAAGTTTTATAGCCCTTTGGGCATAGTTCTAAACTGCTCTCCAGAATGATTAAATGAGTTCACAACTCCACCAACAATGCATCAGTGTTCCAATTTTCCCACATCTTATGCAACATTTATTATTTTCCTGTTTTGTGATATTAGCCAGTCTGATAGGTGTGATGTGGTACATTAGACTTGTTTTAATTTGCAATGACATCTCTGTTCTTAACAAGTCTTCCCTATATTCTTCTCAAAATCTGTGTCAGGGTTTACTGGACCTGACAAATTAATCTGCTCCTCTTACTCTACCCTACTGAGTAAACATGTGTCATTGTTCATTCTTAATCAGTATTGTTCTTCCTTCTTCCTCTGTAAGACATAGCATTATGACCTCTGAAATTATATATCAATATGAGTGTACCATACTGAGAGACAGTTGGTGGAACAGTGGCTAGAGGGCTGGGCCTCGAGTTAGGAAGACTTGAGTTCAGATTTGAATTTGGACCCTAGCTGTATGATCCTGGACAAGTCACTTAACCTGTTTGCCTTAGTTTCCTCAACTATAAAATGGCACCTATCTTTCAGGGTTGTAATAAGGATCTAACGAGATAATATTTGTAAAAAGCACTCCACATAGTCCCTGGCACTTAGTAGGGTGCTAAAAATGCTTATTCCCTTTACCTCTCCCTCCCACCCCCCAAAGTAGGAAGGAAGTGGTTTGGTGTTTGGCCAGGTTTATAGAGATAATGGCGCTTTTCACTTGGCTGTGGAAATGGTGAGAAAGACATGTGTGATGAAAGTCAGTGAGAATGTTTGCCAAAGAGCCACTTGGTAAGGCTGGAAAGATATGCAAACAATCTATCTGTTTTACCCTGTAGGGTTTGCTGAATTGAATACTCGAATTGGCAAACACTTATTAAGTACCATCCTGTTCAAAAGCTGCTGTGCTAGGTTCTGGGAAGAATACAGAGACAGAAATGAAACAACTCTTGAGACTTGAAGGAGTTTACATTCTCCTGGGAGAAGGGAGAACAACAGAGGCAAATAAACATGAAGTATGTAGAAAATAATGCAAAATAAAATTGAGTAGTTGAAGAGGAACCAGAAAAGACCTTTGTAGAAGGGGGCACTTGAGCTCTGCTCTGAAGCAAGCTAGAGATTCTGAAGGGCAGAGATAAATCAGGAGTGCACTCCTGATTCGAGGGAAGAACAGGCAAAGGCATGAAGGCAGGAAGTGGAATGTTAAGTATTTGGAACAACTTGGACCAGTTTAACTGGAACCTGTACAAACACTCTGCCCACACTTGAGAGATGTGAGTAGAGATGAAGCTTAGAGCTTCACAGATACAGATACATTTATAAAGATATCTATATCTCTATCCATCCATCTATCTAAGCTGTCTAGATGGCAGCAGCTTAATCTTGCTCCCCAGAGTGGCACCAGCTAAACTCTCTTCCACACAGAGACCATGGAATGTGGGACTAGGATTAACTGACAAGAGTTTGTGCAGCATTTAGTTGTCGTGGTCGTTGTTCAGTCGTGTTTGACTCTTTGTGACCCCATTGGGGGTTCTCTTGGCAATGACACTAGAGTGGTGTGCCATTTCCTTCTCCATCTCATTTTACAGATGAGGAAACTGAGGAAGGCAGGGTGAAGTGACTTTCCCAGGGTCACACAGCTAGGAAGTGTTTGAAGACAGATTTGAACTCAGGAAGATGGGTCTTCCTGACTCTAGACCCAGTGCTCTATGCACTGTGCCCCCTAGCTGACCCTGCTTTTGCACAGTTCCAGTGTGTACTTGAAAACGTGCACAGGGATTGTTTGCTGGCTGCTTCCCTCATGAAGAGGAGCCTTTTGATCAGCTGCTGAGATGGAATTCTGAGGATTATTCAAAAAGCACTAATCAGCCAAGGCTCCTTCTCTCCTACTTGTCCACATTCCAGTGAGGAGGACTGTGAGCTTCTGGGTGGGTGGGGTGGAAAAAAGTCTTTGAACCTTTATCTCTCCACCCAGGCTGCTACCATGTAGAGCATATGGTTCTGCTCTTTCCTTTATCTCTGTTGTGTCTGCTTTCAGGCTTTAGCCTTCAGTTTAGCCTGTCTGGCCTTGCCCCTAGAAAACGGCCATCTGCAGCCTCAGGGCTCTGGTTCTCCCTTTGCTCAAGGCAGCTGAGCAAGAGGGTCTGCTCAAGCTTCTGGTGCAGGCATCCATCTGGTTTCTTCAGAGACTTTTCAGTCTGGGGACACATTTGCAGGTTCACCCAATCACCTGCCTTCTGTGCTAGCTTAAGACTTTTCAGACTTCCATCTTTGAGGAAACTCTTAATACCAATTAGAATGCTTGGCTTGACTGATCTGTGCCTCAAAGTTCATTTGCACAGGATTCTTCCTCATTGGATTATTCAGTACTCCATGTTTGCAGAAGAGGCAGAGTTAGGTAGGGATTGGTTATACTTATGATACAATTACCCTGGGCCCTAGACACAGGGTTTCCTAGGAAATGGAGACCTGATCATTCTCCCAATAAGTGACATTCTATGGTCCCGAGGATCCTGGGAAATGTTGTTCTAGATATGACTCCTCTTGTCTATGCTAACAAATCACCTTGTTCCATCTGCCAACTCTTCCAAACCTTTACCACTTCACTTAATCTTCACAGAGAGATGAGAAGTGTCTAGAATGAATGGAAATCTCCCCTGAGGGTTTTGTGATGTATGATGAAAAGAATAATAGTATCTCTTACGAACTTTGGAGGTGACCTGTTTGTTTCTGAATTATTCTTACTTGGAAGTGATAGAATTTAGTCTTCTTTATGTTTGTATTCCCTTGCTTCTCCTGTAGGTATAGTGAAGGTTAATGGGATATCTAGTTGCCATGCAGTCAGGATATTTCTCTGTTACTTAAAAACTCATGAGCTTAATCCATGGAGCTCAAGTGGGTGAATCTCTGTGGGTGTTGAATTAGGGTCACTTGCTGAAGCAGTTTGAAGAGGACCTCTCTGTGTTCTAGGAGTTTTAAACTTAATCAGTTTCTCCTTATTTTAAACTCCTAGGTAAGAAGAAAACCAGGATAACTTATAAAAAATGTCCAGAGTCATGAGATGGAGTAGCTTCTTTGAGGAAAATCAAGGAAACCAGTGTCAACCCCTGAAGAGGAGTAAGGAGTAAGAAAGCTGGAAAGGTAGGAGGGAGCCAGGTTATGAAGGACTTTGAATGCCAAAGAGAATTTTATATTGGATCCTAGAAGTGATAGGGAACTAACTAGAACTGGTTGCATAAAGGCATGTCAAGGGGGGATGGAGGGGATATAAGAGAGGGCAGACTGGGGGAAGGGGTAATCAGTTTGCTTGCCATCTCGGGGTGGGGGGGTAGGGCAGAGATGGGGAGAAAATTTGGAACTCAAAATCTTGTGGAAAAGCACGTTGAAAACAAAAAATAAATAAATTCTGTTAAAAAAATGATCAACAATAAAACTGGAAGGATCTTTGAAAAATAAAGGAGTGCCATGGTCACTTTAGGAAGATCAATTTTATGGTTGAGTGAAATATAGTCTGCAGTGGAGAGAGATTTGAGACAAGGAGAGCAAGCAGAAGGCTTTTGTGATAGTCCAGATGTGAGGTGATGAAGGCCTACACCAAGGTGATGGTAGTGTCAGTGGATAAAATGGGGTTATACAAGAAATATTATGAAGATAAGATCAGCAACATATTGGATAGGGTGTGTGTGTGTGTGTGTGTGTGTGTGTGTGTGTGTGTGTGTGTGTGTGTGTGAAAGTTAAGGATAATACCTAGGTTGTCACCTGGGTGACTTCATATTTTAGATGTACATACATACATATATGACAACTTCTTCCTCTATGTATATGTCTATGCACATGTGTGTACACACATACACTTAGACTCCTTACATATATATGTGTAGCTCTCTCTGTCTCTGTGTCTCTGGTTATCCTGGCCTCCAATGCCTGAAGGCCAGGAGTATTAGACTTTTACCCCTCCTCCAGGGTTCTCTGGCACCTTAAGGGGCAGAGGGGTGTCTAGGCTCTCTGCAAGTATCTCTAGCCACTACTGATAGTATTCTCCCAATTATAGGGGATGGTTCCCTGCACCACAGTTCTATTTAACCACTAACAGTCTGACTGCCTTTTACACAGAAATATTTACTTCCAAAGGAATAATCACAAATATACAGACTCACTCCCCCAACATGTGGGAGGAATAATCCTCCTCCCTACTTTGTTCCACTTAAGCCTCTGGGAAGGGGATTAGGCTCATAGATTAGTCTAGTTCTCCCATAGCATTGTCTCAGTTGCAAGTCCAGTCCTTGGTCTCCAGTCTCTGGACTCTTGGCTTCTCAGGGTTTCCATGCTGGGATGACTGGCTGGCTGCACCATCCCACCTCCGACGTCATCATGGCTTGAACTCCTATTCCTGTGGGGATCACCTCCAGCACTAAAACTAAGAAGGACAAGCAAAACAAAACAGAAACAAATGCCCCCAAGTCCAGTTCTCAGAACCAGGGTAAAAGAGAGGGAGCAGGGGAAGGAAAGTCCTTCCTTTTGCATGAGTTCATTTAATGGCATCCTCAAGCTGGGATCTTCACCATTGGGTCACAACAGTTGAGAGTGACTGAAAAGAGAACAAAGGGTTCTTCTTCATTAGTTTTACAGATGCAGGCAGCCAATCAAGGAAGGTTACCACTACCCACGTGTTAGGGGACCAAGAGTTCTCCATGTTAGGAATCTAGAATGCTCCAAAGGTCCCTCAAGGTAACTCCTTGTTAGCTGAACTGGGCATGCCCAGATATGCCCTGGTTTTACACACACACACACACACACACACACACACACACACACACACACACACTTATATACTTCCCCACTGGAATGTAAGCTTCTTACAAATGGGGATTATTTCCTTCTTTGTACTTGTGTCCCTAATGATTCACACAGTGTCTGGTATATGGCAGGAACTTAATAAAATGCTTGTCAATTGATTGATAAAACTTTGCTCCCCAACAATGATAATTCTGGAACATCCAAAAAGGAGAGAAGTTTCCTGTACCAAAAGGAAAATCTGTGAAATCAGTCAGTCAGTCAGTCAGCAAACATGTGTTAAATCCCTCCTATGTGCCCAGTACTGTGTTAATAACACTGGGGATACAAAGAGAGTAAAAAGAAACCCACACACGGTTCCTCCCCTCAAGAAGCTTATGTTCTAGCAGGGGAGACGACATACAATTAGGCAGACAGAAGAAACAAATAAACAAAGGAATGAATGTATGAATGAATAAACAGATAAATCTATGGAGAGAGAAAAAGACAGAGAGAAATCCAATGACCTTTTCTCAATTCTTTCTTGACCTCTCTGCAGCCTTTGACACTGTTGATCACCCTCTTTTCCTTGTTGCTCTCTTCTCTCTCAGTTTTTGTGACACTCTTCTAACCCTATGCCTCCTCTTACCTGTCTGACCATTCTGTCTCCTTTGCTGGCTCTTCATCTAGGTCATGTCCACTAACTGAGGCTGTCCCCCAAGTCTCTGTCCTGGGTTCTCTTCTCTTTTCCCTATTTCTCTTCTACTACTTCACCTGGTGATCTCACCAGCTCCAAAGGATCTGATTATCATCTCTATGCTGATGATCCTCAAGTCTACTTAGGTCTATCCCCAACCTCTCCTCTTATCTCCAGGCTCATCCTCTAACTGCCTGTATTGCGCATATCTTGCACTAGATGTCCTACAGCCATCATAAATTCAACATGTCTAATCCATTACCTTCCCCCATCCCCAAACTCTCTCCCATTTTCTGAACTTCTCGATTACTGTGGTGAGCATCATTGTCCTGCCAGTCAGTCAAGCCCACAACCTAGGTGTCAGCCTTGACTTCTCACTGTCCTCCACCCCACTTTCCCTTCATCCAGTCGGTTAAGTCCTGATTTTTCTATCTTTGTAACATCTCTCATGTATGCCCTTTCTCTGCTCTGATGCTGCCACAACCCTAGTGCAAGCCCTCATCACTTGACCCCTGGACTATGACAATAGCCTTCTAGTTGGTCTCTCCCCATTCCAGTCCATCCTCCGTTCAGCTGTGAAACTGATCTTCCTAAAGCACATCACAAGTATGACCATGCCACTCCCCTACTTAATCATTTCCAGTGACTTCCCATCACTGCTAGGATCCAATATAAAATTCTCCATATGATTGTGCAGTGATCAACTATGAATGACTTAGCTCTCCTCAGCAATACAATGCTTCAAGACAATTCCAAAAGACTCATGGTGGAAAATGCTATCCACATTCAGAGAAAAAACTGATGGAATCTGAATGCAGATCAAAGCAGACTATTTTTACTTCCTTTGTTTTTTGTGTATGTGTGTGTGCTTTTTTTCCTTTTGTTCTGTTTCTTCTTTCACAACATGGCTAATGTGGAAATGTTTTACATGATTATACATGTGTAATCTATAGCAGATTTCTTTCCATCTTGAGGAAGAGGGAGGGGAGAGAGGGAGGAAAGGAGGAAGAAAAATTTGGAACTTAAAATCTTATAAAAAATCAATGTTGCAAATTGTCTTTACATGTAATTGGAAAAAATAAAGCACTGTTTAATTTTTAAAAAAAAAATCCTCTGTATGGCATTTAAAACACTTCATAATCTGGTCTTCTCCTGTCTTTTCAGTTTTCTTATACCTTTGATTACCTTCCGTGTAATCAAAGACTGAGTGACATGAGCATCCTTGGTGTTTCTCAAATAAGATACTCTATCTCCCAACTCTGAGAAATTTCACCTGTTATCTCCCATGCCTGGAGCTCTCTCATATCTTCATCCTGGCTTCCTTGGCTCTCTTTTAAGTCCCAGATAAAATACTTTCTACAAGAAGCCTTTCTGCCTCCCCTTTAATGCTAGTGCCTTCCTTCTATTGATTATCTCTAATTTATCCAGTTTATGTCTTGTTTGTATAGAGTTATTTGCATATTATTTCCCTCATTAGACTGTAAGGTCCTTGAGAGCATGAAGGAATCTTTGTTTGCCATTTGCCAAGTATCCTCAGTACTTAACATAGTGACTGACACATCACAGGCACTTAATAAATGCTTAATGACTTGTAATTGACTTAATAGATACAATACAGTTATATAAAGTAGTTATATACTGTAAATATATAGTATTTATGTATATAATATTTTAAAGCCAGGCACAAGTGGCTCTCCAATCCTGTTCCATATCTCAGCTCATGGGGGACTCTCTCACTTCCAGCCTTCACAGTTTTGTTTTTTTTTTTTTAGGAAGACAAAACTTAACAGAGCTACAACAATATTTATATACATTAAGCTTAACAGAGCTACAGCAATATTTACACAAATTAAGCTTAACAGAGCTGCAGCCATATTTACACACATTTACCAGCACTATCATCTCAATTCACTTTCTGTCTGAGATAGCAACACGAATCAACAGAGTGCTTCTGTCTGACGAAGTAACACTAACACAGATCAACAGACAGAGTGCTTCTGACAAAGTACACAAATCAACAGACAGAATGCTTCTGTCTGACAAAGTAACATCAACACAGAACAACAGACAGAGTACCAACATCACAAACATTCTCTCTCTTAGCTCTGCTACCTCTCAACTCTGCTCAAGCTTTTCTCTGCTAGGCTCCTTCCTGTTCCACTCTTTTGGCAAGCTCCTCCCACTGTATGCTCAATGTGATTACCTTAGACCTCTTAAGGGCCGGACAGTCTTCAAATTCCTTTAGGCCTATTAAGGGCAACACAATGTATACTGTTTCCAACAAAAACTCAATACGATCAAAGTGGAGGTAAAGTATTACTTTGCTTGCCATTGCAAATATATAATGTAGATATATACTGTATATTATATATATAGTGTGTGTATATATAGTATAAAGTATTTATATATAATATTATATCGATATGTTAGTTTGGGAGGGAAGGCACTAGTGGTTGGGGGAATCAGGAGACACTTCACATAGAAAATGGTGTTTGATCTGTGTTTTAAGGGAAAAGAAGGACTCTATGAGGCAGAAATAAGGAGGAGTTATCTTCAGGGAGACCTATGTTCAAGTTCAACCCTAGACATTTCCTAGCTCTGTGAACTCTGGCCAAAGTCATTTAACTTCCTTCAGCCTCATTTTCCCCTTCTGTAAAATAGTGATAATTGTAGCACTTGCCCCACAGGGTTGTGAAGATTAAAGGACATTGTATATGTAAAGTGCTTTGTATAAAAGCAACACTGAGAAGCCTAGGCTGACTAGATTTCAGAATGTGAGAAGGGTGCTAAAGACCAACGAGGAGGGAAAGATAGATTGGGGCCAGGTTGTAGAACATTTTGAGTTAGCATTGTTATGTAGAATCCCAAGGGGAAAAGCTAGAAGCACATTCACATATATAATTTTTTTTTCCAAATTGATTTGTTTATTTACTTTTAGTTTACAAGATTGAGTTGCACAATCCCTTGAGTTTCAAATTTTCTCCCCTCCCTTTACTCCCTCCCCCCATGGCCGCTTGCAATCAAATATAGGATGTGCAAATACTTTCACATTGGACAATAGTCTGGTTGTATAGAAGGGTTGTAACACATATATAATTTTTAACAGCAATATCTATTTACTTGCAATTATAAAGTGCTAAGATGCAAACATATCCTTAGATGCATTATAAGAAGACATATAGAATCTACTAAATGAATTGTAGTAGGTAGCACAGTAGATAGAGCCCTGGACCTAGACTCAGGAAGACCTGAGTTCAATTCTGACCTCAAATACTTACTAGCTGTGTGACTCTGGGCAAGTCACTTAACCTCTGTCAAATGTAATAATAACACCTACCTTCCAAGTTTATGAGGATAGCGTGAGATTGTATTTGTAAGTGCTTTGCAGACTTTGATGACACAAATGGTATTATCAGGGAAGAAGCTGCGTGCTACATAATGCTTACTCTTCATCACCATCATCTGGCCCTAGAAATGGCATCATCAGGGCAGAAGCTGCTATTCTTATCTGGATCATAAGGGGAGTGGATACAGTTCTGTGGGACTGGCTTGACTCAGAATAAATAGCTAAGGCAGGCCAGATGAAAAGTGATTATAAGAGAGATTAGAAAATTTAGGGTCATATGGTCCAAGAATGAGTCAATTCCTTTTATATGTCTTGCTAATCACCTCTTCCTGGTATTACATTTCTAAATGTACATATTCTTTTTTTTCCTTTGTTAATAAATCCTAGTGAATACTCTGGTTATCTGAAATGGGGACTGTAGAAGAGAAAGAAAGAGTAGCCAAATGAAAACATCTGGTTACAGTGGTAACAGATGGCAGCCAGTGGTGGTGATGGTGGTGGTAGGAAGAAAGTTAAGGATTAAGTAAGGCTAACCTTTGAACTCAAGGGCTAGGAGGGTTTCAGGGATCTCAGAAGAGTTTAAGAAATAGAAGGTGAAAGTTCTGGGGTAGAAAGCTAAGGTCATCTGCATTGCTGCTGTTCTTGCAAGTAGACTGTGTATGAAAGAAACCACACGGTTATACCTTCCTTCCTGCTGACCCCATCCCCAGTGCCCATACATACATCAGCCAGCTTACCAAGGTGGTTAATGAACAGAAGAAGCAGCTTAACTCTGCCCAGAGAAGTTCTATTTAATCTATAAACTGTCCCATATTCCCCATACTCTGACCTACATCTTGCAAAGCTGGCAGGAATATAGATGGCTCAAGGCCAGTCCATCTCCATACAAGGGAAAGAGAGCTCAAAGCTAATGTGGTCATTCAAATCATCTTTACATGGGAAGCTCAGCACATATTAATCCTTATTTTACAGATGCAAAAACTGAAAGGAAGAGATTTGCTTACAGTAGGAAACAAATATGTTTAGGCAAGTAAAACAAATCCATTGGTCATGTCTGAGAACAAGTGTCTGGTTCTGTACCTCATCTAGGCTGCTAGACCAAGAGGTGGAAAGTATGTTTTATAATCACTATTTTCAAGTCATAAATGGTCTAGGGTCCTGAGGTCTTTCAGAGTTGTTTCCTTCACATCATTTATTAGTGTTGTGGTCATAAAGTCAATTGTTCTCCTTGTTCTGCTCATCCCACTCTTTATAAGTTTTTACAAGTCTTTTCAGCTTTCTCTGAATAAGTTATAGTCTTCATTTCTTATGGTACAACAATATTTCAGCACATTCATATGCCATAACTTGGTTCAATCATTTCTCAATAAACATTTATTTGTTTGCATTACTTTACCTCTACACAAAGTGTTTTTTTCCTGTGTAATTTATCCATGAATGATTTGAAGCATTTAAAAATATACCTATTGATAGCTCAAATTTCTTTCTTTATGAGTTGTCTGTTCATATTACTTCAATATTATCAGTTTGGGAATAGCTCTTATTTTTATAAATTGGAATCAGTCCCTTAAATATCTTGTATAAGATATTTTAGGGGAAAGCCTGACTCAGGCCAGGACCCTATTAGTTCAGGTTCAATGCTAGGATGCTGAGGCACTCATAAGTCTTCAAACAATTAAAAGGAGGTTGACTTAGCCTTATGGAAACATATCTGGTCAGTAGGACAGGGTAGAGTGGTTACGTGATCTTGGGCCATCAACCAAGTCTAAAGGGCATAGAACCCACTTGCATGGACTTTTCTATAACCTTAGGTATCTAGGAAACCATGTTAGCATAGCCAGGCATCAACCAGGAAGCTGTATCAAAAGGAGTATAATTTGAGCCTTGCTCTACTCTTCGGAATAATTTTAGGAAAAATCTAGTTCAATCTATGTTAGGAAGTGGTTATTAGTTTTATCACAAGGCATCGAGTGAGATGTTGGCTTGAATCTGATTCTAACAGATAACTTTCTAGGTTTCCCACTAATATTCATTGAATCCTTTGCAATCCTTTCACTGAGTACTTATCACAGTAAGGACTCTCCATATCTAGTTGCTAGGGTTTACTAAATGCTATGTAACTATGTTCATTTGTTTCTCTGTGTCATATACTTAATTTCTTCTACTGATGAACTTTTTACTTTTCTAATCAATACCAAATTATCTTGATGATTTCTTACATGCTGTAATTTGAGATTGTGGGGTCCAAAATTGTCTAATACTGCAATAAAAGAAACTAAGACAGAGCTCTGAACCAATAACCATTTATTAAAGGAACCAGACCTCATTTCTTTCTTACAATCTGAGATCCCCCTTTTCCTATGGACTTACTTTTATGGTACTTCATACCCAGACACACAGAAGAGGCAAAATCAAATACTGAGTCTCATTGGTTAATAGAGCTTCATTTTGACCCTCTAGGGGGGCCAGAAATGATGCACAACATGGTGGTCACAGCATGGGCGAGGTAAGGGCCATCTCCACTAAGTGGTCATAAGATGGTTTCCTCAGGTTAGGCAAGAAAGGATGGTCCAGAGGTACAAAAAGTTGGGAGACTTTCCATATCCCATCAAGACATCAAACCCACAATGGGCTTGATCACGCACCCATCACCCAAAGGGATGGCGTCCTCCAATCATCATTCTGGTGGTTAAGGCAAGTGAACTTTATAACAACCAGTAAGCTTTAGCTTGTAGTTTAAGGTTTGGGGCCTATTATAAGAAAGAATTGATTTCATCTAATTATCCCTAAATATAATATAGGTAAAATTAATATATATGATTCCTATATTAATATTAGATGACTAGACTGACTAAATGTGTGTTACTATTACTAGATAAGTATAACACTAATAATCTTTTACCCCTATGGAATCACACTAGACTAATTAATTAAGTAGAGCAAAATAGGGGGCTAATTAAAATCATCTTTGTCAACATCTGGTACTGCTGGGTTCCCTTCCTTTCCATCTCTTTTTCATTATTTCCTTTGAGATTTGTGATCTTTTGTTCTTACAGATGAATTCTGGGTTTTGTTGTTTATGGTATAGTTCTATAAAACAATGCTTGGAAGTTGGTATGGAATTGAAAAAAGTAAATTAATTTAGGTAACATTGTCTTTTTTATTGGATTTATTATAACTCAATCATGAGATTCATATCTCATTATTTTAGGTCTGTATTATTTTATAGAGGGTTTCATAGTTGTATTCTTATAGTTCCTGTGTGTGCTTTGGTAGGTAGATTCCCAAATATTTTATACATTCTATAGTTATTTTGAATGGAATTTCTCCTTCAATCTCTTCTTGGTTTTATTAATATATAGAAATACTGATGATTTGTCTAGGTTTATTTTATATCCTGCTACTTTACTGAAGTTATCATTTTAAAATTTTGATAGATTGACAAGTTTTATTGTATGAGCTTTGTAGATGGGTACTGAGGAGATGGGAGAAGATTCATTTCTTGGTCTCCAAGACTTGGAGAGAGTAGGCACTTAATAAATGTTTATTGATTCATTGATTGGTAATTTCTTATGGCACAATAGTATTCCATTACATTCATATATCATAATTTATTTGCCATTCCCTAGTTATTCAGCGTCTCCTTACTTTCCAATTTTTTTCCACTATAAAAAGAACTGTTGTAAATATTTTTGTAGGTGCAAGTTCGTTTTCTCTTTCCTCAATGTCTTTTGGGTATAGGCTTACTAGCGCTAGAATCTTTGCTTTATATATACTTTCTATTAATAGCTTATTGCAATTCTTTAAACCTATAGTACAGTGGTTCTCAACCTGTGGGTCGTGACCCCTTTGGGGGTTGAATGACCCTTTCACAGGGGTCGCCCGAGACCATCAGAAAACACATATTTCCGATGGTCTTAGGAACTGAGACACTGCTCCTCTATCCGTCTGCAGACGGATCTGCCCACATGTAGATATACCCACATGCGAGTGTTAAAGGGTCACGGCATTAGAAAGGTTGAGAACCATTGCTATAGTATTTCTTCACTGTAGTAAAAAGATGGGGTTTCTTTCTTCCTTCCCCCTCCCCCGTTTACTCATGTCTACAGTTTTAGTTCTTGAATTAGGATATGTTGGAGTAGTTGCTAGGCCAGGTATTATCCCCACTGCATTCTTTGAATGGGATAATGTTGTACTGGGGCTAGGTTCTCCTTCCTCTACAGCAGAGAAGTCACTAGATATCTGAGTGGGAGGTTCCTTGGCTTCAATTTCTACCTTCTCCCATAGCACGGGCCTGGGCTAAGAGCCTTCTACCTTGCCTGAAAGCTACAGCTTCCTTCTTTCTTCTGGAGTTTCTCTAATGGGCTATCTTGGGTTTGTCAGTTTCCCTAGAGATCTGGGGCTACAGGCCTTGGCACCTGAAGCTGGAGGGACCCCACTTAGATCATACTGGTTTTACTTCAGTTCTTTAGAACATCACTGGAGCCTTGGTTTCTGGCCACACTATTTCCCTGTGTAGATGTCTGTTCCAGGTCTGGGATTTCAGCCTTCCATCTTAGGCCTTGGTCCTTGGAGCAGCATTGACTTTAGACTGACCTTCTGAAGATTCCTAAAACCTTTAGATGCACTGTCCTTGGCCACTCTTCCCCTCTCCTTTCCTTTGCCTCCTCCCCAGAGACCTCAATCTCTGAAGCATCCTTTCTTTTATGGGGCAGAGCAGCTAAGTAGTTCTGTTCTTTGGTGATAGAATTTCATTTGAGGCTACTTTCTACACAAAGATTTTCCTGATCCCCCAACTGCTAGAGTCCTCTTACTCAAACTATCTCATGTTAACCTTTAAAAGTTTGGTTAAAGGAAACAAACAGTGATATACTGTTTGTTTTACTCCCTTATTTCATTTTACTCCCTTAAAACTAGTGAACTTGTTCATACAAGGAATGAGAAGCTAAGTTCTAACTGCTGAACAAAAGAATGAGAAAGCTTAAATACCTTTTAGAACCATCCCAATTCAGGGTGGTCGTGTCACCCAATTTTAGGATCTCCATACCTTTACTATCCATATCAGGAGAGAGGAAGTTTCTTGGTTGTAAATACGAGTTGACAAGACAAGAGATGGAGCAGGGTCCGTTTGGAATTTATGGTCTCAGGATGTTTCTGTTTTCCTCTCATATGGAATATGTCCCAAGATAAAGGGAAATCCCACTTCCAGCCTTATCTGGTGTCTGGAGTTGCTGACACAGGAAAAGATATTTTTAAAGCAAAGCAAAGCAATCTGTGTGATTAATTCAGACGTTGGCCAAAAATACAATATATAATGATTATCACTCATAATTAACCCCTTTGTTTTTATTTTTGTGTTTATTCTGTATATACATATATGAATGCTTATCATTTTCCTCATTAGAATGTAAACTCCTTGTAAATAAAAATTGTTTTTTTTCTTTGTATCACCATTGGCTCACACTAGGTGCTTAATAAATGCTATTGACTTACTGATAGATACATTTTTAATGAATATTCCTGAGGAGAGTTTCATGTGGTGATCCTAATCACAAGTCCCATTATTATTATTCAAAAAACACTTGTTAAGTGTCTGCTTTATGCAAAATTACTATATGCTAGGTTCTAGGAAGGATACAAAATTTAGATAAAATACTTTCCTTCTCTTATGGAACCTATAGTCTCATAGACACAGACACTTAAAATATTTCACTGCATAATCATGCTGATTTCATACCAAATTTTTGCAAAAAAGTGGGGTGTGAACATTATGTGAAACTTTTTTAAAATTGTGCTGGTATTATTTAAAAATAATTTATTACCAAACTGTCTTTGGTACAAGATTAGGATGCATGGAGTACTCATGAATATATGTTAAAATTAAATACTGACAATGTGCATGTGCTGAAAATTCTAGGCTCACAATGCACATTCATATGCCACTGTTGAATACATTGCTGCCCTGTTTACCTTTTAAGCAGTGTGATGAACAGAATTGTGCCATGCTATGAAAGGTCACAAACCAAATTTTGTACTGGAAAAACCAGGGTGTGACAATTATGCAGAGGGGTGGAAGATCATACATGAAATGTGGTATACTCTGCCATAAAGGCATTAGAAGGGTACAGAACTAAGTGCTAGGTGAGGTTGTAATGGTAAAGGAATTCTTCTTCTTTTTTTTAACTTTTGTTTATTTTTAGTTCATAGCATTCATTTTCATGAGATTTTGAGTTACAAATTTTCTCCCTGTCTTTCCCTTACCTACCACCCCAAAACAGCAATCCCACTGGATACCCCCTCCCCCAATCTGCTCTCCACTGTATCCTCCCCCATCACCCCTCTGACTTTCTGATAGGGCAAGATGGATCTCCCTACCCCAGTGCCTGTATATCTTATTTCCCCGACGCATGTAAATAATAATAATGATAATAATAACAACTATAATTATATATATTTTTAACATTTGATTTTAGAACTTTAAATTCTAGATTCTTTCCCTTCCTCCCTCCTTACCCACCCACACTGGAAAGATAAGCAATTCAATACAGGCTGTACATGTGTAGTTACGCAGAACATCTCCACAATGGACATATTGTGAAACACTGACTATATTTCCCTCCTTCCTATCCCACCCCCACTTGTTCTATTCTCTACTTTGTCCCTTTACAGAATGGGCTTCTAACAATCCTCCCCCCCCATCCTGCCCTCCCCTCCATCATTGCCTCTCTCATCCCCTTCCCCCTACTCTTCTGCAGGGCAAGATACTC
>CM053581.1:339755170-339824355 GCA_028627135.1 Pseudochirops cupreus | reverse complement strand
CAGCATATTGTAGGATTATGGTTTTTAATCCATTCTGCTATCTGCCTCCGTTTTATGGGATATTCATCCCATTCACAGTTATGATTACTATCTGTCTTTCCCTCCATCCTATTCCCTCTCCTGTTTATGCTTTTGTTTTTCTCCTTCTCCCTTTCCCTTCTTAAGAGTTTTCCTTTTGACTGCTGCCTCCCTCAGTATTCCCTTCTTATCTGCCCCCCTTCCTTTTCCTACCCTTCTCCTTTACTACTTCTTCCCTCCCTTCTAACCACCCTCCCCTTCTTGTCCCTTCCCCCTCCTACTGCCTATAGGATATGATCGATTTTTATACTCAATGTTGTATGTTATTTCTTCCTCAAACCAAGATGGAAGAGAATAGATCTCATGCAGTGCTCCTCACCCTCCCCTCTTTCCCACTATTATGATGGTTTATGTCTCTTCTTGATATAGTCCTATCTTTAACCGGTTGTGTTATTCCCTCCTTGTACCAGAACCAGTGAGGGAAAAGCTCATATAATGGTCACCTCCCTCCCTTCTTTCCCTCTCCTATATTGTTTTTATACCTCTTTGTGTAGCATAATTTACCCTTTTCTGCTTCATTCTTTCCTCTTCTTCCATTGCAGTCCCTTAATAAGGATTTTTATCATCATTTTGCATAACTTATACCCACACCCTCTATTTATCTATATCCCTTTTAGATGTTGCTGTAGGTATCGAGTTCATGATATTAACAGGTATCAGCTTCCCATATAAGAGTGTAAACAGTTTGCTCTTGTTAAATAACAAGTTGTGTGTGTGTGTGTATGTGTGTGTGTGTGTGTGTGTTTGTATGTTTCTCCTTATTTACCTTTCTATGTCTCTCCTGGGTCTTGTTATTGGAGGTTGAATTTTCCATTGAGCTCTGGCTTTTGCATCAGGAAGGTCTGAAATTCTGTTATGTCACTGAATGTTCATCTCCTTGCCTGGTAGATTATGCTCAGTGTTGCTGGATAGGTAGTTCTTGGTTGTAGCCCAAGCTCTTTTGCCTTGAGAAAAACCATATTCCAGTTCCTCTGATCTTTCAACATTGAGGCTGCCAGATCCTGTGCGATCTTCACTGTGGTTCCGTGATATCTGAATTGTTTCTTTCTGGCCACTTGTAGTATTTTCTCGTTTACCTGATAGTTCTGGAGTTTGGCCACAATGTTTCACGGACTTTTCAGTTTGGGATCTCTTTCAGGAGGTGTCTGGTAGATTCTCTTGGTTTCTATCTTGCCCTCTGGTTCTAGGATCTCAGGGTAGTTTTCCTTCATGAGCTCTTGGAAGATATTGTCCAGACTCATTTTTTCATCATGATTTTCTGGTAGACCAATGATTCTCACATTGTCTCTCCTGGATCTGTTTTCCAGGTCAGTTATTTTTCCATTGAGATATTTTACCTCTTTTTCTAATTTTTCAGTCTTGATGTTTTGTTTGACTGATTCTTGGTTCCAAATAAAGTCATTGGCTTCAATTTGGTTGATTCTAGTTTTCAGCAAATTATATTCCTCAGTTAGTTTTTGAAACTTCTTTTCCATGTGCTCAGATTTCATTTTTAGTTCACACATTTTACTTTTCAAGGAGCTGTTCTCTTCATTGTAATGTTTTTCTAATTTTGCAATTTTGTTTTTATAAGAGGTGTTGATTTTATCTTCTACCTCTCTCACTTGGATTTCAAAGTTCTTTTTGAGCTCATCTAGGAATGCTTTCTGTGCCTGAGACCAGGTCATAGTCCCTGTTAAGGCTTCAGCTGAAGGTGTGAAGTCAATACTCTCTCCTTCTGAGTTTGATTCCTCCCTCTCACCATAATAAGGTTCCAGAGTCTTAGTCTTTGTCTTTGTAGCCTGCTTTCTTCCCATTTTGAGGACCTGAGCCATGACCTTCCTCCAGGAGTTCCTAAGCTTTTACTGCTTAAAATTTTCCTCTGGGACAATAATTACTGTGTTTCCAGGTTGGGGGGGGCAGGGATTGGAGCAACCAAGGTTCAGTCTGCCATCTTGGTCCCTGGAAGTTCAGAAAGGGGGTTTTAAAATTTCCAGGCTGTGGATGGGTAGTCCCAGGAGTGGCTGCTGTCCCTGCCTCTGGCCCTGCCTTTGTCTCTTACCCAGCTCAGTCTGATCCCCACCCTGTGGTGATAGGCCTGGGAATGGCCCTTGTAGTTGGTGGATCAGCAGGCCTAGTCTGGAGGCCTGTCTAGTCGCTAATTAGAATATTATTAAAGTTAATTATCAATATTAATGATGAGCAATGTGTCTTTATGGATAGAGGGATTCCCTTGGAGTCAGGGAAACCTGGGTTCATGTCCTGCCTCTGACACATCTTAGCTGTTAAGCAACTTTAAGACTACAAGTTGTAGATTTACGTTGGTGGGAAGTGTTTCTACACAGGAATTTCCCTGTATTTGTGAAATCACAGGTTGAGATCTTAAAAATTCAGTCTGAAAATGAGGGACAATTGTTGTGTAATTGTAATATAATGCAGCAAAGTAAATAAAGCACAGTCACTGGGTTGGCAGCACACATCTGGCATTCTTCCTGATTTATCACTAAGCCAGGAAACTACCTTGTGCAATTTGCAAACAATGGGTTGACGGTCAGAGAAGAGAAAAAGTGAGCCCATTCGTTATTTATTTGGATCCAGATATCACTTGCTCTGATCGGTAAAAGTTTTCTAGAATAAGTTCAGGCTTGGAAAAACAGAGAGACGTTAGGTAGGAGCCAAGGAGCCAGAGGTGCATTCTCTTTGATAAATGGAGAGAAGAAAGACTGTGCCATTTTCTGTCTTTTCTGAAGCCGCCCCCATTTAATCTTAGCACCAGTCTTTTAAAATTAATTTTGTTAGTGTTTTGCTTTTTTTGGAGGAGGCAAGGCAGGGCAATTGGCGTTAAGTGACTTGCTCAAAGTGACTTTTCAAGGTCACACAGCTAATAAGTGTTAAGTGTCTGAGGACAGATTTGAACTCCTGCCCTCCTGACTCCAGAGCCGGTGCTCTATTCACTGCACCACCTAGCTGCCCCTAATTAGTTTTTTTTAATGAGCAAAATTTAGTTTTCTTTCCCTCCCACTACCCCCTTTTCCCAATATGACAAATGAAACGAAAGAAAGAAATAAAAACCAAACCCTCTTAACAAGTATGTTTAGTCAAGACAGACAAACTCCCACATGCTCTTATGTTCTGACATCAATATTTCATTGAGCATTTTGGGTGCATCATCCCTTTGCTAGGATAGGGCTTCCCAGGGAATCCTTCATGAGTCCCAGATCCAGGTTATCCACCTGCTTGTGGCCTCCTCCCTCCTGAGTCTTTCCAGAGAGCATTTGTGAACCCTAGGTCCAGGCCTTTGGCGTCTGTCTTTGTTCTAGGGTCTTCTCCAGTTCTCTGGAGGCAGTTTCCAGATCAAACACAGATGAAATTGCCCACTCTTTCCCGGGCTGTACCTTTACCTGTTCCAGTCTGCTAGGAGTTGGGTTTCCAGACCTTTACAGGACTCAACACATCCACCTGCCCCAAGGCTGGACATCAGGGGAAAGGCCCTGTCTAATCTATATCTAATCACCTACCTCCCTCAATGGATTTGTCTTTATTTGTCTTTAGCCACTGGAAATCTGTCAGTGGTTAACAGATTCCTATCTGATCATAATCTTTTTTTAAAATTTAATTAATTTTTTTTGTCTTTTTGGAGGGGGGAAGGCAGGGCAGTTGGGGTTAAGTGACTTGCCCAAGGCTTCACACCTAGTAAGTGTTAAGTGTCTGAGGTCAGATTTGAACTCAGGGTTACACTATATAATCCCTATCCCCTTTCCTCCACTGCCTGCTTGTTTATTCTCATCCATGTCACTCCTCTCACAGTATTCCACTCCAGATCTACCTGCCCCTTCAATTGTGCCCCTTGCAATGCTTGCTCCATAGCTAACTAATGTCCTTTCATCTGAACCCCTTATTTTTCTCATTGCTTTCATTTTTTGTCTCTCACAGAGACCTGATTCCTCCCAATGACTAGGCATCCCAGTCCAATCTTTCTATCACTAGTTACACTTTTATTCATACCTCTGGCATCAATAAAACTCATTGGTCATAGTGGAAGGTACTACTGGAAGGAAAGTGGAAGGAAAGTACTCCTTACTCTCTATTTCTGATTCCAAGCTCTCTCTCTATCTACCATCAGTAACCTCTCTTCCTCTGAAGTTCATTCAGTCCATATTTAAAACCTGATCAAGACTCTGGTAGCTGTTATCTATTAAGCCCCAGGATACTTTACTTCCTTCTTCAGTGAATGTAATGCCAGGATTACAGTCTTTACAGGCCAGCACTTGCCATCTAGGGGACTTCAGCATGCATGTTGCTATTTCCTAAAACCTCTTGATTTCCCAGTTCCTCAATTTCATAATTTCCCATGACCTATTCCTCTATTCAACCATAACTATGCATGGATGATCATATCTACAAATGGTCTACTTTAATGTTCATCAACCCTGAAATTCCTCTTTCTAAACTTTTATCATGCTAGCTTCCCTTCTGCCTTATGGACCCTGATCCTAGTCTCCATCCACACAGTGATTTAGAATCCTTCCATCTGTCAGTTCTTTCCCAGCCCATCACTTCTGCACTGCATACACTCTCCTCTTGTCTCTATTTTTTTTTTCTGAATTTTTTTTTGCCTTTTTTTTTAGAGAGGGAAGGCAGGGCAGTTGGGCTTAAGTGACTTGCCCAAGGTCACACGGCTAGTTTGTGTGTGTGTGTGTGTCAAGTGTCTGAGGCTGGATTTGAACTCAGGTCCTCCTGATTCCAGGGACGGTGCTCTATTCACCGTGCCACCTAACTGCCCCCTCTCATCTCTATTTTGATCCCTTGGTGAACCAGTTCATATCTACACTATTCTCTACACTTGAGTCCTTTTCCATTCTCCCCACTCCCATCCTATTGCCAATCATGTCTTACCAAGTTCCAGCCTTAGATTACTTCCACCATCTGCTACCTTCATTTCTGTTCATGTGCTGCTGAACAGAGCTGGATAAAATCATGAAACTCTGCTGATTTAATCTACTACAAATTTGTTATATAATCTCAACTGGGACCTTACTGCAGCAAGACAATCCTTTATCACCCCTTGATTTGATTCACTATCAACACTCATCTCAGCATATATTTCAAACTTTTTTGTCCCTCCTAAAACTTCCCTTAGCACTTTTTTCCTTCATCCTCTCAGCTGGGAACTTTGACTCATACTAAATTGAAAGCATTTAGGGCATCCTCTGAAAGCTCCAGCTATCATTTCTTTGCTCAGATGTCTTCCTCAGTCTCCTCTTTCATCCCCATCTCACATGGAGAGATGCCCCTTCTTCTTGCCAAGGCAAACCTCTCTCCAATGTACCATTGATACTATTCCATTCAGCCTTGTCTATTCTATTACTCTCTCCATCATCTTCATTCTCTGAAAAACATCCTCCTTGAGGAACTTTGGAATTGATTGTGAGACGTGGGAGGCATTGGCACAGCATGGGAGACTGCCCAGCATGGCGCGCCTGCATTCAAGAAGGTGCTGAGCTCTATGAGCAAAGTGGACCTGCAGTACCTGCAAAGAAATGTGAGGTACATCAATTTATAGACATCCCCACTCCATATGTTCATATGGATTATTTGTGTGTGACCTGTGGCAGAGCCTTTGAAGCTCATATTAGTCTGATCAGCCACAGTCTGACATGCTGTATCTTGATCCTGACACAGTGATGTTATTTTGGTCCTTTTTGAGAACGAAGGACAACCACATTCACTTCTCTTCCATCTCTCCCGACCTACTGGCTTCTGCCCTGCCGCTTACTAGCACACTCGCCTCTCACCCAGCCTTAAAAAATAAAACACAACACCGCACTGGATCCCCACTAGCTCTTTTCCTCTATCTTTTCTTCTTTTAATGGCAAGTCTTCGTGGGGTACTAGTCTCCAGCTGATACCTCTATTTCCTCTCTTCTCTCTCTCTCTTCTACACTCAGTTGTCTTATTGTTTAACAGAAATTGCTGTCTCCAAAGTTATTGATGATCTCTAAATTGCCAAATCTAATGGCATTTTCTTAATTCTTGTCCGTCTCAACCTCTTTGCGGTCTTTGCAACTGTCAATTAGCCTCTTTTCCCTGATACTGTCTTCTCTCTAGGTTTTGTGATGCTGCCCTTTCCTGCTTCTCCTACCTGTCTGAATGCTTCTTAGTCTCTTCTGCTGAACCTTCAGCCATGTCATTCCCACTCACAGTGGGTGTGTGCCCTTGGCCTTCATCTCTTTTCTCTATGGACTCATTTGCTAGGGGATTTTATCAGCTAACATGCATTTAATTGTTATCTTCATGCGGGTGATTCTCTTATCTATTTATCTTCTCTGCTGACCTCTGAGCTCACATCTTTAGCTGCTCATTGGACGTATTGAATAGGATCAGTGCCTTCCCTCTTGGCTATTTACTCCCTACCCTGTACACAATTTATTTGCACATGCTGTTCAGTTGTTTTTCATTTGTGTGCAGCTTTTTGTGACCCCATTTAAGGTAGTCTTGGCAAAGATACTGGAGTGTTTTGCCATTTCCTTCTCCAGCTCATTTTACAGAGGAGGAAACTGAGGCAAACAGGTTAAGTGACTTGCCCAGGGTCACACCGGCTAAGTTAATGCCTGAGGCCAGATTTGAACTCAGGAAGATGAGTCTTCCTGCCTCCAGGCCCAGTGCTCTGTTTACTGCAACTCTTAGCTGCCCCTATTTTCACACAGTTGATTGTATATTTGTCTCTCTCCATAGACTGTGAGCTCCTTGAGAACAGGGGCCATTATTTTCTTTCTTCGCGTATCCAGCACTTCCAATGCCTAGCATGTAGCAAGCGCATAATAAATGTTTGATTGACTGACTGGAACTTCTCCTATAGACATCTTAAACTCAACGTGTCTAAAATGGAATTTATCATCTTCCTCTGTTCCTCCCTCCATAGCTTCCACTCTCCTAAAACTCCCTGCTACTACTTAGGGCACTACCATCCTCCCAGTTACCTAAGTTCCCAAACCTTTTTCCTCACTCCTCATATTCCATGTCCAATCTGTTGCCCTGTCCTCTCATTTTTACCTTCATGGTATCTTTCATCTTTGTCCCCTTCTTTCCTCTGACAGCTCGAACCCTGGTGCAGGCCCTCATCACCTCATGCCTAGGGGTAGTGCTGGTGGGTCTGTCTTTCTCAAGTCTCTCCTTACTCCAGTTCAATCTTTCCCTCAGCTTCTGAAGCAATCTTTCTAAAGGGCAGGTCTGATTGTCACTCTCCTACTCAGTACATCCCCATGGCTCCCTATTACCTAATTTATATTTATTATTATACATTCTGGGAATTCTGTGTGGAATTGACACCTCGAGCATGAGGGGTGGGGTGGATAAGGAAGATAAAATCAAATCAGCAACAAACGGAACAAAGTGGCTTATTCCATGCAGTAGATAGTGAATGGTAGAGACCGAATTTAAACTCCTTTTTTCTCACTACAAATCCAATGCTCTTTCCACTAGATTACATCATCACATCCACTTTGGGAGTTCTTTAGGCAGATTTCTTGTTTATTTTCAGTGCAAAAATGGTTTTCCCTGGCCTTCCTTGAGAGAGAAGAGACTGGACGCTGGGGAGAAGAGTTATTGAATAGAGTTGTCACTAAATAAGTTAATTATCTAAGGTCAAATAGAGAATTCTCTGCGTGGCTTTTAAAGCTCTTCACAGCCTGGCCCCTTCCTGCACTGTAGTCTTCTCCACATACTTACCACTATCCAGTGACCCTGGACTTGTCTTTCTCAAACATAATATTCTCTGTCCTGATGCCATGACTTTTCACTGAGTGTCCCCCATTCCTGGAATGCTCTTTTTCACCTCCACCTTCCGGCTTCTGTAACTTCCTTCATGACTGAACCCAAATCTTGCCTTCTGCAAGAAGCCTTTCTGGTATCTGTCTCCCCACTCCTACCCTATCCCCCCATCACTAATGCCTTCCCTCTGAGATCTCCTCAGTTTAACAAGTGTATTTCTTGTACACACACACACACCCTGTTGTTTGCATGTTGTCTTCCCCTATTGGAAGGGAAGGCAGTAAGCATGCACATACCACCTACTATGTACTAAGCATACCGTTATAAATGTTATCTCATTAGACTTGTTATCTCATCCTCATTCAACAGGGCAAGGACTGTTTTTGCCTTTCTTTGTAGCACAATGACCGGCATAGAATCAGTCTTTAATAAATGCTCATTTAGCTTATTTATTTGCATGGTACAGACATGAGCAAATGTATATTAAGTGATGACTGTTTGGGAGCAAACAATAAGTTCTATAGGAGCTTGGAAATACAAGTGAGTCATTGGGTTTTTTTGACCCAGGACATGACTGGGGAACCTGCAGCCTCCAGGCCATATGGGCCCTCTAGGTCCTTGAGTGCAGCCCTTTGACTGAATCCAGACTTCACCGAACAAAATTCTGTGCCCCACCTCTGACCTAGGAGTTAGATAGCAGAAGTACCTTGGAGTTCAGTACTCTCATTTTACAGAGCCTTAAAGGGGTAAAACTGGGCAGTGAGGTGGTGCAGTGGATAGAGCATCAGGTGTAGAGACCTGAGTTCAAATCCAGCCTCAGAATTCGCTAGCTGTATGACCCTGGGCAAGTCACTTCACCCTGTTTGCCTCAGCTTCCTTAGCTGGAAAATGAGCTGGAGAAGGAAATGGTAAAGCACTCCATTATCTTTGCCAAGAAGAGCTCAGATGGGGTCACAAATAGTCAAACATCACTGGAAATTACTGCATGACAACAGCAACCACAAAAAAAACAAAGCGACTTGTTCCGTGATAGTGAGTGGTGGAGACTGAATTTAAATTCCTTTTTTCTAACTGCAAATTCAGTGCTCTTTCCACTAGATTACATCCATCACATCCACTCTGGGAATTCTTAGGTGGATTTCTTGTTTATTTTCAGTGCAAAAAAGAGTTCCCTTGTCTTTCTTGAGAGAGAAGAGACTGGACGCAGAGGACAAGAGGGATTGAGTAGAATAGTCACCAAGTGAGTGTTAGTTATTGCTTTATGTTTGTTATTCTGCATTCTGCCTGGGAATTCTGGGTGGGACTGACACCTTGAGAATGGAGGGGGCGGGGAAAAGGGAGGATAATCCCCTCCAAGCCCAGCTACAAAGGCAAGAGAACACAAGATAGAGTGTAGGGGTAGGGCAGTATGATTCCTTGAAGGAGGAGTTATGATGTTTAGGGAAGAATTTTTTAAAAAAAATTTTGTTTTAGTTTGCATCATTCATTTCCACGAGATTTTGAGTTACATATTTTCTCCCCATCTTTCCCCTACCCACCGCCGCAAAACACCCATCCCAGTGTATCCCCCCTCCCCCAGTCTATTCTCTCCTATGTCCTCCCCCCTCATCCCTTTGACTTTTCGGTAGGGCAGGATGGATCTCCCTAGGGAAGAATTTTCAATGCAGTCTAAGGAAGAAGTTTCAAAAAATCAAAGCTGTACAGGGCGACGCTCTGGGTCAATCCAGCAAGCATGTGTTAAGACCTACCACGTATAGTTTGCTAAAGAAGGAAGTGGCAAAGCACTCTGGCATCTTTGCCAAGAAAACCCTAGAGGGCGTCATGAAGGACACAACTGAGCAGCAGCAAAATGAGCAGGTCTCTGTACTTGGTGTTGGGGATACAAAGAATAAAAACGAAATTGTCCCTGCTCTCAAGGAGCTTCCATTCCACTGGGTGGCCCTGAGTTCTCCATTACAGGAGACATTCAAGAGAGGCTATGACAGTTGAACTTTCTGCTCAGGTATAAGTCAGCCTCAGTGAGCTCGAGGTAGCTTTTGGTAGAGTGGAAAGGGCGTTGGGTTTCAAGTCTGATGATCTTAGGTCTGTCCCTTCCTATCTATGTGACCTTGGGCAACTCAAGTGTATGTGAGTGACTCATTCCCTTAAAGTCCTTTCCCAAAAGTGTGTTGGGGGAAGGATGACCTTTCACCAGTCAGAGGAAAATAGATGAGAGGTCAATCCTGTTCCCCTGGCCAGGCTCAGGTCACTCCCCCTAGCACGTCAGGTACACGCAGTGTCTCTGTCTTCTGTCTGGACTGCTGCCTGCTTTCTTTCACCCTCAACGCAACTGGCTTTTTGTATTGGAAATTCCATAGCACGCCACGCACAGGCTTTCTGTTCCTGCTGTTTTCAAAGTTGTGTTTTAACCATCCGAACAACAAACAGCAAATGTTCCCTGAGTCTCCTTCTCTGCCCAGCTCTGTGCTACAAGCTGCAGAGAAATGATCGCGTCAGACTCCATCTACTGTGTTAAGATTGTTGGGGCTGCTGGCTAATTTGCTGTCTGCTCATCTCCAGAATGAAAACAGTAGGTGATTAATAAACAGCACCGAGTCGCTAAGTGAATTGGATGTCACTTCTCTCGGAGCTTCAGTTTTCTCATCAGTAATAATAAAAGCCAGCATTCATATAATTCTTTTTTTTTTTTTTTGCTTTTTAGAGGGGACGAAAGCAGGGCAATTGGGGTTAAGTGATTTGCCCAAGTCACGTATAGTAAGTGTTAAGTGTCTGAGGCTGGAATTGAACTCAGATGCTCCTGACTCTGGGGCCAGCGCTCTATTCAGTGTGCCACCTAGCCACCCCCATATAATTCTTTTTTTTGTTTGTTTTTTGTTTTGCTTTTTTTTTGGAGGACAATTGGGGTTAAGTGACTTGCCCAAAGTCACACTGCTAGTTTTTTTTTTTTTGTCAAGTGTCTGAGGCCGGATTCCCCATATAATGCTTTAAAGATTGCTAAGGGCTTTACAAATATTGTCTCATTTGATCCTCACAATAACCCTTGGAGATAGGTACTATTATTATTCTCATTTTATAGCTGAGGAAACCAAGACAGAAAGCAGTTAAGTTGTCTGGGGCTGGATTTGAACTCGGGTCTTCCTGGCTCCAGGAGGCAGCTAGATAGCTCGGTGGATGGATTGCTGCACCTGGAAGTCAGGAAGATGAATTCAAATGTGACTTCAGATACTTAAGAGCTACGTGACCTTGAGTAAGACACCTAGCATCTGCCTTAATCTGCTGGAGAAGGAAATGGCGAACCACTCCAATATCTTTGCCAAGACAATCTCATGGACAGTATAGTCCATGGAGTCACCAAGACTTGGATGTGTCTGAACAACAACCCCACAACAGTGACAACAACAGCGACGAGAGCAACTTTCTGCCTCCAGCTCCCATCTTGGCTCTCTCTGTGGCACCCCTAGCTGTTTCATTAAGTGGTTGGGTCCGGGTTCCTTCTGCCTCTACTTCTATGGCCATTCTGATCCTCAGTCTTATCAGGTCTGTGAGCCTCAGTTTCCTTCTTTGTCGAGCTCAGGGGTGCAGCAGCCTCTCTACAAAGAGACACCTTTGTTTGGGGTCTGAGCGCTTGATGGACTGAGCTTGGTCTGGGAGGAGTTTCATCTCCTAAAAGAAGTGTCAGCCTCCTTTCCTTGAATTCTTTGGCAGGTTACACCTCCGTCTCTGGACCCTCAGAAAAAATGACTTAAAGTTTAGGTTTGTCTCCTTTAGGTTGGCTTCAGTCTTGGGAAAACCCCAAATAGAGTCACAAAGAATTGGACACAACTGAATTGGCTGAACAAGTTTAAAAATTTTTTACTTTCTTCACAACAACTTTGTCAGAGAGGTAGTATAAGTAGAAATATCCCTGCTTTACAGGTGAGCAAACTGACTGCTTGCAGAAGAGACATCCCAAGTCATATAGCCAGTAAGTATTGGAGTTGGGATTTGGACATAGGTTTCAAAGTGCAGCGCTTTTCTTCTTCCACCAAAAGGGGAAGATCTCATTACTCAGACCACCACCCCTCACACAAAGTAGAAGACTCAGGTGCTACTTTATGGAGATTGCAAATTATTTTCTGGCTCCCATACTCAGGAGTGGGAGGGAGTTGGCACAGACAAATGTTTATGAAAACCCCAGAAGTGACTCATGGAAAAATAACGTCAGTTCCTTTAGTAATCAAGGCATTTATCCCTCTTTATGAACCTCCCTCCTTCCCATTCCTACTGCCGTGAAGTGTAAGGAATTGGCTGCTTTGCTTCATTTAACTAAATTATCTGCTCCTGTTTGGAGAGTTGTCAGTAGTGACCCCTAAACTCTGTGGAAGCATAAAAAAAAACAACCCAGCCAACCTCCTTCAGAAATACTTAGGAATTATATTTTCCTCTAAAGCCCTTTTCAAAATCCCAGGAAAACTCTTTGGGTAAACAATCTTTCCTTAAGGAAATGGATTGAGTGATACCAACCTTTTAAACAAAGAATAATTTTTGTTTATATCATTGAAGAGGACATCTAGGTACTAGGGTACAAATTTTAATTAAGATATAACCTTTTCCCTGATGGAGATTACTATTTCATATAGGGAAACAAGTCATGATACAAACACAGTTAACTACAACATACGATGTTACATGAGAAATGTATTAGACAATGATATCTAAGAAGATTCAAAGTTCTACGTTGTCTGATTGGGAAGGATATTGCATATTGCCTGCCAGGGAGATCGTGGAAGGTTCCATGGATGAAGCTATATGGGGTGTTTTTCTTAAAACGAGGGGTAAGGATCAAAGGTAAAGAAAAGGAGGCAGCATTTTGCTTATGTGAGAGACAATATGAACAAGGTCTTACAGGGGATGGGGCATTTTACACAGAGAGAAAGTGAAACAGTTTGGTGCATAGAGACCAGCTTTATAAAAGTTACATTGAGGAAAAGAGGAGGATCAAATAAGGCATAAGTAGGACTGTTACTTAGATGTAGATGGAATGTTGATAACTGACAGCAGAGAAAAAGAACATTCAACTCTGACTTTGCTTCTGTTTTCTTTGCTAAAGAAAATGATATTTGGACTAGAATATGTGGAACCCAAATGGCTAATAGGGAGTCGAAAAGTGTCAAATCTTATACTTTGGTTCAAAAACAACAATTTCATTAAATGATACCCTGGACAGACTCTATCTCATGTGTGATGTTCCAGGTGCCACATTTTGGAAAGGACATT
The DNA here is from genome assembly GCA_028627135.1 of Pseudochirops cupreus. Lineage (NCBI taxonomy): Eukaryota > Metazoa > Chordata > Mammalia > Diprotodontia > Pseudocheiridae > Pseudochirops > Pseudochirops cupreus. The sequence continues at coordinate 339,811,273 of CM053581.1, read as the reverse complement.
GATAAGTTAGGAAACATCCAGGATGGAGAAGATGCTCAAGATTATACTATCTGAGGACTGACAGAAGGAACTTGTGCTGTTTAGCTTGGAGAAGAGGCTCCAAGATTGCTCCCCTGGGTCATGAGAGCTGTCTTCACATATTGGAAGGAATGTTGCAGATGGATAAGATGCTTTAAACTTTTTCTCCTTGGCCCTTGGCAGCAACACAAAGAGAAATGTGTGGAAATTGCTGAGAGACTGAATGAAATTTCATGTAAGAAAAACTTTGTAACCATGAAAGCTACTTGGAAAGACAATGGTTTGTCTTGTTAGAAAGGGTGTTCCTCAAGTTGTAGTTTATGAATGTAATGGAATACTACTGTGCTATAAGAAATAAGGAGCAGACAGACTTCATAATAACCTGGAGAGATTTATATAAACTGATGCTGAGTGAGAAGAGCAGAACCAGGAGAAATTTGTACATAATCACAGATACAATGTATGTGTGACAACTAACTTCTATAGACTGGGCTCCTCTCAGCCATACAAGGTTATAGGACAACTCCAAAAACCCGTGATTGAAGGAGATATCCTCATCCAGAGAAGGAGATACAGAGTCTGAATGCAGATTGAAACAAACTACTTACTGTGTTTCTTTTTCCTGTTTTGTTTTGTTTCCTCTTTCCCACTGATCTTTCCATCAGTTACAATCCTTCTTTATTTATTACCTGACTAATGATTAATGGGAAGATATTTGTAGATCCTGTATCTGAGCGCATGTTGGCATGTTGGGGGGGGGGGAAGGGAGAGGGAGAAAATCTGAAACTCAAGGGACTGTGGAACTGAATGTTGTAAACTAAAAGTAAATAAACCAATTTAATTAAATTTCTTTTTTGGAGGGCAATTGGGGTTAAGTGACTCGCCCAAAGTCACATGGCTAGTTATTGTGTCAAGTGTCTGAGGCCGAATTTGAACTCAGGTCCTCCTGACTCCAGGGCCAGTGCTCTACTTACTGCGCCACCTAGCTGCCCCTAACCAATTTAATTAAAAAAAAAAAAAGAAAGTATGTTCCTGGGGCGGCTAGGTGACAGTGAATAGAGCACCGGCCCTGGAGTCAGGAGGACCTGAGTTCAAATCCAGCCTCAGACACTTAACACTAACTTAAGTAAGCTTGGGCAAGTCACTTAATCCCAACTGCCCTGCCTTCCCCACCTCCAAAAAGCAAAAAAAAAAAAGAAAGAAAGAAAGAAAGTATGTTCCCCTTCCACTAAAGGTCTGAATTCTCACCTACATTCAGGTTGGACTGAATGGTCTCTGTGGGTCCTTCCAGCCTTTCAGAGTCTTTGTTCCTAATAGAATGAGGAGTGAATAGCATTGAGGGCACTTTTCTATGACCTGAAGGAAGAATAGAAAAAGCCTGGAATGGTGCTAATAAATTTTGATGAATAAACAAGGAGGAGGGTAAGGGAGCTCATGTCCTGTGGCATCAATCTTTCTTAATGAAAGAGGAAGTTAAACAACTTTGTTGTAATTCTGGGATGAGGAGATGCACCTGGTATTGAGCAGAGAAGAGTTTGAAGCCCATGCTGTGGGAAAGATTGTCAGTTAGCATTCTTGGCCAGATTGGTTTATAAATTTCTTTTTCTCTTTTGGCTCTTCCTGTTTTAGGTATCGGTGCCATGTTTGTATCATAAAAAGAATTTGGAGGGATTTCTTCGCCTATTTTTTTAAACCAATTTATATAGTATTGGAATTAATTGCTCTTCAAGTGTTTGTTAGAATTCACTTGTAAAACCATCTGACCTTGGAGATTTTTTCTTAGGGAATTCATTGATGGCTTATTCAGTTTCTTTTTCTGAAATGCGGTTCTTTAAGTATTTTATTTCCTCTTCTGTTAATCTGGGCAATTTATATTTTTTCAAATATTTATCCATTTCACTTAGATTGTCAGATTTATTGGTATAGAGTTGAGCAAAATAGCTCCCAATTATTGTTTTAATTTCCTCTTCATTGGTGGTGAACTCACTGTTTTCATTTTTGATACTGGTAATTTGGCTTTCTTCTTTCTTTTTTGAGTCAAATTAACCAAAGTTTATATGTTTTATTGGTTTTTTTTCTTTCATAAAACCAGCTCTTTGTTTTATTTATTAGTTCAATAGTTTTGTTACTTTCAATTTTATTTGTCTCTCCTTTGGTTTTTGGAATTTCTAATTTGACATTTAATGGGGATTTTAAATTTGTTCTTTTTCTAGTTTTTTTTCAGTTGTATGCCCAATTCATTGATCCCCTCTTTCTCTATTTTATTCATGCCAGCATTTAGAGATATAATATTTCCTCAAAGAACTGCTTTGGCTTCATCCCATAAGTTTTGGTATATTGTCTCATTATTGTTATTCTATTGGATGGAATTATTGATTGTTTCTATGATTTGTTGTTTGACCCAGTCATTCTTTAGGATTAGATTATTTAGTTTCCAATTAATTTTTAGTCTGTCTTTCTATGGCTTTTTATTACATGTAATTTTTATTACATCATGATCTGAAAAGGATGCATTTAATATTTCTGCCTTTCCTCATTGGATTATGAGGTTTTTATGCCCTAGTACACGGTCAATTTTTGTGTAGGTGCCACGTAGCACTGAGAAAAAGACGTATTCCTTTCTATCTCCATTCAGTTTTCTCTAGATATCTACCATATCTAACTTTTCTAAAATTCTATTGACCACCTTAACTTCTTTCTTGTTTAATTTGTGGTTAGACTTATCTACTTCTGAGATAAGCAGGGTGAGGTCCCCTACTAGTATAGTTTTGCTATCTGTTTCTTCCTTAAGAAACTTCTTAACTTCTCTATGAATTGCGATGCTGTACCACTTGGTGTATATATGTTCAGTATTTATATTACTTCATTGTCTATGGTACCTTCTAGCAGGATATAGTTTCCTTCCTTATCTCTTTTAATTAGATCTATTTTTGTTTTTGCTTTGTCCGAAATCAGGATTGCTACCTCTGCTTTTTTTTTTTACTTCAATTGAAGCATAATATATTCTGCTCCAGCCTTTTACCTTTACTCTGTGTCTATCTCTCTGCTTCACATGTGTTTCTTGTGAATGACATATTGTAGGATTATGGTTTTTAATCCACTCTGCTATCTACTTCTGTTTTATGGGAGAGTTCATCCCATTCTCATTCACAGTTATGGTTACTGTGTCTCTCTCCATCCTATTTCCCCCCCCCCCCTTTATACTTTTCTCTCTACTTTTTCTGTTTTCTTCCTCAACAACATTTTGCTTCTGACCACTGCCTCCTTCAGTGTGCCTTCCCTTCTATCAGCTCCCCTCCCTTTTCTTTCCCCTTTCCCCTCCTACTTTCTATAGGGTAAAATATATTTCTATGCCAAATTCAGGGCATATATTATTGCCTCTTTGAATTTAGCCAGATTAAAATACTTCAAAGTCACTTTACATAGGTCTTTTGATACCTTTTACAAAGTAAATCAAATTTTGAAATCTCAAAAATTCTTTTCTGTTGTGTTTCTGTGGAGGAGACAGAACCTGGATTATATACACACAAATGCCTGTATATCATACACACATATATACACATGTGTGTATATACATAATAAATGTTAGATTTTTTATCATACAATTAAACACTTTTGTGATAAGCCCTTTAGTTTTAATAGGCCTCTAAGTACAGTGATTACTGTGGAATAGTAATATAGCCCTGGAAACACTGGAGAATAAGCTGAGATTATGTAATGTAACTTTGTGGTGTGTGGAATAAACTATTATGATAACTACCTAGATCAATTCTTAGGCTTTCTATATCCAGGATTCCAGGGTGAAGTGTTCATTCCTGCTTTTGAATCTTTTTTGTTGTTGTTCATAACCCTATTTGTGGTTTTCTTGGCAAAGATATTAGTGATTTGCCATTTCCTTCTCCAGCTCATTTGACAGATGAGAAAACTGAGGCAAGCAGGGTTAAGTGACTTACCCAGGGTCACATAGCTAGTATGTGTCTGAGGACAGATTTGAACTCATGAAGATGAGTCTTCCTGATTCCAACCCAGTGCCACCTAGCTTTGCTCAAATATATCTAAAAGGCAACACCAGTCCCCTCTACTTGGTCTCTCTCTACCTTCCAATGAGTATTTATCCCTATCCTTCAAGGCCTACCTCATTCCGCATCTATCAAGCCTTTCTTGACTGCCCCATCCCAGTGATCCATCCCTTTTCTGAATTCCTAAAACACATAGTCTTTATCTCACATTGAATTAGCATTTGATCATATGCTCTTTACTTTGTGTCCTAATTGCTTCGTTGTCTCCCACTTCACTGAACTCTTGCTATGTGTGTGTAAGCTCTGTCACTTGGCAGAGAAGGCAGAATCTGTCCATGGCTGTTGTCATGTCAAAAGAAGGGACTGGAGAGCCTGGCCCTTGCCTCTTGAGTATTGGTGAAGAAGACTGCCCCCATACAAAGATGGCACCGCAAGTAATGACCCGGAAACAGTTGTGCTGCATACTGCTGAAGAACCATGAGGCAATACGTATGGATAGTTAGCGTTCTCCAGAGACGGGACATGCTCCTGTCCTCTGCCCTTTTGGCCTCTGTGGCCAAAACCCTGTTCCCCTCACACTAATTACTGCTCTAGCTATTACATCTTGATGGCACACTGCCTCTGTAAGGATGAACTAAGAAAAGACCCTCAAGGAGTTTAAAATATAGCAAATAGTAAAATACAAATATGCAGATGAGTATGTAAATTATAATGCGATAAGGGCATAAGAGAGATCTAAATAGGGGACATGAAAAGGGAGTGGTCACTCCTATTTGGGGAGATTGTGGAATTTTTCATGGAGAAGATGTTAACTAAACAAGGTCTTTAAAAGGATGAATTTCTAAAAAGTGGAGGTGGGGAAGAGGATCCATTCCAGGAATGAGATTCAGAATTAGCAAAGACATGCAGGCAGAAGTCAAAATGACAACAGGGGATAGAAACCAGTATGTCCATAGCATGGAGTGAATGAAGTGGGTTAATTTAGGATGAAGTTGGAAAGGTAGGTGGAGCAGGTCAATAGATGGTGGATGGTCATGCATGACATGACTCAGTGCTTTGACATTCTCCCCAAGGAAGCTGGAAGCTTCTCAAAGGCAAGAAATTACATTTCTTTTGTTCCCAATAGCACTTAGCACAAGGGCTGGGCATACTGCAGGTGTCAATGAAATTGAACAGATTGTGTGTTCTGTATTATGGACAGTTGTGAAATTATCACAAATGTTGACAATGTTGTTGCCTTCATTAGACTGTGAGCTCCTTGAGGGCAAGGACTTTTTTTTTTGTCTTTGTGTCTTCAGCTTAAAGCAGTGCTTGGCTCACTGGAGGTGCTTAATAAATGCTTGCTGACTTAAGTGTAGTGTAGGAGAGAACATACTTGATTTGGAGTTTGAGGACCTGGATTCAAATTCTGATTCTGCCACTGACTTAACTGTGAAGACTTGGGAATGTCACTGCAAGCCTCTCTGGTCATTGTTTCCTCATCCGTAAAATGAAGGGGTCAGAGTGGGATTCTGTAATTTCTAAGATCTCTGAAAGCTCTAAATCTTATGATCCTATGAACTGAATTGTTAGAGGAGGTGCTCAACAGGAAAATATACACCTTTCTGTTCAAAATAACTTGGCAACTTTCTTGCCTAAAAGCAGCAATTGAGAACCAAATAATCCTTTGATATCCTTTCTGACCCTTCAGTTCTATGATTCCACAGAGAGTGAGGCCATGGGACTGTGGTCCCAGGACTGATGTGACCCATTTGGGATTTTCTTGGCAGAGATAGTAGAGTGGTTTGCTATTTCCTTATCCAGCTCATTTCACACCCTGTTTGCCTCAGGGTTGTGACTTACCCAGGGTCACACTACTAAGTGTCTGAGGTTGGATTTGAGGCCTTCCTGACTCCAGGCCTAGCTCGCTATTCTCTGAGCCATCTAGCTGCCCTTGTACTTATGTTACCTTGAATAATAATAATAATAATAATAATAATAAGTTAATTAGATGCCTTCATTCTAAATAATCTAATGTCCTGAGTACACAGACACCTTTCTTTTCTTTAATTAAAAAAAGTTTATTTCCAATTCTGAATTCAAGCCCTCCCTCCAGCTCCTCCCCTACCCATTGAGGGAGCAAGAAACATGAAGTCTTTCAGAACATATTTCTGCATGATCCAGGCACATAGAGACTTTTCAGAAGAAATAAAAACCACACAGGAAAAAGATGAGGTAAGTATCATCCTTATAGAGTGATCTTCTGCTGGGCTTGTAGCAAGATGTTTTAAATGACTCTATGGAAGATGAGCTTATACGTTACAAAAAACTGACGTTTTATCTATTTGTGTAAAAGTCCACCAAACATTTTAGAGGTAGCTACATGGCTCAGGAGATTGAGTGCTGGGTCTGGAGTCAGGAAGCCTTGCATTCAGATGTGACCTCAGACACTAGCTGTGTCCTGGGCAAGTCACTTGACATCTATTCACCTTAATCCACTGGAGAAGGAAATGGCAAGGCATCCCAGTATCTTTGCCAAGAAAACCCTGTGGACAGTACTAGCATGCTGTGTCCATGGGAGCATGAAGAGTCAGACAGGACTGAACACACGAACAACGACCACCAAAGATTAAATATGAGAGAATGAGAGCAGGATATTGACTTGTTGTTGGTCAATTTCTCTCTAAATCTCATCAAAAAAGATTAGAAAAATGACTTACTGCTATTACTGCTACTGATAGTTATAAACATGTCATCTCTCCTGGGTAGAAAACAATAGAACTTCCAAGTGAAAGAGGGAGCCAGACCGAAAAACATCATATTAATCTTTATGTGCATTCAGATGACATCCAGTTACGTGGTTTAACAATAAAATGCACTATAGAATGTCTTAATCTCACAGAAACTTTCTTTCATTTCAAAATATCACTTGAACTCTAAGCAAAAAATTCCCAAAGTATATGGTGGAAAAACAGAAAATGAAGGCCTTGAGTTCGAATCCAAATGTCAACTAGAACTAAGGAATGAAGGCAACACCTATAATTAGTTGAGTCTTCTTCAAGAAAGACAAATTATGCATAAGGGAATTAAGGAGAAAGCTGTATCTGTCTGTATCAAGAGACTTACTAACATCTTGAAACAAAAACTGAATGAGGAGAATATGATTAAAGTATTTAACACCTTCCTAATTAGTCTTAACATACACTTTTGGTAAAAGAAAATAGATGAAAATGGATTTAGAAAATATTCAAATTGAAACCTGCCCATATTAAGGAAACACAGGGTCTATCGCTCCAAGGCAACTAGAGAAAGAAGGACACTTCTTTGCGGAAAGGAAGAGAGTATTGTTAGATGTTCTCAGACCAAGTGATAAACAGGCTTACAACTTACAGAATGCTGCTGGAACAAAAGTAAGAGCTGACCATAGGCACAGGTCATGAGCGTGCTTATCACCTGTGTAAATGACTATTAGTTTAACGCTAGATGGGTTCTATGAGATGGCAAACATCCAAGGGTGGGATGGAAAGACTCTGCTTGGGTAATGTCCATATGCACTCAACCACCAAGTTTAACAAATAAGTCACGAAGGTTTCTTTACACAGACAAGGGCAGGTCATTGCTACCAGAAATAAGCAGAAAGGTCATTTTAAATTTTTTTTTTAATTCTAAATTTAAAAAACACTCCTTTTCCCAAGAGAACATTTCCATATACAAACTAGAACAGAAAAAGAGTTCTGTATGTGAACCTGTGAATCTCTACTACATTCATTTTGCTTTTATTTTTTAGTACACAATAAACATGTGGCTTTCAAAGCTCTTATGAGATGACGAGGTCCTGAGTTGGAGTGGTGGCTGTGTGGCTGGATAAGAGGGGATGGATTCAGGAACTAATTCAAAGGTTTTCTACCTCCAGAGGGCAAGATTTGGCAACATATTGGATGTATGGGGTGAGATCTGGAAATTGAGTGTGACATTAAGGATAAAATGGTGATGACCTTCAGATTCAAAAAAAAATTGGGGTAAGGGTGGGATTTGAGGAGAAGGATGATGAGTCCTACTTTGGTCAGTGTAGTGACCAATCATCATTCAAGATGACCTATGATAAAAGCCTGTTACCTGCTTCCTGTCAGGGAGGTAATGGGTTAAAATTGCAGAATGAAACATTTTTAGGTATAGACCAGCGGTTCTCAACCTGTGGGTTATGTTCAATTTGTAACAATGAAAATACATCCTGCATATCAGATAGATTCATAACAGTAGTAAAATTATAGTTATGAAGTAGCAACAAAAATAATTCTATGGTTAGGGGTCACCACAAGATGAAAGTTGAGAACCACTGGTGTAGACAATGTGGAAATTGGTTTTGTTTGCCTATATATACATATATATATATATAATTTTTTTTGTTACCAAGATTTTATATATATATATATATATGTATATATATACAGACACACACACACACATATATACATATATATGTAGATCTAGATCTATATATAAGTATATATTTATTCTCAGTTTTGGGAGAAAGAAGGGACCTAGGGATAGGGTCATAAAAAAAAACAGAAAAAAAGAAATGAAAGAGGATCATTAAAATATATTTTTGAAATATATTGAAGAGAATAGAAGGAATCATATATAAGCAGGATAGCTTTGAAATCGACATGTTGAATTTCTTAGACTTAAAAAGAATAAGTATATGCCATACTTATTAATAAGCATGTTATACTTAAAAAAAAATCAAGCTACATATAATTGAGACTCATGATTTTATGTACAAACACTTTTCTGTTCTACTGTGTATGAAGTGCTCATTTGGGTTGCTGTTTGTTAAGTTAGGAATTTTTAAAAAAGAAAAAAGTAGATAATGAATTTTGTTTGGGACCTGTTGAGTTTGAGATGCCTACAGGACATCTGGTTCAAAATGTTCAATAGGCAGTTGGTAATATGGGATTAGATGGCTCAGTGGATAGAGCACTGGGTCTGCAGTCAGGAAGATCTGAGTTCAAATCCAACTTCAGATACTTATTAACTGTGTGACCCTGGACTAGTCACTAAACCTCTGTTTGCCTTAATCCACTGGAGAAGATAATCCTCTGTCCTTGCCAAGAAAACCCCATGGTATGGTTCATGGGATCACAAAGAGTTAGACATGACTGAACAACTCAATGACAACAATATGGGCCTAGAGGTCAAGGGTAAGAAGGTAGGCATGGATGTGTACAGTGTGTCTGGGAGTCAGATGCATGCTAATGCTGCTTAAACTCATTTGAGATCATGAAGGCACCAAGATAGGTGGTGGAGTGAAGAGAAGAGTGTCCAGGACAGAGTCATGGGGCATACCAACAATTAGCAGACATGATATGAAAGAAAATGCAGCAAAGAACTGCCAGACAAAGTAGAAGAACCAAAAGATAGCAACGTTATCGTAACTCAGAACAATGTTGTGATATCACATAAAAGAGTATCAAGAAGGAGAGGATGGTCAGCAGTGTCAAATGCCGTAGAGAGATCAAGAAAGATGAAGACTAGAAAAAGGCCATGGTGTTTAACATTTAAAAGATCGCTGGCACTTTGGAGAGAGGGGTTCCACTTGGATTTGTTCAGCAATTCAGTAGTTATATCCAGTAACATCAGATCTCTGTGTCTAGCTCTAGTCTCTTTCCAGACTTCCAGTCCCGTGTCACCAACTGTTTATTGGACATTGTCATTTGAATGTTTCATAGGCATCATAAAATTAACATGGCCAAAAGAGAGCTCATTTTCCTTCTTTTCCTCAAAATATTCCCTTCTTTATAACTTCTCAGTTGGAAAAGAAGAGGGAAAACAAAGGAGATGCCAGAATAGATGGAGGAGAGGAAAGGGGAGGGTAAAGGAATGGAAAGAAAATGGTGATGAGAAACAATGACATCATAGATAGAGAACTGGCCTTAAGAGGATCTGGGTTCAAGTCCTGCTTCTCGCTCACACTGGCTGTATGACCATGGGTAAGTCACTTAAGTTCTCAGGGCCCCCAGGAAATTCTCTAAGATTATAAACATCAGGGTAGATGTTCATTTGCATTGATAGAGGGAGTTTCCTCAATGAGAGTTCCTGATACCATTTAAATCACAAGTCTCCCCTCCCATAATAATGATAATAAGTCCCCAGAAAATTTAAAATATTATACCTCTTTTGAGCTTACAAAAGTCATGTGACTTGTGACATGTATTATTAACTCTATTTTGTAGATAAGGAGTCTGAGGCACATGCACGGACAACGGATCTTGTGCCAGGTTCCATAATGTGCCTCTTAAAAAAATTTATTAATATCTTTGGTTTTTATATTACCTCCATTTCCCAATGTATTCCTCCCTTCATCCCCTTATAGAATGACCGATTATAATAATGAATAATAAAGAGAAGAAAAATTAAGTAAAACTAACATATTCAAAAAAGTCTGACTTTATCTGCAATATTTCACACTCATCATTTCCCCTCCTCTGCAGAGAATAAGGGAAGGTGTTTCTTCATGTCTCTTTTGTGGTACCAAGACTGCTCATTAGGGTTCTGCAGCATTTAATTTGTGTTGTTGTTGGACCTTCCATTTACATTCTTGTAGCCATGAAAATCGCTTTCCTTGTTTTACTTATTTAACTTTGCATTTTAACTTTGCACATGTTGATGTTCATATATTTCTCTTCATACGTTTCTCTGTATTTGTTAGTTTATTGTTTCTTTTTTGTTTTGTTTTGTTTTTGGTTTTTGGGTTTTGTTTTTTTTTTTTTTGCTTTTTGGAGGGAGAGGGTAAGGCAGGGCATCTGGGGTTAAGTGACTTGCCCAAGGTCACATGGCTAGTAAGTGTTAAGTGTGTGTGGTCACATTTGAACTCAGGTCTTCCTGACTCCAGGGCCAGTGTTCTATTCACTGCGACACCTAGCCACCCCAGTTTATTATTTCTTAGAGCTTAGTAATATTACATTACAGTCATGTACTGCAATTTATTTAGTCATCCCACCACACCCCAATATAGGGGTATCTAGTTTGTTTCCAGTTCCTCAACACTACAAAAAGGGCCATTATAAATATTTTTATGAGTTGGGGAGGATGTAAGAGAGAACAGACTGGGGGAAGGAGTATTCAGTAGGCTTGCTATTTTGGGACGGGGAGCAGGGCAAAGACAGAGAAAATTTGTAACTCAAAATCTTGTAGAAATGAGTGTTGAAAATGTAAAATAAATAAGTAAATTGGAAAAAAAAGAAAAAAAGATTTTTATGACTATGTGACCTTTTTGTTGTTATCGATCAAAGGTATGCATGTATATTCCCCAATGGTCAAAGAATATGAACAGGCAGTTTTCCGGTGAAGAAATCAAAGCTATCTTTAGTCATATAAAATGCTCTAAATCACTGTCCATTAGAGAAATGCAAATTAAAACAACTTGAAGGTACTACCTCACATTTATCAGATCAGTTATAACATAACAAAAAAAGAAAATGCCAGTTGCTTTAGGGGATGTGGAAAAATTGGGACACAAATGCACTGTTGGTGCAGCTGGGAACTGGTATGAGCCATACCACTATTAGGTTTATATCTCAAAGAGATCAAAGGAAAGAGAAAGGGACCTAATTGTACAAAAATATTTATAACAGCTCTTTCTGTTGTGGCAAAGAATTGGAAACTGTGGGGATGTCCACCAACTGGGGAATGGCTGAACAAGTTGTGGTATATGATTGCGATGGAGTACTATTGTGCTATAAGAAATTATGGACATTTTAGAAAACATGACTTAGAAAAACCTGGGAAGACTTAAATGAATTAGTGCAAAGCAAAGAGAACAAAACCAGGAGAACATTGTACTCGGCAATAGGAATATTGTGACAATGATCAACCATGAAAGACTTAGCTACTTTGGTTAAGACAATGATCCAAGACAATTCCAAAGGACCCATGACGAAAAATATTATCTGTCTCCATTGAGGGAAGTGATGAGCTCCAACTGCAGATTGAAGTATACTTTTTTTTAACTTTCTTTATTTTTCTTGCTTTTTTTGTGTAATTGTTTTTTTTGCAACCTGGCTAATATGGAAATATATTTTACATGACTCCATATGTATAGCTGGTATCATGTTACTTGTTTTCTCAATAGGTAGGGGAGGGAAGAGAGAGAGAAAGAATTTAAAACTCAAAAATTTTGAAAGTAGATGTCAAAATAAAAAAAGTAATTGGAAAGTATTTCAGGAAATAAAAATATCATTTTTGAAAATGTATGCATAGTTCCAAATTTCTTCTTGAATAGCTGAACCAGTTCACACCTCCATTAACAATGCATTGGTATATTTGACTTTTCACAGCTTCTCTAAGACAGGCTGTATTTTGTTATCTTTGCTAGATGTGCCTCTTAATACAGAACTATTGTCTATTCAATCCAGATTTTGTGAGTAAAATTTTTTTTTTGGAGGGCAATTGGGGTTAAGTGACTTGCCCAAAGTCACAAAGCTAGTAAGTGTGTCAAGTGTCTGAGCCCAGATTTGAATTCAGGTCCTCCTGACTCCAGGGCCAGTGCTCTATTCACTGTGCCACCTAGCCGCCCCCAAATAAAAAAAAATTAAAGAAAGAAGGATGGAAAAAAACCGGGCAAAGGTATCAGAATTTCTGATAAGCTTGGAAAGGGGACGCAGAACCAAAACAACTTATTTGCTTAATGGTAGAATATACAAATAGTCATGATAAAAGATAGAATGTGATAAGAAGAAAGAAGAAAATCCAACAGAGTGCTCTAAGAAAATTTGAAAAGGGAGAGAGAACTTTTATGTGTGTATGGGTTAGAGGATAGAGTGGGGATTAAAACAGGGAAGACTTCATGGAGAAGGTAGCACCTGAACATGGCATTGTAGAAGAGAAGGATTTCCATGGGCAGAGATGAAATGAAGAGGCAGTACATTCCAGGCATGGGTACTGCTCACTCGATTGTATGGCCAAGAGAGTGCAAGACAATATTGGGAAAAGCCATTAGTCCAGTTGTCTTGTTTGAGTCAGAGACATTAGATTAATAAAGCACAAACTAGCAGAGTCAAAAGGGACTTTTGATCATTAGAGACCACTGATCCCAAATGTCATATTTTATAGTTGAGAAAAACAAGATCCAGAGAAGTTAAAGGACTTGGCCAGGGTCACACAGATGATATGTAGAAGAACTGAGATTTAAATTTAGATTTCCAAGTCCAAATATAGTGCATTTTCAACCTTTTTCTGGATACTCCCAGAAGGATCACGACTTGTCAAGGTCATATAACCAGTAAGTCCTCAATCTGGGACAAGACTCAAGTCCCCCATGTATTCTCCATCGCTGGGAATTCTAAGTTATTTGATAGAGTAAAAAGGGGAAATTAGGAATTGATTGTCTCTGTACCAGAAATGAGGGGTGGGAAAAGATGAGAATCCTATGAGATCATCCTCATCATCTCTATGCCCCACAGACCAGTCTTCTTCCTTCTCATGCTTGGATCAGGATGCTAATCATTAATTTCCTGTTTGGAGAAGTGGTTATTTGGTTTGTGGTTTATTCTTAGGCTCTCAGGGAAGGTCAGTTCAGGGAAGCAGGTCAGAAATGTATTCCCAGGGGCTGTTTTTCAGGCATGGGCTGGCTGGCCCTTGACAGTACAGAGTGACCTTTGTCTGGCTATTGATTGAGGGGGTGGCCCAGCCATTGGCCTGCCTATTGGTTTCGGAGGCAAAATATCAAGAAAGAGAAGCAGTGCCAGCTGCCACGACAGCGGGCACCACCTGGACAGGGCCAAGTCCAAAACACTCTACTTGTTTTTCTCATGTTTAGGGGCATCACCTTTTTTTTTTTCTCTCAGAAAGATCAGAGAATTTTGAGTTGGAAATGGGCATCTAGTCTAACCCATGCACAAACAAGAGTCCCATGTCCAAAGCACCTGGCAAGTGGCCATTCAGCCCCTGCTTGAAGACATGTAGTAATAGGGAAACAACTCCTTTCTGAGGTAGTCTGTTCCATTTTTGGACAGCTCTCATTCTTGTGTGGAGCTGGAATCTGTCTCTCTGTTATTTCTACCTGTTGTTCCTACTTCCGAGTTTTGAAGCCAAGCAAAACAAGTCTTCACACATGACAGTCCTTCAAATGCTGGAAAACAGCAGTCGTGTCCTTCCTATATCTTCTCTAGTCAATGCTAAACATTCTTATGTCCTTTATTTGATCTTCACATGGCACGATCGTCAGCCCTTTCACCATCCCAGTTGACTTTCTCTGGATGACAACCTCTTGACATCAAATCAAGGGGACAACATGAAAACAATCATACATATATGATATACACAGGATAAACTGAAGAAGGTAGGAAAGGGGAGATAGGAATATTAATTAAGTAGGACCAGGAAAATTTTCTTTAGAAGGTAGGATATTAGCTGACACTTGGATGCCCGGGAAGCAAGCAGGCAGAAGACAAGGAGGGAGAGAATTCCAAGCAAGGTGGATAGTGAGTGAAAATGCATGGAGTTGGGAAGGGCATCTTCTTCAAGAACAGTAAGGAGGACAATATCATTGGATTGTAGAGTATGTGGAGGAAATAAGATATTTCTCAAATTGTGGCCTCAAGGACTGAACCTAGTGTTTGAGGTGGGATCTGATGGAATGCAAAGTCAAGCTATGTAGGCAAGGACATACATGAGAGTGTAGGATAGTAGAAAGCTTCCTTACTAGAAGACTATGACCTTCCTCAATCTGGATCGTAGTAATTCCTCCATAGTAAGAGCCTAAAGTCACTTTCTTTTGGTTTGCCACACCCATGGTTGTATTATATTGAAGCTGTAATCCACTAAAACTCCCAAATATTTTCCATGGAAATTTTTTTTCTAACAGTACTTTCCTTTCTTATAATTGTGCTGTTGATTTTTAAAAATTCAAGCACTAGAGGAATTTACACTTTTTCCTTATGAAACTTCACCTTTTTAAAAAAATTTGGCCTCTCAATCTAAGCTGCCAAGATCTATTTGGATCCTGACTCCATCATCCTTCCTGCTTCATTGATTCAATTCAACAACTCCACTATAATTTCTTAGCTCTCTGCTATTTACCAGGCACCCTGAGAGGTACAGGAGGTAACAAAAGCGAAAGCAAAAAAATTTCTACCTTCAAGGAGTATAATTACATTCTACTGGGACAAACAGCATGGGCACAGATAAGTAAATATGAAGTTAATAGGAAGGAATTTCAGGAGGTGGGGAAACTTAACATCTCAGAGCATCAGAAAAAGCCTTGTATGTGAAGAGGCATTTGAACTGAGCCATGAAGGGAACTGGGAATTAGAGGAGGCCAGAGTGAGAAGGAAAAAAATGTGCAGAGGCACAGAAAGAGGGGACAAAATATGACATGTGAATGGGGAACAGTGAGTAGGTCAGATCAGCTGGGACAGAGTATTTACAAAGAGGAGCAGTGTGAAATATCTGGAAAGATACGATGAAGCCAGATTGAGAGGGAGATGGGGCTTTTAATTTCAGTCAGAGGAATTTATATTTTATTTTAAAGGCAAGAGAAAGCCAGTGAGACTTCTCCAGAGAGTGATCTGCAGAGAGACAATAATTAAGTTTATAGGAGCTAAAGAGATCCCTGACAGAGAATGTAGAGTCAAGGGAGAAGAGTCATGAAATGATGACTGAGCAAAGAAAACTGAGAAAGAATGTTCAGACACATGTTGTTGATGTCACAAAATAGCCTCAAAGTTCTGGGTGGAGAGAGAATCCAGGAAGAGGGGGTGGTTTCTTCATTTCCAAATCCAATGTCCATTTCCCTCTACAGCTGTTGACCCTGTTGACTACCCTCTCCTCATCTTTAGGTTTTTGGACATCACTCTCTCCTAGTTTTCCTCCTACCTATCTGACTGCTCCTTCTGTCTACTGGATCCCCTATCCATGCCCTCTAACCATAGGTGTCCCACTAGCCTCTGTTTTGGACCTTCTTTTTTCCTGCTATACTATTATACTTCATGATCTCATCAGCTCCCATACATTTAATTATCTCTATGCTGATGATTCTCAAATTTACCTACCCTGACCTAATCTCTTTGCTGACCTCCAGTTCCACATTTCCAATTTCTTTTCAGGTCTTGAAGTGAATGTTCAATAAACATATTAAACTCAGCATATCCAAAAAAGAACAAATTATTTTATCCCTCAAACTCACCCTGGTTCTGACCTTCCCACAGTGATGCAGGTTTGCAACCTTGATATTGTAACATTTTAAGGTCAAGAGACATCGTTTCTGCATAATTTAATCATTTTATTAATAAGGCTAGCATGTTTATTAATAAAAAGAGGTCAGTGGCACTCTCAAATTCCAAAGACCCCTCATGATAGTGGGCTCACAGTTTATATGCTCTTGGAAGGGAGACAATCAACTCTGATTGGTTAACAAATAATGAGAAAATGAGTATTACAATGAAAGGTGGGTTATATTACAATGAGGTTCTTGAGGTAAGTGACTTGGCTCATCCAAGTCTTTGTCAAAGAGATTTATCAGTTTCCATATTACCTGTCTGACAGATAGGAGAATCTACATTTTCCCAGACGTTATCTGAGGAAACACAATGAACTGTAATCCATGGTCTTCGCCCAAGATTTCCCACACTGCTAGATTTCTGGATGAGGAAGCAGAAAAAGGGAAAAACATTGTTGCTGATTTAATAATTAGAAGAGAGAAATAATAATTTCTCTCAAAATTATTCTTGACTCCTTACTGAAGTGATTTTTCTAAAGCATACAGTTTCTATCATGTCATTCTACTTCTCAATAGACTCTAATGGTTTCTGGTTTCCTCAGGGATGAAATACAAAATGATATGTTTGGCATTCAAAGACCTTCATCATCTAGGCCCCTCCTACCTTTCCAGTCTTCTTACACTTAATTCTCTGACACATACTCTTTGATCCATTGATACCAACCTTCCTGCTGTGACGTAAGCAAGACACTATTCCTGTGACTGAGGTTATACTTATATCCAAAATTATTTGTTTTATCTTTTATACTTGCCTTTGTTTCTTGTTTCTTTTTTCTTTAAATAGTACTTTATTTTTCCATTTACATGTAGAGACAATTTTAAACATTTATTTGTCCCTTGTTTCTTAAGAATTCATCTCTCCTCCATAGCCATGAAAGGTGTATGTACTTATTCTAATTTTTTAGTGGTATGAGCCTTAATATTCTGATCATGTAACCATTTTGAATTTATTATGTAATATGGTATAAGATATCCAATATTTTTCTATTATAGCAGTGGTTCTCAACCTTCCTAATGCTGCGACCCTCTAATACTCATATGTAGGTGTATCTGCATGTGGGCAGACCTGCCTGGAGACGGATAGAGGAGCGGTGTCTTGGTTCCTAAGACCATCAGAAATATGTGTTTTCCCATGGTCTTAGGTGACCCCTGTGAAAGGGTCATTCAACCCCCAAAGGGGTCGCAACCCACAGGTTGAGAATCGCTGTATTATAGTGTCCTACTTGTGGTATTGAGGCATTGGGCTAGTCACAGGGAAGAATGATTATAAATATATGTTTGCATATATATACACACATGTGTATGTGTATACACATATGTACACACACACACCCTGGTGTGTCTTAGTTCATATGCCTAAAAAGTATAATCTGAAAGTAGATTATTTGGTACCTGTCCAATGATGGAGAAAAGACTGATTTAAGTCTCCAAAACCAATGAAGTTAGCCATTTAATCAGCAAATATTTAATTATGTACTATATACAAGATCCAGAAATAATAAAAATATTAAATTTATGTTGAACTTAACAATACTGAAATTATTTTAAAAACACTTTATTAAATAATGAGTCAAAAAGACAATGAAATTAATTTTTTAAAACAACATTTTCCTTATTTCAAACAACAATGAGAATGTATTTTTTTTTTACTGAAACTCTTCTCCCCACCACCACCCAGTTTACAAAGCTGATTGTCTGTCTGGGTTCTCAGATCACCATTATCACCATAATCAGCAGCCATCTGTTCCTCATTGTAATTGGAGATCCTGGGCTAGGCATGGGGAAAACACAAAGAAGAATAATTCAATTCAAATTCATCCAGCATTTATTAAATTCAATGCCTATTCACACCTTCAAAGAGCAATATGCCCAGAGGGAATTCATATGCAACTTTATCCATCTTAGACTTCCATCATCTCCATATAATGTGAGACTGGAAGCAAAAGGAAGAAGAAGAAAGGAACCAGTGGTAGTGAGAGGGAAAGAGAAGGTACAGGAAGACTAGAGGGTTGTATAGAGCCTCATCAGCCAAGCCTGAGAAACTTATAGACTGTCATGATGTTGGAGAGAGGAAAAGAGAAGGAAGAAGGAAGAAGGGAGAGAGAGACAGACAGAGACAGGGACTGACAGAGAGAGAGAGAGACAGAGACAGATGCCATCATCAATCCTCCCTTTTCCATAGTCAGAGTGACACAGGTGTGGGGTAGGGCCTTGTAACAATAATGCAATATTCACAACACCCACAGTGGTTATGAATATGCTGGTGTAGTTGTGAATCACGAAATGTAGCAGACTCTCCACGTGGAGGGTGGAACCAAAGCCTTTATTCAAATATCAGAAAACCGAGACCCAGAACCAGAAAGCCAAAGTCATTACAGTAGCCACCAAGTTGGTACACATGGTTAATGCAGTGGACACCCACATTCCCAAGCCTTCACAACAGAACAGGCTCCCTCAAGCAGGGATCCTACTCTCTCACTCATGGTAGCTCCTCAGCCTGGTTCTTGGAAGTTCTTAGCAGAAATTCCCAAAGGAAAAGTCTCAGCAGAAGCTCCAGCCTCCAGATGCTTACCCCAGGAAATTCTGCCATTCCCAGCTGGGAGTTTTCCTTATATATGCCTTCGCTCCTCCCTATTCTGCCACTTCCTATTCCATCAGCAACTTCCTCCCAAGGTGTTAACTACTTCTGTGTTAATTAAATAGATTAAACAAGGTGTTAACTTGAAACAAGGCACTAAGTACCTGCTTACTTGCCAATACAAAGGGCCATGGAAGAGCTTCAGATTCCATTAACATTACTGGCCTCTGCCAGAGGAGTTTTCCTCCTTGAGACTCTGGGGATATCCTTTGGAATTAATGGTTGCTTAATCGAGGATTTCTGTTTTGTTCCCGTCTTTTTCAGAAACCTTTATGTTATTATGTCATATACTGGGGTATTGAAAGCAGAGAGTCCACCACTATGTCCGAGATGTACCATGAATATTTTGTTCCAGCTTTCCTAGGTTGCAATTGTGAACCAAGTGAGTGAGAACGCAAAGTATATTTAGACCCTGTGTGTTATCATCATATATATATAGTGCTTTAAGGTTTGCCAAACACTTTACATATGCCATCCCACTTGAGACTCACAACCCTAGGAGGTAAATGCTATTATTTTTCCCATTTTCTAGATCAGAAGACTGAGGTTTAGAGAAACCCAGGTATCTTGTCCAGGATCAGTCAATTTGAAGGTACCTGAAGAGGGTTTTTTCTTGGCAAATCCATCTTTATTTATTTCTGTTTGGTGCCACTCCTGGAAGAATCACTGATAGAAGGATTGCATACCCAGAGCCTTAGGGCAGATTGTGTCTAAGGCACTGTCTTTGCCCCTGAGGGGCTCTAATTGGGGATGTAGGATTTGTGCATCTGATGATAACTATCAGCTTCTCTGTAACTTCCTCCTTTTGAGGCCAAGCAAAAAAAATCCAATCCCTATATAACAGCTCTCCAAATTCTAAAAGACAAAATTATGTCATCCCTAACTTTTCTCTTCTCTGGTTAAACATCATTAGCTGTCCTGGAGCCAGCTCAGCACAACGAGCTTGGGAGAGCTGGTTGTTAAATTTTCAACTTGGGCATTTACATTTCAGAAATTAGCAAATGCCACAAATCAAGGCTTGATTTATGGTTCTGTTGATTGTCTAGATTTAAGAAGGTGATGAGGAAAATGTTAACAATGAAAATTAAACTTATAGCTGTCATGTCCATACTTTTTTTTTTCAGAGAGCTTGTTGTTAAACATTTACCAGCACATCCCTACCCAGCTACTTCAACCTACCTTATTATGGTATGATCTGGAGGTCGTCAACAATCTAATTGTCTTCCTCTGTATACTCTACAGTGTCTTGATATTTATTCCCAAAATGTGATACCCAGAACTAAATGTAATAGTCTAGGTATGATCTTACTATACTTCCTGGCATATAGTAGGTACTTAATAAATGCTTGCTGTTTGACCAGGCCATGGTACAAAGAGACCATCACTTCATTTGGAACAGTAGTCCTCTTTTAGTCAAGTCCTCCCTTAGTCACTCTATTAGAGACATCCCTTGAAGTTGACATTTAGTAACTAAGGACTATTTTTGGTTTTGTTGCTGGTTTTTTTTTTCAGTCATTTAGTCATGTCTGACTTTTTGTTACCTCCATGGACCATAGCATACCAGGTTCTTCTGTCCTCTCCATCTCTTGAAGTCTGTCTAAGTTCATGTTCATGATACCATCCATGAAACGATTCTCTGCCATGCCCTTTTCTTTTTGCCTTCAATCTTTCCCAACATCATGGTCTTCTCCATTGAGTTTTGACTTCTCATTATGTGGCCAAAGTACTTAAGCTTCAGCTTCATTATTTGACCTTCCAGTAGATAGCCTGAAATAATTTCTTTAAGTATTGACTGATTTGATCTTCTTACTCTCCAAGGGACTCATAAGAGTCTTCTCCAGCATCATAATTCAAAAGTGTCAATTCTGTAGTGCTCAGCTTTTCTTAATAGTTCAACTCTCTCTCTCTCTCCCTCTCTCTCTCTCTCTCCCTCTCTCCCTCTTTTTGCTTCTTTTGGAGGGGGAAGGCAGGGCAATTGGGGTTAAGTGACTTGTTCAAGGTCACATAGCTAGCAAGTGTTAAGTGTCTGAGGCTGGATTTGAACTCAGGTCCTACTGACTCCAAGGTCAGTGCTCTATTCACTGCGTCACCTAGCCGCTCCAAGTTCAACTCTCAATAGTCATACATTGCTACTGGAAAAACCAGTGTTTTGACTGTATAGGCTTTTGTCAGCAAGGTGATGTCTCTGCTTTTTAGTATGTTGTCCAGATTTGTCATAGCTTTCCTTCCAAGGAGTAAGTGTGTTTTAATTTTGTGGTTGGAGTTGCCTTGGACAGTAGTCTTTCATCATTTCAGAATCTACCTTACTATATACTATCGATTACTCTACATCTCATCATCTTGTCCACAAGGGCAGCATTAGAGACTTATTAAATGCTTTGCTGAAATCTAGATAATCTAAGCCTAGAGCATTCACTTATATGACCCACCATCCTACTAATACTGTCAAAAAAGGAAATTAATTTTGTTTGGTCAAGTTGTATTGTCTCTTTGTGATGACTGTTTCCTTTTTATGATGTTGGATAACTGTAGAATTAATTATGTATTCTAAATTTTTTTCCAGGAATCAAAGTTAAGTTCACCTGTCTATGGTTTGCAGAATTTACTCTCTTCCCTTTTTTGAAAAGTAGGACATTTGGAGATGAAGAATCCTGTAGAATCTCTCCTGTCCCTTCAGAGATTACCGACAGGGGCTCAGCCATCACACCTGCCAGTTCTGTTAGCATCCTTCCATGTAGTTTTATCTTGCCCCATTGACTTGAATACATTGAGGATAACCAGGTTTTCTCTTGCTACGGCACCACTTTTCTTGGGTTTCATTTCCATATTAGTCATTTTTATTCTATTCTTTCTAGTCCGGAGTCCGTTCTTCTTGGCAAAAAAGAACAGAAGCAAAGTCAGATGTGAGGAGGCCTGCCTTCTCTCCATTGTCCATCATCATCTCCCATCCATCTCCCAACCTGATTTAGCCCTTCTTTGGTCCTCTTCTTCCTGACGTTGGCATTTTTGTTGACCTCAGGTCTTTTTTTTTCCCATTTTCAACTCATTCTGGGTCTTCAGCTCCTACTGATACTGTTTTTTCCAGGACCTGGACTAGGCCCGAGAGCAGTAGCCAGAATCTCAGGTTTGAAATGATTCCAAAGTTGTAACTGATCCTTGGGTTTGATTTATTGTGCTCCAGGGATAGAATCATCAAATGTCAGAGTTTAAAGAGACCTTACTGTACCAGGTCCATCTGATCCATCCTCTGTACATGATCATGGATCTTTGTGCATTGAACCATACAATGTCAGAGTTCAAAAGGTCCATAAAGCAATGAATTACAAACCAGTGTTGGTTCTCAGTGGAACCCTAAAACGTAGAACATAACGTTTAAATCGGAAGGAGCCTTAGAATATAAAATTCTTGTCAGAGTTAGAGGGATCCTTATAATCGTAGAGGGTTTCTTGGATGATCTCTGGAGGTAGAGAAAACTGGATTTGGAATCAGAGAACCTAGATTTGATGACTTACTTTTCTATTTCTTTACTACCTGAGTGACCTTGGACAAGTCACTCTGTTTTCTTGTCAATAAAAAAGGGAGAATTGGACTCCAAATCATATGACTTTCCAGAAGGAATAAAGAATTTGGAATGTTATAAATACATAACAAGATTGAGTGGGAGGCAGGGGCTGGCTGACTGACTTTTTATACTTTCTCAAGGCCAGGTCTCTGGGGGGCAGGCAGATTAGTGGGTGCAGGAAGTCTCTGGGTGTGAGAGTGGTGAACTTCTGGCTGCTCACCTCATTGGGTTACTCATTGACAATGTTCCTGGAATTGTTTCTATTTCTCCTCTCCCACCCACGATTCACGAAGGGCCATAGTGCATTAGCCCTCTGTTGTGTATATAAGACCTGGAGGAAGCAGAGAAAACACTGTGGCTCTCATAAGGACCCAATTCCTGGCCAACCAAAAGGATCCTGCCCCTGGGGCTGAACCTCTTTTCCACTTCTGAACAGGAAACAGACCTCTAGATTGCAGATGGATTTCATTGCTGGAGCCATTGGAGGTAAAGAAAGAAAGAAAGGAAAAAAGAAAGAAGAAGGAAAAAAACGTTAAGAATAAATGAGAACAGTCTGTTAGATAGAGTCCTGGGCAGTAATTGCATGGAAAGTGTTGGATTGTATGGAGAGAATTAAGATCCAAAGATATTTTGCAGTTTACCAAGACCCTTTGGGAAACCATCATGTCAAGCAATTTGTTTGATGTTTGATTTAGAGTCATATAACATCGAATGTCAGAGCTTAAAGGGGCCGGGAAAGCTCTCCCTCATCTCTGCCTCCTGGGTTTCCTGGGCATCCTTCAAGGCCCAGCTAAAATCCCTTGTTCAGGAAGCCTTTCTTAGTCTCTCTCAATTCTGGTGCCTTCTCCCTCCCTGTTGGTTATTTCCAGTTGATCCTGTCCATAGTTTGTTTGTACTCGCATGAAGTTTCTCCAATTAGACTGAGCTTCTAGAGAGCAGGGACAATCTTTTGACTTTCTTTGTATTCTCAGCACATAGCCCAGTGCTTAGCACATAGTTGGCATTTAATAAATGCTTATTGACTGACTTAGAAATATCTGTATTTCTAGGGGGGTGGCTAGTTGGCGCAGTGAATAGATCACTGGCCCTGGAGTCTGGAGGACCTGAGTTCAAATCTGACCTCAGACACTTAACACAAAAAACTAGCCATGTGACCTTGGGCAAGTCACTTAAACCCAATTGCCCTACTCTCCCCCCTCCAAAAGCAAAAAAAAAAGAAAAAAGAAATAGAGAACATAGGATGTCAGAACTAGAAGAAGCCTTGGAAATTACAAAGTATAGAATGTGAGAGCTGGAGTTTTAGAGCTGGAAGGGGCCTTAGTGCCTGCAGACTTTACAGATCAAGGAGTTGAG
This sequence comes from Pseudochirops cupreus, assembly GCA_028627135.1. Taxonomy (NCBI): domain Eukaryota; kingdom Metazoa; phylum Chordata; class Mammalia; order Diprotodontia; family Pseudocheiridae; genus Pseudochirops; species Pseudochirops cupreus. The sequence continues at coordinate 339,787,427 of CM053581.1, read as the reverse complement.
GTCAGTAAGTGAGACAGTGTCATCATTCGTGTGAAAAGAGTATTGGATTGGGAGTTAGGACACCTGGGCTCAGGTCTGTACTGTGCCATCAATCCAGTGTGTTTCTCTAGACAACTCACTCCTCTACGGGCTTCAGCTTTCTCTTCCATGGAGTGAATGAGGTGGTTTGGCTAAGTGATCTCTAAGGACTCTCCTACCTCTGATCATGTTTGAGACCATAAATCTCTATCAAACACAGCTTGCTTAAGCGTATACAACATATGTACACACAGCCTTGCTTGTCTGTGTCCCTTTCTGAGCTTCCTTCTGCTCTCTTCTAGGAATTTTTTAATGTTTCATTGATTGTTCTTCTCTTCTTCCTCTTCCTCTTTCTCCTCCTCATTCCTCACCACAGCTATCCCCTTTCAAAAGCAAGTGAAAGTCCTTTTGAGTAATGGGTGAGTATGAATAAGCAAAACAAAGGCACACATTGGCTGTGTCTGAAGGTGTGAGTCTTAACTCCAGACCTGTAGTCTGTCACGCCTCTTTGCTAAAGGATGAGAGGGCACGTTTCATCATCAGTCTTCCGTACTCATGATTTGCTTCAATCAAGTTCTCAAGTCTTTCAAAGTTGATTTTCTTTACATTATTGCAGTCATTGTCAATTGTTCTACTGATTTTGCTCCCTTCACTCTGCATCAGTTCATATAAGTTTTCCCAGTTTTCTTTGAATCTGAATCTTTTGTCACTTCTTAAAGCACAACAATATTTGATTGCATTGATAAACCATAATTTGTCCCACCATTCCTCAGCTGATAGATACCCCAATGATTTCCAGGTTTTCTGATGTAAGAAAAAGTGCTGCTATAGATGTTTTTGCACATACGGGCCCTTTGCCTCTTTCTTTGATCTCTTTAAGGGGTATATACCCAGTAGTAGTATCACTGAGTTCATAGAACATGCAGAATTTAGTGAAGTTTGAATTATAGTTCCAAATCGTTTTCCAGAATGATTCAATCAATACACAGATAAGATAAGACTAGAGAAGGATATGATGTCTGTTTTCTAGTGTGTGAAGGGCTATTAAGTGGAAGAATGAATGAATTTACTCAACTGGGACCGGATAGTAGAGCAACGACAAATGGGAGAAAATCACAGGGATTTCTGCTTGGCAGAAGGGAAAATGTCCTAACAATAAGAGGTAGCCAACAGTGAAATGGGTTGCTTCAACAGATAATTAATCAAGCAATAGGCATCGATTAAGTACCAATTATGTGTCAGGTCTAGTACTAGGGTGTGGCAATCCGATGATAACAATGGAACTTGCCCCCTTTGAGCTTCTATTCTGTTGGGTCATAGTAAGTTTTCTGTCACTCAAAATCTTCAAAAAGTGAATTGATGGATAATTACCTGTAAGGTATTAAAGGGGATTCTCTTTTGGGTAAATGTTGGGTTAAATTAGCTCTATAGTCTCTTCTCACTCTAAGTTTGTGTATTTCTATGACAGATGAGAAAACTGATACCCAGAGAGATCACACAAAGACCAAATTCTTAGTCTGTCCAAAATGTTGGGGTACACCCCATGTCTGTTCCCACTCCCTTCGCCTCATGCTGTGGAAAGACCACTTAAAGAACTGTGATACAGAGGGCTAAAGAGCAGAGTTAGGTAATACAGTCCAAAATTAATGCCCAATAGAGCTGCTAACCTTGTTCTGACAATTCTATTTTAAGCAAAAGAAATAGTGTTGTGTCAGGTCAATATTTGCCTTGTGAAATAGCAAATTGATTTTTTTTTTCAGGATACTGGAGTTTTTTGGAGGAGGAGCCTCCCCAGAGAATGAGGGGAAAGGGCAATGATTCCAAATGTTAGTGATCTTTGATCTTAGATGTGGGTATCAATGGAAAGCTGCCAGGATTTGCCAGGGTGATGATGGTGTGATATAGTGAAATGACTTTGAATTAAGAAATCTGAGTGGGGACAAGGGTCCTCATCCCAACTCTGCCAATGACTCACTCTGTAATTTTGGACAAATCACTTTTTCTGTCTCTGAACCTCAGTTTAATCCATTGTAAAATATACGGTTATAGTTATACAGTTCAGGTTTTAAGATCCCTTTCTTGCTCTAAATTCTATGTGCTAAAAAATAATAAAAGTGACTTTAGGATTATTTCTGGGAAATTGGTTTCCTTCTGAGAAGTGTCATGTCTATAGTACAGTGGATTTTCCTCATCTCTATGCTGTGTACCTTGGTGTCAGAATTATTGAAAAAAGGGGGGAGATGTGATTCTCAATTGAAGTGATTTACTCATAGATAGCAGAGTTTTAATTTAACAACAAGATGTTTTTGTTTGAGACTTGTGACACCTTTGAGTAAATCAGAAGGGGAATTCTATTGACTGGTGGAAAGTGCCACACTCCCAAGGTGACCTTTAAAAGAGAGCTTGTGAATTAAGGGAGACCTCTGGAGGAAGAGGGGTAGGAAGAGATTTCTTCCTCTTCTTCCCACTGGCCATGGCATCTATTAGCAATTTGAGTGGAACAGTTTGAATGCTCTCTCCCTAGCTCAAAAGTTCATCAGTTTGAGAGATTTAGAAATATACTTGTAGTAAAGACACAGGCAGAAACAGATACAGAAAAGCAGTCATTCCAGGGAGGAAGGAGCTTTGAACAATGAGACCCTGACAGCAGAGAAAAGAGATGGCCACGGACTCCAGAGAAGGACAGTCCTGACAATCAAACCATGGAGAGGAGTATAACCTTAAAATGCTACATGAAGATGAGTTATCATCACTTTTATTATTAGGATCACAAGAGAGATACAAAGAAAGTACTCTAGATGTACAGAGAAGGGAAGCTTCTGTCCAACAGAGTTGCTTGAGTATGAGGGAAAGAGGACTCTAAAAAAAGAGAAAAGATTTTTATGTTCTGTAATACCAGTAGTTGTGAGTTGTCTTAAACACATCTGTTTCTACTACCATCATATTCTAAGTTTGTGCCTGTTTTTCCTAGAACAAAGTGTTTGCTTCTGTAAGAGTGCACCCAAGGTTTTGGGGAAAGGGAGATGTTTTGTAGCTACCTTTTTCATTACACCATCTTAGTAAATGCCTCTGCTAAGAGCTAAATGTATCAACTGGCTGACTGTTTAAAAATAAGCATACTGGTAGGGGCTTTTGAGTTATAGTTCATATCACCAGGATTACTCCTAAAACCTCAGGTAGAAGCCATCTTCTGGGTTTCCAATCTGTGAGAGTGATAGCCTATTTGGGAGAACTAGTCCAAGAGTGTTATTCCTTAATACTTTAGAGGGAACTTAATTTCCCTAGTGTATACACTTACTCCATGACTGAAGGTCATAGCCCCTCCATGTCTTTTTAAATAGTCTTTGTGAATTGTGGCCTAAAATTTTCATGATCCAGTAGATAACTCTCTTGTGTTAGGCCTTTCTGAACTTTGTTAGGTTTGGAAATTTTCCATGAATACTTTCATATCTTTAGGTTGGTCCTCAGAGGATAGACGCAAAGTCTGAGTGTGGGCCCATACTTGTAGCCTTTCCAATTTGGTAGGAACAGCCAGAGTTTGTACTCTATTGAAATAGCATTTAAGAGCTTTCATACACATTGGCACCATGGTGAGGTGTCAGAAGAAGATGCCAATAGGATCAGGAGAAAGAACTGCTACAGAGTTGTGATCTGTGGTCCCAAACTAAAGTTCTGGATTTACACAGACTAGGTCTCTTCCTTTCACCCTTCCTGTCCTCCTTCCCTTCTCCCTTCCCTTCTCTTCTTTTCTATTTTTACTTCTTTTCTTCCTTCTTTCCTTCTTTTTTTCTTTTCTTCCTCCCTCCCTTCCTTTCTCCTTTCCTTTCCTTCCTTTTTTCCTTCCTCCCACTTTTCCCCCCTTCTTTTAAAGGCCAAGCACCAAGTATCCATGAATTATTCCCTCTTAATTCAGAAAGACAGCATATCACAACGAATACTCTCCTGCATAAACCCTTTCTTGATCTCCTTCCCCACTAAAAAGTAGTTATTCCCTTCTCTGTACATCTAGAGTACTTTCTTTGTATCTCTCTTGTGATCCTAATAATAAAAGTGAAGATAACTCATCTTCATGTAGCATTTTAAGGTTCACATAACACTTTCCTTAAGGCTGCTCAATAAAGTAGCTAATGTATCATCATCATCATTTTGCAGAGAAGGAAAGGGAGGCTCAGAGAGGTTTGGCCCAAGGACTGATTGTTTCCCTAACTAAAACAGGCTCATGGCTCTTCATGGCCAAAAGTTCTCACTGCCCTCAACCTGAAGCCATTTCTCTTCCTCCTCTGCTCATATCCGTTGGGTAAGAGTGATGATGTTAACATTAACAGCAAGCATACTGCTGGGAGTGGGCACCAGAAATGAACATCAGGGTGTCAGCCACAGTAAAGGGAAGAGTTGCTCAGCTGGGGCTTTGTGTCAGTGAGGAGCACCAGGGGCTCTCCTTGAGTCAATGAGGTGCTGGCGCTGGCCTCGGTACCTCCATTGCAGGCTTACCCCGATTTTATCCACACAGCCTCATTCTAGTTGTACTTCTACCCAGAAGGTGGAATTAGGAATACTGGGCAGAAGTTGCAAAGAGATAGGTGTGGTCTTGGTGTTTAGACAGAGTACTTTACAGTCTGAGTTATGGAGCAGGTTGCCCCTGGAGCTAGTGGCCCCCTCCTGGGTCAGCAAAGTCTGGGTGTGAAGGAGGGGAGTCTTGAAGCAAGGGCTGGACCAGGGAGATGGCCTTCGAGCTCTGGAGAGCCTCCGAGTCTGGGACTGTATGGAGGAGTGGGAAGGTGAATGGTGGCCAATTGCTAATTAATTACTTACAGAGTGCTTCCTATATTCCAGGCACTGTTAATCACTGCAATAAGAGCTAACATTTATACATAGGGCCAGGCACCATTCCAAATGCTTTACAAATCTTACCTCATTTGAACCTCACAACAACCCTGGGAAAGTAGGTGTTATTATTATCAGCCCTATGAGGAAACTGAGGCAAACAGGCATTGTGTGACTTGCCCTAGTCCACAGAGCTAGTAAGTGTCTCAGGTCAGATTTGAACTCAGGTCTTCCTGACCCCAGGCCTGGCCTCCTATCTGCCACACTGCTTAGCTTGCCATTCAGCTGTTGTAGTCCTGGATTTTCTGCATCTATCTTCACTAGTCTTGTTTGACCCCCAGTCTGGAGAGCTGTTCTTGTATTTCTCGGGAAGTCTTATGTGGCCTATAATTGAGTTCCATACTGCTTGGGAACCAGGATACAAGGAGTTGGAGGGGTGATGATATATCCTACAAATCCTACCTAAGAAGGTGGGTTGGAGGAAGGTGTCTAAATTGAATCAAATAATTGGGGGAGATTCCCTAGAATAGAGCATCTTCATGACAGACTGTGACAGGTACCTCTGGTTCTTTGGGAATCCTTACATTTCTCTAGACTCTTTAATAAATTCCTCTAAGGGAGTTAATGGGCTTAGGAATGATGTGCCATTCATCTGCAAAATTTTTGTTTCTTTTAGGTGTCTGTGGCGTTGCTGTGGGTTACCCCCTGGACACAATGAAGGTACTTTGATTCTTGCCCTGCATTGCCCAGAGTCTGTGTTCCATTGCCCTTTCTTTTTTGCTTCTGTATCTTCAACACATTTGTCTCAGTAATAGTCATCATTTATTAACTTAGCTTACTGGCATAGGATTGTAGGACTTAGAGTTGGAAAGGACCTTAGAGATCATCAAATTCTATCCCTTCTTTTTATAGAGGAAAAAAACTGAGTCCCACAGAGGTGAAGTGGTTTGACCAACATCCCTCAAATAATAAAGATCAGAGCTGAGATTCAAGCCCATGTTTCTGAGATCTTTTCTATTTGCTAACTGTGTCAGTTGACTGACTGCTTAAACAGAAGCACACCAATGGGGGCTTGTAAGCTATAGTACATCTCACCAAGATTACCCCTAGAACCTAAGGTAGAAGCTTTCCTCTGGTTTTCCAACCTGTGAGAGTGACTGTTTCATGGAGAATGATCCAATGCGGGTGTTACACTTCAGTACCTCAGAAGGACTCTAGTACTCTTTCCAGTTTAGTCCTCTGAATAGTATATCATCTGCTTTCAGTTTTTAACATTAGTTTTTATTCACTTGTTCAGACTAGTCCCTTTTGAGAACTTAAACTACCCTAAACCAATTTATAGAATTATGGAATCTCAGTTAGGTGGGCCTTCAGAGTGTCAGAAGGTCCACTTGCCCCTCACTCTTCTCCCTCTCTCCAAGAGTCATTCATTCAGCCTTAACTTGAACGTTTCCAGCAATTGGAAGGTCATTACCTGATTATTGTGGAGTTCTTCCTTCTATTGAGCTGAAGTCAACCTTCTTGTAATTTTTATTCATTGTCCCTAGCTATGACTTCTTGAAATATTCAGAAACAGTCTATTCTCTTTCCTACTTTGTCTTTCACATGGTTGAAGATGGTTTAAGTCAACATTTCTCTAGGCTAAACATAGGATTATAGATTTAGAGCCAGAAGGGACCTTAGAGGTCATTCAGTCCAAGCCTCTTATTTGACAAATGAGGAAACTGAGGCCCAGGGAGGGTAAGTGATAAGCCCAAGGTGATACAGCTAGTATGTGCCTAGGGTGGAATTTAAACCTAGGTCTTCCTAACTCTGTCCAGAGCTCTATCCACAATCCTGACACCATCTCTAGTTCTGTCAACCAGTGCTAAGGAGACATGGTTTCTATTCTCCACACAGTCTTGGTTGCCCTCTGGACATGTTCTGTTTTGATGATGTCCTCAATAAAAGCCTTTGAAAATTACTTTCTCAGAATTTAGAATTGAAAATATAATAAAATTGAATTAAAGAACTACTATTTCTTCCACACCCCCTATTTGTGGGTTACAATAACACTTATCATGATGATAGCTAGCATTTTATAGCCCTTAATGGTTTTCAAAGCATTTTACATATGGTATCTCATTTTATCTAACTGATGAGATGTCATTTCACTGTCCAAAACTTCTAGGCTTTTCCATGATGCTCATCTCACATTCCTGCCTTTCTTCTATCCTAAAATCTCTGGCCGCTCTCTAATTCCCTTACCCTCTGTGCCTCTTCTCCTGATTTTACTGATTTAGAAACAGAATTTACAGAGTACCATGAGATGACCCCTCAAGTCCCAAGAATCCTTGTAATTGCCTCCTTGGGTCTGGCTGAGCTCTAAATCATTTCCTTCTTTACAGGTCAGAATCCAAACTGAGAAGAAGTATACGAGCATCTGGAACTGTATTCGAGAACTGTACAAAGCAGAAAAGGTAAGTCTATGCCCGGGGTTAGTATCAACATTTCATTCAAGAGTTTGTTTCAGCCACAGGGCAAATATCAGTATCATTTGAGAAGGACACTGTTCTAGCCTCCTCCCTTTCTTGACCAAAGGGTAGTTTACCCAGCTCATTTTAAAATTCAAATGAATTAGGTTTTGATGGGAAAGCATTGAAGACAAGATTTTTCCTTCTGAGATGAATAATAGCAATGACAGTGAGATGGTTCACTGGATAGAGTACTGGACCTGGAGTCAGGAAGATCTGGGTTCAGATCCAACCTCAGACACTTACTAGCTGGCCCTGGCCAAGTACTTAACCTCTATCTGTCTTAATCCACTGGAGAAGGAAATGACAAACCACTCCAGAATCTTTGCCAAGAAAATCTCACGGACAGTTATTGGCATGCAATAGTCCATGGGGTCACAAAGAGTTGGACATGACTAAGCAACAACAAATTAAATATATTATTCCATGTGATCCTCAGGAGAGCCCTGTATGCTTTTATTCCCATTTTGCAGATGGAGAAACTGAGGCCCAGAGAGCTCAGGGTCACATAACCAATAAGTGCCTGAGATGGGATTCAGAGTCAGCTGTTGAATCCAAGCCCAGTACTCTAACCAGTCAGCCAAGCTATCTCTCCAGTTCAGCAGTTCTCAACCTGTGGGGCATGTTCAATTCGTCACAATGAAAATATATCCTGCATATCAGATATTTACATTACGATTCATAACAGCAGCAAAATTACAGTCATAAAGTAGCAATGAAAATAATTTTATGGTTGGGGGTCACCACAACATGAGGAACTGTATTAAAGGGTCGCAGCATTAGGAAGGTTGAGAACCACTGCTCTAGTCGATTCATTTCAGAGAATTGTAGAGTTAAGAGCCCTATCCATGACCCCATCCATTGTCCCCATCAAAGGAGTACTTGCTGTCCACAGCATCTGTGATGGAGGCAGGAAGAGCCGTTCAGCTTCTGCCTCAGTGCTTACTGTGTGATGAAGCCTGAATTCTCTCCTTCATTTGGGTCCCCTGCTTTTCTGGAGCATAGACTGTGGCTGAGGCCCAGAGCTAAATGCTATAGGAGGACCTGGGGATCCCAGTGTCACCTAGTGCTGGGTGGGGCAAAGTTATCTTGAATCATTCATTCAATAAATATTTGTTAAGAACCTAGTATGTGCCAGGCACTGAGCTGAATACTGGGGGTATAGAAAAAGGTAAAAGGGGGTGGCTGGGTGGTGCAGTGAATAGAGCACCGGCCCTGGAGTCAGGAGGACCTGAGTTCAAATCCGGCCTCAGACACTTAACACAAAAACTAGCTGTGTGACATTGGGCAAGTCACTTAACCCCAATTGCCCTCCAAAAAACAAACAAACAAACAAAAAACCTCGAAAAAGATAAAAGATATTCTCTGCCTCCAAGGAGTTTATAATCTAATGGGGGATAAACAAGCAAACCAGCTTCCTCGCATAGAAGTTCACTATAGCTACAAAATCAGAGGTCCCGTCCCTGTGGTCATAATAACTTTCAGGCTCTTTGTACTTCATTCCGGTTTTGTCTTCCATTATTCCTTCTATCAGGTTGTCTCATTAAAGCACTTACTGTGTGCTGGGCCTTGTGCGAGGCTGTGGAGGAGGCAGGAGAAAGACGTTTGGTGCCTGTCCTCGGGAAGTCAGCTGTGAGGACACATAGACTCCAAGGAAAACCAGAAGGAAATAAGAAATAGCATGGTCTGGTATGGTAGATTGTAAGCTCCTTGAGGGCAGGGACTGTCTTTAGGCTCTTTTTGTATCCCCTGTGCTTAGCATGGTGCCGGGTATGTAGGAGGCACTTAATAAATGTTTTTGTTGATTGATTGACAAGAATAAGAATTGATGTCTCAGGTACAGACATTAAACACTCTTAGAGGTTAGCCAAAGGAAAGGTCCCAGTAAGTAAAGTCGGAGAAGGCTTCCTGAAAGATTAGAAATCCCAAACCAGAAAGTTAGACTGTGACTGATGCCGTTGCCCTTTCTAACGATCTCTCAAGCTCTCTTTTCTTCTCTTTCTGCTGGTTTCCTGGTCCCAGCTCTCTGGGTTCTACAGGGGGCTCTCCCTGCCGGTGTGCACAGTGTCTCTGGTCTCCTCAGTCTCCTTCGGCACCTACAGGCATTGCCTTTCTCACATCTGCAAGCTCAAATATGGCAACACAGATGCGAAGCCCTCCAAAATGGACATCACCCTTTCAGGATGTGCCTCTGGCATTGTCAGGGTAAGGGAGGACACTACTGGCCCTCTGTTCTCAGGAATCCTGGGTAAAGTGGGAGAAATAAATCCATGAAGCTTTCAAGTCCTACAGGAAAGGATTTGTAGCTTCTATCAAGCAGTGAGGTCATGGGATCATAGAATGTCAGACTTGGAAAGGGCCTTAGAGAACAACCTAGTTCACTCTTTCATTATGTAGGTAAGAAAACTGAGGCTCAGGCAAGGGAAATCTGAGGTCCTCCCCCTACCACTCCCTTTAGTGACAAGGTTAGCATGAGATCATTGGCCACTTGCCTGACTCCTGGACCAGTGTTCTACTTAATAAGGCACAAATTCTCATAAAGTAGGAGGTGGGAAAATGATTCAGAAGATCTTTTTGGTTGAGTTGATACAATACTGCCAAAAGGTAGGGAGATAGATTTGTTGACCCAAGAGTCAGTCATTCAAGAAGCATTTATTAAGCATCTACTTTATGAAAGGCCCTAGGATACAGAAATATGCAAAAATACTGTCTGTGCCATAAGGAGCTCATATTCTAATGACAGAGATACATGTCCACAACTAGGTATACATAAATATGCACAGAATAGATGGAAGCTAATTTTTTGGCTGGGGGTGGGGGAGGGGGGCTGGAAAAGGCTCCTGCAGAAGGTGATAGTTGAACTGAGTATTTAAGGAAGCCAGGGGACCTGGGGCATTGTGAAGGAGAACATTGCAGGCATGAAGGACAGTTGGCAAAGGTTGTGTTGGGGTTGGAGTGTTGTGTGTATGTGTGTAAGGAGAAGAGTGTGAGAAGATTGGGAAGGCAGAAAGGGGACACATCATGAAGAGTTTTAAATGCCAAATAGAGAAATTTCTATTTTATCCTGCAAATAACATGGAGCTACTTTGGTTTATTGAGGAAGTGGGGTGACATATTCAGAACTTTAAGAACATCTCTTGGGCAGCTAAATGAAGAATGGAATGAAGTGAGGAGAAATTTGAGATTGGGAGACCAAACAGTAAGCTTTGGCAGTTGCCCAGACTCTAGATGTGCTAAGGGACTTTACTAAAGTGATGTGAGTGGAGAGAAGAGGAGACATATGTGAGAAAATTTGTGAAGGTAAAAACAGGAAAATTTGGGAATTGGGAATTGAGAGTGAGTGAGAGTGAGGATGGCACTGAAGTTGCACGCCTGGATGATTAGAGAATGGTTGTGCCCTCAACAATAATAGGGGAGTTCAGAAGAGGGAAAGTACTTTTTTGGGGGGGGGGAGGGAAAGATAACCAATTCAGTTTTAGACATGTCCAAGTTTGAGGTTCCTACAAGACATCCAGTCTGATATGCCCAAAAGGCAGCTGGTGTTGTGGAATTGGGGCTCAGGAGAGAGACTAGGATTGGACATCTAGATCTGGGAGTCACCTGCACAGAGATAATAATTCAAAGCATGAAATCTGATGAGATTGTCAAGTGACAGGATGTAGACTGAAAAGAGAAGAGGGTCCAGGACAGAACCTTAGGGACCTGCATGATTATTAAACATTATATGGATGAAGAGCAAGCCAAGGAGACCAAGAAAGAGCAGTTAGATAGATGGGAAGAGAACCAGGAGAGAGCAGTGTGTCAGCGAAGCCCAGAAAAGAGAGATCATGCGGAAGAGAGTGATGAACAATGTCATATGCTGCAAAGAAGTCAAGAAGGAAAAGGATTGATAAAAAGCCATTGGATTTGGTAATTAAGAGATCATTAGTCAGGGTGGCTAGTTGGCACAGTGAACAGAGCACCAGCCCTGAAGTCAGAAGGACCTGAGTTCAAATCTGGCCTCAGACATTTAACACGTACTAGCTGTGTGACCTTGGGCAAGTCACTTAACTCCAACTGCCCTGCCTTCCCCCCTCCAAAAGGCAAAAAAAAAAAAAAAGTTAAAAAAAAAGAGATCATTGGTAACTTTCAAGAGAACAGTTTCATTGAACAATAAGATTGGAAAGCAGATTGCAGAGGGTTTAGAAGAGTGAAAGGGTCCAGGGTCTAGGGTCCCATACCCCAGCTCGTCCTATAAGGAAAGAAGGAAGGAAGGAAGGAAAAAAGGAAAGGAAGAAAGATGGAAGAAGGAAGGAAGGAATGAAAAAAGAAGGAAGGAAAGAAGAAAGGAAGGATGAAATGAAGGAAACAAATATCTATTAACCATTTACCATGTGCCAAGTAATGCTCTAAATGCTTTACAAATTTTATCTTAGGGGCAGGTAGGTGGCACAGTGAATAGAGAGCACTGGCCCTGGAGTCAGGAGGACCTGAGTTCAAATCCAGCCTCAGACACTTAATACATACAAACCATGTGACCTTGGGCAAGTCACTTAACCCCAATTGCCCTCCCCTCCCCACTCCAAAAAGCAAAAAACAAACAAATTTTATCTTATTTGATCCTCACAATAGCCCCACAAGGTAGGTGTTATTATTATTTCCATTTTGCAGAGACAGACAAAGGCTAAATGACTTGCTCAGGGTCACACAACTGGTAAGTATCTGAGGTTGGATTTAAACTCAGATCTTCCTCACTCTGGATCATGCCACTAGCTGGAATGCCTGGCCTCTATAGAACCAAAAAGGCAAGTCCGGGATCGTGGTGTCCTGAACCTGCAAGGAAGCATCGAGTTCCTTCTGGGGTTGTTGTGTGGATAGCATATGTAAAGCACTTAGCATTGTGCCTGGGGCATAGAAGGTGCTTAATGATCGCTTGTTCTCTTCCTTCCCCTTCCCTCCGGCTTCAGAGTCTCTTTAATTGAGAGATCTCTCTCTGACTGACAGACTGACTGACTGGTTTCTGAGCTGGCCAGAGTAGAGAAGGAGCTTGGCTCTGGTTTGTAGGAGAGATGGCTCACTTCATCACCAAACCAAACAGACAGCTTTTCTTCTCCAACCAGCCAGGCAGGTCTTTGGGACAGACCCTGGCTCTTTGTCCTGACCTTTGCACAGCAGTTCCCATTTCCCTAGTGCTTAAAGTTAAAACAATTTTTAAAACGGATTCACTTCGGTTTTTTTAATGTAACATTTCTTTCCAAATATATCCTTATCTGTAAAATGAAGCCATGAGCCTAGATAACCCTTAAGGTCCTTTCCAATGTTGTCTATGATCCTTCATCCACCCAAGGAATAAAAGGTTTTTAATAAATTAGTTTCTTCATTACACCCCTGGGAAGTAGAAATTACAAGTATTCTCCCTTTTTTACTAAAGAAAAAAACTGAAGGATCAGAGGGTCCAGTGAATTTGCCCAAGGCTAAGTTAGCTATCTAGCTAGTTAACTGTAAGAGGCAAGATGTTAGCCCAGGTTTTCTTGATTTCCAGCCCAGGGCTTTTTGTCATTAGCCTGGGCTTTAGGAAGTGACTCCCAGAAGAGGAATTGGGTGTGGTGGAGGAACAAAGTGGGGCTATTCACTGTGCTCCCTTTTGGAATGACCTGCCCATATCAAGGCCCCTAGAATAAACTCTGGCAGGCCTTGAGCTGAGAGATTGCAGGTCTGTGGGCTGCTTTTGTGCTGTCTGACCCTGCCTCTAAATGTCTCTGGTGTATGATTTGGGGCAAAGTCAATTAACTTCTCTGAGAATCCTGTTGAAAATGGGCACATTATGAGAACATCCATGTGATCAACAGTATGGGGAAGATAATACCAGCAAGTGATTCTATGATGCTTTTAAAGTTTACAAAATGCTTTCCTCAAAAACTTTGTGAGACAAAGATTTTTAAAAATAATCTGTTTTCTATGCCAATAAATTCCCATTATTGGGGAAAAAAAAAGAGAAAAAACTTGTAATGAATATACTTAATCAAAGAAAACAAATTTCTGCATTGAATAGTTTTAAAAATGTGTGTGCGTGTGGTGTGTATGTGATTGTGAGACAGGGTTTTTGTGCAAGTATTTTTATTTCCATTTTACAGATGAGGAAACAGACTAAGAAGTTAAGTGACTTACCCAGGGTCAGTAAACTGTTAAGGGTCAGATCATGGATTTGAACTCAGTCCTCCTCTGACTCCAAGGCCAGCATTCTTCCCATTGCACCCTAATGACACAGCAGCAGTTTTATTCTTGGCTTTTCCTTTGATTTCCCAGGTCACACTGACATCCCCTACGGAAATGGCCAAAATCCGACTGCAGACACAGAAACAGCGTCCCTCAATAACTTCTTCATCTCCCAGTGATCTCCTTCCCCCACCCAAGTACCAAGGTCCCCTGCACTGCCTAAAGACTGTGGCCAAGGAAGAAGGCTTGGCAGGCCTCTATAAGGGCAGCACGGCACTGATGTTCCGAGATTGCAATTCCTTTGCCACCTACTTCCTCTCCTACTCCATCATCTGTGAATGGCTCACTCCAGCTGGGCAGAGTCAGCCAGGTAAGGCCAACCCTCATTCAACAAAGACTGACTTGAGTTCCTATGAAGTACTGGGCACTGGGCTAGATTCTGGTGACACAGAGATAAGTCATCCCCTCTCTCAAGGCGTTGACCTTGTCAAAGGAATAGTAAGAATATGGCTTGCTTTAAGGTTTGCAAAGTGATTGCTAATCTCATCTCATTTTTTCCTCACCACCACAACCCTGGGAAGCAGGTGCAGTTATTAATTCCATTTTACAGATCTGAGACAGACGGACATTAAGTGATTTGACCAGGGTCACACAGTTAAGTGTCTGAGGCTGGATTTGAACTCAGGCTTTTCCTGATTCCAAGACCAGTGATCTATCCTCTATGCCACCTAGCAGTAACAACTAGCTCAAGAGGGGCTTTGGTTATGAGGTGGTAGCTGAACTGACCCTTGAAGGGAGCTGAGAATTTCAGGGGTGGGAGTATGGAGGAAAAACCTTCCAGGCATGGAGGAGAAGTCACTGTGAAGGCATAGGGCCATAGAACTTATCTAAATAGGTCAGCTTGTATGGAATGTAGAATGATTTAGGGAATTATAAGAAATAAATCTGGAAAGGTAGGCATCAGCCAGAGTGTGGAGGGCTCTAAATGCTAGGCTAAAGAACCTGAATTTTATTTTACATACAGTTGGAAACCACAGATTATTTCTGGTCAGAGGAATGTGACATGGTTGACTTTGTGCCTTAGGAAGATTATTTTGGTAATTCTGTGTTAACCATTACTAAATTAGTTCTTAGAAAGACAAACAAAATTAGGCTGCATGTGAATGTTTATTTGTCTCTAAGCTTGCGGAACATACATTTAGAGATACTCATGGGAGCTCATTGTAGATAGTGTCCCCAAGGATGGACAGACAAAAGAGACCTTCTATCTTCAGAGCAATTCCCTTTCAGCCTTCCCTCCCTTCCTGGCTCAGAATGTCTATGTCAGCTAAAATGATAGTCTTCATATGTGTTAACCATAACACGAAAGTTTCTTAATTGGATACACTGTAAATACAGTAAGATAGGAGAAGCTTTAAAGTGTCAATTGAAATTATAGATCCAGGATATCTGTGTTTCTTCTATCACTTGCATGACATGATATAACATAACATCCCAAGATAAGAAAAGTACCATTATTTGAGATAGTGTCTGGTTCAAGGTGCCTTGTTCTTGGTAGTCATAAACAGAAGAGTGCTCCTGGTCAACTTTATCTGGCCTTGTAGTTGCTGACATAGGAAGGGGCATTTTGAGTTCACTCAGAGAGCAAAGCAAAGTATGTCTGTTATGCCAGAATGTGCAAAACATTATGGTAGGTTAAGCTCAGAGTGGGCCAAAATGTCTTTCCCAATTGGCCTTCCTCGGGTCTTGGGGGTTCCACATGGTTTGGGGAGGGCTCTGCAGATGGGAGCTGAAGCAGAGACGAGAAAGACTAGACAGTGGCAGACCAATTAGAAGGCTGTTGTAATGGTCCAGGTGAGGAGGCTTTGACTGTCCTAGAGCACTTCCTTTCCCTTTAAAATGACTGCGGTTCTGAGTGCCTTCTCTGCTTCTCCTTCACAGACCTCCTGGGTGTGCTGCTCTCTGGTGGCTGCGCCGGTGTCCTGGCCTGGGCTGTGGCCACTCCCATGGATGTGATCAAGTCTCGTCTTCAGGCCGATGGGCTGGGCCAGCAGCGGTACCGAGGATTCATTCACTGTATCACACAAAGCGTGAAAGAAGAAGGAGTGAGGGTCTTGTTTAAAGGGCTAGCTCTGAATTGTTGTCGAGCCTTCCCTGTGAACATGGTGGTTTTTGTCTCCTATGAAGCGGTCCTGAAATTTACCCGGGGTTTCACGACATAACTGACTTGTTTCATCACACCCAATGTGAGGATGGCTCCATTTGTGGATGCAAACCAAGCTGGGGTTAGACAGTTGGGGCGAAACAGAATTAAATTCTAGACTTTTGGATTCAGGGATATAAGTGTCTAGCAGCAATATCTCATTCTAACAGCCATTGGCTTTGGGGGCTGGAGAATCCAAGTTGGGGCCTCTGAAGTGAATGTTCAGGAGTTGAATGGGCAGCTTCCCGTTCCCTGTTTCCTCTTGGGGTCTTAGTACTGTTAGGTTAGGTTCTACCTCCCTACCAACTATTGATTCAAAGAGACTGAGTCCAACCCAGAGTGGACTCTTGGGTCGCAGGTCACGAAATGAGTTCTCCATGTTTCTCTTGGAAGAGGCAGCTCTCTTTCTCCTGTGACTTTAGCACTGCCCTGTTCATAGGGCCTGCCTACCTCACCCACCTCTTAAAAAGCTTCTGAGAAGAATGCCTGTTTCTTCAGTATGTTCATCTTGATAATGTGTCTCACTTTCAGATGCTTTTTATAAATGTTGTGAGTGTAACCTTTCAGATGTTTTAAACTCCATGTAAATAAAATAAATGTTTTTGAAGACTTTAGTAGGTCAGGAAAAGTAAGAATGCCAAAATTGGAGTCAAGATGATCCGAGTTCGAATATTGCCTCAGACACTTACTGTGTGATCCTAAGCAAGTAATTAACTTCCCTAAACCTCAGTTTCCTCATCTGTAAAATGGTGATTAATAATAGTTTCTACTGGGTGTGCTATCTCTGGTGGCTTCCTAGAATTGTGAAGACCAAATGTAAAGAGTTTCGCAAACCTTAAAGCATTCTGTAAGTGCTAACTCTTATCATTATTATCATCTAATGAATTTTTTGTAGACCTCAAGGCCAGTATGAATCATCATGATATAGTCCACAAAAGTTAATGTTATCTGAGGTTTCATTAACAGTTGCACAATGTTCAGAACAAAGGAGTAATAGTTCCAGTGTCCTCTATCTTGACTAGATCACAACTGTAGTATTGAATGTAGGTCTGAGGAACTTCATTTAGGAGAGACAGATTTGGCTAAAGGAAGGAGACCAAAATGGCAGGGAAGACAGGAAACTGCCATACGGGAATTAGTGGAAGGAATAGGGGATGGAAAAGCTTGAAGAAGAAAAAACTAAAGGAGGATGTGGCAGTTGTCCTTGGGATTTGAAGAGATGTCATGTGGTAAGAGAGAAAGAAATTGAAGCCTCCAGTTGGCTTGGATAGAGTGCTGGACTTTGAGTCAGAAGGACATGAGTTTGAATGTGCCTCAGACACTTACTGAATGTGTGACACTAATTCGGGAAGGTCACTTAATCTCTTTCAATCAATCAATCAATAAGCATTTATTAAGCACCTACAAAATATCAGGTATTGTGCTAAGTGTTGGCAATGCAAAAAGAGATAAAAGACAGTCCCTGCCCTCAAGGAGTTTATAATCTAAAGGGGGAGTCAACACTCAAATTTATACAAAGCAAGCTATATACAGGATAAATAGGAAATGATTAAGAGGGAAGGCCCTGTAATTAAGAGGGGATAGGGGAAAGCTTTCTGTAGAAGGTGGGATTTTAATTGGGATTAAAGGAAGCCAGGAAGCTCAGCAGTTGGAACAGAGGAAGAAGAACAGAGGGACAGGCAGAGAGAGAGAGAAAAAAAAGCCAAGAGACGGAGTGTCTTGTTGGTCAAATGGCCAGAAGGCCAGTGTCACTGGATTGAAGACTATGGGTCAGAGAGTAAGCTCTCAGGAGACTGGAAAGATAGGAGGGGGTTAGGTTATGAAGGGCTCTGAATGACAAACAGAGCATTTTGCATTTGATCCTAAAGGCAATAGGGAACCACTCAAGTTTTTGCTTAAGGGGCAATGTGAAAATCACTTTAGTGGCTGATTAGAGGGATTGGAGTGGGGAGAGACTGGAGGTGGGCAGACCCACCAGCAGGTTATGGCAATAATCAAGGCGTCAGGTGATGAGGGCCTGCACTAGAGAGGTGGCAATGTCAGAGGAGAGAAGGGGAGGTACTCGAGAGATCTTAGCAAGGTGAAGTCCACAGGCTTCAGCAACAGATTGGATGTGGTAGGGGTGAGATGGTGAGGAATCCAGGATGACGCCTAGGTTGTGAGCCTGGGGGACAGAGAGGATGGGGTTGCTCTTTACAATACTAGGAAAGGCAGGAAGTAGGAAGAATTTAGGGGAAAATTAAGAGTTCTGTTTTGGACATGTGGAGTTTAAGATGTCTACTGGACGTCTAGTTTTGAAGAGGTTACCCACAAAGAGTTAGGGTTGCCTGAGACCCCAAAATACCAACATGCCAGGTCCTGCCGAAAGAATTTGACTCAAGTCTTCTCAGCCAAAGAAACGTAAAGTTTATTGAAAGTTCATTAAAAGTTCACCATGTGGGGTAGACTCTTAAGGAGCCAGTCTGTGCTGGGTCATTCTATGACGCTTGCATTGGGCAAGCAGCACAGAGTAAGTCTGTCACAGAATAAGTCTATGCTAGAAAACTCTATGGCTTTCTCACAGAGCAAGTCTGTGCTAGGGCCTTCTGTGGCGCTCTCGCACCACATGGAAGGGAGATGGGATTCTTATATACAGAGAAATCTAAGGGTGGTCTAGAGGAGGAGTTTGGGGAGGGTCTTCAGGAGGAGTTAATGAGGTCAGTGCAAGAGTGGATTGATATTTTGATAGGCTCAAGGGTGGGAAGCAGATGGATAATGAAGGGCCAGGCTAGTAACAGGGGTTTGGGCCCAGCCACAATGAAATACTTACGCCTCTGCAAATGCCTCATCATGTGGGAAGATTCAATCAGACTTCAAGGGGTTTCCCAGAGCCTGTACCTCAAAGATTCAAGGAGAACTCAAGGGGGGTCCCAGAGCCTGCACCTCATCATTTTGAGATGTCTGAAAGGCAGTTGGATGTGTGAGATTGGAAGTCATCTTCATAGTGACTACATAGTGATTAATTATTAATGAAATCCATGGGGCTGACCAGGAAGCAGGACAGAGGGAGAAGAGAAAAGGGTCCAGGATAGCATCTATGGTTAGAAGGCATGATGTGGAGGAGGATCTGGCAAAGAAGACAGAGAAGGAGCAGTCAGATAGGTACTAGGAAAACCAGGAGAGAGGTATTCTGAAAAGAGTATGAAGAAGAAGGAGATCAACAGTGTCAAAGGCGGCAGAGAGGTCAAGGAGAAGGAGGATTAAGAAAAGGCAGTTGGATTTGGAGACTAAGAGATCATTAGTCACTATGGAATGACAAGATCAGAAACCAGATAGTAAGGGGTTAAAAAGAGAGCAAGAGGAGAGAAAATGGAGGCAGCAGTTAAAGGCAGCCTTTCTAGGAGTTTAGCTACAAAGGGCAGAAGGGATACAGAGGACTGATAGTGGGCATGGAAGGGTCAGTCAGATGAAGAGTTGGGTTTTGTTTTTTAAGATGGGAAGGATAAGGACTTGTTTGTAGATGCTAAGAAATGAATCAGCAGAGAGGGACAGATTGAAAATAAGTAAAAGGGGGGCGGCTAGGTGGTACAGTGAATAGAGCATTGAATAGAGAAAGGGGTTGGCCTTAGTAGGGAGTAAGGCCACTTTATCATGTGAAATGGATGAAGCAGGAGGTAATGGCAGAAGGCGTCTGAGTGAAAGGAGATTAGGAAGAGGGGAGAAGAGGGAGCTCATGGTGAATTGCTTCATTTTTTTTCTGTAAAATGTAAGGCAAGATTCTCTGACCCTCAATTTCCTCATCTGTAAAGTTAAGAAGGTGGACTCAATGAGGTGGCCAGGTGGCTCAGTGAATAGAGCATCAGCCCTGGAGTCAGGAGGATCTGAGTTCAAATCCAGCCTCAGACATTTAACACTAGCTGTGTGACTTTGGGCAAGTCACTTAGCCCCAATTGCCCTGCCTTCTTCTCTCCAAAAAGCGCAAAAAAAAAAAAAAAGGTTAACTCGATGTCCTCTGAAATTTCTTCCATCTCTCAATCTATGATCCAAAGATACTATGTTCTGTTTTGCCCCAGAAAGCAGAACTAGGAACAATGGGTAAAAATGACAGGGAGGCTATTTTTAGCTCCATAGAAGCAAAAATATCTTGGCAATCAGGACTGTCCAATAACACTGTGCTGCCTCTGAGATGGTGATGATGATAATTATTGAAGCTCACATAGTGCTTTGAGGATTGCAAAGCACTTTCCCTACACCTCAGAAAGGTAGATACTAAAAAGTAGTATCTCTATTTTACTGTTGAAGAAGCTGAGCCTAGGAGATGTTGAGTGACTGATGACCTAAGATCAAACAGCAACTGGAAGAATCTGGATTTGAATCCAAGTCTCCTGAATCCAAATTCTTCACTCTTTCTATGACAGCATAGCCATGTAGTAAGTACTGTTGCTGGAGGCTCTCATGCAACAAATTGAGGATGAGTAATCACTTTTCAGGACCTTGTAGTAGATTCCTATCTTGAGCAGGACTTGTTGACCAAGTCTCTTCCAACCCTGGCATTGATTTTATGACTTTCCCATGGAGTCAATGAAGTTATTGGACCTAGCAGCAAAGGAGCCTAGACTGTTCTCAGGAGTGTAATCAGCAAACACAAAACTACCTGGTGAGGGTGGCTAGGTGGCACAGTGAACAGAGCACTGGCCCTGAAGTCAGGCGGACCTGAGTTCAAATCCTGCCTCAGACACTTAACATTCACTAGCCCTGTGACCTTGGGCAAGTCACTTAACCCCAATTGCCCTCCAAAAAGCAAAAAACCCTCAACCAAACAATAAAAAAACCACCTGGCGACTCATTTGACTCCACATGAGTTTCCCTGGACTCCTGTTTTCCAGAGGGCTAGCTGATCAGTGGAATGAACACTCTGTCCCCCTGTAAAAGAGGATCCAAATGTCACTCTGCTGTAGGAGAGTACACTATCTTCACAGATGACCAATAGGTGACAAATGGAACCCTTTGTTCTCTCTTTCCACAAACCTGTTCGTCCACTCTTGAGATTAGCATTGACTGGGATACAGCCAGACATACCTCTTTGGCTCTGAAGTCTTATTTCTTGGCAGAGAAATATTGTAGCACAGTGGAAAAAATTTTAGAGTTAGGGGACCTGATTTTGAGTCTCTACCATGAGACTTATTAGCTGTGTGACTCTGGTCAGGTTGCTTGCCTTCTCTGAATCTCAGTTTGCTTTTCTGCAAAATGGGTATAACAATCCTTATATTTCTTATATCACAGAGTTGTGAAAATCACGTGAGATAGTGCATACAGAGTTCTGTAGTGGGTCCTAGGAAATACACAAAGTCTAAATAAAACATGGTTTCTGTAACTTATGATTTTTTTTGGACTTCCTGAAACTTATGATCTCTTAGTGCTTTGTCAACAGTCAAGTGTTACAGAAATGGGGCTGTTAAAAAAAATTGGGAAGAAAGTAGCTGCCTGTTGGTGAAGGAAATGCTGCCCAAAATGGGATATAGGAATGCCATGGGACATCATTGTACTGTAAGAACTGACCGAGACCAAAATGCAGTGGAATGTGAATTGATGCAAAACAAACAAAAAACAGGACTAGGAAAAGAGCACATACACTGACTAAAACAACATAAGCACAGTACTGAAAGGCAGCTGAACTCAGGTTAAATACATTTGCCAGTATTCCAGAGGCACTGAAGCACACCGCAATTTAATTCAATTCATGTAGCATTTATTAAGGGTCTACTATGGTCCAGGAGTATATATTCTGCTGGAGGGGTAGGGTGACTGACAGAAAACTGAGAATGGGAAAAAGCAATCCATGACTCACATCTGTTAGCTGATAGTATTCAAGGGGGCATGCAATGGAGGATTCTAGTTACTAGCTTTGTATACACAGGACTCAGCAGGTAAGCAGTTTAAATATCCCTTTAAAACAGTGGTTCTCAACCTTCCTAATGTCACAACCCTTTAATACTCATATGTGGGCATATCTGCATGTGGGCGGACTGGCCTGGAGATGGATAGAGGAACGGTGTCTCAGTTCCTAAGACCATCGGAAATATATGTTTTCCAATGGTCTTAGGCGACCCCTGTAACCCCTGTGAAAGGGTCGTTCGACCCCTAAAAGGGTAGCGACCCACAGGTTGAGAACCGCTGATTTAGAACATTAGGGTATTCCCTAATTGGAGGCATTAAGCAAGGTTCAGAGGATCTCAATGATATATGCTATAGAAATGGGATCACTAAGACTTGGGACTTGGTAAGTGATTGTCCATGGAGGTTGAGGGAGAAGGAAGAGTGACAGATTACTCTAAGGTTAAGAACCTAGGTGATTGGAAGAATGGTGCTGTCCTCCACAGAAATGGAAAAGTTTAGAAGAGACAAGGGTTTGGTAGGTAGAGAGGAAGAGGACGATTATTTAGTCGTTTTCAGTCATGTCTGATTCTTTGTGTGACAAAGATCTTTGCAAAGATACTGGGATGGTTTGCCATTTCCTTCTTGTAATGCCAAGCAAAGGCAACTTCCAAGGTTTGGAATAGCAGCATAGTAACTCTCCATTTATTCAGTGACAAATTAAGGCAAAACATTCACAGAAAAGAGAAAATAAAAATATGGCTTTCACCATGTGTAATTCAATAATTTAGTAAGTCCTCAATTCAATCACAAAATACTAAGGTCCAAGTATAGATGAGGAAACTAAGGCAAACAGGGTTAAGTGACTTGCTCAGGGTCACACAGCTAGTAAATATCTGAGGCCAGATTCTAACTCAAAGAGGTAAGTCTTTCTGATTCCAGTCCTGGCCCTGTATCTACTGTATCACCTAACTGCCAAATATTGTGTATGCTAACAGGTAAGGTCACTATTACTTAATGATTTCTCTGTTACAAAAGGTTAGGAAAGTTCTAGAGTGGGGAAGGGGGTACATCAGGAAATGAATTTTTAAAAAAATTCTGGACCTGTGAAAAATTTCTTTTCCCAAGGTGAATCAGTAACTGCTCTGAAAAATTTTAAAAAAATAGCTTTAGGGAGTTTTCTGGGACACCCAGAGGTTGTGACTTGCCTAGAGTCACATAGACAAGGCCTGAAATCAGGTCTTCTATGCCCAAAGATTGCGTCTTAGAGACACGTGCACTTGGTTGCCTCCTAGGAAATGATTTTATGTAAAAAACTAAAGGTATCAAAAAAACTTTACAAAATGTCCATTTGGTAAAAGAAAAATGTGCTGAGCGCAACCAGGCTCCAGGAACTTATGGGAACTGCAGTCTAAAAAGACAATATGGGTTGCTTTTTTTTTTGGACCACAAGCTCCAAATGATAGGGTGGACTTCCATCATGCTGGAAGCTTGAAACTGAGTGCTAGGGCAGGAGAAGAACCTTGATTTTGGAAACTAACCTTGAGAGGTCATGACGCAGCTAGAGTTCGCTCCTCCATTTGCTATTAAGTGCATTAAAAACCAATTTCTAGAGAAGAGCATTGTGAGTGAAAAGGACTGATAGGGTTGGCTTTTGGCACTCCTGAAGATCAGCCAAAGGGCAAAGAAGGTTTAACTCCCTTTTCCTCTATTTCCTATGCCTGTGATCAGTCTGTGTTTTTCACATGATTTTTTTTCTATTTTTTTTTTAGTTTTTTCTAATTCTTGATTTTTGTCTCATCTTGACCTCGATGTCCTATAAACACCTTAAACTCAACAGCTCCCAGACTGAACTCATTCTCGTTTCCCCCAGACCTTCCCCTCTTCCTAACTTTCTTATTATTGTGCAAGACATACTCCTTACCCTTCTAGGCACCTAGGCTCAAAACCTAGGTGATCCTCATTTCCCAACTCTCTCTCATCCCCATATCCAATCTGTTATCATGTCTTGTTGATTCTGCTTTCATAATATCTCCTGTTTTCTCCTCTGGTGCCACCACGTGGATACAGATCCTTCCCACCTCTGCTTGGACTGTTGCAATAACCTTCTGATTGAGTTTCCTGGCTCAGGTGTCTTCCCATTCCAGTCATTCCTCTATTCAGCTGTCAAATTGATTTTCCTATTGTGCAGGTCTTACCCTGTCCCTTCCCCTATTCAATAAACTCTAGCGTCTCCTTATCACCTCCAGGAGTAAATATAAAATCTACTTCTTGACTTTTTAAGTCCTTCATAATCCGGCCCCCTCTTGTTGCAATCTCTTGGTGTGTTGTGGGGGTTGACTCAAATGAATTCACAGACTCAGACCACCTCTAATCCAAGTAACAGCATTTATTAAGAATGACACTTTCCAAGTAGCTGAGGTCCAAGAGGAACCAGCAACTTCAGTAAGACAAGACACACAATTTTATAGTGTGGTGGTGCTGATTACACAAAAGGCAGGAGGGATTTGTCAAGGCATAATAGGGGAGGGGGCCTGGCCTTGGTGGAACTGCACATGTGAATATCCACAATGCGATTGGAAAACCCAAACTGGGGCAAAGGAGCATTAATATATGATAATGATATTTTACTAAGTCTCTCTACATCAGAAGTAGATGTACTTCTAAAGTACTAAAGTTCTAAAGTACTTCTAAGTACTAAAGGATAGCTTTTGCTGTTACTGCGCAGGTGCCTGCCTAGGGCAAGTCCCTTCCATTATTTTGAGGCCCACATCCTGCTTGGGCATCCTGGTGGTGCTCCTTTCTGATTGGCTGGCTATTGTGGTCCCATCTGAGACTAGATGGACGTGGTTGTGGCTGAGTGCATGGGCACACCTGCTGTTTCTGTGGGAAACATGAGGAATGGGTCTGGGGGTAGTGGCCAGCTAGAGGCAGTAGCTGTGATCCCATCACACGGGCATGGCTGCTGTTCTAGTGAGGCATATATGAGGAAGTTAGAATACCGGTGTTGGAGGCAGCTTTATTAGGATTCCATCGCTTACCTTTCTCCCCTCCACATCCACTGCAATCCTGCCACAGCAGACTCCTTGCTGTCCTTGCACAAGACACTCCATCTCATGACTCCGAGCATTTTCATTGGCTGTCGCCCATGCCTGGGATTCTCTCCCTCCTCATCCCTACCTCCTAACTTCTTCAGCTCCATTCTAGTCTCAGCAAAAACCTCACCTTCTACAAAAGACTTTTTCTGATTCCCTTGAATGGCAGTACCTGCCCTCTGGGATTATGTCCAGTTTGTCCCGGTTACATCTTGTTTGTATAAAGCTGTTTGCACGCTGTCTCTAGATTGTGAGCTCCTTGAGAGCAGAGGCTGTTGTTGTTTTTTAACTTTCTTCGAATTCCTGTGCTTAGCACAGTAGTGCCTGGTATACAGTAAGCACTTAATAAATGCTTGCTGACTGACTGATAGAGAACTATACAAGGTCAGGAAGTTTTTTTGGTTCCCTACTGCTTACTGAATAAAGTACAAGCTCACTCTGGCATTGAATGCCTTCTGCAATCTATCTCCAATATTCCTGTCCAGCTCTATCTCACACAACTAAAGTAGCAGACTAGCTTAATGGAAAGTATTATACTTGTAGTATGGATCAGTTCTCTGCTGCTTGCGCTAATTTTGTTCTAACAATTAACACCAAGAAAACCCAGGTGCTCCATCAGCCAGCACCACACCACCCATATGTGGAATCATTGGTTACAGCAAATGGAGAAGTTTTGAAGGCTGTGGATAAGTTCATTTACCTTGGTAGTATACTTTCCAGGGATGTACACATTAATAATAAGGTTGACTCATACATTGCCAGAGCTAGCTCAGTGTTTGGGAGGGTCTGAAAGAAGGTGTGGGAGAGAAGAGGTATTAAACTGACTACCAAACTGAAGGTCTACAGAGCCATGGTGCTGACCTCATTGTTGTATGCCTACGAAACCTGGACGGTCTACCAGTACCATGCCAGGAAAATGAATCTCCTCCATATGAATTGTCTTAGGAAGATTCTGAAGATCACCTGGCAGGATAAGGTACCAGACACTGATGTCCTTACTTGAACTAAACTGCTAAGCATTTAAGCCCTGCTTCAGAGAGTGCAACTTCTATGGGCTGGCCACCTTGTTCAAATGCAAAAAAGACTGTTTTATTGAGAACTCAAACAGGGCAAGCGTTGACATGGTGGTCAGAAGAAGCGATACAAGAACACTGAAGGCCTCAAGAACTTTGGAACTGATTGTGTGACATGGGAGACACTGGCACAGGACCGCCAGCATGGTGTGCCCTCATCAGAAAAGGTGCTGTGCTCTATGAGCAAAGCAGAATTGAATTAGCTCAAAAGAAACACAAGATTCACAAATTTAGAGAATCCTCCCCAAATGGTCACATGGACTATTCATGCCCCACCTATAGTAGAACATTCCAAGCTTGTATTGGTCTGATCAGCCACAGTCAGACATATTGAAACTTAACGTCAGCGGAATGAGGTCGTTTTGGTCCTCTTCAAGGATGAAGGACGACAACCAACCACCACCACCACTTGTAGTAAAAAATGATTTGGGTTCTGCTGAAGAAAAACATTAATACAAATAATGTACTCTAGTTTTTTAAGGCTCAAGCCTGACAGAAGCAAAATTATTTAATTTGGCATAATCTATATTCAAACCATTTCTAGCCTGAAGGGGGATTCAAACTGGCATGGTCCCCCCTGCCCTCTGACATGGCTGTCTACCTGAGACAATTTCAGGTACCTAGGATCCCTAGATGAGCAGCCCAGTGAATAGAGGGCCAGGTCCGGAGTCAGGAAGACCTGGGTTCAAATTTGGCTTTAGACACCAGCTGTGTGACCCTGGGCAAGTCACTTAACCCTCTTTCCCTCAGTTTCCTCATCTCTAAAATGAGCCAGAGAAGGAAATGATAAACCATTCCAATATCTTTGCAAGAAAACCCCAAATAGGGTCACAGAGAGTCAGACAGACTGAACAACAACAAGGATCTTTAGAAAGAAAGTGGTGTAATGAATAGAATATAACCTCTGTTTCCTCAAATGTAATAGTCGCACTTACCTTTCTAGGGTTGTTATGAGGAACAAATGAGATAATATTTACAAAGCACTTAGCTTGTACTTGTACCTAGGTATAGTACTGTACCTAGCTTATAGTAGGCTCTCTCTCTATCCCGCTTTCTCTCTCTCTCTCTCCCTCTCCCCCTGTGTGTGTGTGTGTGTGTGTGCATGTGTACATACATACATACATATATAGTAGGCATTATATAGATATTTATTTTTATTATATAAATTATATGTAATATAGTAAATATATATCTATCGTGGGGGCGGCTAGGTGGCTCATTAAATAGAGCACTGGCCCTGGAGTCAGGAGGACTTGAGTTCAAATCTGACCTCAGACACTTAACACTAGTCATGTGACCTTGGGCAAATCACTTACCCCCAAATGCCCTGCCTTCCTCCCTCCAAAAAAAAGCAAAAAGTCTATCTATCTATCTATCTATCTATCTATCTTTTTGACAGATTAGTTGTGTCCAACTCTTGGCGACCCCATTTGCGGTTTTTTTTGTTGTTTTTTTTTTTGGCAAAGGTACTGGAATAGTTTGCTATTTCCTTCTCCAGCCCATTTTACAAACTGAGGCAAATAGGGTTAAGAGACTTTTCAACTCCCTTTTATGTGTTATCTTCCTCTATCTTTTCTAGGGGCTTTCCCCAAAGTCTGGAAAGGGCTTTAGAAGAAATTATTATTTCTTAATATTTATTTTTACTGAAAGGGAGGCTTTTAGTATACTTCTGTAGTTCAAAATCTTAGCTCTGACACGAGTTGTGTGACCATGGACAAGTCACTTGAGTGAGCCTTAATTTCCTCATCTGTCAAATGGGGTTCATAATACCTGTACTATTTATGGCACTGGATTTTTAGTGAGGATCAAATGTTTATGTAGCTCTGAAATATCAGCTGTCATATAATTAACTGCTCTTCCCAAATCAGTCAAGCTAGACTGTGCTCTGATTTTCCCATTGACTTTTCCCCATCTACAGTAGCTTTGCTCATCACATCTCCCAAGTCCAGTATGTACACTTCCCCACCCATCCCTTTTCCCACCTTTCCCAGATCCTCTCTCTTATTTGTTTAAGCTCTTCCTTTGAAGGTTCAGCTCCTCCCATCTCTCTATGCAAGGACCCTTCCAGGAGACAGGGATCTCTCAGCCAAGCATTTATCTCATTCTGTTTTGCATCAGGTTCATTAGCATATTGGTCCCCCACCTTTAACCTGCCCCTCCCCCCCCCCCAAATGATAAGCTTCTTAAAACCTGGGCCCCTGACCATCTATCCTTGTATCACCATCACAGGTCACAAGACTTTGCCCCAGAGTAGGCACATATTTGTGGAATTGCATGGTCCAGAGATGTGGTTTATAGAATTACTTCTAATATCTCTCCCTGAGGGTTTTCTTCAAACTGCTTCAGTACATGAAGATTCCTGTCTTCAGCTATAAACATTGTTCATCTGCCTTTCAACTTGCTATCATTCCTGTTTTCTAGTTCTCATCCCTGACCTTCTGTCTAGCTTACCGCAGCACAGTTGTGGGGTGCTGGGAAGGGCCCTCTATTTGGAGTGAAGAGAATGGATTTGAAGCCCTGACTCTTCCACATAATGATGGGATGTGGGCTGAAGCCAAGAACTTTGCCCCTTACCCCAAAAGAATTTGGTTCCCATTTGTCTGTGGACTGTAGAAAACCCCACCTTGAACTCTCCTTGAATTTCCCCACTTGATCTGGTGTTAGCCTGACCCTATAAGCCTTTCATTATCACAATGCCCAATTCCCAGTTACCCTCAACCTAGCCCAGCCCTCCATTGTCTGTTATCTCCAGATCTCCTTCTGGTTTCTTCCCACCCTAGATCCTATCTGAATTCCATTCTCTTGGTTCTTGGCATCTGACCTCTAATCACCACAGCCTACTGGCCATTCCCATCAAGATCCTCCCTAGACCCCTTCTCCAATCACCCCAGACTGCTTGGCCAGTTCTAGGTCCCTCCCACAGTCTTTCTGTATATAAGATCTATCTTGTTTCCATGAAAGTGCTCAGATTCCTTAAGAGACTAGCCAATGCTGAGATTCTTTAAGAGTGTGGTCAATATGGAAGATTTTTAATAAACCTCATTTTTTTTTGGCTGAAAGAAGGCTTGGGTTGAATTCATTTGGGCAGTACCCACAAGTCACTTTTTCAGGGTCAGTATGCCTAAACCTCAACAATACCACTGGTGTCACTTAACTCCTCTGACCCCAGTGTCCTCAGAATGAAGAGGTGGCCTATATGCTCTCCACAGATCTTATAATATATCCGTAAAATGAAGGATCTGGATAAAGTCCCTTCTGTCTCTTAATATTCTCTGTTCCTCTGATGGCCTTGAGTCTTGGCTCTGATACAAACTGGGTTACCTGGGACACATCTTTGCTTTTCTCTAGCTCTGTACAAAGGGGAAAATAAATCCTTCCTGTGTACCTCAAAAGGTTGTCCTGGGGATTACAGGAGATAAATGTGTAAAGTGCTTGGTTAAGTGGTATAAATAGCAGCAGTTATGATCATTAGAGAACCCGTGCTGGGTGCCGGGGTTACTGTGGGTCAACATTGAGTCTCCTGTTAATGAACTAAGCGTGTGCTTCTTCAGCAAGACTGAGGCCTCAGAAAATAACAAGCAGCCACTGAGTGATGGCCCTTGAACTCTTGCTTTGGGGACTAGCATGTTCTAAGTCCAGAGTTGGATTCCTGTGATTTTTCCCCTACCTGGTCTCAGGTACAATTTCTAAATTCCCACCTGTTATCAGGAAGGTGTTTTTTTTTTCTAAAAATTTTTCTCCTTAGAAAGTGAAAACTACAATCTTCAGGACTAATCAAAATTGGAGGGAAAAGACATCTTATGAAACTTGTTTAAGATGAAATAGTGCACAGAGGATTGGCCTTAAAGTCCAGCCTCTGACACATATCACCTATATGACCTCAGACAAATCACATCGCCTCCAAGTGACCCAGGCAACTCTCTAAAATGAGTTAATAATAACAATTATATACATAATTGTGTATGTAATCATATCTATAACAATCCACATAATATATAATAATATAAAATATATTACAATAATAATATATGCATATATAATATGTATGTATGTACATGTTTATATATATATATGTGCATATGTCCTCAGACCTCTGACAACATATGTCATTTGAAGGTATCCAGGCTCTACATACAGCATCTTATTTGATCCACACAGCAATCCTGTGAGGTAGGGTTACAGATGAGGAAACTGAAATTAAGAAAGGTTAAATGAGGGAGCTGAAATAGCAGAGTGAAAACAGGAACTCCCCATGATTCCCACTCCAAACACTTCCAATATCTGTAAAATATGACTCTAAACAAATTTTAGAGCTACAGAACCCAGAAACTGACAGAGAGAAACAAATCTCCCGCTGAAGGCAGCCTGGCAGGCTGATAGGAAGGGTTTATTGCACCTAGCTGGGAGCCAGGCACAGTCCCACTTAAGCTGCACAGGACCAGACCTGGGGCGGCCCTGACCAGCAGCACAGACTGGCCAGAGCAGACTTCAGGAGAGTGAATCACCAGCAGCTGTGTCAGTTTCCAGATTTCTCAACCCATAAACACCAAAGAGAAAGTAAAAGGTCAGTGGGGAACTCTGTTGGAACCGGGTGACTGAAGAGTGCAGTCCAGCCCCTACCCCCGGGGCAAGAGGCAGCAGAGTTGCAGTGCCTGCAGCTGCTGCTGCATGGCTTTCTCTGCAGCTCCTGGCCTGCAGATTGTAGGGGAACCAAGTGACCATTCAGAGGGTAATTGCTCTTGCTTTGACCCTCTTGGATCTGAGTCCCAATCTTGGTGGTAGTCCTGGGGTGTGTGGTTAGTGTGGCAGAACTTGCGGGGGCTATAGAGAGGGCACCCACCTCAGACCTCTGACAACATCTGCAAAAACCCCAGCAATTTGGGACATAGCTCTCTGCAATCTGGAAGCAGAGTTCTACTGTGGCAAAGAGCTCAAAAGTCAATTAATTGGCTGGCAAGATGAGCAAGCAGAGGAAGTGCAATCAGACTATAGAATCCTTTTTTGGGGACAAAAAGGATCAAAACATGGAACCAGAAGAAGTCAATGAAGTCAAAACTCCTGCATCAAAAGCTACCAAAAAAAATATGAACTGGTTACAGATCATGGAAGAGCTCAAAAAGGATTTTGAAAATCAAGTAAGAGAAGTGGAGGAAAAATTGGGAAAAGAAATGAAAATGATGCAAGAAAATCATGAAAAGCTAGTCACCAGCCTGCTAAAGGAGACCCCCCAAAAATACTGAAGAAACTAACACCTTAAAAAAATGGACTAACTCAAATGGCAAAAGAGGCCCAAAAAGCCAGTGAGAAGAATGCCTTAAAAAGCTGAATTTGCCAGATGGAAAAGGAATTTCAAAGACTCACTGACGAGAATAATTCCTTCAAAATTAGATTGGAGCAATTGGAAGCTAATGACTTTTGAGAAATCAAGATTCTATAAAACAGATCCAAACAAATGAAAAGGGGATGTGAAATAATCTCATTGAAAAAACCACTGACCTGGAAAATAGATCGAGGAGAGATAATTTAAAAATTATCTTGTCCTACTAGAAAGTTAGAGAGGGTATGGGGGAGGATATATGAGAGAGCAGATTGGGGGAAAGGGTATTCAGTATGCTTGCTATCTTGGGGTGGGGGTTAGGGGAAAGACAGGGAGAAAATTTATAACTCAAAATCTTGTAGAAATGAATGTTGAAAACTAAAAATAAATTTAAAAATATAAAATAAAATATTAATTAAATTTTTTTAAATAAAAAAAAAGACGACCTGAAAGCCATAATTTAAAAAAAGACCCTAGAAATCATCCTTCAAGAAATTCTCAAGGAAAATTGCCCTGATATTCTAGACCCAGAAGGCAAAATAGAAATGGAAAGAATTCACCTCTTGAAAAAGATCCCAAAAAGAAAACTCCTAGGAATATGATAACCAAATTCCAGAGTTCTCAGGTCAAGGAGAAAATATTATAAGCTGCCAGGAAGAAACAATTTGAGTATTGTGGAAACACAATCAGGATAACACAAGATCTAGCAGCTTCTACACTAAGGGATTGAAGGGCTTGGAATATGATATTCTGGAGGTCAAAGGAACTAAGATTAAAACCAAGAATCACCTACCCAGCAAAAGTGAATATAATGCTTCAGGGGAAAATACAGTTATTCAGTGAAATAGAGGACTTTCAAGTATTCTTTTTTTTTTTAATTAATAATAAATTTATTTTATTAAATTTTTTTTGAGTTACATATTTTCTCCCCGTCTTTCCCCCGCCCACCACCCCAATACAGCCATCCCAGTGTTTCCCCCCTCCCCCAGTCTATTCTCTCCTATGTCACTTTTTGGTAGGGCAGGATGGATCTCCCAACCGCAGTGCCTGTGTATTTCAAGTTCCAGTTGGATGTAGTCAATAATAATAATAATATTTGTGTGTGTGTGTGTGTGTGTATATATATATATATATATATATATATATATATATATATATTTATATAT
>CM053581.1:339707413-339754670 GCA_028627135.1 Pseudochirops cupreus | reverse complement strand
CCGTGGGCGGGAAGCTGCAAAGCTGAGGCGGGTGCAAAACCTCTGCCTTTCACTTTTCCACTCTGGAGGCCTTCTGGCCGGACTGCTTATCTCCCCCTTTCACAAATCCCATTCACAGCTGCTGCTAATCTGCTCACCTGAAGCTCCTCAGCTCTTCCCGTCCAGCTGCCCCCGGGGCACAGCCGAGGCTTCAGGGCAGGCTGGTTTTGGTTCGCAGTGCTGATATGGTTCCTCGTAGCCGAGCTGACTTTAGTGGGAAGTATCTTTGTGTGCGTTTTGGAGTTCCAGGATTGGTTTAGAGTCCTATTTTATGGGTATTTTGGGGTGGCTAAGTGAGAGCTGGGATGTGTTGCTGCTGCTACGCCGCCATCTTGGCTCCGCCCCCCACTTTCAAGTATTCTTGATGAAAAAATCAGAGCTGAAAAGAAAATGTGACTTTCAAATATAAGAAGCAAGAGAAGCATGAGAAGGTAAACAGGAAAAAGAAATCATAAGGAACTTATTAAAGTTGAACTATTTACATTCCTACATGGAAAAACTATAATTGTAACTCATGAGATTTTTCTCAGTATGAAGATAGTTGAAAGGAATATATATGCATACGTACATATTTATGTATGTATAGGAGGGTTGTATGTGTGTATAAATACATATGTGAGTGTGTGTGTGTGTGTATGTGTGTACATGTATACATAGACAGACGGCACAGGATAAGTTGAATAGGAAGGGATGATATCTAAAAAATAAAATCAAGAGGTGAGAGAGGAATATAATGAGAGAAGGAGAAAAGGAGAGCTAGAATAGAGCAAATTATCTCATATAAAAGAGGCAAGAGAAAACTGTTACAGTGCAGTGGAGGAGCAGGAAAGTGAAAGGGAATGGGTCAACCTTACTCTCATTGAATTTGGCTTAAGGAGGGAATAACATACACTCATTTGGGTATCTTAACCTACAGGAAAGTAGGGGTGAAGGGGATAAGAGGGAGGATGATAGAAGGGAAGGCAAATTGGGGGAGAGGGTAGTTAGAAGGACATATATTTGAAAAGGGACAGGGTCAAAGTAGAAAAATAGAATGAGAAGGGGGGTAGGATAGGATGGAGGAAAATATAGTTAGTCTTTCACAATATAACATGGAAACATTTTGCGTAACTACACATGTACGAGCTATATTGAATTGCTTATCTTCCCAGTGGGGGTGGGTGAGGAGGGAAGATGGGAAAGAATCTGGAAATCAAAGTTTTAAAAACAAATGTTAAAAAAATGTTTTTTTTGCATGCACCTGGGAAATAAGATATACAGGCACTGGGGTATAGAAATCCCTCTTGTCCTACTAGAAAGTTAGAGGCAGTATGGGGGAGGATATAAGAGAGAGCAGACTGGGGGAAGGGGTATTCAGTAGGCTTGCTATCTTGGGGTGGGCGGTAGGGGAAAAACAGGGAGAAAATTTATAACTCAAAATCTAGCAATATTCAATACTGAAAACTAAAAATAAATTTAAAAATTTTTTAAAAAAGACAAACAAATAAACAAAAAAGAAAGGTTAAATGATTTGCTCAGGATCACATGGCTAATTAATGTTAGAGGCAGAGTTTGAACCCAGATCTTCGTGACTCAATCCTAGTGCTCCACCCCCATGCTGACCCTCTTCCCCTTATAGTTACAGATTGAGGATTTGGAGAGTGTTCTCACAACAGGAGTTCTCCACAATGATTAAATCACAAGGCCAGATAAAACTTTTTTTTTTTTGCTTTTTGGAGGGGGCAAGGCAGGGTAATTGGGGTTAAGTGACTCGCCCAAGGACACATGGCTTCTAAGTGTTAAGTGTCTGAGGTCAAATTTGAACTCAGGTCCTCCTTACTCTAGGGCCTGTGTTCTATTCACTGTGCCACCTAGCCACCCCTAGATAAAACATTTTTTAAAAAAATTAAGTCTTTAGTACAATTCAGACCCAAGTCTTGGTCTTTATTCTTTTAGAGGCTATGAAAATTGTATTAATTTCTGAAGAAATAATTGATTCCTAGCATATTGACTCTGAAAATAATGTCATATCTAGGAAAAGATATGTAGGCAGCTTGGCTAGGAATTTTGGCACCCAGGGCAAGCAGCCAGAAGTGTGCCCTTCAGTCAGTTTTCTAAGACAAGGGGAGGGGAGATCCTAGCACACCTTTCCATGGGGAGAAGTGGAAGACATTGAGACCTAAGGATTCCTAGAGGCCTCCCAATGTGGGGGCTGAGAAGAAGGTCACCTGGATGAGTGGGGGAAGATTGTCCATCCAGTAGCTTCCTTTTTAAACTATTTTAGCTCCTGAGGTGCTAAATTCCTTTGTTTCTATGGAGCAGAAGGAGTGAAAGTGTTGGCACTCTTTAAATTTCAGTGCCTTGAGGTGAAATCCTGATCTCCTACCCTACTTAAGATTCTGGCTGCTTGGACTAATGATGCTGAGAAGGAAAACATACTCATCATTTTCACTGAAAGGACTGAAGGAAATCTTATAGGTCAAACCATACCTGGGTAAGAATCCTCACTATAAAATTTCTCACTTGTGATCATCCCATGTTCACTTACAGACTGTCAGTGACAGGAGATCTCCTAGGCCTCAGTTTCCTCATTGGTAAAACGAATGGGCTTTACTAGTTGGCCAGCTCTAGATCTGTCATGCTATGCTCCTATAAACTCTCTGCCATAGTAATGATGATAGTTCACATGTCCATAGAGCTTTGCAGATCAAGAAGCTTATTTCAAACAACTCTGTGAGATAGGTAATCAAAGTATTATTATTCCCATTTCATAGATGAGGAAACTGAGAATGGGACACAGGAAGTATCTTGTCCAAGGTCTCCGAGCTACTAAGTGGTAGTACCAGATTCAAATCTTTGTAAGTGCTCTGGGAACTGTCTCCAATGCCTCCTGTATCTTGTATTTACCAAGTTCTTTGATGGAAATGATTTCATTGATTCTCAAGATTGTAAAGTAGACAGTTCAAGTCCATTTTATAGATGAGAAAATCAAGACTTCAAGAGGAAAAATGAATTGTGAGTTCTCTGGGTTAGTAAATGGCAGAGCCAGGCCTGAAAGTCAGGTTTTTGGGGCTACACATCTGACATTCTTTCTGCCACATCATTGCTATATCCATGACTTAGCCCAGACTCATTGACAGAGCTGGCAGCAATTTCAAAGGATGTTGTCTAGTTGTGAACATGAGGATGTCACTTAGCTTCTCTGAGCCTTAGTTTTCTTATCTGTAAAATGGGGATGATAATATTTATTAAGCACTTACTACGTGCTATGATACAAAGAGAGACAGGACAGTCCTGGCCCTGGGGGAGCTCACACTCTAATTGGGGGAGACAATGAGCAAAAATGTACAAACAAGCAACATACAGGAGAAAGAGAAAATCATTTATAGAGGGAAGGCACTAGAGGTAAGAGAGGTTGGGAAAGGTATCCTGTGGAAGGTGAGATTTTAGTTGTTACTTGAAGGAAGCCAGGGAAAGCAGGAGATGAAAATGAGGAGGAAGAGCATTTTAAGCATGGGGAACAGTCGAAGAAAATGCTCAGAGCTGAGAGATAGCATGTCTTGTTTATGGAACACCAAGGACCGATCGTATTTGGTGGAGTGTAAGGTGTAAAAATGTGGGAAAGGTAGGAGAGGGGCAGGTTATGATGGATTTTGAATA
Organism: Pseudochirops cupreus; assembly: GCA_028627135.1. Classification (NCBI taxonomy): domain Eukaryota; kingdom Metazoa; phylum Chordata; class Mammalia; order Diprotodontia; family Pseudocheiridae; genus Pseudochirops; species Pseudochirops cupreus. The sequence goes on along the minus strand of CM053581.1, from coordinate 339,750,992 downwards.
CCAAACAGCAGATTTTGTATTTGATTCTGGAAGCAATAGGGAGAGACTAGAGTTTACTGAGTCGAAGGGTGATATGTTCAGACTTGTGCTTTAGAAAAATGCCTGGCAATTAGAGTGAAGAGATACTTGTGGGAAACAGACCCACCAGCAGGCTAATTCAGTGGTCCAAGTCTGAGGTGAGGAGGTGTAATGGTAATGGAATTTAAAGATCCTCCTGTATTGTCTTGGTTTTGGGGTAGAGCATTAAAACCCAGAGCTTGTGAATCCCACTTGTGGGATGGACTTGTTGACCTGAAGAGAGAGGGCTGAACTGGGAGGAGCTGGTGTGGTGGATTTAGAGACAGGCCCAAGCAGAGGAGGCTAGAAGAACTTTTGGGGAGCAGTATCATGGAGGCAGAGAGAGAAGAGAATTGCCAGGGACCAGAGTTGCTGAGAGACTGCTGAGGGCCAGTTGGAGCAGCCTAGGACTTTTGAGAACTGCCACCCAGAGTTGCTAAGAACTGAAGACACATTGCTGTGATGCCGGTAATTTTTCTGTCTGTTTTGATGTTGTTTTGCCAGATTTGTCTGATGGTGAAGGACAGTGCTGCTGTTGTAGAGGTCCTGGAACCTCGCTCTTGGTTCAGAAGGCTTGAAGAAGGATTTTCTTGCTGTATGTGTACAGAAATCCTGGAAGAGGGCCTTGCTGATGTTTTCAGGGATTCTGGGACTGTTCTGCAGTCAGAGAGTGAATTGGTGAGGACATTGGCAATGTATATTGTGGCTTTGTTAAGCTTTGTCTTGCCAGGAACAGAGATTGCTGAGAACTTGTCTCTTGTTGAAGAAAAGACCTCTCTTTGGGTATTAAATGCTGTGATGATATATTAACCTTGTTTTAGCTCAGGGGTAGATGGCCTTTGTGCTCTCCACTGCCCCTTTTGAGAACGTGCTTGGCATTAACTGATGATAATTATTCAGTTGTGATCCAGGGGTGGGAAACTTTAGACTTTTTTGTTCTCTGTGACTGACCAAATGAATATACGTTGTTTATGACTGGAAACTAATCTCCATTTGAGAAGACAGACTTTGTGATTGACTAAATGAATGTATTGCTCAGGGGTGGAGGAGTACTTGGATTGAATTGAGGACTTACTAAATTATTGAATTACACATGGTGAAGGCTGTATTTTGATTTTCTCTTTTCTGTGAATGTTTTGCCTTAATTTGTCACTGAATAAAATGGAGAGTTGCTATGCTGGTATTCTGACCCTTGGAAGTTGTCTTTGCTTAGCATTACAGGAAGGTCTGCACCAGGATGGTAGAAGAGGAGAGAAGGGAATTATTTAAGAGAGGTGACCTTGACAGGTCTCAGGAACAGGGGGTGGGTTGGGGGTGAGGTGTGAGAGACAGTGAGGAGTCCAGAATGATTCCCAGGTTGTGAGTCTGAGGGCCAGGGAAGATGGTGTTACCCTATACAGCAATAGGGAATTAGGAGAAGATGATGAGTTCAGTTTTGGACATGTTGAGTTTAAGATGTTTACTGGACATCCAGTTCAAGGTGTCTGAAATGTCAGACTGAACCTTTCTGCTAAGAGTGGAGGTCAGCAGAGAGGTTAGGGCAGGATTGATAGATTTAAGAATCATCTGTATAGTGATAATGATTAAATCCATGGGAGATGATGAGATCACCAAGTGAAGTAGTATAGAAGGAGAAAAGGACCCAGGACAGAGCCTTGTGGGACACCTACAGTTAGAGGACATAACCTGGATAAGGATCCAGCAAAGGAGGAAGATGAAGGGATCAGACAGATAGGAAGAGAACCAAAAAAAAGTAGTGTCCTGGAAACCTAGAGAGCATCAAGGAGAAGAGAGTGTGATCAACAGTGTCAAAGCCTGCAGAGGTCAAGAGGGGCAAAGATTGAGAAAAGGCCATCGTATCTGGCAATCAGAAGATCACTGGTAACACTGGAGAGAGCAGTTTTGGTGGAATGATGAGGCTGGAAGCCAGATTGAAAGGGGTTAAGAAGACAGTGAGAAAAGAGCAAGTAGAGACATTTATTATTGGGGGTGATGGGACAGAAGGGGTTCACTTCTGCTGTTCGAAGAGTATGCTTTGGTAAGAAGTAGGGCACATTTTTTGTATGAGACAAGGGTAAAAGAGGAAATACAGTGGTTGCAGAAAAGTCTTTAAGTGATAGGAGGTGAGGAAAAGGGAAAGAAGGCTCATGACAAATGGTCTCAATTTTATATATAAAATATGAGGCAAAATTTTCAACTGAGAAGGTAGGGGAAGGCAGAACCATGGGAGGTTTGAGGAATTGCCATAGAAAGTGAGTTGATAAGGGAGGTATGGTAGGATTAACTAGCAGCAGTGAGAGTTCAGTAGAGGTTGTGTAACATCAATTTGTGTTGAACCAAGGCAGAAGGGCTGTTATTTTCTCCACTTTCATTCAGCAGCATGTGTGTAGGTACGAAGAAAGAGATGGTGGGAGAGTTTGAAAATTGAGGCTTGGCTGGGTGTAATGGATGATATGATAATAAGGTTAGGGATCCAGGAGAAGAGAACAATGTGGAGTTCAACTGGTTCACAAAGAGGCTAAGATGAGGAGAAGAGGAGCGAGTGGCTAGTGCTGGAGAGATGATGGCCTGGGTGAGAACTGAAGGGTCAAGGGATTGGAGATCATGGTACAGATGAAGAGAAGGGCTTTTAAAGGGAAGGCAGAGGGAGAAATTAAAAGCCAACAAATTATGGTCAGATAGGGGGATTTCAAGAATACTTGAACTTGGAGATGGTGCATTTGTGGGTTGTGGCAGAATCAAGGATATGACCATCTTTGTATGTGTTTGAGGTAGGATAGAATAGGTCATGGAAAGTGAGTGGATTGAAGGAACTGAGTGTTTAGGATGTTTGAGAGAGTCATTATGTATGTTGAAGTCCTTTAGTATGAAGGTAGAAGAGAAAAATTGTTAGCCATGTACCTATCAAATTCATTGAGGAAGGACAGGGAAAAACCTGGAGGTCTGTAGACCAGTTATCAGGATTTTGATTATGTGGTACTTACGAACAGCATGAATATCAAGGGAGAAGAGGTTCCTGAGTGATGGAAGTGGGAGAGGAAAAGATTTAGAACAAAGGGAAGCTCAATGCCTATGGACAGGCTTTCCATTGGGCATGATGAAAGGACTGGGTGATGTTTGGAACTTTGGGGTGGGAGGCTGAGGAAGATGGGCATAAGGAATCAAGAGGTGGTGATGGAAAATGGGGTTTGAATGATGAGCTACTGAACCCCTGGGATGTGAAGATACAACCAAGGCAAATACACATCAAAATGTTCATCAGTGAGCAGAGGGCACCATTCCACTTCCCAAAGGAGGCTAGAGATCTGACTGGAGGCAAGTATAGTTTGAGATGGGAGTCACATGGTCAGATGTGAAGTTCGAGTTCACTATTTCTCTTTCCTCTGATGGATGGAGATTAGATAGGAAAGACGCTGCTGGAGAAGGAGGTCCAAAGTGCTAGGCAGGAGAAAACTTCCCATCCTCGCCAACTTTCCTTTTCCTCTTCTCTCAAAGGACAGGTGCAGCAAAAGATGGGACCTGAAGTCCAAGGGAAGGCTTTTCCTTTTTGCCCTGGAGGTTCTCCAAATCTCAGTTGGGTGGTAGGGCTGGCAGCTGGAGGTGGAAATTGCCTCAGGCTGACACATATGGAAGTCATTGCTTTGGAGCAGGGAGAGGATGCTTGGGGGAGGGGATTGCTGCTTCCCTCAGGGGGACCCACTCTGCCCATTGGGAGATAGAAATGTCACAGTGGGGGTCAGAGGAAAGTTGACTCCTCTTCTCACCTAGCATTTTTATTTAATTTCTTAACTATTTCCCAATTACTTTTTAATCTGGCTTGGCCTGCTCAGGAGTGTTGGGGGACACATATTTGACACTGTTGGCCATTAGCACTGAGGAATGACTAGCTTGCTCACGTCAAACAGCCATTGTGTGAGGGGTGGGACTTGAAACTGGATCTTGCTATCTACTATGCTAAGCGGCTTGTCTCTTTAAGGGTAACCCTTCTGCAATTACTGGTGGTTGATGAATAAACTGCTCTGTTTCCATAAACAAATTCGTATGACTCAGTCATTTGTCTGAGGCTCCTTTTTTAATCAGACATGATCTGAAGATACAACAAAGGAGACCGAGGAGTGGTCAGACAGCTAACAGGAGAATTGTTAGGAGAGCCTTGGGATGACAGCATATGCGGAAGAGGGTGATCAATAATGTCAGTCTGCAGAGAAGTCAAGAAAGATGAGACTTGAGAAGAGGCCATTAGATTTGGCAATTAAGAGACGATCAATAACTTTGCTTTTTTTTTTTTGGAGGGGGAAGGCAGGGCAATTGAGGTTAAGTGACTTGCCCAAGGTCACATGATTAGTAACTGTTAAGTGTCTGAGGTCAAATTTGAACTCAGGTCCTCCTGATTCTAGCACCAGTGCTCTATTCACTGTGCCACCTAGCCACCCCATGATGAATAACTTGGAGAGAATAGTTTCATTTGGATGAGAAGGTTGAAAGTCAGAAAGCAGAAGGTTTAGAAGAGAGTTAAGAGGAGAGGAAGTGGAGACAATTAGTATAGATAGATTTCTCAAGGAGTTTTACTTCCAAAAAGGGGTACCCTTGGATGATTGGATCTAGTGATCTTTTAAAAATAATTAAAAAAAATTTATTTGGTTAAATATTTCCCAATTACATGTAAAAAAATTTTTTTTAAACATTTGTTTAAAAAAAAATTGAGTTCCAAATGCTCTTTTCTCTCCTCCCCTTGAGCAGGCAAGATGATGGCAATTATACATGTAAAGGCAAACCATATTTCTACACAGACATGCTGAAAAAGAAAATACACACACAGAGATACAGACACGGACACGCATAGCCACGAAAGAAAAATTTTTTAAAAGTATGTTTCAATCTGCACTCATTCATTGGTTCTCTCTGGAGACAGAGATTTTTCATCATGGGCCCTTTTGAATCATCTTGTATCAGTCGATCAGAGTAACTAAGTCTTCCACAGTTGGTCGCCATCACAATATTGCTTGGTGCTATGTCCAGTGCTCTCTTGGTGCTGTGCCTATTGCGGGCTTTGTTTTTATTTTTTAAGATTTGGGGAGACATTAGAATAGTTACAGGAAGCAGGGAAATAGCTAGTAGACAGGGAGAGACTGAGTTATTGAGAGAGGGGGGATGATAAAAGGGGCGAGGTACTGAAGAAGATGGGATGCAGTGGGGTCAAGAGTGCATCTGGATGGCTTTTCCTTGGGAAGGTCAACCTCTTAATTCGAGTCAGTGGTGAATAAAGACATAGTAGGGGAAATGCTGAATGATGGAAGATGAGAAGGGGAGAAGAGGGAGCTCTGAGTGAATAGCATCAATTTTTCCAGTGAAGTATGAGATCAGATCCTCAGCTAATAGACTGGCTTGAGAGAGTGCCATGGGAAGTTTAAGAAGGGATGAAAAGATTTGGAAAAGTCACACTGAATTGATTCAGGAGGTATAACAGGATTGCTTTGCAGCAACAGGGACTGAGTTGAGATTATCTAATATAGTTTAGTAGTGAATTTGGTCATTACAGTTGTGTGTGTTTCTCTAGCTCAATTCAGAAGCACATGAATAGGAGTAAAGGCAGTAAATGGTGGGAGTAATCCAAGACATGATTGGAATTAGGATAAGGGGGCAAAGGACTTGAGTATAGGGGATGGTATAGGATTGAACTGGTTCACCAAGGGCCCAAAAGGGGGTAGGAAGAATGTATCCAGTGCAAGGGAGATTCATGGGAGGGATTGGAGGTTCCAATGAGGATGAAGAACATAGTTAAGGGTTCTAAGATACAAGAGAATATAAAATGACAAAAGACATCCTGATTAAAGAATTTCAGAGCTCATAAACTTGGATTATTATTATTATTGTTAGAGGAATCAGAGTTGGCAGAGACCTTAGGTGTCATCAAGAACAACCTCTTCATTTTAAATGACAAGGAAACTTGAGGCCTAGGGATTAACTAGTCCAAGGTCACTCATGCAAGTGAGAGTATCAGACCAAATATGAAATGTTTCCCAAAAGCAAGTTTAATAATTTTACTTTGGCCTCCCTATAACATTGATTCATGTTCAAACAAATAAACAAACGACAAAATAGCCCACATCTAAAAGTGACAGTCCTATTCCTATGGGGCAGTCAATCCCCTAAAGCAGCGGTTCTCAACCTGTGGGTCGCGACCTCTTTGGGGGTGAAACGACCCTTTCACAGGGGTCACAGGGGTCACCTAAGACCATTGAAAAATACATATTTCTGATGGTCTTAGGAACCCAGACACTGCTCCTCTATCCGTCTCTAGGCAGGTCTGCCCACATGCAGATATGCCCACATAGAAGTATTAAAGGGTCGCAGCATTAGGAAGGTTGAGAACCACTGCCCTAAAGAATCCTGTGCTGCCCTAAGCCAAAAGGGAGCTCTCAGATGGCTGCCAGGAGTCTTCTTATATTCAGTTAGCATAGCACTAAGAAAGAGCAGAAAAGAGTAGTGAAAAGAACAGTCAAGAATATGGGGTTCAGATTTCAACTCAGCCCTTTACTAGCTGAATTACCTTTGACATGTTATTTCCCTCTTGGTTTCTTCACCCACAAAACAGAAGGTTAAATTAGAGGATCCCCAAGTTCTCTTTGAACACTATGTTCTTTCTGTGTTTTGGTCCTTCAGAATGGCCGTGATCCCTGTCCCTGGGCTGGCTAGGCTGTCACAGACTGACAGAGACCTGAGAAATTTTCTAGTCCAACCCTTCCATTTCACAGACTGGGAAACTAAGGCACAGAGAGGTCACATGAAAGAGAGGCCATAGCTAACACTTCAACCCAAATCTCCTGACTCCAAGTCTAAGGCTATTTCTCCTATGTCAGGCTGCCTCTTTGTCAAGCAACTCAGTGACTGGTTTTGTAAAACCTATTGTTAGCTGGCATGGTGCAGGGGACAGTCCAGTCAGTCAGTGGCCATGGCAGAAGGGAAAGGAGGGATGGCCTCCTCTCCTACACATCACTCCTCCTGGGGCACTGCTGGTACCAAACATATGCATAGGTGTCCTGAAGTCTTTATGTGGGCTGAAAGTTTATCCCAATCACTTTCTTAGGGATTCATCTTGAGTGTTGCTGAATCAAGCAAGGCCCTCCCAAAGATTCAATTGTTTGCAAAGCAGAGCCTGGGAGAAGGGATAGTACTTTCTAATCTAGGCAGATAAAGCAAAGATTCAGTTAGGAATGGCCACGGAATCCTGGATGTAGAATACCAAGGGATTGATAGAGGTGGCTGATTTCACTCACTGCAGAGTTACATCACATAATTTTCAGATGAGTCTTCAGGGTTTTCAGGTCCCTATTATCAAATTTGGCACAGTAAACACTTTCTATTTTTATTGTCTTTAAGAATTCAGAAACAGTTAAAAGAAACCTTCCTGTCTTGCATTTCTAAGCCAGTCAAGTGCTAAGATAATAATCTGAAAAGGCAAGGTGGTTTTTTTTTTCAGCGTTTTATGTATCAAAAGCAAAATGAGAAAAACATTTCATATTTCCTTTGTCATAAATGGAGTGTGAAATTTCTGATTCTTTGGTTTAGAAATATTGGAAAATCATAATTAAGAAGGCATGATTTCTGGAATATGGCCACGGGCAAGAGAGCAGAAAGCAGTTTAAGAAACAAAATAGAAAAATTTGCCAATAAAGGACTTGATAATTTCCTACGGACTGGTTATGTGATATTGAAGCATCATCCACAAGGCCAGAACTGTGTCAAGGTTGGCTCTTGAGTCAACTGGGATGTTACGTTCTAGTCAAACTCATCTCCAAGCTTTTGTTGGTACAGAAGACAGCTTCTTTGCTCAGGCAGCATGCACCAGAGTTAAACTCACTAAATACCAGTACTGATTTCCTAAGCAACTTTTTAACTTGGCAGGAACGGCATTTTAATTCTAGCTATATATTAATCTACATTTTTGCCCAAAGTTGGATGCAAAAGAATAGATTCAGAACACTGAGGAAGACTGGAAATTGACATTTTTAGTATCTGTACCAAATATAATTACAGATAGATATATATTAGGTTAAAAAATGAGGATCTGTCCAGTTCACATACCATACTTTTCTCAACTTGTTGAGAATTTAAATGTTTGGATTACCAGGTAATGGATGATCAAATTTCTTCAAACACTTCAAACCTGATTCTTTCATTTATTTTGTAGTAGAAATTAACTTCTGGAATTCTTTATTTTGCCTACACACTATTACACAGCACGGACTTATTCCATATCATTTTTGTCTATGTTAAGCTGGTACACGCTAATTCACAGGAAGAAACATGGTAACATATGGCTTACAGACAATAAGGTATGATAAGACCACCACTTGCCAGGGATGCTGTAGACAGTACTTGTGAGAGGTCCCTTCCAACTTTCAGTCTCAATTAAATATGATATTTAACAGCTGATAGATGACTATGGGTGACAGCAAGCCAATCAGGCAGATATTTACTGATGAATTTGTGTGTATATAAACCCAGATGTCTATGTGATCTATGTTACTGAAAGTCGTAGAACAGCTTCCTTGGAGTCATAAACTGCTTCACGATGTCCTCTGTAATCTCTTTGCGCCGGGCCTGGTGATTGGCGATCAAAGGTTGCAGCACTTCAATAAGCGTCTTCTTCAGTTCTCCAGTGAGCATAGCTCCACTTGAGTAATCCTGCCAAAGAGAACAAAATCATAAGGCAGGCTGCTGCTCCCTGAGATTCACGTGCCCAATCTCAGGAATGATGGAGAGGGAGGGCATTCTTGTTCCGGGATGGTTTGAATTCAATGACTCCTGGAGTTCCTTCTAGCTCTGAGGTTCTGGAGGAGTCTACAGAAGGCATGGAATTCAACCCCAACTTGTAGCAAGAATCTCCTTCACAACAGGCCTGGGACACTATTTTCTAGTCCGCCATCTGCCAACAAAGCCTATGCTCCCAGCACCACTACCTCTACGTCACATTTACACAGTGCTCTAAGGTAATTCTATATAAAAATACAGAGAAATGTCCTTTTCATCTAGTAAGGTGCCACAGCCACTGTCAGTTCTGCCATAATGCATATCTAACATGCCTCCTTCTGCTCCGTTCTCAATGCCACCACACTAATTCTGGCCCTGTCACCTCTCACCCAGACCGCCGTGACAGCTTCATAACTGGTATTCCTGCCTCCCGCTGCTTGCTTCTTCAAGCTGCCCTTTACAAGGCTGCCGAAAGAATGCTCCTAGTGCATAGCTTCAGCCAGATCACCTTTCTGCCCCAAAAACTTCAGTGAGTCACTGTGGCTTAGAGGACAAAATGCTAACTCATCAGATCGATGATCTGTGTCACCTACCCCCCCCCCCCCCATGCTATAAGCTTTCTGAAAGTGACTCACCCACAACCACTTTTCTTCTCTGTGTAGTTCATTTGGAACGCTGAATTTCACTTTCTCCTCTCTTGTTCCCTCCCCCCCCCAATTTACTTGGAAGGATAGTTATGCCCCAGAAAGTTTCCTTCAGTTACATAAAATTCTTTTTGTGAAATGACATCATTGCCCCATTTTGTCTTATTAGGGTTCTTTCAGTTGGTAGACTGAACTTTCAGAGCTCTTGCTTTTGAAAAGTGTCTCAATTTTGGATATTATCATGTTTTCCCTACTTTATTTTGTTTTGGTTTGTTTTTGGTTGGCTTTTTAAAAAAAAATAAAGTTATATAAAGCTTGTGGATTAAACAGAATAACATTCTTTTTTTTTTGTAGGGCAACTGGGGTTAAGTGACTTGCCCAAGGTCACACAGATAGTAAATGTTAAGTATCTGAGGTTAGATTTGAACTCAGGCCCTCTTGACTTCAGGGCTGGTGCTCTATTCACTGCACCACCCAGCTGCCCCCAGAATAAAATTCTAAACAAAAAAACTTAATAAGAAGATGTTGGTTAAATTGATCTGTGAAGTTATGTGAGGCTTATAGATTTGACTGAACTATAAATTTTGGCTTAATACAAAGAAAAACTTCCCAACAATCAGAGACACCCTAAACTGAAATAGGCTGTCCTGGAAGGCAGTGGATTCTCTCTCACTGGAAGCTTTCATGCAGAGCGAGAGGACAACTTGGGTATGCTATGGTAAGGATTCCTTTCTCCAGATGAGTTGGACTATGTGGTCTCTATGGGCCCTTCTGACTCTCAGATTCAGTGATGGGAAGGGCCAATTAATACCTGCTCTCTTGGTTTTCAGTTTGGCACAATCAATGTGTCCCAAGTCACACAGTTCCTTAGCGAGAGACCTGGCACGTGCTAAGCTGCACTGCTGGACCTTTGGGCTAATCAGAGTAAGTCCTATTTCTGTCGTGCTTTAGGTTACCAAGAGCGTTAGCTTTCTGTAGTGTTTTGGTAGCTGATCTCCACAGCTCTGTGAAGCCTGAAGAGAACTTGGAAATGATGGAGCTAGGACTTAAATCCAATGCTCTTTTCACTATACCCCATTGTGGTCTGGCACTGTTTCTACCACCAAAGTGTGAAACTTAGAAAAATCTTCAAAAATGCATATTTTAAAGCTTTCTGTCCATGTGATTAATGAATAGCCTCTGCCAAAAAGCAACCATTCCTCTCTGTCAGAGTAGAAGGATTAATGTAAGGTACCATGTGGTTTTATTGCTCCTACATATTTTACTGAAACAAGGCAAAACCAAAAAATAAAAAAAATCTGAACACGAAACTGTTGGGACACATTACTGCAAATACACTCAAACTCAAAATTTAAGTATTTAAAATAGTTCCTTAGTTCTTATCTCTAGAATGAGGTTTTTAAATTCTCTGTATGTGATGAACCCTTTTGACAGTTTAATGAAGCCTATGGATCCCTTCTCAGAATAATGTTTTTAAATGCACGAAATAAAATACAAATGCACAAAGAAAATCAGTTATTTTTGAAATATGGTTATCAACATTTAAAAAAATGTTCATTAATCTCGGTTTAAAGATTCCTATTTCAGAACATTTTTAAAGCTGGTCTACCTGCCTAATGAGTACGTTTCAAACTTTCCACCCTCTCAAATCTGGTGCTATGTAGACCTGTAGACAATCCCATATGAACTGTGCTCCTCCCCTGCCCCGTTATGTCTTTGTTTATGTTGGCTCCTATGGCAACGTCCCTCCATGAATTTCTATCTGTCCTTTAAACCCAAGTCAAATGCCACCATCTCCGGGCCAGGCTTCCCTGTCAGTTAGCAATGACCATTCCTCTAAGAGGTGTCAGCACATTGCTTTTGTCTCTTACCTATCATGTATTGTAGTTATCTATGTAAGTGTCCTATTTACTCAACTGAAAGTTTCATGAGGGCAGGGATAGTGGCTTATCTAAACTTTTTTAATTCTCTTCATGCTGAACATAGTATTCTATATACAGTAGGTGTTTTAAAAGCATTTGTCAAAAATATAATATTAAACACGTTACCAACCAAATTCAGTTATAATCAAAAACTGTAGTTGAAGCCAAATTAAGTAGCAAAATTTAATCCCTGAGGGAGAACAAGTATCTTGCCCATTTAATTGAAATATTTCTGATGTTGTAAAAATCGAACTGCTTCTTAGCTATACAGAAAGCCTGCTGGAGAGGGCACACAGTGCTGGATCATTCCCTTAGAAATACCTGTCTTATCTGCTCGAGTTTGTCGTCATCCTCTAGAAAGAAGGTGAGGTACATGAAAGACACGTCAATGTCACAGTTGCCTCCGAGCTGTCTGTGCTCCTCTATGGTGTCTTTTCCTCCAGAAAATGCATGTTTGTTGACCTGCAGAACAAAATTCATGAAAATATAATCTGTGCTAATTTGGATGAATGAATATTTTTAGCTGAAAAGGTGAGCTATGAGTGGTGGCACATGCCTGAAACCCCTGTTTCTGGAGGTGGTGAGGTTGGTGGATCACCAAGTGTGAGAATTCTGAGCTCCATCGCGGGGTACAGACAACCAGCAACTCTACTCAGTCTGGTACCAATCAGGTTTGGGCCCTGCCGAGGGAGGGGCAGACTGTCCTAGGTTGGAAAAACGGAGCAAGTGAAAGCTTCCGTGCCAGTTAATATTGGGAATGGGTCTGTATGTGGCTGCTGCACTTCTGGCCTGGGTGAGATATGGTGAGATTGTCTCAAACAAATAAATAAGCCAACAGAAAGTATAAAAACCATAGTATCCACTGGATGTCCATCAATACTATTTCAACACTCCAAGGATCCAAGATTTCACTGGTGTAGGGATTTCTCTAAGAAAGATCACAGATCAATCCAATGAGAGTTCATTAAGTATCTATAATCTGCAAGAGACACTAGTATTGGTATTATAAATACAAAGAAAAAATAATTCTTTCCCTCGAGGAGCTCACATCCCACTGGAGCGTGTGGATGGTATTCATAATTAGAACATGTCCTCCATCTGATGACGAATCTCTCTGTACTTAAGTCTGGTTCTCAGATGACAAACATACATGATCTGGGGCCAGACACATCCTCCATGTCCAGTACCTTTCCAGGCTGGATGGGTCTGACAGAATGTGGACTTAGTTCACATGACTTCTAGGTCCCTAGAATTATCGCGTCAGTCCCCTTTGAACTCTGAAGAGTTTATGAACCTGCATACAAAAGGGAATCATAAAAAAAGGGCAGGGAAAGAATCTCTTACGAGACAACTAGAGAAGAAGGGGAACACGCACCATACTTTCTGGATATGGGTGTTGACATGGCCTAGCTGACTTCTAGAAATAGTACCCAATACTCCAAATCAAATGGGTAGAGGAAGTTATAGTAATAGTTATTCCAGCAGTATAAATGATTACAATGGTGAATGCTGAAAGATCAACAAGTATTCACCAGGGGCATACGTGAATGTTTCTCAAAAACACTGTTGTTCAGTTGTGTCTGACCTTTCGTGATCCTGTGGACCATACTAAGATGCTGGAGTGGTTTGTCATTTCCTTCCCCAGGGGATTAAGGCAAACAGAGAATAAGTGACTTGCCCAGGGTCACAAAGCTAGTAACTATATGAGGTGGGATCTGAACTCATGTCTTTTTGACTCCTGGTGCAGAACTCTATCCACCGAGCCACCTGTGCACTGCCTTCTACAGGCTGTTTTTCAGATAAAGGAGATCTTTACCTTGTTCTTGATCTGCTTGGCTGTGTCAGTAAGGAAGATGGAAGAATTGGGGTCACTGGCACTCATCTTGGTCTGGGCTCCCTGCAGAGCTGGGAAGAAGGATGAATGAAGCAAGGCTGGCTTGGGATAGCCAATCTTTGGGGCCACATCTCTTGTCATTCTAAAATAAGGGTCCTACAAAAGAGAGAAGGAGAAACACAGAGATGATATGAGACAGACAACAAAATAACTCCCTTTTACACACTGTTTTAAGGATCACAAAGCACTTTGCTTATGACAGTCCTGATGGAGGGAGTGCAAGTATCACTATCCCTACATGACAGATGAAGAAAATTAGGTTCAGCAAAGTAAACACTGCTCTCCAAAGTCAGTCAGGACATAGATGTGAATGGAGGACTTTTAAATCCTAGATCAGAGCACTCTCTACTACAGAAGCTGCCTCTAGTCTAGAGCACAGACTAGGGAGCTGGGGTCCAGAGCCAAGCCAAGCCTTCCACACCCGAGCCCAGGGCCCTTCTGCTATGCTGGGTGCTGATCGTTTTCTATCCTTGTATTTTAGCCTCAGATGAAAAAAAATCAATACCCTTTGTTTTTATATCATTTCGTTTTCAAATGGATTGTCCCAGTCTTCCTTATTCTTCTGACTAAGAAAAATAACAATAAAGTCAATAAAACTAAGCAAAACTTAAACCAAATCTGACACTACGTGTGTCAGATTATACTCCACACCCACAGTCCCTTCTGTGGAAGAGGTCTACTTTCTCACCTCTTCTCCTGGGCCCAATCTAAACATTATAATGACACAGAACTTATTTCTGGGTTTTTTTTGTTCTTTATGCTGTTGTAATCATGAGGTGTATTCTTTCCTTGGTTCTTTTTAATTCACTTTGCATCAGTTACAGAAGATTTTCTATGCCTAGGCCCAGACCTTGATAAATGAATAACAGTGGAGAGGCTACTCCAATTAAAATCTTGATACCACACAGAAACAAAAGTTGCTCAAATTAAGTGAGATGCGATGGTTTCTCACCTGGTCTATGGCACATGGAATAAGACACTGAATGTCTGTCCTGTCTTTGAAAATCTGTGGGAATGAGTTGCTGAAGGATGGGGCAGCTTGGATAGCAGGAAAACTGATCTTTCCTGAAAGAGGAAAAAAGTGACAAATGACAAATGTTTTTTCAATTCAGGATAACTTCTGTTGCTGTTGGCTAACTCTGTTATGAATTTCTGGCCACTAGCCCAGATATTTAGGCCTTGGCAAATCAGAAGTTACAGATTCTAGTTTACAGAAGTCCACAAAATCCTAGTTGGCCAAATTCTGCTCTAAGTTGTGTTTAAAAGAAGAGGAAGATGCTTCTTCATTTAAAGTTTTGTAGCTAAAGCATCAGGACAGATTGCTATTAGAAGCCATTATTTTCTTTCTTTAAATTTGATATACTTTATTTTAAAATTCATTTAAAAAAATTCTGAGTTCATGGGGCAGCTCGATGGCACAGTGAACAGAGCACCAGCCCTGGAATCAGGAACCTGAGTTCAAATCCAGCCTCAGACACTTGATACACTTAACTAGTTGTGTGACCTGGGGCAAGTCACTTAACCCCAACTGCCTTGTCTTTCCCCCCCTCCAAAAAAAAAATTCTGAGTTCCAGATTCTCTTGTCAGCCCCCTTCCCACCCACTGAGAATGCAAAACAGTATGATACTAAATTTTTTTTTTTTAGGCAATTGGGGTTAAGTGACTTGCCCAGGGTCACACAGCTATTAAGTGTCTGAGGCTGGATTTTAACTCAGGTCCTGCTGATTCCAGAGTTGGTGCTCTAACCCCTGGGCCACTTCGCTGCCCCTTATGATATTCATTTTACATGTAAAGTCACAGAAAACACATTTCCATATTAGCGATCACAAACAAAAACAAGATAGATAAAGAAAATGAAAAAAAGTCTGCTTCAGTCTGCACTCAAGTTCATCAGCTCTCTTTCTGGAGACAGATAGCGTCTTTCACTGTGAGTTCTTTGAAACTGTCTTAGATCATGGCACTGATCAGAGAATGTAAGTCTTTCACAGCTGATCACTGGAACAGTATTATTGTTACTAGGTACAATGTTCTCCTACTTCTGCTCAATTTACCTCACACAAGTTCATGTAAGTCTTCCCAGGTTTTCTGAAACCATTCCCTTCATCATTTCTTATAGCACAATAGTGTTCTACCACAATCATATACAACAACTTGTTCAGCCATTTCTCAAAGGAAAGAGCACCCCTAAATTTCCAATTCTTGGCCACCACAAAAAGAGCTGCATAAATATTTTTGTACAAATGAGCTCTTTTCCCTCTTCCCTTTGGGATACAGACCTAGCAGTGCTATTGCTGGCTCGCGGTCTCACAGTCCTTTGGTCATAGCTCCAAACCGTTCTACAGGACAGCCCAACTGGTTCACAGCCAAGAGTGAATCAGTGGCCCAATCTTTTCTACATCTCCCCCAGCATTTGTTATTCTCTTTTTTTGTCATGTTAGCCAATCTGACAGATGAGCTAGTACGTCCGAGCGGTTTTAATCTGAATTTCTCAAATTAATGGTGACTCAGAGCATTTTTTCACATGACTACTGACAGCTCTGATCTCTTGTCAAAGCCATTTTCCCCAACAAGATGGCTTTCCTTACCACCTGAGATGACTTTCTTTACTTATCATTCTATCGTCATATTTTTTTGACCTGCTCCAAAAATATCGCCTAACCTATCCCTCCCCCAAATGACTAAGAAGGAAACTGAAACCCAAAGAAAAGAAGTCACTTGTCTAAGGTTACACGGCTAGTTACTGGCAAGGTCAGGACTTAGTCTCGAGCATCTTCCAACACCCAGTCTTTCCTCTGAACCATATTTTAATGAGGGATATTCTTGGGGGAGGGGCATACACTGTTTGGTGGAACCAAAATTTAAATTGAAGACTGACTATTGTGCTTGATAGAAGATATTTGGGTTGCTAAATCAAACAACTTCAAATTTACTGTCACGGATCAAGGGGAACTGGTTTTATAATATTACTTAAAAGATCAACCTTTCTTAAAAGAACTAATCTTCTTGGGAGTGAACATATGTTGAAATAGGTGACTTCTGAGGTCCCTTGCAACTTTAAAGCTCTCTGAAGCCATGATTTTATAATTGTTAGCCTTCAAAGTAGCTGATCAAGTGCAGGAGCTGACTGGAGGGTGGATGATTAACAATGTACCGATGGTCTGCATCAGCTCTTCCTTCCATGAAAGGTATCTGCCCAACTGTTAACTCAACTTCAAATGAAGGAATGGGCCATATGGGCTGGGTCCATCCTACTGATAATTACAGATTATAAATAACAGTGCTGGTTTTCATAAAAATGTAAAAATTTTAAAAGCTAGGAAAACACTGGAGTGAAGTGACGATAGGATTCAAAACACTGAAATGAAAACCTAGATGATTTCTGTGTAAGATACCTCCATTTTCTAAGTCTGTTTCTGCCTGTTTAAAAGGAACAGAATTTCAAAGATCTTCCTACTTCGATATTCCAGGGTCCCCTACAGTTATGTTCTATGTTTTCATGATTTTATGATTCCTTGTGGCTTTACCTGTCTATAATTCTATGATTCCCCAAGTCTGTCCCTGCCTTAGGATTATAATAGTAACTTGCATTTACAATTTATAAAATATTTTCTACATAAGTTATACTTTACTCATCCTATGACAAAGAAGAGGGAAATGAGATAATCACTCAGTTTTCTTTCTTTTAAAAAATAAAATGGATGAGGCTTCTAGAGGATCAATGAACATTCAAAATGAAGTAAAATTTCACATAAGGATAAACAGACCTGACTGAAGGCATTATATCAGTTGTCTGTGTTCTAGCATTACTCATCCCTGAGTTTAATATTTAATGAGATAAGCTGACATGGTAGAAATTTCAGGAAGCATCCCTATTCCCTGGGGTAGGCACCAAATACCTTATCTCATTCTCCTGAATTACATACATTATTCTGTTGTTTTAAGCTGCTATTCTGTGCTCCTTTGATGTCTCCACAAAGAGAGCAGTACTTAGTGTAGAATATAGCTGGTTTATATAATTAGATTATCTTTCACCTAAAAATAGATGATTCCAGAACAGCTGAATTTGATCTTACCAATGCAATCACTGTCAGTGAAGCCAAAGATGCCTTTTACTTGATTAAATGTGACATGCTTTTGGATTTTGACCACATTCTTGTAGAAACTTGGACTCGACCTGCAAAGAAGAATCAGAAATAAAATTCTGGTCTTGGGGTTGCTTAGGATGAGAAATTGATATCGGAGTATCACCAACTAGAAGCAAACAGAAAGTTTGACCCTATATCAATTTGGAGCTTGTACAGTGATCATGTGAGACACATGGCTGACTGATGTTCTGATCCTGTCAGATGCACTTCAACTCAAATCCTCCTCTGATGCTTGGTCACACCACGGAGGGGACCCTGGGTTCTTGGAGTCTATGCCAGATGAACCTTGATTCTGGCAGGTCTCATAAAATTGGAAAGACTTTGCATATGGTCCAGCAACCGACTACATATTTATGGTCTGGAGACTAAGTTAAGTTTAGTCTGTTTAGTTTTTTAAGTTAAGTTTAAGTCTGGAGACTGAGTTAAGCTCAGTGAGACTATTCATGAGAAGCTTGGATACCAGGTGGTGAGGTTTTTTGGGAGGGGGTGTCACAGATTCATGTACATGGTACATTAAGGAACATGAGGGTTGGAATCTGTGTTGATGGAAGGGCCACCTCCACGTACAAAATCATGATTCCTCTGAAGCTTTTGTGCCCTAGCATTGGCAAACTGTGAGCAGCATGGTAAAGTGGAAAGATTACGATACCAGCTTTGTCATTTACTGCTCCAGGGAGTGAATAAGGGATGCTGCACTTGCTGAACTCTAAGGCCACTTCCACTCCTAAACTCCACAACCCTATGAATTTAATTAAATGTTAAAAAAATCACATTCCTCATCACTGAAAAAATCCATGCATCTTAATGGGCATGTCTTTTTTTTTTGAGGGCAAATGGGGTTAAGTGACTTGCCCAAGGTCACACGGCCAGTAAGTGTTAAGTGTCTGAGGCTGGATTTGAACTCAAGTCCTCCTGACTCCAGGGCCAGTGCTTTATTCACTGCGCCATCTAGCCGCCCCTTAACGGGCATTTCTTAATAAATAAATTACTAAATTTTCATTTAATATTTATTATTTTAAAATAAATAATATATAAACAATAAAATGAATATTTGACTAAATAATAATTAAATATTATTAAATAAATCCTTAAACTCATTAATCAGGCACTGACTCTTTTTGTTCTGAGCTGATATATGGGGGGACATATGACAATGATTCATACACTGTAATGAACAATGAAAGGACGCACTTTAAATTCAGGCAACTAATAGGTGAGGGAGATTTATATCATACAAGTAATATAACCTCATCCAAAGGCGAGTGTATTGATGGTGTCTGTCTCAAATGTGGGAGAATCATGGTAGTTTTAATTCAGAAAGGGCGATGATTCTTTCCTCTTTTTTTTAAACATTAGTGACAGGTTCTGAAATCATTCTAATCTAGAACCGGGCTTTCTTTAATAAAGAATTTCATACCATATTCACTTAAGAAATCTTTTTTGAATGCCTTGAGCAAGGCCTGTGCTATGTGCTATAGGGGAAAGAGAAACGAAGAAGGGAATCAAAGGGCAGCATGGCTTCTGTGACGTAGCCCCTCCCCTCCAGGGGCTTACAGTCTTGTTAGGGTAAATAAGGCAAAACTGGAAAACAATATTTCAGTATGGGGGCACCATGGCAAAGCAGACAGAAGGTGGCTTACGTCAGGAAGGCCTGGTTTAAATCTCACCTCTGATTCTTGGAAATTGTGCAACCACAGTCAACTCATTCAACCTTTCTCATTTATAAAATAGGGATGATAATATTTCTAACATGTGTGCCTCAAATGGTTGTTTTGGGATTAAGATGAGAAAGTGCTATATGGATGTCAGGTATTACAATCTGAGTGGCATAAACAAGTATCACAGAAATTCAGGGCAGGGAAGGATCCCTTTTGCTGGAGTGATCAGGGAAGGCTTAATGGAGGAAGTGATATTTGATATTGGCTTTCAAGGATGGGTAGTTTCCATTAGGACAGGTAAGGGCAAGGGAAGAAAAGGGAGAAAGAAAAGAAATCTATAGAAACAACAACCACAAAGTTTTGGGTATGTAACTAATTCAGTTTCACTGAAGCACAGAGTACAGAAAGAAGAGTGGAAAGATAGGCTGGGAGCCCAGAGGACCTTGAATGCCAGGCTAAGGAGTTCAAATTTTACCTGGTAGGAAAAGAGAAAGGGAAGGGAATAAACATTACATAGCATTTACCATGAGCCAGGCACTGTGTGAAGTGCTTTACAAATATTATCTCATTTGATTGTCACTACAATCCCGTGAGGTAGGTGCCATTATGATCCTGATTTTATAGCTGAGGAAACTGAGGCAAACAGGGTTAACTGACTTGCCCAGGGTCACACAGCTAGTAGGTGTCTAAGGCCAGACTGGAACTGAGGTCCTGCTAACTCCAGGCTTGTACTCTATTCATTCACTAAGTCCCCTAGATGCCACAGGGCAGCGGTTCTCAACCCGTGGGTTATGTTCAATTTAAATACATCCTGCATATCAGATATTTACATTACAATTCATAACAGCAGCAAAATTACAGTTATGAAGTAGCAATGAAAATAATTTTATGGTTGGGGGTCACCACAACATGAAGAACTGTATCAAAAGGTCGCGGCATTAGGAAGGTTGAGAACCACTGCCCTAGGGAGTGGGTAGGCACTCATTCTCGTCCTTCCTGCCACCATCCGAGATCAGACCCTGGTACATCACACTCTGTGTATAGACATTCATTACACTGTTCCACTTCTCCTAAACAAAAGTACTTTAGTTTAGAAACATCTAAAAGCCTTGGGAAATGTCTAAGGTCACGATGGGAAGAAAAGTCACAGAACCTGGACTGTCAGACCTGGAAGGGGCTTTGGAATCATAGAATTTTAGAGCCAGACAGGATGTTACAGTCATTTATTATAACCCCTGCCCTCCTTTTACAGATGAGGAACCTAAAGACCAAAGAGGGGAACTCGTGCAAAAGAGATGAAAAAATACTAAAGGGAAACAAACAGAATTTTTGACACTCAATTAGGGCAATTCTTAAAAAGATCAAGAGCTTTGCAACAAGCTATAAAAAAATGCTGGCTCTCCTTTCTTACTAAAAAAGCCTCCATATGATGCCCCATTTCCATGGGAACAAGGAGGAAGATCCCACCAACAGCTGTCCTCAGAAGCAACAGTATAGATTGAGGAGGAACACCATGTCTATATGCCTAACACCTTCTCAAGTATGGAGCCATTCCTGCCATGCCTTTTTGAACATGGAAGGGAAAAATGGAAGTGTTCATGAACAACACAAATAATCATTACAGGAAAGTTCCTAAGATCACTGGAATTAGGGCTGGAAGAGACCTTTGAGGGAACCTAATACAATTCCCTCATTTTGTAGGTGAGGAAAAGACGGGGAGCTCGAGAGAGGCCATGAATTGTTCAAAGTGCCATGGAGCAATAGGTTAGGAAAACCAGGATCCAGGCCCTGATCTTGAGACACCAGATCTAGTGGTCTTTCCGAAGCTCTGCTCTCCCCAGGCTTCTCCTAGCACTTTACTTGAGCTTGACCTCACTCTCCTTGGGGTCACAGTTATCTGTGTATGTCTGTTTTCCTATATTAGACTTGAATCTATATTTGTAATCCCAGTGCTAAGCATAGAGCCTCATGCTGCTGATGAGTAAGTGACTCCTGAACTAAAATGTGATCAGTGCCTGGTTTTACATTTTATACCCCGTATAACAAATCCTTCCTTTGTTCTGTCAAGTTAACAATTGCTTTTCGTAATGAACAGGACTGATTATATGTTTGTGCAGCTTGATAGGGGATGAAGTAAACAAAGCTGGAAAGGACCTCTGACAGAGATCATCTGGTCCAAACTGTTCATTTTACATATGGGTAGACTGAGGCCCAGAAGGGGTAATGATGAGGCACAGGTCAAATATACAGGCACATGTCAGCAGAGCTGGGCAAGTGCCCCAGTCTCCAGACCTGTAACTTCGTGTTCTTTGTACCCTATTGTGGCAATACTGAGTTGCTTCTCAGTCTTCACAGATCCACTGCCATTCCCTCGAAGCACCTAATATGTGCAGAGCAGGCACTCAATAATCCAGCCTGAACCGTTCTCTTAACAGAAGAAGCACAGATTTAGAACTGGGAAGGCCCTTCCCAATCCAGCCGAACCTGCTCTTTGTACGGACAAGGAAACTGAGGTTTCTTCAGGCTCAGAGAGATTAAGTTACTTATTATCCAAGTACTAAGTGGCAGAGCCAAGATCTGAATCTAGGACCTCTGACTCTGAACCCAATCCTCTCTCTACTGTACCGCACTCCCTCATGGCCTTCCTCCTCTAAGACTCACCAAAAACTGGGTAAGTTAAAGAAACAAATTCAGTTAAGGTCATGACTCTGACAAGAGGCTCGGCTCTTACTAGCTGTGTGAACCTGGACAAACCTTTTCTCAGAGGCTCACAGAGGAAAGGCAGAAGGGACCTTAAACATCATTCGGTTTGATGCCAACCTCTCTTCATTTTTACAGACGAAGAAACTGTGTGACTTGCCTACAGTAAACAGCTAAGCTGAGACGCAGACCCAGGACCTCAGACTCTAAATCCTAAGCCAATCATTTCCATCTGAAAAATTGACCCGAATCACCAAATCTGGATCTAGGAAAATACAGACAAAAGCGGGAGGAATCAGCTATGTAACTGAAACTGTTTGCTTTCCCTTACTGGGTCCTGAAGATTTCTTATTTCTTTAAAGCCAGTTTGGGCCTTTTTTTCCTCCCTGGACATGACTGTCCTGGATTATTGGAATGATGTTTAAAGCAATATAGTTATAACAAAATTTATCTCTAGTAAAAGTTCTTTGGATGTTCTCCAAACTTTGTTATAAGACTTTACCTATTTAAAAATAAAAACCAACAAAAAGGGACTGATTTGTTATGAGTTTTAAAGAATGGAGATTTGTGGTCAAATATCAAAAAGGGAAGAAAATAACACAAGTTTAAAATAAGGTTAAGAAGTACTCCAGAAATATAGGCTTTAGTTTTCTAAATCTCCTTCTAGTTTCTTCAAAATGAAAAGATCTAATTTCAGCTCCAACATAAGACCCCTTTATAGGAGAACACCAGTAATAACAATAGCGAGAGCTCATTTCTGGTGTTTTTACAAAGCACTGTCTCCATAAGATCCCTCTGAGGCAGGAAGCTCATGGAGCTGAAGGGCCTTGTCACGGGCTACAGAGGCAGAGAAGACCAAAGCCAGGACTCAAACCCAGGTCTCCGGGCCCTAAAACGGTGCCTTGCATGTTTTGAGTCTGGGCACATTTACCCCTGAGTAAACCGTGGGACTGTGTAGGTATCAAAAAGATAGTGAGGTGTTTTATGCTTACCCCATGTATTCCAGGTCAGAGAAGATGAAAGTTTTATTGATATCGAAGCCGCAGGCTATGATATCCTTTGCGTTTTCTATCGTATAGCCGTACGCTTGCTCAAGTGTCAGCTCTTTCCAGAGGTATTTTTCATCATCAGTCATCTGGATAACCAGGGGAACATTGAATACATCTTGTAGCCACCTAAAAAATACAGACCTCAAATCATTACTATCTGATTTCTCCACCAAAGAGTAACCTAACACAGAATTCACTTTTGTTGCTGCTGCTGAGTTGCGCCTGACTCTTTGTGATCCCATGGACCACGGCAGCCAGGCCCTTCTAACCTCCAGAGGTCTGTCTAAGCTCACGTTCATTGCTTCCGTGACACAATCTATCCATCTCATCTTCTGCCATCCCCTTTTCTTGTTGCCTTCAATCTTTTCCAACATCAGGGTCTTTCCCAATGAGTTCTTCTCATTATATGGCCAGAATATTTAAGCTTTAGCTTCTGCTTGTGACTTTCCAGTGAATAGTCTGGATCGAAGCATTAAGATTGCTTTACCTACAAATTATCATGCACTTCCCATGTGAGCTGTACAACCTTTATCTTAAGATTGATCCCAAAGACAGGGACTTCTTTATTTAAAACAATCCCAGGAAGATGTGAAATAAAAAATGGAAACTGGAAAACAAAGATGGTGGGTTCGCCATCACCAGAGATATTCAAGCAGAGGTAGGATGACTATTCTGGGGGATGCTGTTGAGTAGATTCACGCTTCAGGTAAGGGTTAATCTAGATGTTCTATAAGGTTCATTTTAATTCATGTTCTATGATTCTGAGGTGCCAACCAATTCATATGGTGTCACGATTCGTGTGACCTTCCCATCTCTAAGGTTCTAGGTTGCATCCAACTTTCTGATTCTATGTTTCTAAGAACCTAACAATTTGGTTGCCAGGTGAATTTACAAAAATAATACTGTCATATACATATTTCAAACACTGTTTGAACTTAATAATTAAAATTATAATAATATTTATTTATCATTTATATTATTAGATAATAATAATAAATATAATAATTATAATAAAGAAGTATAATAGAGATAATAATAAAAAGCCTCTGGAAGATTACTTACTTTGTGAAAATAAATGGGATGAGATGACCTACATGCATTGCTTCAGAAGAGGGCCCTCTGCCTGTATAAAGATAGAATGGCTTCTTATTTTCATATGCGTCAAGAATGTTGTTCATGTCCCTAAGGGAGAGAAGAGAACAGAGGAAATAGTGTGACTTTCTTGGAAAAAATATCAGAGGAAGGTAACTAAACAAATTTGTATCTGAAAGTGAAAAATCAAGCAAATAAATGAATGTCATAATTTCTAATTAAATTGCTTCCTTTCTAATTGGATCTGTTAGAAGAATGATTTAAGACAGTTTTTAATCATTCTAAAAGGTAAAGTAAGCGATATAATTGCCATTCTTTAAAAGTATTAATTCCTTATGTTTCTGAATCAGACTGAACACTGTCTTCATTTAGAATTCAAGTCAATAAACGTTTTTTGTGCATCTAATGCGTACTATGAATTTATCGTTTAGTAGGGGGAAATGCCACACATATAAATCACTATACTTCAATGCTTCAAGGATCTAGGATTGTGAGTGTGGGCATTCTTTTTATCTATATAAACTGAAATCACTCTAATGGCCTAGTAGTTTGGGAGAGTAATTTTGCTGGAAAAATTCATCACCTTGAGGTCAATCTGGTGATGAATTTCTCTGAATTTAACTAGGCTGTTCCCTGGACAAGACACAACACCATCTATAGCTGGGCCTGTAGTCTAAGCCTTTCTAGCCTAGGAGAATATGTCAGAGCCTGCAATCTGATAGCAGCCAGTGAGAACCCAGGGTCATCTCCACACCATGAGGCATCAGAACAGGCCTTTTGTAAGACAACACTGTTGGGACTGTTGGGTGGGATTATGAACGACAGGCACAAGTGAAGCACTGACTGTGAGTTTAAATCACAGTATGAGAGTTCTACCCTAGAGGGTCCCATGATGACCGAGTACAGTATCAATATGGTAGTGGTTTGTCAATTCAAATACCAGAGTAGTAGATATGGAGGTGGTAGGGCATTCTGGCCAGGCATCTGGGTTAGTAAATACCAAGCGGCTGGTTTCACGGGGCCAGGCTAAACTCAGTCATTGTCAGCTCCACAGCCTCATGTCAAGGCAATGGGAATGATGCACACCCAGGAATTATTCCACATATAGGACAAGGTCTAAACAAGTTCCTATCTCTAAAGTTCCTGTCAGTGCAGGTCTCCAGGTCTCTTCAGTGTCCTGGGGCTTAAGCCCTCTGATAGATTTGCATTATGCTTCAGTTTATGGCCCTGGAATGATTTGGTTCAATATTTCAAAAAAATTATACTACATTTACCACATCATGATGAGATTATAGGACTGAGAAATAAAATAACACTGTCACCTAAGCTCAAACCCTGGCTCAGCAGGATTTCTAAATACATCACACTGTCTCCAAAAAAAATTCCCTCCTAATGCAAGAATTTGGGGATTTTAAAGTGGAGTCCAGCTGATTTGACCACAAGTAGCATGTTGAGTGAAAGGCAATCTTTAAATTATTATCACCCAAGCCACTATAATCAAAATGCTTCTTCTTTTTTCCCTGTGTTAGCTTCATAAAATTTCTGTTCCTTTTCTTCTCCACATCTTTTATCCTAATTATTAGAGCTAACTCATAGAACAGGAAAGGCCACACAAGGGGTAGGTATATGGGGAATGGTCATTGTGGGCAATGCCCCTTATTTTATATGCTTTTTCTTCTCTAGGACAGAACAGGCAGGATGAAGAGCTGCATGGGAAAATAAAGTCTCACCTGTGAGAGAAAAAGATGCCTCGACGCAGGAAATGATGTGGTTTTTGTCCTATGACCCTCTCAATTCGATCTATTAGTGCTTTGTCAATCTTGCTACTTCCAAACCGAACTGGAAAAAAAAAAGGCAGAAAAACTAGCGAAACAAATAGATGGGACTTCCTTAGGAGTCGCTGTGCCTAGAAATCAAATTAAGTCCATTCAACTGTATTTACATTATGTGAAAGGTACTACTAACAGAAAGATGAAAAATAACACCATCCCTACTTTCAAGAAACTTGCAATTTTGTGAGAGGACGAGTCATAGAATGAGTAATCGGAATGATTCACCTGAGTGACCACAGCGCAAGTTAGAATGAGAAATATTCTCTTCCTGGGGAGAAAAGCAGGGCATTCTAGGTGGTACAGTGGGTACAAATGCATGGAGGTGGGGGAGAGCAAGATGAGATTGGGATACGATGAACAGTCCAGTTTGGTAGAAATGTAGACTGTGTGAAAGAGGCATGAAATAAAGCTAGAAGGGTAAAAAAGGGTGGTTCCGACTCTAGGTTCCATAAAGTCCAGGCCCAGGACTTCCTTATTCTCTCACCACCTGATTCCATCCAACTCTCCTGCCATTAGCAACTAACAATAAAAGGACTGTCAGTCTGTGGGCGATTTAGGTCACTTTAGAAAAAGGGACTGTCTTTTAGCAAAAGGCTTATCTCACTGATAAGAATATTGTTTAGAGATCAAATAGTAAAATAGAAAAAAACCCTATGTACTAAAAACTATCCCAGGCTCTTCTGTCCCCATAGTAACAGCTGTAAACAGAGGTAAACAGCTCACAAAATTTATGTTTTTTATCTCATGTGATCCTCACAAAAACTCCAGTGAGGAAGGTGGTACAAGCAGCGTTATCCTCTGAGGCTTAGAGAATAACGACCTGTCCAAGGTAAAACTCATTAGTTGTCCCAGAATGGTCCCTTTTCTAAAAGATCCAGTGTTTTCTTTGATTGCTCTCCAACTCTCACCTGAGGAGCTCCAGACAGCGTCTGGGGGTCAGCCTCTCCCCCACCTTGCTTCCCTCCAGTCCCTTGGGAAGCAGATCTACCGCAGCCCCATTTCCACGGGCTGAGAGCCACAGAGAGGTCGGCTGATACACCCCGCTGCTCCCAAGAAATGAAGGAGAAGGGAAGACTGCCGGTGAGGCACGCTGCATAATCACCCTCTGCCCAACTCGGAACTGCCAGGTGAACTGACACATTTAGACTGCCCATTGCGGAGGGTTCACCGGGTACTCGGGACCTCTCCGAATCCTTCAAGGACACTCCCAGGAACACTTCCCCTTCCAGTGAATGAAAGGAATGAATACCACAGCCTTCCACATCTGGGTAGGAGGTGTGGTAAGCTGCTTCGGCTTACAAAAAAAAATCCCAAACTGTTCACCTACCCAACCCGGGCTGATAAGAACAAAGAGCTGAGGTTTCTGGTTGGCCTGGTCCCTGAGGCCTCCGGGTTAAGCAGGACCTGTGGAGGCTGTACCCCACTGGCACAGTGGGAAAGACTTGGAGACTCGAGTTCCAACTTTAACTTTGATGCTTACTAGCTGTGTGACAGTGGACTCAACTTATCTGATCCTCAAGTTTCCTTATAGGCAAGCTGGTTGCTCTGTGGACAGAGTGCTGAGCCCAGGAAGACCCGAGTTCAAATGTGACCTCAGACACTTGTTAGCTGGGTGACCTGGGGCCTCTGTTTGCCTCAGTTTTCTCACCTGTAAAATGGGGATGACAGTAATACCTATTTCCTAGGGATGCTGTGGGGATCGAAGGAGATAATATTAATAAAAAGCACTTAGCACAGTCTGGCATATCTTAGTCCCAGTATAAACACTTGTTTCCTTTCCCATCAAAATTGAGATAATACTTATATTAACTACCTCATAAGGCCGCAGCGGAAGAAAATGCTTGGTAAATAAACCTTAAAGTACTACGGAAACGTGCTTGATTATTATTTTAGCCTTTGAAATGGGAACAACTAGATGCCGAGTGAGGTAATAGAAGAGGTGGTAACTTAACAATGAATAACAAAAGGCAGTTTGGCCCATTTCCTCAGTCTCCCAGACTACCAAAATTTGATGATTATCTTTGTGAATTTGAAACAATTTTAGGAACTTAATTTCAAAAACAAAAACATCAGTACTCTCCAAATAGGCAAAAAAAAAAAGTAAAAAGAGGAAGGGGCGGGGGCAGGGGCAGGCGATGGGCCGGGGCCAGAGGAAACAGAATGGAGGGTACCTATGAGCTTGTCATAGTCGATGCCTTTGGCACTGCTGGTCTGCACAGTCCAGGGATCTACAAAATCCTCTTCGCCTTCAGTGGTCCCAGGCTCCCCACTCCTGTTAGGTCTGGAGTTTGTGGGAGGAGAATCAGCATTATAATCCTGTCCTGTCATTTCTTTGTAGTTTATTTTTAGTGACAATAACTGCTTTACAGCACAATCAATTTCATCCTGAAAAAAAAGGGAATGGAAAAACAAAACAAAACATTTAAATTGTGAACGAGTCCTATATAAGGAAAGCCTCTTCTAACATGGGTGGAAGTCAGGTGGGCAAGGAACCAAATCTTCAACATCTTTTTATCTCTCCTAGTACCCAGCATAGAAATGAACACTTAGTAATGTTTTCTGAAAAGCAGTGACATTTTTTGTAACCATCTCTGATGCTGTTCCTGGAACCTGACCTGTAAGTTCTTGACGAGGAAAGCTGGGAACTCTATCTCTGATTGTGGAATTCCTACCCATTCTTTCCAGTCTAACTCAAGTGTTACTTTCTCCAGAAAGCCTGCCCATATAATAATGATAATAATAGCTGGCATTTATGTAACACTTTAAGGTTAACAAAGCACTCTACAAATCTTATCTCATTTTGTCCAGGGGTTATACAGCTAGTAAGTGTCTGAAGCTTAATTGGAACTCAGATCTTGCTGACTCCTGGCTTGGTGCTCTATCCACTGTACCATGTAGCTGCCCTAGTGGTAGATGTTAAATAATTAGTTAGCTGAACTGGATTCAAGTCCAATTTAATAAGCAATAGTGAAGAGTGAGACTGTTTTTGTAAGTCTAACAAATGAAGGAAAACACTCAGTAATCAGTGTGATTAATGTGGGCATTAAAATGGGAATTATTTCAAGAGACTATGAATCCTAGGACCTTACTGGGAGATTCTAGTTGACAAAGGACAGCTAAAATCTGTGCTGCAATATATTTTATCCAGTGGCACAACAATACACTGACCATCATCAGAACAAAGGATCGATATACTTTACGGTGGTCAGCATAGTGTTAATTATTCGCAGACATTTCAAAACCTGCTGACTACTAAGGAAGCTCACGATCAATCTCCTTAATAGGGTCCCATTAATTTCTGTGCTGGAAAAACCAGCTGTAATTTGTTTGCTTTTTCTGCTCCAAATGCATCAGGTTTTCTTGCCTTATTCATCTAAACTTCTGTCAATGTACAGAGGCAGCTCTGTTAATTTTGAGGAGAAAATAGAGAGGAAAAAGAAAATGATCTTTCGTTATCTGCTTCTGTAAAAATATTATTGCCTTCTATAAAGATATGGCCTAAGTATCTAATCTTTTCTGTTATTGATCTCACTTTTAACTGGTACTGACATTACGCGTGTATATTTCTTATCTCATCTCCTAGACAGACTATTTATAGTCTATAGTCATTGAAGATGGCGACCAATTGTTGAACAACGGAACTCATCCACTTATTCTGTGAAATACTATTAGAAATGACTTACATCCTGGGATTTTTGAGTCTACATTCTATCTCCCCTCATGTTTGCCCTGGTCAATCTGGACTCATGGTTCTTAGAACGTGCCCTGAACTCACCTGCCTTTCCTTATTCTTTTCTCTAATCATTCTTCCCTCCCCATCTCCACCTGCTGAATTCTACTTTTAAAGTCCAATCTGCTCAATATCTGATTTTTTTCTGCTCCCCTAAGTGGGTAACAACTTTATTTCCTCTGACCTCACATAGAACTCTGTATCTCTCAGATGCACTAAAAATGTGTTATTTTGAATTACACCGACTTATGAATGTGACACCTATACCTGTGAGACTGTGAGATCCATGAGGAAAGGGCCTTGTTACACTCCTGGTACCTAAAACAGTGTCCTACAAACAGTGTTTAATAAAAGCTTGTTAAATTTTAAAAAATCTACTGTGTGCTATGAATTGAATACAATGGACCACAAGCAACAAACCATAATGCAGTGATTTGCAACCTTCCTAATGCCGCGACCCTTTAATACTCTTATGTGGGTGTATCTGCATGTGGACAGAACTTCCTGGAGATGGATAGAGGAGCAGTGTCTTGTTCCTAAGACCATCAGAAATATGTGTTTTCTGATGGTCTTAAGTGACCCCTGTAACCCCTGTGAAAGGGTCGTTCGACCCTCAAAGAGGTCGTGAGCCACAGGTTGAGAACCACTGCCATAGCATATCTTGATTACTGAGGCATTATTGATTACATGTTAGAAATGTTACACATGGGACAGGAAGGTGACTGACTGACACTCATGACAGTTAATATAGCTGGGATTCAAGTTCTGGCTCAACTCACTGATAATTCTCCACCTTGTGTTTTGGGCTGATGTTGACATTCTGCTGGAGGGAAGGGGGTGGTGTTGTTGATAATGGATTAATGAGGGTCTAGGCCAAGTAAGGTGGCAGAGTATGCATTCATGTAGCTGCCGAGAATATGTACCTATAATCTAAGCAGTAGAGACATAGAATTATGGTAATTTCTCCAGTAACAACTACCAAAACCCAGCAACACACATAAGTACTATTAAAATTCATAAGGGGCAGAAAGAGTTCAGGTCCTTATGTTGTGAACAAAGACCAGTTCAAAGTTAATGATGCGCACTCGGCTTTGGACAAGTAAAATTTTCTCATGTAGACTTTGAAAATCAATGATAGGTTTTTTCTTAGGAAATCACATTATTGTCTTTGGAAAGAGAGAGGTCAAATTGATTAGTCAGCCTCTAAAGCTACACTTAGATAATTGGTCTTGAGAGATTAGGTCACAGACTACAAAAAGAAAAATATACATAGCCTAGTTTCCTTGTACCCCAAAGGGTAAATCTTCTTGTTCAAATATATAATATTCTTTTAACTCTGGACTGTTTTTAGAGGAATGTAATGATATGGAATTTTAGAATGTTAGAACTGGGAGAGACCTTGAGAAATCATTTAGTTCCACCTCATTTTATGAACTGAGGCCCATGTAGATATTTTAAAAGTGGCATCTTTTCTAGTTAGATAAATACCTGTCCTAATAGTTTGGCTGAATATAGTTATACCATCCAAACTATACTGTAGTGTCTACCTAAATATTGCTTTTTATTTCTAATGGCTAAAATGGACATGATTAGTCTATTCTGAATCATTCTTCAAGTTCCTAGAAGTGGCCTCAATTATCTGTGGGCAGACAGTCTTGTTTTCAAATATACAGAACTCCACTTAATTATGAGGCTTGTTGACATCTCATTCTCCAAAAGAAAGTTAAAGACTTGACCAATATTGCTATTGAAGAAGGGTGGCTCTAAGAAGGCTGCTCTGACAAGACAATTTGAGGGGTGGGAGAGAAAAAGAAAAAAGGGAGTGGAGAGAAAGGGAAAAAAAAAGAGAATCTGAGAGAAAGTAAAAAACTGTTTATTTGTAGCTTAAATAGGATTTAGTTAATTGTTGAAAATGGCAGTAAAATGGTTCCCTGAGTCGAGTCTTCCCAGCTGGCTTCATTTTGTCTGAAATTAATTCACAGAACATCAGATGTATATTCTACCAACACACATCCCTAAGTCAAACACAAATGGTATTTCACCAAAAAGTCTGCTTCCCTCTATTTATTTAATAGAGAGCAGACTGTGTAAAGTTAACATATACTGTGCTGCACAGAATTTAGCAACATCTGTAGACATTAACATGATCAAAATTGTTGTATTCACTGGCATTTATAAGCCAAGAACATTTGTTCACATTGATCATGTTAACGTTGATTCATTTGTGGGACAGGGTAGCAAAATAGTCCAAAAAAGCACTGCAAAGACACCCAAACGTTTTTCCAAAACAAAAATGTCCAAATCTGGACATGTTTGTGCTTTTCAAAGTTGCGTCTTTATGTTATTTTAGTCTGGATCTCCCTGTTGGGGGGAACTCCTGGTTTAGAAATTCCTACTAATGCAACTTTTGGCAGCTTAGGGCCTTAATTAGCAAGAGGCCCAGAGCGCAGAGAAGTGAAGTGAACTGCCCAGAGTAGCACAGTTAGCATCAGAGGTAGCATCTGAATCCAGGTCTTTCTGACTCCAAGTCCGGCTCTCTCCTTACTTTCGGGACTTACAATTTAGCAAAGCCTTTCCATCCTCAAGAGACAAAGGACAGAAAAGAGAATCTATTTTCCTAGTTCATTTCAACAAGCATTCATTAGATCTCTCTTACTACATGAAAAGTCTTTCTTATGTTGGACACTGAAGACACGTGTGCAGAAGAGACCCCCCCACCCCAGCAGATGGAGCAAGAACCAACCTGAATCTAGTCTGGCTGGTTTGTGGGGCTCAGACATGAAGTCCACAATGGGCCCCCACTGGCTGCCTTTCCAGGTAAGTAAGACTCCCCATAATTACTGCTCCATCGACAATGCCTTGTTTACAATAAGAGCACCAGGGACAGGCATCGGGGTTACACCTGTGATTTCAGCCATGTATGAGCTCCTAGTATAGAATTCCATCTACTAAGGCAAGGCAACACCTCTTCAGCATCGTAGAATCTTGGAGTGTTCCTAGGGCACTGAGAGGTCAAGTGGCTTACCTAGGGTCACAAAGCCAGTCTATGTCAGAGGAAAAACCTGAAGAACCCAAGAACTACATCTTCTTGGCTCTGAAGCCAATTCTCTATACACTACACCTCTTTCTATACATTACTGCCTCTTACTATTATCACTATTATTATTAGTAACACCAGTGGGCATTTATATAGAATTACAGAGTTTTAAAGTTTGAAAAGTTCTTTACAGACATTTTCTCATATGAATTTCAAAATAACTGTATAAGGGGGTGCCTAGGTGGTGCAATGAATAGAGTACCAGCCCTGGAGTCAGGAAGACCTGAGTTCAAATCCGGCCTCAGACATTTAACACAAAAACTAGCCGTGTGACCTTGGACAAGTCACTTAATCCCAATTGCCCTCCAAAAAAACAAGAAAAAAAAATAACTGTACAAGGTAGATATTACAGATAATTAATTATCACATGCATTTTATAGACAAGGAAAAGGAAGTTCTGAGAGACAGGGCTTTGCTCATGGTCAGACAAATTCTACATTTATTACTCTGTCTTTATCTTGCAGGGACCTAATTATTTACACATTGTCTTCCTCACTAGACTGTATACTACTGGAGGGAAGGGACTGTTTTTTTGTCTTTGTTCATATCCCCAGGGCTGATCACAGTACCTTGTATAAAGGAATCATCTCTTAAATGTTTACTGGTCATCAAACCCAGGGATTCATTCTTAAGTTCAAATCCAGAACTCTAGCCTCACTCGCCAAGTTGAGTAGAGAGAGGCCTTTAGAGGGCATAGCAGGTGTGAGGAGGAGACAGTCTGAGGCTGAAGGACCAGGAATTAGACATCATTTTATAGTCTCAAATGAGGAGAGAAACATATAACATAAAAATAGGAGAAGTCGACCTAAAGGTTGGTTACTTCCCTTTCCATAAATCTTTAGTGTCTGCCAATTCCCTCTAGGCTAAAACACAAATTCCTTAGAGCGGTCAGGACCCCCTGGGTTCAACTCTGACACATAGGGTTGTGTGACCCTGGGAAAGTCATTTAACCTCTCAATGCTTTAGGAATGTGGTCCTCAACACCTTTTTGTTTCAGGACCCTTTTTCATTCTTAAGTATTATTGAGGACCCTTAAAGAACTTTTGTTTAGGTAGGTTATGTCTATCATATTAATTTTTGCCATATTGTAAATGAAAGCATCTTAGTATTATTAGGAAAACAGTTTTCACCTTTAGTACATCCCAGGGGTTCCTGGACCATATTCTGAGAAAGGCAACTCAACTCTCTATGAGTCTAAGTTGCCCCTAAGAAAAGGGGCTGATGTGCATTGATGGGAGTTTCCTTAACCTGGAAATTCCCCATACTAATGAAATAACAGGTCCAGTTCTGATCCCTAAGAAAGGTATTTTGGTCTGCAACAAACCAGTTCCAACCTACCCTCTCAGTCTTATTCTACAGTATTGCCTTTTATTCATCCCCCCCCCATTCCTGCCAGCCTAGACTTACAATAGTTCCCCAAATTCACCATTCCTTCTCAAATTGTGTGTGTGCATTGCCAAAACTAGCCCTCGTTTCTGAAATGGCCTCCTGCATCTATTTCATCTCTCAGACTCCTTATTTTCCTTCAAATTTCATCTCCGATGCCTCCTCCAAAGCCTTTCCTGATCTTCCCAGGTGTTAGCATACTCTCCCCTCTCAAATAATCTTTGATTTTCTTCTATTGTACACACTGTTTCCCACTAGGAGAATGTAAACTCCCCAAAAGAATGTACTATTTGTCTTTGTCCTCCTGATGATAAATGTCTTCTCCATTGTAAGTACTTAATAAGATTAAACAACAACAACAACAACAAAAGACTTAGTAGCTACCGAAGCAGTCACTGGCCAGGGAAGTTGAAGAACCACGGCCTCTTCTAGCACATTAAGCAATATTCTCGTGCACCAACTTATTTCAATCACTGGACAGCAATAGAACAACTAGAAAGAGACAACTGACTTTAGAAACTAAGATTACTAGGCGGAAGAATTCCAAAGTACCTTTGGTGCTTTTTCTGCTTTTAACAATCGGACAATTTCTCCTTGTGCTGTTATGCTTTTGAACAGCTCCTGTGGAGTGGAGGGATGTGGTTCATCATTCAGAATGTCGGCCATTTTCCACAGCTTAGAATTGTGAAATTAAAGTGCTTCAGGATAACAGCTGATTATACTCAATAGGTCAGAAGAACAAAATGAAGGCCTAGAAAAGAGGGAGAAGACATAAAAGCTATTATTCACTGTTGTTGGCTTAATAATTGCATTTCAAGTTTTTGGTCTACTCAGATATAAAAGAAGCACATCTACATATAATATTAACGTTGGAAGAAACATCAAATATTAGCTAATCCAACCCCTTTACACCATGCTCTGTCTCTGAACTGTGCCTTCCTTCCAACTCAGATGATACTTCTTCCATGAAACCTTCTCTAATACCTACCCTCCTATCTTCCAGGAGTTCTCCCTCCTCTAATTTCTCATAGTATTTTGTTTGCCTGGATCTCTCTTGTGCCCTTACCTCAAACTTTCCTTTTGACCATCATTATCTTTGTACTTGGGTTTTTTCTCTATTAGACTGTTAAGCCTGCTGAGATCAAGGCTTGTGTCATAGCTATCCTGGTATCTCCATCACCCAGCATGTTATCTGCCACCTACATGTTGAGCTGAATTGTTTAAAATCAAAGGGCTACCAAGCTTAATAGTGTGGTGTGGCGTGGTCAGTAAGTGTAGATGGTCCTTCTCAATGAGTCTGGCTGAGAAGGTGAGGAGAGATACATAAGGATAATTAGCAGGGAAGGCAAGAACAAGTGAGAGAAATTTTTGGCTAGGATAGTAATGAATGAGCCTGTTGGAGGCAGCAGGAAAGGAGCCAGTAGTTGGGGAGAGATTGAAGATTAGAGAGAGAGAGCATGATGGGGGGGGGGGAGGGTAATCTGCTGGAGAAAAATGAAGAGATGGGATCAAGGATGCATGCAGAGGGGCTTGCCTTGGCAAAGAAAGCGGCTACTTCTTCATGAATGACAGTGGTGGATGAAGAGATAGTAGAGAAATACCTTTGAGTGAAGTTGAAGTGATCAAGCGGGAAGAAGGAGCCCCCATCAAATGGCCTCAGCTTGGTCAGTGAAGTATGAGTGAATTCCCCCCCGCCCCCACACAACATTTTATTGCATATTTGGTACCTTATATTTGACAACTGCAGGAATAAGAAGCTAGTCTGTTATTAAAAAAAAATCTTGGGTCCTTTAAAAGTTATAAAGTCTTGAGCTTGCCTGAAACAACAAGAAATGTATTCTTAGGAATAGAGAGCTTCAAGAATTACAAATCTGTGTCACTTGAAAAGTTCCAGAGGTATCTAAGCTGTGGCATTTTTTTTTTTTCTGCATAAGGAGAACAGGATCTGCTGGTGTTTTTATCTCTTATTCTCTTGATCAGTCATTAAATGGTAGTAAGGAGTTCTGATCTTTATCTTTAAGCAAGGGGAACATTTTGGGGGAGGAAGCGTCACTCATTTTTCTGATTTGTAAAAATGAGGATGCTGCACTTTGGGCTCTATGAGGTTCTTCCCAACCCTATAAATCTATTATTTAAATCAAATGGCCCATGTATATGAATATAGAGAGGCTACTACTTTTAGCTGTACAAATACCAGATTTGAGAGTCAAGGTGGGAGGTTTTAACAATGCAGAATTAAAGTTAGTAAGCTCTCCTCCAAGGAGACTTACAAATTTTGCTAATGCGCATTATCACAATAATACTTGTATATACTTAGACTCTAATTAAAAGCACCAGTTTAAACTTATGTGAAAATCTAGACATCATTTTCTAAAAACAAGTCCAGTTTTTCTAGGCAAAACAAATTAATATGATACTTTAGTAAACTTAAGCTCTCTGAAGTCAAACATGTATAGCAACTGGTTATTTGCTCTTTCTGTTTCCTTGGGTCCTAATTCCTAATGTGTTTGTGAAGTTACAAAAGCACAGCCCTTGTTGTCCTCTGCTAGCCAGCTGCAATATTCCCAGGCACTCGGAGGTACACTGCTGACAAAAGTTCCTTATTTCACTCCATGTTTTAAATGAAGTTATTGAGGACTACATATAGCTCTTTTATTATCAATGCTATCTTGTTTAATTTTGTACCCTCTGAAAAGGTTTCTCTGTACATAATATTAGTAATTATTTCCTTCTTAACTTTGAAAATGTTGGCTAGAAATCATGCTATTCTTTATGGAAAGTTAGGCATGGCTACAGGGGTGGTCCTCTAGCTTCCCTCTATTCCCCTAGATCGAAGGTAGGCTGTGATTGGAGGGGTGGTCAGTAAGGCAGAAGGAAGTCATTATCCCTATACTGTGATGCTAAAGATAAGATCCCCCCAAACCTATGACGACACCATTCCCTTATCCCATTTCTATTTTTCCACTGCCTGGTTTTAC
The DNA here is from genome assembly GCA_028627135.1 of Pseudochirops cupreus. Classification (NCBI taxonomy): domain Eukaryota; kingdom Metazoa; phylum Chordata; class Mammalia; order Diprotodontia; family Pseudocheiridae; genus Pseudochirops; species Pseudochirops cupreus. Next base: position 339,714,054 of record CM053581.1, on the reverse strand, counting down.
TTGATTATTCACTTCAAAATCCACAACTTCATGGTTTCTTTTCTTCATTTGATACTAACATTCAAGTAATAAGTTAAACACTATTAACCTCACCTATTAACAATTTTGCCTATATGAGAGGCACTGTTGAGAACCAAAAGAAAACAAATTTTGTAGCCATCCAGATAGCTCATAAGATCATAGATTTGAAACTGGAAGGGACATTAGAGGTCCCCTGATCCAACTCCTTTATTTTATAGTTGAACAAACTGAAGCATCCAGTGACTTGCCCAGGGTGGTACATGTGTCAATGTCTATCACAAAAACTTTTGCATTTTATGTACTGGCAGACTAGAACTCTTTTTTTTATTCATCTGGTTTTAATAAACTGGCAAGATCATTATTAAATCATTCTAATAAGTAGGTTAGAGTTTTCCATGTGATTTCACAAATGATGTGACCCATAGATTCATCATCTGATGGCCGACCTTCTAAGTTAGCAAGGCTTAGCTAAGATGGCTCTTGGAGGATGATCCCATTACTAGCTACGTGCCCCTGAGCCTCACTTTTCTCATTTATAAAATGGGCATAATAACAGCATTTCCCCTCACCGAGTTAATTGTGAGGATCAAATGACATAATGTAGGTAAAGTACTCTGTGAACCTTAAAGTGCTGTACAACTGTGAGCTGGCATTATTATTAATTTGGTAGGATCTCCCAGAGCTTGCGCTTTGTTGGCTTGGACATCCAGAGTTATCGGCACTCCTGGGTGAGGCATCAGAAGAGGGCTAATTTATCAATTCTCAAATGTCAATAAAGAAAATTAAAATAATGGGACAATTTCTAAACGTTGCCTTCATAATAAAATTTTTTTTGTCAAGAAACTGATCCCCTTGAGCTTCTTCTCTTAGCAACTTCTAAGTCCTATCCTGGTAAGGGACATCAGAAACCTAACCCCCTCATGTATCCGATCTATTCCCCTTTGTCCAGGGGCTAGGGTTTCCCTACATGTTCCTGAGGAGTTAACTTTCTTTTATTTTTTGCTTTTTTTGGAGGGCAATGGGGTTAAGTGACTCACCTAAGGTCACATGGGTAATGTGTTAAATGTCTGAGGCCGAATTTGAACTCAGGTCCTCCTGACTTCAGGGCCGGTGCTCTGTTCACTGTGCCACCTAGCCTCCCCAGGAGTTAACTTTCAATTTCTCATAAGTCTTGATTACAGACAAAGTGGGTGTGGGCCTCTATTTGAGGACGTGGCTAGGTGCCAAATTATTTGTCTTTCCTCTTGGAAATTCCATAGAGTCATGGGGGAGGGACCCTAACTTTTGTAAACAAGCTAAGGGATTGACCACACAATGCCCCTCTCAACATGCTGGTGAGGGGAACGGTGCCTATGAGAAAAGAACCAGAAAGGGCAGTTTCACCTGGTTAGAGGAAAGGTAAATATGGTGATCGAACAACGAAATTACAGGCAAAGAAGGTTTCTACTTGTTCTTCTCATTTTTTCCTTCTTCTCTTCTTTTCTCACTTTTCTTCTACTCAGGCTTCTTCCTTCCCTCCTACCCTGATTATTTCTTTCTTGAGAGTTTAATAAATCACAAATGCTTCTAATGGTCCTAAGGTAGTTTCTTGTCCTCCTCCAAATGAAAGGTAGTTTAATAAGTACTGCTGTCTGAAGTAACACAACTGAAATAATCTTCTCTGAAATGATTAAAAATCCTTTCATGTGAAAGTTTTGGTGGTTTTAAAAGCCCAAGTTAAATCAACAGGGAAGAACATCACACTACATCTTTAAAGAAGCAGCTGAAAAGTACTTTTGGAAATGAAATACAAACTAATTTTTCATTGGACAAATATTTAATCCCTTATGGGCTAGGAGTGAGTCAGTCTCTAGCATTGATAAAGTTCCTACTATGTGCCGGGCACCGTGGCAAGGACTGCGGGTTCAGACCAAGGGAGAAAACCAAACCAAACACAGCTCCTGTTCTCCAGAAGCCGGAGTACTCTGGAGTATAGTTCAATAAGACTTACCATTCTGAGAACAGTATCTGAGTGGTGAGAAGGAAGAGAAAAAGAGGAAGAGAACTCATTATCTGTTCCTCTTCCTCCCAACTTCCTTACTTATTTCTGTAAAAGGTGCAATCCAAGAGTGGACCTTGATGCTCCACTCTCCGTGCCCTCTGCTCCTGCCTCCATTCAATGCTTGCCAGGTGGCTTGCCCTCCACATCATCTCCTCTGCACCCCTATTTCCATTCACAACACAGCCACCTTAATTTAAGCCCTCAGCACCTCTGGCCTACATTATTGCAAATGCTTCCTCACCGGTTTGCCAGCATGAAGGCTCTCCCTCACACGATTCATCCAGCACACAGAGGCCAAAGTGATACTCCTAAACTATCTTTATAAACATACTAAAAAAAGCGTCTTATGTGAGCATAAGTAAATATGGATGTTATTATAAGTATGAAAGTGTGCTAATAAATGAGAAGTATTAGAGTTAGAGACAGAATTATGCACACCTACAACTTGAAGGAAACAGTCTGGTCTAAATCTAAAATGCAGGCTTTCCAAAGGCCTCTGCCTAAAGGCAGAAGAACAGCTTCCCAGTTTGGTGCAGAGGGCATCAAAGTGGATCATGGGAACTATTCGGTGGCTAGTTTGGGACTCTGAGCAGGGCGGGGTGGAAGTAAGTCTGAATAGTTCTTTCACAGTAATCTAAATGCTAAGTGTAGTCCAAGTTCCTTCCCTGCTTAAGAAGCTTCCATAGATACCTCTTGCCTGGAGGCTAAAATATCAACTCTCTGATTTGGGAATGAAAGCACTGCACCTGCCTACACCTTCAGTCTGAGTACATATTAGTTCTCACACACACTACATTCCAGGCTACTAGCTGCTGGCACACATTACATCCTGCTTCCTGATTCTCTGTCTTGGTGGCTCCCCTTAGGCCATAAATACTCCTCTTTTCCACCTCCACTTTTCAGAAATCCTGGGTCTCATTAAGGTTCAGCTCAAGCGCCATTTCCTATAAGAAGTCCTTCCTGATTTTCCCCAGTTAGTCCACATTTTTTATCCACTTATCTGTGTACCTGCTGTCTTCCAGTAACATGTAAGTAAGCTCTTGGAGTAGAGACTGTCTTATATTTAACTTGGTATCTCCGGGACCTAGAACAGAGGACAGATTTAACAAAATCTTGCTGAATTGAGGAAAAGTAATAGAACCATTGAACAAAAGAGAAACAGGGAAATTGTTGAATTTAATACAAATTATATCTCAGTAAGATTAACAAGATATGACAATTATACAAGTATACATGCAGGGCAGCACCAGTATGTGTAACCTGGAGCTCTGGTGCTTCGGGAAGATTTCTTTTCTTTTTTTTTGTCTTTTTGGAGGAGAGAAGGCATGGGGATTGGGATTAAGTGACTTGTCCAAGGTCACATAGCTAGTATGTGTTAAGTGTTTGAGGCTGGATTTGAATTCAGGTTCAGGAACATTTCTTGATGCCAAAAATGGAAGGCACTATCATCATCCCAGCCCCATTGTGGAATCAAAGGCAGTACCAAGAGACTTTACAGACAGGGGAATGACAACCCTTCTCCCTACAAATCCCGCCTCCCCCCCCCCCCCCAAAAGCAAAAAACAAACTTGTTTTAAGTAGGCAACACTCCCCCTTGACTTCTAGACTTCAGCATGAGGGATTGGTTTCTAACATCAACCTAATAAAGAGCTTGTCTTTCACAAAGATAAATGGAACCACAATTCCCTGCTTCTCTTTATTATAGGCTACCACCAAGAAAAGAATATGGCAAGAAACCAAACCTTCTCATTAAATAGTGTCGGTAATGATGGCTAATATTTCTAGACCTATGTCTCACTTAACATTGATGACTCTTCTATAAGGCTTTAAAGTTTACAAAATACTTCTATTGCCATGTTCCCGTGAGGGAGCTAGCACAAGTATTATTATCTACATTTTACAGATTAATTCAGACAAGTTGAAGGAGGTCATAAAACTAGTCAAGCAGAGAAGCCAGGGCTCCATCTAAGTCTTCCGCTGGGAAGACAGTGTACCTTCTATTATACTACATTAATTTAGCAAAAAGTCATTTTTCCATTAAAAAGAAAAAAGTTCTATTTCCACATGTATTTTTCTCCATGTAATAAAACATGCCCTTAAAAAACAGGTAAGTGATTTATTCACAATAATTGGAAGGCAGTGCAGGAATACCTTCATGCAATATTATGGAAATGTAATACTACATAACTTCTTATTAAGGAGGTAGAATCAATGAAAATAAGGTAGAGAATTTGAGTTTCTAACTCAAAATATTTAGACATTTCTGGGATTTCAAGGTCAATCACATCCAATCCTGAGGCATCAATCCCTACAAAACCATTTCTAGCAAGTGGACAGCAAGTTTTCCATTAAAGATCTATAATGAGAGAGTGTCACTGCTGCCCAAGGCAGCCTGCTCCATTATGGAAATAATGGCTGGAATTGTTAGGAGGAATTCGTTCTTCCACTGGGCTGAAATATTCTTCCCCAAAACTTTTACCCTTTCCAACACTGCAAAAACAAAACAATGCCTGACTAGGATTCCAGAAGAAGTGATAAAGCATCGAGTCCCTTCCTGCCAGAGAGGGCATGAACACAGGGTGCAGAAGGAGACATCTTTCTGGCTTTGTACAATGTAGGAATTTATTTTGCTTGCCTAGGTGTATTTGTTACAAAGTTGTTGTTGGCTTTTTTTTTTACAATAGCATGGTGGGAGATTAAATTATTTCTGAATTGAAATAAATAAAATACAATGAAAACACTATGCCTTTCCTGCCCTAAGTTTTGCGCTCTCAGACCACACACAAATGGACGCCCCCCCCCCCCACAAGCACTCCAAAGTCTTAGAGACAAAGACACTACATATTTATGCACAATAATATTACTACACTAATTTCTAGATTCTCCTTGATGACAACTTTAGCAGCAACAAAACCCCGTGCATTCTCTCATTTAAGAGTACAAGAAACTGACAGGCTCTGGCTCCTGACTACTCCCCCCAGCATCACTCTCCCTTCACTTCGGTAAAAGGTAATGACATACAATGAAAAGAGCTCTAATCACCTGCAAAAATGTGAATACAGACCCAGGCAGAAGAGGAGGCCTCTGCAGACATCGGCTATAGCAGGAAATGGTCTGCCAATCCATTCCCAGTTCCCAATTTAAACTCTCTCCTGAACCCCGCCTTCTTCCTACTTGGGTCAGAAGTGAGTTACTGGAAACTACCCCATTGCTGAGAAATACTTAACAAAACTGAAAGCTGCAGGCTGCCCTTCCTGATGACAAAGATAATCTTATGAGCTAGCCTGGCTGATGAAACAGATGATTACATTTTTTGAAGGACTGGCTCATACAATCCAAGACCTAGTACATCTCATGTAAGTTATCCATACTTAACCTCTCTAGGCCTCAGTTTTCTCATCTGTAAAATGAGAATAATAATGTATTACTTAACTCATTGGATAGAAATGGGTAAAGTGTTTTATAAAACCTTAAAGCACAAAAGAAATGAAGCTGTTATTACATAGCTTATCCTGGGTTTTACACTTTTCTCCCTGTTTGTTTTCACCATTGAAAACTCTGTATCAGTGTCTTATGTATTTAAGAGGAAAGGAAGAATTATGGTGAAAAGAAAGGTGGAAAGGGAGGGAAGCATTAGGAATTACAGAACATCAAAGTTAGAAGGAACCTCAGAGCTTATCTAGTCTAACCTATACCTGAGTATTTCTTCTTCTTCAAATCTATATATCTCCCCCATGGCTCCTTAACTCCAGTCCCACACTGATACTGTCTACTAGATGTTCCTGCCTGGATGTTCTGTTAATAACCAAGCTTAAAATATAAAAATATAAACACAAGAATCCAGAGAAACCAAAAAAGGTATAAATAGATTTCTATTTGAGCAGTTGGAAAGAGCTATATACAACATTACAGTAATCTAATGGGGGGAAAGAAATTAGTATAACAATAATAGTAATTAACACTTATCTAGCACCTTAAGGTTTACAAAATATTTTACAGATGTTACCACATTTGATTCTCATAAAATCTCTGAGGAAGATGCCATTATTCTCCTCATTTTATTGATGAGAAAACTGAAGCAAACTGAGGCTTAAGTGACTTGCCCAGTGCCACACGGCTAGTAAGAATTTGAGGCTAAATTTGAATTCAGGTCTTTCTATCTCCAAATCCTATATTCTATTCACTGGGCTTTATCCAGGGGCCACCTAGTTCTCTTCAGAACTTTAATGTCTTCAAGGATTACTGAAGAAAAGCAGAGGTCTTAAGATGTGCTTAAGATGGTTCCATTCTGACAGTTTCAACAGGAGCTAGAGAAGATTGGGTAAGAGAAAAGACCATACCAGTATATAAAAGGGGAACTGGAGTGAGAGAACTTGCTATTTCTTATAACTGGGGTATATAAGAATATGCAAACGTGGAAGGAGCGGACATCAGGTGAAATCTGCAATGACACTACATACACCGTCTGGTACAGAACTACAACAAAGTCAGCAGGAAAACAAACAGAGCTAGGGAAGAGGGAGGGATTAAGAAAAAGGTTAATACCAGAGAGAGAACAGTCACAAGCAAAACAAAAATT